>JAHRHZ010000004.1:30949842-31014212 GCA_024137785.1 Ginglymostoma cirratum
TCCCACACTGGGCTCGATCCCTCTCCCGCACTAGGCTCGATCTCTCTCCCCTGCACTGAGCTTGATCAGACGAGCCCCAGCTCAGGAGCCCTACTCCATCACCATATCATTGGAACACACAGTTGTCTGTACAGGTATCTCTCCCTGTAAGATTTCTACCATGATTACAGTGCGTGATATTAATGTCACACTTCCAAACATTAACCCTTTCTGAGCCCTCATTACAAAAGACAAGCAATAGGGTTTCCTGGGAATGAGTAGTTGATAACTGACCCTTTGTCACTCCTCCACAGTCTCTACCAGTAATATGGATAATTCTACCACCAATACTGTGTTTGAAAATAAACAATTGTATTAAAAACGGTTTTTATTTTTATTTATTGATGGTTCTTTTGAAGCTGAAGGGCCTATACAGACGGCAGTCCCTCACTCTAAACCTACTGCAGACAGTTTTTTGGAGCAGTATGGACTGCTCATCACTTAAGTATACTTCAAGTGTACATTACGTTTTTCTAACACAAGAAGCCCCCACGGTAACTAACACACACAACAAGGTCTCACTGAAATCAATACAGCTTCAAGATCCGAGGGCTCGGAGTCTAAGAGAGAAGATCTGTGAAAAAAAAGGTTAGAATTGCTGAACGTTTGAACAAAATGTTCTCTGCTACAGTGCCAGCCAAATGCACACGTAAACAAGGGAACAGTGGCTGTGAATTAATTCATTAATGAATCATTTGAGTAGAATTCCGCTTTTCGGGTAATTTAAAATGTTTTGGAGGTTATCTCATTGTGGGGTGAAGGGTACGGGGTGGGTGGGAGTGACTTCCTCATCGGATTCGCGGTCATCTTGTTGCCTGGTAACCGGGGTTTTAACTCCTGACCCCTCAGCATTGAATGGGTTTGTGCAGACTGAATCCCACAAGCAGGTTTGGAAATAAAACATGAGACATTACATCCAGTGAGCTGGTGCTGCGGAGCACAGGCAGATTTATAACAATTGTGTTTTTATGTTTTTAAGTTTCAGAAATAAAGAAGCACCTACCTGAGTATAGCACAATACAGAACTGCCCTATGAAGGATCAAAGATCCATCAGCTGCAGGAAAAGAGATGTACTGTAAGCAGACATCAGACTGTCCAGCACAAAATTATACTCAATTACCTTTGAATAAAAGCTCTTTGAAATGCCCAGCATTAACACTCTAATAAATCGCTGTAAGGGAGACATTATTAATAAACGAAATCACAATCTTCATATCATTGCAATGGCAAGCTAAAAGCAACTTTACAATGAACAGCTTGGCTCAAATTGTATTCAAGTCTGAAACTCCAACTAGACTGACTTGAGAGGTTTCACTCCACCAGGATCAGTGAGGCTATCTATTGGCACACAATAATAGATGCTGGCTTAGAAATAGGGGAGAGTGATAGGCTCTGTAATGTTTCTGGGGCCTGTGTTGTTGTGAAGAGACCATGGGCCCAAAATTCTCAATTAGGAGCTGTAACCGGGGAAGTCAGGCCTGACAGAAAATTCACCAAATAGCAGCCAACAGCTATCGACTACCGCGAAAACCAAGATCAAAGAGGTCTCAAAGGTTCAAAGGGAACCAGTCACAACCAGCCCAAGGTTTATGTGTAATATCCTTTCTTAGAGTTAGACAGAGAGTAAATTTTGTGGGAATTTTGGAAATACTCACATGGTGTTTTTAATCAGGAATGTTTTGTCAATGAACTTGAGTTCAACTGCAAATTGAATTCTATGTCCCTTTGTCCGACTCACGGACAAGGCCAATTGGGTGAAATGTTTTTAATATGTCAACTGGTCAAATTCTCCAAAGCACAGATAACAGAGCAGCGTGGTGGTTCACAACACCAGGGACTCATGTTCAATTCCAGCCTTGTGTGACTGTCTGTGTGTACTTTACACATTCTTTCTGTGTGAGTTTCCTCTGGGTGCCCTGGTTTCCTCCCACAGTCCAAAGGTGTGCAGGTTAGGTGGATTGGCCATTCTATAGTGTCCAGGGATGTACAGGCTAGGTGGGTTAGCCATGGGAAATGAGGTGTTCTGGGTCTGGAGGGGATGCTCGTCAGATGGGCTGAAAGGCCTCCTTCCATACTGCAGGGATACTGTGGTTCTAACAGTGTGGAACTTGTAGTTCGAGTCTACATGGTCTGATGAAGAGACACCTAGACTCAAAATGTTAGCTTGCTCTCTCTCCATAGATGCTGCCTGACCCGCTGTGATTTTCAGCATTTTCTTTCTTCAGCTTTGAAACTGGTTGCCCTTCAGAGCATATTTCATCAAATCACTGAACGGAACCCTTCCTTTTTCCAAAACCTATAAATTCAAAACCTGGGCATTCCTCACATATTTTTGTGGCCCCATCCTCAGCATAGTTAAGGGGTAAGAGTAGAACATTTCAAAATCAGTCGCACAATACAACCTTTTCCACATCCATGTTTGGTTGTCTTGCAATTACGGCCTGATCAAATGCAGGTCACCTTGGAAATTCCTTTTCTGGAAATCTGCCTTTCGAGTGCTCACATTGCAGTCGCATAAACTGAAGGACTGCAACAGTATCAATGTCACTGTCTTGTGCAGCCAGAACTGCCTTAGCTTCACTATTCCGATAAATGCGTTCATTGAGATACTGAGTCTCCAGTTTGTTGATTGCGGTCTTTGCAAATTGTGTAGCTTCAAGTGTTGTCGAAATTATCTCGGCAAGAATTTACTCAGTGATAGTGGCTCACTAAGAACATCATTTGGAGCTGTCAAAGCAATGTGATATTGTGGTTTTTTGAGCATTTTCAGACAATATTTGTTTATTGAGTCATTGCACTTACTCACTCTGATTATTTGATCATGGCATTGCAATTTTGCATTGGAGAGCTCCCTGCAAAATGTCTTGACAGCCAATTAGCTTCATTCAGAAGTCAAAATGCTGCTGTATCACACGTTGTGACTTTGACAATATCTTCAAATTGTCCTCTGTTCACAGGAGACCTGCCGAACACTATGCTTGGAAAGTGTTCCAGTATCTTCACTAATTGAAAATTGCACACAAGCATTACCTATTCTCACATCTTCTCAATGAGTAATGCAACGCTGTTCTGACAAATGTTTGATCTCACATCACAAGATAGCTGCCATTCCATTTTTCCCTCCCAGCGTAACTGAAACTTTGCCTGGTGTAAACATCACTGGCTTCTGTTACTCAAGGTCAAGGTTAACAAAAAAAAAATTGCTTGGTTGCAGTTACAATGGAGACACTCACAAGCTGTGAATCTCAAAATTCCTGCAAAGGCAGTCTTGGAAACAAGTTAGATTCTGGTTGGAACAGTGCACAGACCCAACATTTTTTGTACTGAGATAACACGGCGTGGAGCTGGAGGAACACAGCAGGCCAGGCAGCATCAGAAGAGCAGGAAAGAGCTCTACACTGTGTTGTCTCAGACTCCAGCATCGGCAGTTCTTGAGTGATTTTTTGTTCTGAAATATTTGTACTTTTGCGTACTTTTAATATACAAAAATGCGATATGAGCAAGTCATCCGCCCTACATGTCTCTGTATGGTGAAGCATATACACTCTCCAAATTCGAAGGTGTAATTCTTGCTGGATCAACTCTCTTGTGCACTTCACCACATGATCGTGAATATCTTGCATACAAAGCCCAGCTGCATTCATGCTTACCTCAAGTATGACATAATCAACGAGAACTTTTATCATATCGGGACTGGTATGTTCCACTTTCATCTCACATTGCCCTGTGTCTCAGAGCTTAAACTGATTTGTTTTTCTTTCGGACACATTTTAAACTTCTTGAGAAAACAAGGCTTTAAAATACAAAAGATAAATATTACTCACCATGTGTTAGCTTCTTCTAAAATGGCTGCCTGCTGCCCAGAGTTGGAGCCTGAGAATCTTGGTCACTGCTGAAAAGATCCTAAACTCCCCCAGGACTCCCCAACTCTGTTCCTACAGCTTTTAACTCGAATTGCTGACTGGAGATGTTGTGACCTGGCTTCTTCCCTTTCCCTGAGCCTGCTTCGAACATCACGAGTATTTCCAGTTCGCCTGGAGCTGGAATGGGTTGTGTGGCTGAGCAATGAGTTCAGGAGGCCTGGGCTTTGTTCAGACACGTGAAAGAACCTGGAATCCAGGGGCCACTGTATGCGTCCATTGATGAGCATTCCCTCACCAGCTGTCCATATCAAATAATCCGGTGCATGGACGGTCACGGGGTGTGCATGGATTTTGATATGCTGGTGCGCAACAGCATATGTGCACAGAGATAACAAGCATGGGGCTGGATGAACACAGCAGGTCAAGCAGCATCATAGGAGCAGGAAAACTTGACGTTTCGGGCCTAAACCCTTCATCAGCTTACCGGGAACATTGGTGGCGAGAGTGCGGTATATAACAACCAGGGATCCTGATCCTAATCCCTTTCTAATGTTCCCTGTTGCTATAGGGATGTTCAGTATGGCCCACTAGTTGGTTGTGTTTGAGTAAATATGTCCCAGCCCAGACGGCACTTAAAAATGATTGCAAAAGGTTAACAGTAGGATTTAAAAAGCTCTCAAATTATCATAAGTACCTTCACTCTGAAGTGAATGGCCTAATTATTCAATTCCACCTGTAAAGTCATAGTCACAGAGTCTTACAGCACAGAAACAGACCCTTCGGTCCAACCAGTCCATGCTGACAATAATCCCAAACAAGACTAGTCCCACCTGCCTGCACTTGGCCCATATCCCTCCAAATATTTCTTATTCACGTACTTACCCAAATGTCTTTTAAACGTTGTAACTGGACCCGCATCCACCACATCCTCTGGAAGTTCATTCCACACATGAACCACTCTCTACTAAAAAAATTGCCCCTCATGTCTTTTCAAAACCTTTGTACGCTCAGTTTAAAAATATGTCCCCTAGTCTTGAAATCCCCCACCCGAGGGAAAAGACACCTGCCATTCACCTTATCTATGCCCTCGTGATTTTATAAACCTCTATAAGATCACCCCACAACGTCCTACACTTCAGTGGAAAAAGTCCCAGCCTATCCAGATTATCCTGATAACTCAACCCTGGCAACATCTCACTAAATCTCTTCTGAACCCTCTACATTTTAATAAGATCTTTCCTTTAACAGGCTGATCAGAACTGGACACAGTACTCCAGAAGAGGTCTCACCAACATCCTGTACAACCTCAACATAGTGTCCCAAATCCTGTACTCAAAAGTCTGAGCAATGAAGGTTTTTTATATGGTGTGTCCTCACTGGAGCATGTATGTAGACTCAAATGAGTGAAAATGAATGCAAATGTTGTCAGTTTCATGTGCCTTAATGAATACCTGAGTTTTGTATAAAGCTATCAACAGGTTGACTTAGATAACTCTTTGGATACAGGATTCCAGTTCAGCCCAGAACAATGAACTGAAGCTATCTCTTTCCTTTTGTGAAATCCAAAAGATCAAACTGTAGTTAACTTTCAGCTTTCTTTCTTTCAGGATACAGAGAGCACAATGTTCGGAAAATGTAGGACAGGTTAGAGCTCTTTTTCTCTTGAAAAGGCTGAGAGATGATCCAATCTGTTTGTTTCTCTCCAGTCCTTGCATCTGAAGATTGAGCCTTGGACTTCCATTGGAGCAGTGTACAAAATAACATAGCCATTTGCAATTGTCTTCTGCAAAAGGCTGACAAAGAGACTCCCTCCCTCACCACCCACCACCAGAAGCATTGGAAGGATTTACACACTGATAATCAACCTGTCTGTCTTCATAACAAGTGCATCCTTACAGCCAAATAGTCCTGTAATAGGATTCAAACCCAGAGATCGGCTCAGAGGTACAGAATACCACCATCATGCCACAAGACAGCAGTGACCTAGCGGAGTCTTTAAATTTTTGAGCGGGTTCAGCAAGGTTGATGCAGAGATGTTTCCCCTTGTGAACAAGTCCAAAACTCGAAAGCATCCATACAGCTGTTGTGCGATCTCTCAGAGTAACTATGTCAGTACACCTTTAAGAAAAATGCTTTTGATATCAAAACTGTATTACAGCACATGATCTGAGGAGACACTGATCATTGAATTCCCAAGTGTGGGAGCAGGCCATTTGGCCCATCAAGTCCACACAGACCCTCTGAAGAGCAGCCCACCCAGATCCACCCCACTTTCCCCATGGCTAATCCACCTAGATTGCACACTATGGGGCAAATTAGCATGACCAATCCACCTAACCTGCACATTGATAGACTGTGGGAGGAATCCGGATCACCTGGAGCAAACCCACGCAGACACAGGGAGAATGTGCAAACTCCACACAGACAGACACCTGAGGCTGGAATTGAACCTGGGTCCCTGCTGCTGTGAGACAGCAGTGCTGACCACTGGGCCACCGCATCACCCCAGCTTGCAGACGCCATCCTACTTCGAACCACTTGAAGCACGAAAGTGCGATAAGTATGATGGCTCTTTGTAGCTAATAGTTTAATGCAAGCCCAGACACTAATGTACCTGTGAATGTATTATTTGTATATATTAGCAAGCTGTAATACAACTGCTGTCCTTACCATTGCCACATTAGGCATGTCTGAGTTTCTTACTTGATCAGGAAAAAGGTAAGAATTGCTACAAGTAAAAATAACATGGTTAGCAGCAGTGATCTTTAATAAAAAATGATTCCACATTTTTGGTTGCGGTTATTAAAATTAATAGAAGACCAACTATCTAACAGCATCAATTTCTGAGAGTATACAGAAGTGTACAGATCTGAAAATAGGGCATTGAAGAGAGAGTTGGTTATTTTTGGTCAAAATCTGAGTTCTTTCAAGATACAAGAAGCTTCTAAGAGTCCCTTGACTCAACATTTAAAAAGTTGAAGCGATGAACATAAATTTCTAGACAGTGAATACTCTTCTTTTCTTTAAAAAAAAGCAAGAAGTTGCTGAAGTGATTTGGGAAATAAAAAGGCAGTTAAATGATCCCTGCAGTACAGCTTCAAAACATCCCTCCAGGCAAGCACAGCCTAAAAAAACACTAAAAGGGAACGATTTTTACATTAAGGTGGTTTACACGTGCCCAGAGTTCAGTCACATGGTTCTGCCATTTTTTTCCTTTCCAAATCGAAGCAAAAGTGGCAGGAAGTGGAGTGGTATCTTCTTGTACACATGTCACCTACAGCTGCAACTACAAGAATGCAATTGTTAAACTATAAGCCTATCATACAATCATAGAGTGATACAGCACAATCCTTCGGACTAACTATTACCCACCAACCAGACGTTCCAATCTGATCTAGTCCTATTTGCCAGTATTTGGCCCATATCCTTCTAAACCCTTCGTATTCATATATCCATCCAGATGTCTTTTAAATGTTGTAATTGTACCAGCCTCCACCCCTTCCTCAGCAGTTCATTCCATACACGTCATCTGCAAGGAAGAAGTTATCCCTTTGGTCCCTTTTAAATCTTTCTCCTCTCACCTTAAACCTATGCCATCTGGTTTTGGACTCCCCCGCACCACCTTGGCCATTCACCCTATCCAAGCCCCTCATGATTTTATAAACGTCTCAAAGGTCACCACTCAGCCTCCGACACTGCAGGGAATAAAGCCCCTGCCTACTCAGCCATCCTTAAAGCAACAGTTAAGCATGTAATGGAAAAATAAAAGCCAACAGAAGGAGAATAAAGGGGAACATAAAGAAAGACGAGTAAAAGAAATAAATAAACAGTGCGCTTCATTCTACCGCTTTAAAAAAAGGCCAGGAAAGAGAAATGGAAGGCAAACATTTAATTATGGACTGGGCTTTATCCAGTAACACCCTTACTAAAAGATATCTGTTCAGACAACGTGTGCATTCTATTTTTCAGATCAACTCATAGATGATCATATGAAAAGAGCTCTGAAAATTTTGCTTGTTATCATCAAGGAGGGCCTTTAAAGAATTAACACAGTGATCCTTTGTTGGCAATCAGAGCGATCCAGAAGAGATTGAGAAAATTACGATATGAATTACAATATCCAACTGATGTCATATAGGCAAAACACTTAGAAACTGTTGAGCAGTTTTTCAGAAGGTGCTGTAACAAAGTGTGAAAATTCCAAAGAAAACTTGTCAATGAGACCCACTGAGTTAGTGACCACCTTCACACCAACTAAACCTTTAGGAAAAATATTTCATGCAAGGTAAAGTGATGTACCATTGAAACATTAATTGAAAATGGACTCAAGCCATGAAGCAATAGCATCAGGTTAACAGATCATTATAGATTCATCGCATCATGCAGCACGGAAACAGACCCTTCAATCCAACCAGCCCAGCCTGACTATAATCCCAAACTAAACTAGTCCCACCTGCCAGCACTTGATCCATATCCCTCTAAATATTTCTTATTTATGAACACATCCAAATGTCTTGTAAACATCATGACTGTACCTGCATCCATCACTTCTTCTGGAAGATAATTCCACACACAAACCACCTTCTGTGTAAAAGATTTGTCCTTCAAGTCTTTTTGAAGTCTTTCTCCTCTCACCTTAAAAATATGCCCCCAGCCTTGAACTTCCCCACACTAGGGAAAAGACATCTGCCATTTACCTTATCTATGACCCTCATGTCTTTATAAACCTCTATAAGGTCACCTGTCAACTTCCCACACTCCAATGAAACAAGTCCCAGCCTGTCCAGCCTCTCCTTTTTCGGCAACATCCTAGTAAATCCCTTCAGAACCCTCGCCAGCTTAAAAATATCCTTCCCAAAACAGGGCAACCAGAACTGGACATAATACTCCAGAAGAAGCCTCGCCAACATCCTGTACAACCTCAACATGATGTCTCAATTCCTATACTCAAAGGACTGAGCGATGAAGGCAAGCATGCTAAATGCCTTCTTAAGCACCTTCTCTGTACTTGATACAAACTTCAAAGAATTATGTACCTGAACCTCAAGGTCTCTCTGTTCTGCAACAATACCCAAGATCCTACTTTTAATTATATAAGTCCTGCATTTTTGTTTGTTTTACCAACATGCAACTCTTCTCATTCATCCAAATTAAACTCCATCTGCCACTCTTCGACCCATGGAGCCAATTGATCAAGATCTCTTTGTAATCTTAAGCAATCTTCTTCACTGACCACCAATTTATGTTTTGGGCACAGCCAATACTATTGCTATCATCAGCAAAGTGCAACAAACCAAAAAAAATCTGGAACAGATATGATCTGTCGCACCTACTCAAAAGCTGCACAGCTTTCCTTGATAGGTGCAAAGGATGTGGCATCCAGGTGCATTGAGTACGTATGTGCAAAACATTTGGTTCCAAACACTAAGTCAGACACAAGGCAACCAACAAACCAATTCAACGCTGCAAATCCTGCAGCAAAGGAAGTGTTAGACGGTGTAGAAATTTAAATACAGCAGAGTGGGTTGGAGTCAACCAAGTAAAGGGTAATTTGCAGAATATGAACAAGCTTTCTATATTGTTAATCTCACATACCATATCCAAGACCATCAGAGGTTTTAACGAACATCAACATCATAAGTCTTGCAGAGGCATGATGATACATATCAAAGGCTAAAACTGGCATGGGAATAAGTGTAAATATATTATCATTACACATACTGAAAGACATGTACAGCAGCAAGTGGCGCTTAGAATCGTAGAATTGTATAGTACAGAAGGAGTCCATTCAACTCATTATGTCTGTACCAGCTCCTGAAAAACTATTCATCTGGACCCATTCCCCAGAACAATCTCTGTAGACCTCTAAATCATCACTTTCAAATATAAAGCCATCTCTCTACCCCCATGGAATCTACCTCCACTATTCTCCACATTCCAAATTTTAACCACTCTCTGAGTAAACAAGTTTCTCCTCATCTCGTCCCTAGCTCTCTTGCTGACAATCTTGAAATTGTGACTCCTAGTTACTAACATATCAGCTGGTGGAAACAGAATATCCTTCTTTACCCTGTCAAAATTATTCATAATTTTGAACACATCAATAAAGTCACCTCTTAATCTTCTCTGCTCCAAGAATATTAAGCCCAATTTCTCTATTCTTTCCCTCTATCTAAAATCCATCATTTCTTGTGTCATTCTAATAAATCTCCTTCAAATTCTCTCCAGGGCTTTAACATCCTTCTTTAAATAAGGTGCCAACAATACTCCAAATGTAGTCTGACCAACAATTCGTAGAGGTATAGCATCACTTCCTTGCTTTTATACTCAATGCCTCTATTTATAAACCCAAGGATCCCACAAGCCTTCTTAACATCTGTTTCAATTTGCCTGGCCACTTTCAAAGAATCATGTACGTGAGTCCTGACGTCCCTCTGCTCCTGTGCTCCCCTCAAAGTTGTATCGTTGAGTCTGCATTATCTCTCCATGTATCTTCTACCAAAATGCATTACCTCACAATTCTCTGCATTGAAGTTCATCAGCCAGGTCTCTGCCCCTTTGGCCAACTTGTCAATGTCCCTCTGAAGTCATTCAGCTCCATCCTCACAATTCACTATTCTGTCTAGTTTAATATTGTCTGCAAATTTAGAGATTTTACCCTCAATGCCCTTCCTCAACTTGTTTATATGATTCAGAAAAAGCAACGGTCCGAACACTGATCCCTGGGGAACACCACTTTCAACTTGTGTCCAGTCTGAGGAATGCCTGTCTCTTTCCACCCTGCATTTCCTACCTTTAGGCCATAAGACCATAAAACCATAAGACATAGGAGTGGAAGTAAGGCCATTCGGCCCATCGAGTCCACTCTGCCATTTAATCATGGCTGATGGGCATTTCAACTCCACTTACCCGCACTCTCCCCATAGCCCTTGATTCCTTGCGAGATCAAGAATTTATCAATCTCTGCCTTGAAGACATTCAACGTCCCGGCCTCCACTGCGCTCCGTGGCAATGAATTCCATAGGCCCACCACTCTCTGGCTGAAGAAATGACTCCTCATTTCCATTCTAAATCGACCCCCTTTAATTCTAAGGCTGTGCTCACGGGTCCTAGTATCCCCACCTAACGGAAACAACTTCCCAGCGTCCACCCTTTCTAAGCCGGGCATTATCTTGTAAGTTTCTATTAGATCTCCCCTCAACCTTCTAAACTCTAATGAATACAATCCCAGGATCCTCAGCCGTTCATTGTATGTTAGGCCTACCATTCCAGGGATCATCCGTGTGAATCTCCGCTGGACACGCTCCAGCGCCAGTATGTCCTTCCTGAGGTGTGGGGCCCAAAATTGGACACAGTATTCTAAATGGGGCCTAACTAGAGCTTTATAAAGTCTCAGAAACACATCACTGCTTTTATATTCCAACCCTCTTGAGATAAATGACAACATTCCATTCAGAAGGCCAACTTCTAATCCATCTGCCAAGGACCCATCAATCCCAAATATTTCTAACTTTCTAACCAACCTGCCATGTGGCACTGTACCAAATGCTTTCTGAAAGCCCAAATACACAACATCCACAGCTCTACCCTCATCCACTGCCTCTGTTGTTTCGCCAAAGAACTCAACCAAATTTGTCAGATCTGACCTGCCCTTGACAAAGCCATAATGACTGTCTAGTGTTAACTTACATTTCTCTAAAGTGCATATTCATGTTATCCCATATATTGGTCTCCATCATTTGTCCCCACTATTAATGTCAAGCTGACAGGCCTGTAGTTTCCTGGATTATCCTTTGTCCCTTTCTGAAACAACAGTGTCACATTTGCAATCCTCCAGTCCCTTGGGACTAATCCTGTGTTTAGAGACACATTGAAAAGTTCTCTCTGTGGCTCCACAATTTGCTCCTCTGCCTCGCTCAGCAGTCTAGGATCCATCCCATTCGTGCTTGGTGACTTCACTACCTGGCATTCTGCCAGCCTTTTTAGCACCTCTTCTTTCTCTCTCAAAATACTGCTCAGTCGTTCAACACCCACATTTTCAACTGGATTACTGTCACCATCTTCTAATTTGGTAAAGACAGAAGCAAAATATTTATTTAGTACCTCTGCCATATCCCTTGCTTCAGTGAGCAGGTTTGCCTGCTTGTTCCTTATGGGACCATATTCTATCCTTCACTAATCTTTTACTATTAATGTTTTTGAAGAACATCTTACTATTTGGTTTAGTGCAGCCTGCCATCCTTTTCTCATGCTTCATCTTAGCTTTTCTTATTTCAGCATTAATCTCTCTCCTGCATTTGAGATACTTTTCCTGATCTTTGTTGCTATTGTTACTCCAGTGTGCATCATTTGCCTACTTTCTCTTTCTCAATTTCCCATCACTGCCCTCAATTATCCAGGATACTCTAGCTTTGGAAGCCCTGTATTTATTTCACCCTATTCAGAAACAAAATCAGAAATTGCGGGAAAACTCAACAGGTCTGATAGCATCTGTGAAGACAAAGCAGTGTTAAAGTTTCAGGTTCAGTGACCCTTCTTCATCTTTCTCTCACAGACACTGCCAGACCTGCTGAGTTTTTCCAGTAATTCCTGATTTCCAACATCCACAGTTCTCCAGTTTTCTGCACCCTATTCATCTGTCTTTTAAAATACTCCCATTTTTCATGCATCATTTCATCCACCAAAATGTATTTCCAATCGACATGCCCAAGTTCAACTTTTAGACCCTTAAAATCTGTCCTTTCGCAGTATGGCATCGTAATCGTTGACTGATTTTTGTCCTTTTCTAACTTCATATGAACTTTATTACATTATGGCCACTATTTCCCAAATGTACTCCCATTCTGACATTCTCCACATGGCCAGTCTCAATTCCTAGGACCAGATCCAGTACAGAACCCTCCCTGGTAAGACTGGAAATGTACTGTTCCAGAAAGTTCTTCTTCACATCTTGTAGGAATTTCTCCCCTTCTGTACTTCACACTGCATCACTTACCTGGTCTACTCCTGAAATCACCAACTAACAGAACGGTACTTGTCCTGTAGATTTCCAGTAACTGCCTACATGCTCTCTTTTACTTCCTACTCTCTATTTGGAGGTCTATAATAAGTACCCGACAAGGTCACCACTCCCTTCCTGTTTCTCACCTCAAACCATTTCGATTCTAATTTGGGAACTGCATATCATTCAAGGGGAATGTTATTATCTTTGACAAAGACTGTTACAGGTGTTGGGGGGTGGGTCTGTGTGGGATTCTCTTTGGTCCGTCAGTGTGGACTCAATGAGCTGAATGGCCTGCTTCCACACTGCAGGGATTCTCTATCACACCATTACCCCACTACCCACACTCAACAGCCTGGTAGTACAAATGGAACATATACTAGCGAATCAACGATCACAAAGCAAGATTTCAGCACTAAATTTGTGCATTTTTATGCAAAGCCAATAGAGAAGGGATTACTATCCCCAACACAACTCATGTTTAGAAGACAAGTGTAGCTGACCTTGTCCAGTCTGTTCTGGTTTCTTACATTATTTTGAAGATGGGCCAAATCCCACCTCACTGGATAGTTATTAGTAAATTCAATAGGGAAGTCAAGAGTAACTTACTTTGCTAGAGAGTGGTTACAACATGTAATAATTTATCCCAAAATGTTGAAGTAAGCGAGATTCGGGAGGTAAAAGCTAATGACAAAATGGAAGAAGGAATAAAATATTCTGATGGAGTGAGATGAAGATAATTGGGAGGAATGTCAAGTGGTTTATAAACAGATGAACTAGTTATGTTGAACGGTCTGTTCCTGAACTGTAAATCCATGTAATTTTCCAATCAATTCCTGGTGGGTATCAGCACAGTCCAGCAATTTGTACAAATGGTGTTGGGAAGAGGTATATCGGTTTGCTGCATAAGTGAGTACATTCTTTGATGTTGGAACTAAGGCACATTATTGGCATTTTTCTCTGCAATTGGTGCTGCATTATCAGCCAAGGAGTTGCTCAATTCTGACTATTATCAAAACTAAACAATGTTGCTTTTGTTCTTTAGGAGTCCTAAGAAATATTAACAAATCCTAACAAACTACTGAAGTAGTTTGATCTGAACTTCTTAGTAACTTATCACTTCTCTGAATGAGAATGCTTATGTTTTCACAACTTACATTGAGTTATGAGCAGTTACCTTCATGGTCAGTGATTGAATTGGGTGTGTGTCCATAGTATGGGCCTTATATCGGGCCTCTGTTAGACCAGTGAGCTTTGCTGACAACTGCTAGGCCCCAAAGGCAGTTTGCCAAAGAAGCAGATCATTGGGTCATAGAGTCCCAACAGTGTGGAAGCAGGCCATTTGGCCCATCAAGTCCACACCACGCATCCAGACCCACCCTCCTACCCTATTCCTGTAACTCTCCATCCACCGTGGCTAACCCACCTAACCTGCACATCTTTAGACTACGGGAGGAAACTGGAGCAGCCAGAGGAAACCCACGGAGGAAAGCCAATGTTGTTACCCAGATTAGTTGAATGTTGCTTGCTTCACATAGGCTGTCTGATTTGTTGAGCATTTCCAGAACGTTCTGTCAGTATTTCAGGTCTCCAGCAAACATAGCCAGTGCAATGGCATCAGTCATCCTCAGGTAACTGCTGGAAGTGAGAGTTTGAGTCAATGTTTGAACAGCCTCAAAGAAAAACAGCTCATGAGCAGGTCCTGCAACTAGATGATGAGTGCTAAATACTCAATATTAACATAGCAATATACAACAGAAAGAATTGACAGCAAAGTCATGACAAAAAATTGTAACAGAAAGTGGCTTTTGTGGATAGGGGTTACATGCAACAAAGGTGGCAAAAATATATAAATGTGTCAAATGTTAGAGACATTCCATCTGCAAATGAAAACTAAATGTTCTGGTTGCTGCTTCCAAGGTGCTTGGAAAATATGCGTCATCTCAAAGTGCAACAATCTTCTCTTTTCTCAGAAGCATGGTTAGGAACATTTGCAATAACTGAATGAGATGTTCCAAAAATGCATAATTTGTGAACTGAAATATTCGGAAATAGAACAATTACAAAAGTCCAAAATCTAGCATAATCATTGCACCTTGGTGTAAATTAATTACCCTGTGGGGGATTGGACACGTGATTGACCAGAATGATGCCGAGATTACAATTATGATGAGGAACTGGATAAACGTGGCTGAATGTTGAGGTTAATCTGTAACCATCACCCTCCCACCATGGTTTTGTGGTGTGTAACTAAACTGCCATCAAGACTGTAACTATGGAGACTTCTGCAGTGCATTAGCTCATGATTACAATGATACTGGATGATCTTTGGCAACGTAGGTTATTGATCTTTTATCCATTACTTTAACATGTGAAGATTTCTGTGTTTTGACAGACTGTCAAAGTGTTCGGACACATGGTCAAAAACCTGAAACATTTGGCAGTGACAATCACTGGAATTGAATTGTGAGCTGGGGCAAGAAGACTCAAACACAGGATCCCAAATGTCATACCAGGTCTGGTTAAACAGAATCAGAAAATACATCAAATACGCAGGGGACCAGATAACCAGAGTGAAGGATTCAGGTCATAGTTGCTAGGGATGTACAGATCAGGCAAAGGTGGGGTCAGTAGTCATGAATGTCAGGGGAGGTCACAAGGGTGGGAGACAGTGATCGCAGAGGTTCAGGGGAAAAGATGGGAGAGTCGAGAAGAGATAACATGCTGCCTGATGGGAGATTGTAGCAGGAGGCTGTGGAATGGCTGTTGTTTTTTTGGAATCATAAAATCCCTACAGTGTGGAAGCAGACCATTCGGCCTATCAAATCCGCACCAACCCTCAAAAGAATATCCCACCCAGACCCATCCTATATTTCCCATGGCCAGCCCAGATAACCTGCACATCTTTGGGCTGTGGCAGGAAACTGGAGCACCTGAAGGAAAACCCCTCACACAGACAGTCACCCGAGGCTGGAATCAAACCCGGGTCCCTGGCGCTGTGGGGGGGTAGTGCTAACCACTGAGCTACCATGCTGTGATTAACTTAGGCCTAAGCAAATCTCCACTGCTTTCTTGGCTCATAAGCAGTGCTGTACGTTCACATATTTGTATCCTTTTACCTGCCTGGTTTCCCAAGCATTTGGAAAATAAAATAACAAAATAATCATTTAAGAAAAGGTTTTCCATCCTCTGAGAACAGAACAGGTCGGTCATCTCCTCTCCAACCTCAATCATCCTTTTTTGAAAGATTAAAATTGCCCTCAGTAACTGTGTCTCTCCCCCTCACAGACACTGTTTTGTCTGCAGAATATTCCCAGTGTCTCTTGTTTTGGTCGCAAGTGTTCTCTTGTTCATTATAAATGGGTTAACGCCATCACCAAAATAGCAGAGAAATGTCACAAGCTCATTAAACATTTACCTGATAACATCACCACTGGTCATTCCTGGCAAAATCGAGACTGAGGAAGTCCAGTCCAACATTTACTTTCAATTACAGCTGCACAGAGTGTTCTCACCTGGTTATTTTCAAACTAGCCTTGTTGAGGCAGATTGGTAAGGGGCCACATTACCTCATTAGTACAACATCCTGATCTAACTCAAGGATCAGCACATGATGAGTTAGATTTCTGCTCAGCATGACGTGCATTTTATAGGTGGACTCAAGGCAATAGTATCTTCTTAATATAAAGGGCCAAAGAAACGTAAAATTCATGCGTTCACGTCCTGGCTGGCCCAGTTCATGTTAATCAGATCAGATCATGGAAGCATTTGTGAGGATAGTTCAAATGATTTGAAGAGATTGAGAAGAGTTATGTGCAGGGTCACTGCATTCACGTTGTTCTTCTGGTGTCACCTCTATATAACTTGGATGTGACTGTGAGTTAGTGATACTCTGCAATAGGATGTAAAGATCAAAATGTGTAACGATGTAGAATTGTTGTAAAATACTGCATGCCATACTCAGACAGGAAATGTTGCAAGTATCAAGTCTCGTCATATTCCTGACTCTGTATTCCGACAACTAGCGTGCGCAAACTCTAAATTGAGGAGCTGAATTGGAAAGAGAAAGCAGTCTACCCGAGATCACAAACTAATGTTGAGTTATGAGCAGGTTTGAGTAACAGATCCACACTCACAAAGAAAGGCAGTCAATGCGACCAAAGGTTTTCACATTTTGAAGCTTTGAAGTTACTTTCTGCTTTTACGATCTGACCACGCTGTCACACCAGCCTAAGGGTAGGATAAGCCCAAGAAAGGCTTTTATTTTAATGTGAAGGACGTGGACACTGCTGGCAAGGCTAACTGTTTTGTTTGATTCAATGGAGTGCGATGCCAGACGTCTTCAACGGACAGTGAAGAATCTGGAGTCACATACCAACGAGACTGGATTTGGGCAGCAGGTCTCCTTCACTAGAAGACATTCATGAGCCAATTTAAGTTTTCGCAACAACGGACTTACTCAGAGCAGGTCCTTTTCCAATTTTCAAACTGATCTAAGGAGATTTTAACTCATGTCTTTACTGGATTAATCAGTACAGGGTTAATACAGCAATTAAACCACTGTGTATTCATTAACTCACTAGTACCAATGGTATGGAGATGGCCACCATTGTGGGAAAGACAGGATGATAACTTTGGTGCTGCTACTGAAAGAAAAACTCTCAGATGAGAAATTAAAGAATGCAATTTAACTCAAATCATTTCCTCACTTCAGACCATCAATGGCTGAAGTGCCACTGTCACTGATGCTGATGAAAGGTTTGCTGCTGAGTTTGAGATAACAAGGCGTGGGGCTGGATGAACACAGCAGGCCAAGCAGCATCATAGGAGCAGGAAAACTAGACCCTTCATCAGAAATGCTGCTGAGTTTGACCTTTGCAGCTGGTTGGATAATATTAGGCTCAATGGTGAAGTGCTTGCAACTTGAACCATGCCTGAATCTTGTGACAAAAACTATCTGCCATCAATTTCAGTACAATTACCCAGCACTGTTATCAGTATCAATGACCTACCCATTGTCGTTCCTTCCTTCCTTCCTTCCTTCCTTCCCCACAACAAATAACCTTGTCCTTCCCTCTTCAATTCTCCAAACAATCACTATTCTTCAGGCAGACTGAGGCATCTCCCCTTCCCTCAATCTTTGGTCTTTTCCATTTCACCCAACACAAAAAGCAGAACGCCTCAGGCACAAGAAATCTGAACTGAAAACCAAAACTGTCGGAAATGTTACACAAACCAGGCGATGTCAGTGGAAGGAGAAATAGGGTGAACTTTTCAAGTCAATGACTTTCCATCAGAAGTGTAAGATTTTACAGCGTTAACAGTTTTTAGTCAAGTCCAGAATCAAAGAATGAATTAAGGAGTTCAGAGCTGGGGAAAGGGGTATGCAGAGTAGGAACAGAAGGTATGAACTGCGAATGGGTGAAACACATGAGAGATTAAGGTCCCAATTTTAACTTGGGCTCAGTGAGTATGTTTTGTGTAAGGCCCTAAATGGCAGAAGAGACTATGGTCCAAGGCTCTTGGGGATAATAATCGGGCAAATGAAGAAACTGAAGATGGCTCCAGAAGAAGTGCAAGAGGTTCCAACACAATCCCATTACCAGCACTTGCTGTATCAGAAAATGGGAGCAGTGATTGACAGGGAATATATCCCCTCCCCTGTCTGCACATATCCAGTTCAATTTATTGTCTCATTCTGTTAACATCTATCAGACTGTGAACCTGTAACATTGCCAATTGTGTCTATTCACTTCTCATCCTCCATGTGTCTCAAAAACCATATGCTAAAAGCTTCCAAGAAGTCTGCCCACCTCTTCCATCAACACCCATATTTCAGTACCAGATCTCATATCAAACTCACCATCTCTTCAATACTCCATTGCTCTGTTCCTTCTAATAAATGAAATCTTATCCTCATTGGAATCTCAGCTTGCACTCCTTGGCGCATCTGCCATCTCCAGAGATCATACTTTGCAAATATTTAAATGGTCCTGCCTGATCCAAATCATGCTTAATGATTTGTGTCAAGGAAACTTGTACGAGAAGCATTCAGAAGACTTGATAAAAATAATGATCATGCCCCAACAAAAAGAAAATTTCATTAAAACCTGAGTGTTTCAGATTATAGGCTAGAAATTCAGACACCTCCATTCTTGCCTATGATGGACCCCCATGACAGCATTAAGACAAACCAATCTTTAAGAGAGAGGGGCCTCAAACTGACTTTAGGCTTCATAGCTGCATTAACAGTAGGCCTCATGACTGTTCAAAGCATGGGTAAATGCTGCCTAATTTTTTCTTCCCCTTTGCCAATACACTCTTGGTCCAAAATGTGGCCACACTTTCTCCCCCCTCCTCCAACATTGCAGTCTTGAGGCCTGAAGTAGATGAATTAATTCCCAAAATACAACGAAGGCTTGCTATTTAGAAACCTTCTTGGATGGATTCCGTCTGTCTAAACATTATACTTAAATTATTTACAAGTAGAAAAGTAAAGGCAGAACAAGAACTTGGCAAACGATTAATTATTAGTCTGCATAGGGGATGTGGAACAACAGAGGAAGCAGTGACAGTGATAATTTCTTTGCAGGAGGAGTTTAGAGCTTAATAATGAGTCATACGAAGATTTTGAAAAAGAAGCCATACAAAAATAAAAATACAGGAGGAAGTCAGCAGGTCTGGAAGCATCTGTGAAGAGAGAAACAGAGAAAATGTTTCCAGTCTGATATGACTGCCCTTCAGAAACATGGAAGCAAACCTGTTGGAGGTTTAAGGAGCATTTGTGTATATAGTAGACAGGGAGATGTCTGCTGAATGCTCTGAATATGAGTAAAACTGCAAGGGTTACAGTAGTAGACAGAGAATCTGAAAAGATGATAAGTGACTATAAGACAATGAGAAAAAGGAACCGGAGTAGGCCATTCAGCCTCTCAAGCCTGCTGTGCTGTTCAATAGGATCAAAGTTTACCCTACATTCTTCACATCCACTTTCCCGCCCTTTGCCTGTAATCCTTCACTCTCCTAGAGACAAGGAAGCTGCTTATCACTGGTGTTGTTTAATGTACATGCTGGAGCATTTAATGAAGAGAACAAAACCATGCCAGTTGGCACTCAGCAAAGGAAAGCTGTCAGACTTGTGAATGACAAAGTGTTGGCATGAAATGCCATGGACAGCACTGTCATTGGCAGAGAACCTGAATACTGCAGCAGGAGATGACAAATTACAGATACATCTGGACATACTCAAAGATGAGAAGACACAGCGTGTTGCAGGTGAAAGAGACAAATTTCAGCAAATGATGAAGAGCTTGAAAATGTGAGAATTTAAATGTCATAAATATTGGGGACGTTTTTTTAAAATTCTTCCATGAGATTTGAGAAGGTGATCGTGTGCTGCCTTTTTGAATCTCTGCAGTCCATCTGCTGTAGGTTCATCCACAATGTCTTTAAGGAGGGAATTCTGAGGATTTGACTCAGAGGCTGAAGGAATGGCAATAGATTTCCAAATCAAGATGGTGAGCAGCTCAGAGGGCAACTTGAAGGTGGTGGTGTTCCCACTTAGCTGGTGTGCTTGTCTTCCCAGATGGAGGTGGCCATGGATTTGACCATAGTCACAAACTAAACTAGTCCTACCTGTCTGCTCCTGGCCCTTATCCCTCCAAACCTTTCATGTACTTACCTATGTGTCTTTTAAGCGTTACAATTGTACCTGCATCCACCACTTCCTCAGGAAGTTCATTCCACACGCAAGCCACCCTCTGTGTAAAAAATATGACCCCCATGTCTTTTTAAATCTCTCTCCTGTCACCTTAAAAATGTGCCCACTAGTCTTGAAATCCCCCCTCCTAGGGAAAAGACACCTATCATTAACCCTATCTATATCCTTCATGATTTTATAAGCCTCTATAAGGTCACCTCTCAACCTCCTACCCTCAAGTGAAAAAATGTCCCAGGCTATTTCAGCCTTTCTTTATAACTTAAACCTTCCATATCCAGCGATATTCTGAGATATGGGAACTTTCACATCAATATGGGATGATGTGACTCGGTTCCACATCTCATCTGAAACACAGCACAGGAGACAATGCAGCATTTCGTCAGCGCAGCAGTAGCCACTGAGAGTTTGGACTCAAGTTTCTGGAGTAAAACGAGAAAGTACAAACTTCTGGCTCAGATTCAAGCGTACCCTCTGAGCCTATGGCTGACACTGACACTTATCTTTCAAAATTCATTGGCTAGTTCAAGCAATGGTCAATTCTTTAAGAAAGTTTCTGGCCCTGTTAGCGAGTTTATGATTTAAAAAAAGGATCAGACCCTCAAGCCTGTTATTTTATTCAATAAAATTATGGCTTAGCTATATGTTAACTCCTATTGGCTCAGTCTCACTTAGTGTGTAACACCCAAGAGACAGATGGTTTCACTGCGGTAAAGTAACTGGATTTGGAATCTAAAGGCCCAAATGAACCTTAATGGGATGGAAGGTGAGTTAAAATCCCAGCATGGCTGCTGGTAGAAATTAACTTATACTAACAACATCCAGAACTGAAGGGCTCCCATCAGTAGCAGTGACCTTAAAATTATCATTGATTATTGTAAAAACCTACCAGGTTCATTAATGTTCTTTGAGGAAGAAAATCTGCCAGCCTTACCTGGTCTAACCTCCATGCGATTCCAGACCCATAGCAATGTGGTTGCCCTCTGAACTGGCCCAGCAAGCCAATCAGCTCAGATACTTTCAGGATGTGTAACAAACGCTAGCCTTACCTACATCTCAAAAAAGAAAAGGGCCCTTACTCAACAAAAATCTAACAAGCTCAGTTATGTAAAGATCGTCCGTTGAATTCTTGCTTCAACAGCTTTTTGTGGGAGATATTATGTCAAATATCAACATGCCAGCAAGTTATATCTGGCAAACTCCTTACTGCTGTCATCGCATATGGTATTGTGTGGCCAAACTATCGGAGATGCCTTGGGTATGGCTGCTACCATCAATTTCCTTATTGGGATTAGTCTAGGCAACTGGTACCAAGTAGGGAAGGATGCCCACTCAAAGTCTTTGGTAGAAGCAGAGTTCAATCTTGTTTATCAGTAAAGGATTGTTATATAGTGCATCTTACCTAGTTATGTGGCATGATTGTCTCCTGTGAGCCATCAGGCTCAACCTAAAAGTTACCAACAAGGAGACACAATATGGCCAAACACACTAATCCCCCTACTGTACATCAGGGACATATCTGAGATGACCACAAGACTACACAGACCCCTAGGTATCAGGATAGCCTATAAACCAACAATCTCCCTGCGACAGCAACTGACAAACAGAAAGGATCTCATACGCATAACCAATGAAACTAATGTAATATACAAAATAGCATGCAAAGCCTGTGAGAGACATTACATAGCCAAACTGGAAAAGAACTGATAATAAGGATACACAAACACCAAGTAACTACCAAGAGACATGATCAATTCTCGCTGGTCTCAATACACACAGACAAAGAAGGCTACTGGGACAACACATCCCTAATAGCACAAGCCAAATAGAGACATGCCAGGGAATTCCTGGAGGCCTGGCATTCCAACTGGAAGTCCATCAGCAAACATGCTGAACTGGACCTGATGTACAAACTACAGAGAAACAGAACCAGAAGTAATGCCAACTATCACAGCAAACCAAGGCCTATAAATAACAGAACATTAATGCTTCACCAGAGGCGCATTGATCATGTTACCTAGCAGGGTGACGAAACATCTGCAAAAAAACACACCGGCTCCGTGAGCAAGTCTGCAACCTCATCCACAACCCGAGCTACAAATCTTCTCAAAATCTTTAAAGTTACCTCCATTGACCAAGCGCTAGAACAAGCGGAACGGACTGATTAGCTCCTCCCAGGTATGGCCATAGAATCCCTACAGTGGGGATGCAGGCCATTTGGCCCATCGAATCCACATCGACAAGCCAAAGAGCATCCCATCCAGACGCACCCCATCTGTGTAACCCTGCATTTCCCATGGCTAACCCACCTAACCTTTCCATCCCTGAACACTAGGGGGCAATTTAGCACGGCCAACCCATCTAACCCGCACATCTTTGGACTGAGGGAGGAAACTGGAGCAAGCAGACATGGGGAGAATGTTAAACTCCACGCAGACAGTTGCCTGAAGGTGGAACTGAACCCTGGTGTTGTGAGGCAGTAGTGCTGACCACGGAACTACCGTGCCACTCCACTGTAGTCCTTTACATACTGAAGGAAAAGCTTATCTCTTGATTTCTGGTAATCATTTTAAGTACTAACAGGTAAGTACATGAGTAAGAAATGTCTGGAGGGATAGGGGCCAAGTGCAGGCAATTGGGACTGGTTTAGTTTGGGATTATTGTCGACATGGACTGGTTGGACCAAAGGGTCTGTTTTTGTGCTGATTAAATCTATGACTAAATACAGTAGATGTGGAGAGCATGTTCCCTCTTCTGACAGCAAAGAGCGAGAGGTTGTTGTTTTAAAATCAGAGACTGCCCACTTAAAACAGAGATTTTGTCACAGATGAAACAAAAACCACTCAAAATATGTTAAGATGGCCTGGACCTTTACCTTTTTTTCTTATTTTAAAGGTAAGTATAAGGTGTTGCATTTCAGATGCAATTCGATTGGTCAAACTACTCGAAGTGAAGCAAAGCACTTTATTCATACACTATAGGCAAACTACAACAAAAGAAAAAATAAAGAAAAGAATTGTCTTAGCTGTAACTCCATTGAAATGATTAACAATATAAAAGTTACAGTAACAATCACTGATTAACTGTTCCAATATAGTAACATCCCGTAAACATACCTTTGGCAAAGGCAAATTCAGAAAAACAGATTATCTCATATGTAACTCCAGCTGCAGACAAACACAAAGAAAAAGACTCAAGTGTAGCAGGGAGAGATGCACTGCAGCCTCTAAACCCTGCTGAGACCCCAGCAACAACTGCTACTGAAAGCTAAAACTAAAAATCTCGGTTCTGTGGGAGCTTGACCACACCCATTCAGGCTGCTTCTATTGTTCCAACTTTTAAAAAATCCCCAAACCCACACAAGCAGTTTACTTTACAAGTTTTCAATGGACAGCTCTCCACCTCTGCTTTAAAACCACTCTTCAAAAAGAAAAAGACAAAATATACCTCTTAAAGCCATAGTACCATTACAACTGATTCAATTATTCTTTTCTCAGAGGATCATGCATCTTTGGAACTCTGTCCCTGAAAATGTGGTGGAAGCAGAATCTTTGAATATTGTTAAGGGCAAGATGGATATAGTCTTGTGAAGCAATGGGGAGAAATGTTATCAGGAGTAGGAGGGAATACAGATAAGGTTACAATCAGTTCAGCTATGATGGTATTCAGTCATAGAGCGGGCTCAGGGGCTGAATGGCATCATGCTGCTCCTGATTTGTCTGTTCCTGCATTCACACATATGTAAAGGCTAGCAGTCCATTCACCTTTTCATTTCTTCTTCCTTATGTTCACTATGCTCATGGCTTCTCTGCCTACACTCCGAAATCTCTGCTATTTCATAACTCCTAGGTACTCACATTTTTTAAAAAAGCTCTAATTTCTAATTGTCAGCCCCAAAACAGATGCCTGCTTGCATGTCCACACCAAATTCTACCTTTCCTGGGCCTCTGGCCGGTGGAGTGCAGAGCAAGACAGAAGGAGCAGATGTCATTCTCAATAAGCAAACACAGAGGCATGTTGCAAATAGGCTTAAAGATATCGTATTTACTTATTCAATCGTGAAAAATGCTGCTTTGAACGACTGAATAAATTAGCAGTTTTCCAGGAAATTGAATAACAGATTGATTTGCTGAACAGAATAAGATCTCACCAACACCTACAATGTTCACTGTTGCTTGTTGCACTAAGATGTTGTTTATTAACTGTCAAATCACTTAACTCCATAATTATTCATCCTTAACCATTCACAATCAGCAGTACTTCACTACAAGACAGTCAAGCTTTCAGTTTTTTTCAAACTTTCCCCACAGAGAAAAAAAATCCAGAAACAGAACTGGATCGGCCATATTCACATTGTAGCTTGTTAGAGACTGGTAATTCTGAGACATGTAAGTCATCTCCTGATTCCAATGAGTACGTTGGGAGTGTGGTGGAATACTTTCCAATTGTCTGGGTGAGTGAAGCTCTTACAACAATCCAGAAGCTCACCGCTGACCAGTCACCACGTGACTGATACCCCATCAACATATGAAAATATGAAGGGAATAGATGAGATGGAAGCAGGGAGGTTTTCCCACTGGTGGGTGAAATGAGAATTAGGGAGGCATAGTCCATAAGACTGCAGATTTAGGACTGAGTTGAGGAGAAACTTCTTCACCCAAAGGGTTGTGAATCTGTGGAATTCCTTGCCCGGTGAAGTAGTTGAGGCTATCTCATTGAATGTTTTTAAGGCAAAGATGGATAGATTGTTAAACAGTAAAAGAATTACGTATTGTGGTGAGCGGGCGGATAAGTGGAGCTGAGTCCACAATAAGATCAGCCAGGATCTTATTGAATGGTGGAGCAGGCTCAATAGGCCAGATTGCCTACTCCTGCTCCTATTTCTCTTGTTCTTATGGAACACTGAAGTCTTCCATGCTGAATTTCACAGAACACATTCTCAGCATGCAAAGCTCTCTAACATTTGGGAATGCGTCCCTAACATAACCCAGACAATCTCAGTTCCATCGAGTACAATGTTTGACCAGCTACCATGAACTACATTCCAGTCGTCCGAATTCTGTCCTTTTTATGGAAAATAATGATAAATACACTTGCAAAATGTGCACAGTGAGTTAGAAATGAGAAGTCATTTGCATCGTAAGGGATTACTTCTGGCAGATGGTCTGTTAGTATCAGATATTTTCGATCAGCATTTAGTCAAATTGGAAGTTATTGTAGGTGCACGAGGTATTTTAGTGATAATTATAGCCATCATTGCAATCAAGCAGGAGTTCACCAGTGGTGTGTCAATCAAGTTGTTAGTGCTGGTGAGTCAAGTATTCAGTTTTCAGCTGCTGGAAGTAGATGCTACTGCCTCTGCTGAGGTAAGTGAGCTTCATTATTACATATAACTACATAGAATTGACCTCAGGGGAAGAGACTGTTTGGTTTAACGTGTCTACACCAATGGCTATGTTCCACACAAATTTCCTCTCACCTTACATCATTTCATCCATCAACACAATCTTCGATGTTTACCTCTTTCATCCGTTTATCCAGCTTCCCCTTTAACCCATCAACGTGACTTGACTCAATTGCTCCCCGTGAGAGTGAGCTCCAGATTTTCAACACACTCTGGGTAAAGAGGTTTCTCACAAATTCCTTACTGTACCTGGTTTTGGTCACACTACCTTTCAAATTTCTCTGTAAAAGGCACAATGTAGCATCCGATGAATTGATGTGTCCCACTCATCAAAACAAGAACTGACCTTATTTTACTGCAACTATCAACAGAAAACACTAGAATATAATGTACTGGTCAGCTGTGACTCATTGGGGAACACTCTTGCCTCTAAGCTCAAAGGTTGTGGGTCTGACACCCACTCTAACCTAAAACAATCAAGGCTGACATTTAACTACAGTACTGAGGGAACACTGTGCAAGATGCTGTCTTTTGGACGAACTGATAAACCAAAGCTCTATGTATCCTCTCAGGTGGAAATAAAAGACATACTTCCCGTTGCTCCAAAGAAAAGGAGGGGAGTTATCTGAACAAATGCTTCTCTCTCAATCAACATCGGCAAAAATAGATTACCTGACCATAGTAACATTAGTGTTTAGATCTGAAGAACACTCATCTCAGACTCGAAACATTAACTCTGTTTCTCTACAGATGCTGCCAGATCTGTTGTGTTTCTCCAGGATTCTTGGTGTTTGTGGGAGCCAGCTGTGTGGAGTTTGGCTGCCAAATTCCCAATCATGACAACACTCCAGAAGCACATAGTTGGCAGTCAAGCACTTTGGGACATTCTGTGTTTATGAAAGTCACTATATAAAAGCAAGTGGGTCTAGGCCTGAAACGTCAGCCTTCCTGCTCCTCTGATGCTGCTTGGCCTGCTGTGTTCATCCAGCTCTACACCTTGCTATCTCTATATAAACTTCTTAAAGTTGTGGACCACCTAATCTCTCAAACACATCCTGCAGGGGTAGAACATGCTATTGGTGTTTCTGATGCTGATTTTCAATGAACTAGCTTGAAAATCAGAGGAAAAGGATAGCTAAAACTCTGGAAACTTCCCATCCTCAACACATTATAGGGTCATAGAATCATACAGCACAGAAAAAACCCCTTCAAGTCTATGAAAGAAGCAAAAAGGAAGGATAACTCAGGAGATATTATTAGAGATGTTGGAAATCATGAGGATAAGAAAGCTAGCATAAAGGCACTTCACCTGAATTCTCGTAGCATTCGTAACAAGGTTGATGAGTTAACGACACAAATCATCGCGAATGAATATGATTTGGTAGCCATTACGGAGACATGGTTACAGGATGGTCACTACTGGGAGTTAAATAAAAGGGGTACCAGACTATTAAGAAGGACAGACAGGAAGGTAAAGGAGGTGGTGTAGCTCTGATATTCAAGGACGACATCAGGGTGGTGCTGAGAGATGATATAGGTTCTATGGAGAATGAGGTTGAATCCATTTGGGTGGAAATTAGAAATTCTAAGAGGAAAAAGTCACTGATAGGCGTAGTCTCTAGGCCACCAAATAATAACATCACATTGGGGCAGGCAATAAACAAAGAAATAGCTAATGCCTGTAAAAATGGTACGGCAATTATCATGGGGGATTTTAATCTACATGTGGATTGGTCGAACCAGCTCGGTCAGGGTAGTCTTGAGGAGGAGTTCTTTGAGTGTATCCGTGATAGTTTTCTTGAACAGTATGTAATGGAACCTACAAGGGAGCAAGCTATTCTAGATCTGGTCCTGTGTAATGAGACAGGAATAATTAATGATCTCATAGTTAGGGACCCTCTTGGAAGGAGTGATCACAGTATGGTTGAATTTAGAATACAGATGGAGAGTGTGAAGATAAAATCCAATACCAGGGTCCTGTGCTTGAACGAGGGGGACTACAATAGAATGAGGGAGGACTTGGCTAAAGTAGACTGGAAACAAAGATCTTATGGTGGGACAATTGATGAGCAGTGGAGGATTTTCAAAGCAATTTTTCAAAGTGCTCAGCAAAAGCGTATTCCAGTGAAAAGGAAGGACTGTAAGAAAAGGAGTAATCTGCCATGGGTGTCTAAGGAAATTAGGGAGGCTATCAAATTGAAAGAGAAGACATACAAAGTGGCCAAAAACAGCATGAAACTAGAAGATTGGGAAAACTTTAAAGGTCAACAGAAAGCCGCAAAAAGAGTTATAAAGAAAAGTAAGATAGAACATGAAAAAAAACTAGCACAGAATATAATGACAGATAGCAAAAGTTTCTATAAATATATAAAACAAAAAAGAGTGGCTAAAGTAAACGTTGGCCCTTTAGAGGATGAGAAGGGGAGTTTAGTTATGGGATATGATGAAATGGCTGAGGCATTGAACAGGTATCTTGTATCGGTCTTCACAGTGGAGGACACTAATAACATGCCAGTAATTGACAAAGAGACTAAGGTAGGTGAGGACCTGGAAACAATCATTATTACGGAAGAGGTAGTGTTGGGCAAGCTAATGGAGCTAAGGATTGATAAGTCTCCTGGCCCTGATGGAATGCATCCCAGGGTACTAAAAGAGATGGCGGAAGAAATAGCAGGTGCACTGGCGGTAATTTTCCAAAATTCGCTGGACTCTGGGGCAGTCCCAGCAGATTGGAAAACAGCAAATGTGACGCCACTGTTTAAAAAGTGAGGTATACAAAAGATGGGGAATTATAGACTGGTTAGCTTAACCTCTGTAGTGGGGAAGATGCTTGAGTCTATTATCAAGGAAGAAATAGCAAGGCATCTCGATAGAAATTGTCCCATTGGGCAGACGCAGCATGGGTTCATGAAGGGCTTGACAAATCTTTTGGAATTCTATGAAGACATTACGAGCAAGGTGGACAATGGGGACCCAGTGGATGTGGTGTATCTAGATTTCCAAAAGGCGTTCGACAAGGTGCCGCACAAGAGGCTGCTGCATAAGATAAGGATGCATGGCGTTAGGGGTAAAGTATTAGCATGGATAGAGGATTGGTTGACTAACAGGAAGCAAAGAGTGGGGATAAATGAGTGCTATTCTGGCTGGCAATCAGTGACTAGTTGTGTGCCTCAGGGATCGGTGGTGGGACTGCAATTATTTACAATTTATATAGATGATTTGGAGTTGGGGACCACGTGTAGGGTGTCAAAGTTTGCGGATGACACTAAGATGAGTGGCAGAGCAGAGTGTGCAGAGGACTGTGAAACTTTGCAGAGGAACATAGATACATTGAGTGAGTGGGCAAAGGTCTGGCAGATGGAATACAATGTAAATAAATGTGAAGTCATACATTTTGCTAGGACTAATAGTAAAAAGGACTATTATTTGAATGGTAAAAAGTTGCAGCATGCTGCTATGCAGAGGGACCTGGGTGTCCTTGTGCATGGATCACAGAAGGTTGGTCTGTAGGTACAACAAGTAATTAGGAAGGCAAATGGAATTTTGTCCTTCATTGCTACAGGGATTGAGTTCAAAAGCAGAGAGGTTATGTTGCAGCTGTACAAGGTGCTGGTGAGGCCACACCTGGACTACTATGTGCAGTTTTGGTCTCTTTACTTGAACAAGGATGTACTGGACTGGAGGGGATGCCGAGGAGGTTCACTAGGTTGATTCCGGAGTTAAGGGGTTTGGTTTATGAGGAGAGACTGAGTAGATTGGGATTATATTCATTGGAATTCAGAAGATTGAGGGGGGATCTTATAGAAACATATAAAATTATAAAGGGAATAGATAAGATAGAGGTAGAGAGGATGTTTCCACTGGCAGGTGAAGCTAGGACAGGAGGGCATAGCCTCAAGATTACAGGGAGCAGATTTTGGACTGAATTGAGAAGGAACTTCTTCACCGAGAGGGTTGTTAATCTATGGAATTCCTTGCCAAGTGAAGTAGTTGACTCTACTTCAGTAAATGTTTTTAAAGCTAAGGTAGAATTTTTTTGAACAATAAAGGATTTAAGGGAAACAGTGAGAGCGTGGGTAAGTGGATCTGAGTCCACGAAAAGATCAGCCATGATCTTGTTGAATGGCGGAGCAGGCTTGAAGGGCCGGAAGGCCGACTCCTGCTCCTAGTTCTTATGTAAGTCCGTACCAACATTGTCTGGAATGATCTCAGTAAACATAATTTTTGGACAGATATTGCGGTCATATAAGTTCTCCCGAGACATCAAAAATGAGAGGAGCTCCAGATTCTTTTGGATGGGTGAACCAATTTAAGTTCAGGGTGAATCCGTGATTGAGCAGCATTGTATCTTGTGTATGTTTTAGAAACCAGATAACTGGGTTTTGATAGAGAGATACCTCCCACCAATCCAAACTAACAGGAATAATTGGGTTATTTTATGAAGAAAAGTGGATAGACTGGGCTTGTTTCCACTGGAATACAGAAGAGTAACAGATGAGTCATAGAGCCATACAGCACAAAAACAGACCCTTCGGCCCAATCAGTCCATGCTGACCATAGTCCCAAACTAAACTAGACCTACCTGCCTGCTTTCGGCCCATATGTTTCCAAAATTTCCTGTTCATGTACTTATCAAAATCTCTTTCAAACATTGTAAGTCTACCTGTATCTATCACTTCTTCTGGAAGCTCACGCCACACACGAACCACTCTCTTTTTAAAAAAGTTATCCCTCGCATCAGTTTTAAATTTTCCTTCTCTCTCTTTAAAAGTATGTCCCCTAGTCTTGAAATCCCTCACCCTAGGGAAAAGACACCTGCCATTCACCTTATCTTTATGCCTCATGATTTTGTAAACCTCAATAAGGTCAGCTCTCAACCTCCTATGGTCCAGAGGAAAAAAGTTTATTGTCCTAACGTATAACGTGTTCAGGGGGGTGTATGATCCAACCTCATTCTAATAACATAACCAAACATTATCATAACCCTATACTCTCTTTAATGCCTCAGCTGAACCTGCCTCCATCACACATTCCAGACACTGACTAGTCGCTGAGTGAGAAACTTCTTGTTCTCATTTTATATTTGCCTTGTTTTGCAAAACATTTTAAAACTGTGCCCTCTGGCTCTCCATCCATTTGTGGGTGGGAATCGTTCCTCCCTGTCCCCTCTGTCGAGAGCCCTCACAATGCTGAAAAATTCGATCAAATCTCCCCTTGACAGAGCTCAAAGTGACAAGGAAATGCTAGAGCTCATTAGAAGCTTGAGGAGCCGAACAACAGCACAAAATCAACTCTCATTCAAACTACAAAGTTCAGGCAGAAATCGTAATCCTCAGAATGTGACCTTCATTTTAATCACTCGTTAAGGTTTAATGGTCGGATTTGGTGAGTGGAGATAGATGCTTGGTGACACATTAAATGAACCCCTTCCTTTTCAAATTGCAGCCAGGCACATTTATATGCAAATTGGACATCAGCACATTGTTGATCTAAGCATCACAAGTACAGGAGACAACTCTTTCACTTGTCGTTCAGTTCTCAATGGTGTCGCTTATATTATTTTGTGTGTATGTAAATTGTGTTTGCATTGCTGATTTATTTATACTGAAATGTATTCCTATTTCTCAGTTTCCTCCAGCTCAACACCTCTCTGCCCAACAAAATACAGTTCATGAATATATAAATCACACAAATGGTGCCCTTCTTAATAATGATAAAACTGCAGAAAATGTCAGGTGGCAAGGGAACTGACGGCTCACATTCTTGGTCAAAATACAAGCAGAGAGGAAATGAAAATGTAAAGTAAGGTCAGAGGAGAACCAATACCTTGAAGAATGCAAAAGAAAATTCCTTAGCAATTTACCCAACAACCAAGAGAGGGTACAATGTTTGACCAGTGCTCAATCGAACTATCCAATCCCATAGTTCAATTTGGCAGGATGACCTTTGCCTATCCAATTTTAACTCAATGATCATTCCCATGATCTTTTCTTCCGACTTCCATTCACCATCACTCAAGATTCCATCTTCGAGCCGTGCCCCTTCTTCTCAACGATTTATATGCTGCCCATCTGCAGGCACAAGGTTCTCTGGGGAAATGAAGCTCTACCCCATTTCTCAATCCTTACAGCCCTCTGCACTACTTGGCTGCCTCATGATTCCCTTCCATACATTGAGAGGTAAGAAAAAGTTCAGCATCTCCCAGAAATTCACCAAAGATCCTGAGACAGCATCTTCTACACCTTTGACCACTTCCATCTAGAAAGACAAGGGCAGCAGATACATGGGAACATCACCATCTGCAAGTTCCTCTCCGAGCCACTCACCATCCTGACCTGGGAATATTTCCTTTTCAAATATTTATTAAAAATATTACTGTCAACCTTTTCCCTTTTTGATATTGATAGCTCTCGATATTTTCTTTGCGTCTCTTCACTGTTTAACATGTTTCTCCAAGTCTTTTGAATGATTGTTTCTTTCTTGGCAATATTGTCAGTTATTTCCTTTGGCCACATAATGTATATTACATCACATATTCGCCAGAGCAATTTAATTGTGCCAGTGTGGAAATGTTGTTCTGTAGGGCTACAGATTGGCCCACATTCACTAAATACCTCCTTAATTGCATGCTACTGTCCATTTGCATCTCTACCTACTCACAGTTCATCCTAAATTACACTGAGAGACTAAAAAGTGGGGAATGTCACACTGATGGCGGTAGAGGAACAGAAGCAGATTCCTGGAGTGGAAGAGCAAGGGACTGAGCTGGGAATGAGATTGGGAATGGGAATATTTGCTGCTAAATCTGGGGGCTTGAAGCAAGAAGTGTCGTTTGCCTCAACATCACTCACCTCACTGACAACAAAACTTCGAGAAAGGAAACAACATTTTTTTTAACTAAATGGGACTGGAGAGACAACAGAAGATTTTCAATAAAAGATTCTGAGGGATAATCTAACCAGAAGAACTTTCGAAGCCCAAGTTTATACATCCACTACGGCAGTTAGGATAAAAAGCTTTGTTTTAATCCTTTTGAGTTCCAGTCTCTATGTCGGTCAACAGTATAAATCCTATCTATTAACATGCAGCTGGCAAAAGTATGTTCTCCCTCATTGTTAATCAAAGAACTAAGATACTAAGAAAGCTATTTCATGACTATTTCACACTAATGGTTGTCATCTGTGTTTCCCTTCAGAATACTTCCAAGCGCATGCTAATAGAAATCTGGGGAAAAACAATCCAAGTATTGCCTGCGATAAGTCAGTAAATTACTGCCTGAGGGAGCCTTCCTTCTGTTCTGAAATGCCACAATGGCAAATGCAGCCAAAAATGAGGCCTTCAAACAAGCATCTTAAACAATCCCAAAAGGTAAAAGAAAGAAAGCATCTTTATCAGGCTTGATAAAGTAGCCAGCAAAAATATATTTATCACAGATGATTGGACTTGAAAACACAGCATCAGTTCGATCATTTGCACTGAAAACACCCAGTCCCAGCTCACCAAGGCCTCTCTCAATTCATTCACATCCCCAAATTATCAGGCTGCCTGTCTGACATCCAGCACAGTTAGCGCCTCCAATTAAATATTGCAATGTCTGAAACCTGTTCTTTCAATTACTGCCTCAAACACTGTTCCACAGCCACCATTGGCATCTCTTCTCCCTAATAACTGTCTGAACTTGAGCCAGGTTGTTTTAATACTTGGCAATTCTCGACTCCTGGAGGAGCTCCTAACCATACTTTTGTTAAGACTACTTATTTTCACCTCCATAGCATCGCTGGCCTCTACTGTGACACTGCTTAACGGCTGCTGAAATCTTCACCAGTGCCTCTGTCACCCTGTCTCCCTCACTAAACCTCAGCCCATCCAAAAGTTTGATGCTGTTGTCCTTGTTCAGACCAAGTGCTGTCCATCTATGACCTCCATGTTCACTACATTGTTCAAGGATATTTGTTTTCGCACCATGGAGTGGTACATAGACGTGAAAAGATCGAGATTGGTTTGCAGATTGGGCACTGTCATTATCAGCCAGCCATAGTTCATATAGGTTGATGGTGGTCAGTTTAGTTTTGGCATGGAGACAACTGAGGTCAAAGATGTTTCCGACCAGGTGGTATTTGATACAAACACTAAGGCCAGTTGATGTTTGATGAGGTGAATAACCACTGTTGGGTAGACTGTATATAGTATGAGCGTGATCACAAAGCCTTGTTTGATATTGGTTTGGAGTTTGGACTGTTTCAGTCACAACAAAATTTCAGTCATGTCATCCTGAAACAATTGCAACATAGTGTTGAACTTTATTGAACTTCCAAATCTTTGGAGTATAATCTGCAGAGCCTTATGACTTACTATTAAGTTATAGCAAGCTATCGACCGTACCCAGCTAGTCCACACTTCCCAAACTCTCAGCACATCAGATATAATTCTACAAATGGACAACGTCTGCTAAATAACCCTGAATTTGTGAAGAAATACACTGGCAACCAATTTGGGATTGTCAGTCAGGCTCACAGTGTGCCACGCTGGCATAAGCTGGAAGCTCCATATATTAATGTACACAGTCCTGAACTTAGCAAACAGAAAGAACATGTACATGCACTGTGCTTGTTTTACACAACGAAATAGGTGACAAGCCATTCACTGGTTCATTTCTCAGGGTAACGCCTTGACTAACCAGAGTGAGCTGCCCAGTTTAAAATTTAAACAAAGCTCGGGAGTTAAATGACGTAGTAGGAACTGCAGATGCTGGAGAATCTGAGATAACAAGGTGTAGAGCTGGATGAACACAGCAGGCCAAGCAGCATCAGAGGAGCAGGAAAGCTGAAGTTTCAGGCCTAGACGCTTCATTTTTCTGAAGAAGAGTCTAGGCCCAAAAAGTCAGCTTTCCTGCTCCTCTGATGCTGCTTGGCCTGCTGTGTTCATCCAGCTCTACACCTTGTTATCTCAGCAGTTAACTGTCGGTCATGAACTTCCCTTGGTAACACCTCTACCTATCAGAGTACACTGGTCAATCAATATTCTCCACTCATGCAGTGCAAATGTTGGTTTTCCATTTAAATTAATATTTTGCAAATTGCCCTGATGAGTGGAAGACCAAAAGCTTTGTCTTATCACTATTTGTCTTTTTCTTAGCAAGTAATTATTTGAATACCAATGAATATGAATGTGGATTTAAAACCTTCTAGATCAGTCCAAGATCCAAACTCTATACCCCAGACTTACCTAGATAGATCATTCTAAAGTATGAGTCACATTGAGTTGGTTAAAACACTAAAGACATGAGTTTCTTAATCATGCTAGGGTATCATTAGTGGACAAATGCACAGCGTAGTGTTGCATTGAACCAGGAAATTTGAGGATCAATTTTTTGTCAGTCTAGGGTCAACTGAGCACTTTACAGTAAGTAGTAGCAGTCAATTCATCCTACCTTCAAGAGATGTTAAAATCAATGAATTTCCTTCTGACTAAACCCCCTGTGATCCCTCATGTTGGATAATATTGAGTAAGGTCAACATCAAGGTCAACTATGTTGTTTCATTTTTTTCTCAAGATAGCAGTAGGGTCGGAGGGCTGAGACTGGGCCTCATCTGCTCTTGTCGGCTTTCTTTCTCTTATTTGTCTTTTTCTTACTTTTTCTCTTCTTTTTCTTTTGTCTTCATTCTTTTTTCTTTTAAGCCTGGAGATTGCCAGGTGGAGGAAGTGGCCTCTGGCGACAGGGCCACCAGGATGAGCCGGACACGGTACCACCCCAGCCTGGGGGGTGTCACAGTGAGAGAGGAACAGGTCCCAGGCCGACTGGCCCGGCTCAGACATGCAAGCAAGGCTGAGGATCCAGGTCTGCAGCTAGGCCCAGGTGCCTGAAGGAGAAGAAAGGCATCTCGGCCCAGCATGGCAGTCCTCTTCAGTGGAGGCTTCTGGCCTAGTTTTCCAGCAGCTTAGTGTGGGAATCTCATCCTAGCTGCATCTTCAAGGAGTTCCATTGTCCCTAAATCGGCTTTCCCTGAGCCCAGGAGCCGTTAACTGTACTGTGATGAATTTTGTCTTAATTTTACTTTCTTTTATTATTATGTCTGACTTCGGTCATTGATGTAGGTGCCAGGGTGGGATGACTTATAAAGCTTTTCACTGTATTTTACGTGTAAAAATACACATGATAATAAATGTCTATTCTATTCTACCAGCGCTGCATCGCCTGACACTGCTCCTCTGAGAATAATGGCCAATTGAATGAGGGCCGGGTCAGAGGTCATTTGGTTACTATGGCATTGCATCTTAGGACCATAGAAAAGTTGAGGAAAGAAACCTGAGATGTGAAAGGATGGGATAAACGTTCAACCAGTCGATTAAAATTATGTGAAAGTCTTTTAAAGTCTCTGCTGAAGTGATTTGTTCTGCCCCAGTCTCCCTCAGATTCCTTAAAATCAAAGGCACATTGGTTTGTCAGCTGAAATTAATCCACAGTGAAAGTCTTTGAACTGAAGAACTTATTTTAAATAGATTAGATACAGGAGCAGAATAAAATAAAAATCCAATAAGAAATGTAACTATCAGGAGAGGAAAAATAGCTTCAAAAACATTTACCCAAAATACATATTGGAAAAATTTTCCGTGGACCATGGACTATGACGGGCAGTGAATGATTCAGTGGGTTAAAGAATTACAACGTAACTCTCTCAACTTATATTTTAATCATTTCCCTCACCTCAATGCCGTACAAAACTTGCTAGATTATTCACTAAGGGCTAAATAAAGAGAATCATTGAAACACATAGTGTTTATTACAATATAAAGCTCATTACAGAATAGGAACAAGTTCTTAAGAGTTTAAAGACTTGCATTTTGGATTATTCTGTTCAGTTATGGTGTATCACATTCTCATGTAATGCCACAAATGAAAGATTATAAAAGAATGCCATAACCTTTGACTCAGAAACAGCAACAGTAGAAAAAGTTTACAATCACTTTAAAACATTGACGGAATCCATAACTGTTTGAATATAATGTTTGAAAAGGACTTTTAAGAGTTTGTGTCAATTTTGAAGGCATCTGTTATTTACTGGATGATAAGTAATACTGGTGCATGTGATCTGGTGACTCTTGACCTAGGAACTGTACCAACAGAAAGGAAGTTAAATTTGGAAATCACATGATTGACCTTCAGGTCTAGGCCCGAAACGTCACCCTTTCTGCTCCTCTGATGCTGCTTAGCCTGCTGTGTTCATCCAGCTCTACACCTTGTTATCTCAGATTCTCCAGTATCTGCAGTTCCTACTATCTCTTAAGGTAAGGACAGCTGGAGACAGAAAGCAATGAGCATGCAGGTGCAGATAGGAGAAGCAAAAACAGAAGATCTCCTCAACATGGGAGTTGAGGAGATCTCGACAGAAGTGTATCCAGGGAAGGTTATGCTGGCAGAATGCTGTTTCCATGGAAGCCATGTACATGCACAAACAGTTAACTTCTCAAATGAAAATAACTGGGATTTAACTTAGAAGATCTGTATAGCTGGAATAGGGGCCGACAAGTGGATGGGGCTGCCTGCCTAGCAAATCTAAGATATTTTTGCTGTATCTACTGTCCTATGTGTAATTTATAGCTTGTGCTCACCTGTTAATTTGCATCAATGCTGATACTTACTTGTTCGTTATAAAAAGTGAAAACCTGTTATTAATTATTTTCAATTTAGGGGTCATTCATCTCCCCAACAGTGATGAGCCCGTGGAATCTTTTGCCACAGAAAGTGGTTGACATTGAAACGTTGAATCTTTTCAAAGATGAGTTAGATATATTCCTTAGGGCTCATGGAATCAAAGGGTATGGGGGAGAAAGCATGAACAGGGGACTTAGTTGGATGATCAGCCATGATCATATTGATTTGGGGAGCAGGCTTGAAAAGCTGAATGGCCTACTCCTTTTCCTATGTTTCTTTGTTTCTATTCAATAAATTTTGGTTACTTTAGTTTAGAATCCCATGAAAATCATAGCAATATATTTTTTAATATTTGGCATGGCAAGAGGCTGTTTTCTAAGCCTTATGAATCTGCAGTTACGTTATTTTCTTCATTCGAGCTCTGGAGGCTATGATCCTGCTATATTGCAGCTGCTGTTAATTTCATTTTGTGTAGCTCAGCGTCAGGGGGGTGGATTTTAATCCCTGAGGCAGGAGTTGGGAGGTAACTTCGAGTTCACCTGACTCACCAATGTTCTTTAAGGAAAAAAACTGTCATCCATACATGGCCTGGCTACATGTGAATCCAGACCCACAGCAATGTGGTTGACTCTCAACTGCCTTCTGAGTAATTAGGGATGGGCAATGAATAATGGTCTAACCAGTGACATCCACTTCCTCTGGATGAATTAAAAAATGGCCTAGGTTGTGAACCAGCCCACCAGGAAGTGGGATGTTTCCATTGGAAGTTTAGGAACTTAATTGGCCTGGAAACAGCTCTGGCTTCCAATGAGGTGGGAATTCCAAAACACTACTCCAAGAAGGCAGATTAAATAAAAACTGGCACCATTCTCTCTCCAGTCCGGGGCTGGAAAATCCAGCCGGATACTTTTATTGCCCAAAAATGCTAGATTCCAAAAGCAAAGCTGCATAGCCATTTGTTTACACAACAACATACTGAGCAGGATTCATGGGAACACCACCCCCTACAAGTTCCCCTCCAAGTCACCATCCTGACTTGGAAATACATGGCCATTCCTTTTGTGTCACTGGGTAAAAATCCTGGATTTCCCTCCCTAACAGTATTGAGTGTCTATCTACAGCACGTGGACTGCAGCAGTTCAAGAAGGCAGCTCACCACACCACCATGTTATTAACGACAGCTAGGGACAGGAACAAATGCTGGCTTCAGCCAGTGATTCCCACATTCCATGAATGAGTATGAGAGAAACGATCACCAGATCAGCTGGGCGGAACATGTCATTCACACGCCTGACATCATACTCCTGAAGCGATTGCTCTCCTTGGAACATGGATGCAGCAGGAAACATCCAGGGGAATGCCTTAAGGATGTCCTCAAATCATTTCCTGAAGAGGGTCCTGCACATCCTCCTCAATCCACAACCACCTCACCTTGGCACCAACTAAAACAGAGAAGGCTCATTTGCAAAGGCATCAACCACATTGAGGTACTTTGATGGGAAATCATGGAATCCCTACTGTGTGGAAGCAGGCCATTCAATCCATCAAGTCCACACCAACCCTCTGAAGAACATCCCACTGAGACCCACCTGCCTACCCTAACCCATAACCCTGCATTTCCCATGGCAATCCACCTGGCCTCCACGCCCCTAGACACTATGGGCAATTTAGCATGACCAATCCACCTAACCTGTACATCTTTGGACTGTGGGAGGAAAACGGAGAACCCGGAGGAAAGCCACGCAGACATTGGGAGAATATGCAAACTCCACACAGACAGTCGCCTGAGGGTGGAATCAAACCCAGGCCCCTGGCGCTGTGAGGCAACAGCGCAAACCACTGAGGCACCATGTGACAAAATTAAGACATCAGAGGGAGCGCACACGTCTCTAGATAACCCAGCCACAGGCACTTCAAACACACCTGCCTCTGTACAGGCGCAGAGCATGCATTTGTAACCTTCTCAGAACCCTTCGAACGGGACTGGAAACAAGTTATCCCCAAACCCAAGGGGTTGACCCCCAAGGAGAAGCAAGACATAAAAGACTGGAGGTTTGCACATCTGAAGAAGAAATTAACCTACTCTTCATCCACAGCAAACAGTGCGAAAAGGAAGCCAGGAGGAACTGCTTGATAATTTGAAGGACAGGATATCAAGTTTTTATACATGACATGAAAATATGTGACTGAAGGCTATGTAAATTGTAGAATCACAACTCAAAACATTTACTTCTTTGAGACTGAGATACAACGACAATAAATTTACAACTGCTCAATTATCAAAGCCTAAGTGCAACACAGGAAGAATGAGAACATGAACCTGCTGCATTCATGAGAGGCTGTTTTTTCCTTCCCCTCAGAACTGAAAATCAGAGGGCCTTAACTCTTTGAGAACTGTATTGTGATGATTTTACCGTGAGAATCGTAAAAATCGAGGCTAAAAATTCTCATTAAGCAATCTGCTGCAAGTTCCCCTTCAAGACACTGACCATCCTGACTTGGAAATACATTCTTCAGTGTCAAAGGTCGCAGCTATTTGAACAGAAATATGGTTAACAGTTGGACGCTGAGTGTTGGAAACCATGTCTGGGAGATTCTCTGAGAATTATGGATGGTGGTAGCAAGAAATATAGGATGTCTAAGCAGACGGTAATCAGATGTTAAGCTCCTCTAAAATATAGAACTTTAATGCCAGTCAAAATTAAATTTTTTTCGATTTTAGCTTAAAAATATATCCAGAACGTTGTTATCCAATAACATTTCAGTGCAAAGAAATACTGCTTTTAAAATCGAATCATCTTCCCAGAAATGGAAGGATGGGTGTTTTATTGTTGCAGTTGATCAAATTAAGCTAAAAGAAAGGAGAAAGCTTGACTATCGATGGAAAGTAACATTTTAAAAATTTTTCCCTCTTCTATTGACACAGATTGCAGTTTGTCTAGTACCAGAAAGATGCAATTAGACTATTCTCTGGGGACAGGCTCTTAACACTGACCTACATTGCCTCATTAATTGCAGAGGGTGGATTGCAATACCTATTCCTCACCCCTTCCCCTCAGGAAAATGACAGAAGGCAGAATTTCCATCTTGATGGCCATTTTCACAGAACAGCGTAGAAGGAGACCTTTCAGCCCGTTGGGTCTACACCGACTCTCCAAAGAACATCCCACCCAGACCCTCCTCCCGCCCCACCCTATCCCTGCATGTCCCATGGCTAACCCACCTAGTCTGTACATCCTTGGACTCTATGGGGCAATTTAGCATGTCCAATCCAGCCAACCTGCACATCTTTGGACTGTGGGAGGAAACTGGAGCACCCAAAGAAAACACATGTAAACATGTGCAAACTCCACACAGGCAAGTGGCCTGAGGCTGGAATCAAACCTGCTAAACACTAAGCCATCACTTTCTGCCTCCATTGCTGGCAATCAAGGGTGAAAAAATTGATTTGTAGCTTCCTGAATTCTGAAGAACAGGCCCAGGCTGAAAGCAGCCTTACCAAGAGAAAAAGATTTGCATTTAGATGCTGTCTTTCAAGAAATCAACATATTCCAGAGCACTTCAGATACAGAAGTACTTTAGAGGTGTAGTCACTATTTAGGAATTGCGGCTCCTAATTGTAGCAAGCTCCCGCAAACAACAATGCGATGATGATCAGATAATCTGATTTTTTAAAATAATATTGTTTGAGGTATTAATGTTGGACAGGACAATGGGGAAACCTCCTTTATCTCCTTCAAAATAACGCCATGTGATATTTTAGGCTCAAACGGAATCTTAGTTTAATGAAAGATACTACCTCTGACAGGGCATAACTTTGTCAGCACATCTCTGTTAATGCAACTTACATTATGCATTCAAATTTCTAGAGAGCGACTCTCAGTCTGAGGTGACAGTGCTACCATTGAGTCAAAAATAAATACACGAGAACGTCCTGTTTTAGAGGTGACAAGAGATGAGGAAGTGTGAGACATCACTGCGTAGGGACCAAAAATTGGAATGTTCTTCTGAACACTCAGTTTTTAAGGATTGGCCTAGACGTATTGACATGCAACTTTTCCCGTAGCATTAGTTTTCAATGTGAAGCTTATTTTCATTTACCCATCCTAAATGCTGAGGTATTGCCAGTTCTAGTTCAGTGGGTGTAATTCCCCTTCCAGTAACTTACCCAAACAAAGTTCATCGTAGCACATTTTATTCTTTCTTGGGATGTGGGCATCACTTGCTGGGCCAGCATTTATGTCTGTTCCTAATTGCTCTGGAAAGTGTTCTTTAACTGTGGCATTCTGTGTGGTAAGTCCACAGAGCTGTTTGGAAGAGAGTTCTAAGATTTTGAGCCCAAGACAGTTAAATTCAGGATGGTTGGTTTGCTGGGGAGACTGCAAGTGGCTCCCACGTATCTGCCACCCTTGTTCTTCAAGGTGGTAGAGGTCGTTGGTTTGAAAGGTGCTGTTCAAGGATTCTTGGTGATTTTTGCAATACATCTTGCAGATGGTACATCTTGCAGCTACTGAGCATCAGTGGTGGCCAGAGCGAATGCCTCAGTTTGGTGGATGTGATCCCATCAAATCAACCACTCTATTCTGGATGGTGTCAAATTTTCAAAGTGTTATTGGAGCAACACTCATTCAGACAAATGGGGAGTATGTCAGTACATTCCTGACCTGTGCTTTATAGATGGTAGACAGACTTATAGGAATCAGGAGGTGAGTTACTCCCTGCAGGATTCCTAGACTCTGATCTGCCCTTGTAGCCATAACATTTATATGGCTCATCCAGTTCAGTTTCAGGTCAATGGCAAAGTCCAGAGTGTTGATAGTGATGGTAATGGCATTGAACACAAGGGAGGGTTTGATTCTCTTGTTGGAGATGGTCATTGCCTGGCAATTGTGTGACTGCCACTTGCTAGTTGTCACTCGAAGCCTGCATATTGTCCATGTCTTGCTGCATATGGACATAGACTGCTTCAGTATCTGAAGAACTATAAAATATAATAAACAGGTATAAATAGATAATGAATGACAGAGATCTGTTCAACCATGAAGGAAATCGCAACCAAGTCCAGACCTACTGTCCACCCTCACGTAATCGCCTTCGAGTGCAAATTGCTATGGAAACAGAGTAGTCTGACTCCCTCAGTTAGTGAAGCTAAAGCCAGTTGGAGATTTACCAAAACCCTTATTCACAATAAAACAAAGTCCAGGAGCTTGTCTTTAAGGTCCTGCCAGGGCAAAGTGCAGAGGTGGGAAAGGAATTAAAAATGATATTCCCGGCCTGGAGCCAGTGCGCTGACTCCATCCCACCCTCAAACGCGGTGGAGACATAACCAATTCAGTTGGTTACTAATGGCCACTTAGAGCCAAATGAAGGGGGTAGGTCCCCACAGGCATTGGGGGAGCTAATGTAACTATTTGGTGGCAAGGCTGAGGGCATCTGTGTTCCAGGTAGGCCTAGAGATCCTCTCTGACTGTCTGTGCTCTACAGCAGCTGCAGGTCACCCTCTTAAAAAAGAGCCCACCCCAAACTCTTTGTCCACCAGGCACCAGCTCGAGCCCCCCCACTGAGCAGAAATTCATTATTTGACATAAGGTTTTTAAAAGTGTTGGAGAGATGCTTCCAGTAGAAAGCACCTTCTCTTTTGCACTCTTACTGTCTACTCTCTTACTCTCGGAACTCACTGCCTGTAAAGGTGGTACAGGCAGAAACCCTTAACAGGTTTAAGGAGTTTTTCATGTAGGGAATATTTAGACATACACTTGCAATGCCAAGGCACACAAGGCTTTGGGTCAGGTGCTGGAAAATGCGATAGGAATAGTTATAGAGTCATGGAGATATACAGCGCAGAAACAGACCCTTCTGTCCAACTCATCCATGCCAACCAAGTATACTAAACTGATCTAGTCCCATTTGCCAGCATTTGGCCCATATCCGTCTAAACCCTTCCTATTTGTATACCCATACAGAAGTCTTTCAAATGTTGTAATTGTACCTGTCTCCAGCACCTCCTCTGGCAGCTCGTTCCACACACATGCCACCCTCTGAGCGAAAACATTGCCCCTAAGTTCCCTTTTAAACTTTTCCCATCTCATCTTAAATCTATGCCCTCTAGTTTTGAATTCTCCCACCCTAGGGAAAAAAAAACTTTGGCTATTCACCCTACCCGTGCCCCTCATGATTTTATAAACCTCTATATGGTCACCGCTCAGCCTCCAAGTCTCCAGAGAAAATAGCGCCAGCCTATTCGGCCTGTCACTTTAGTTCAAACCCTCCAATCCCAGCAACGTTCTTGTAAATCGTTTCTGAACTCTGTCAAGTTTCACAATTTCTTTCCTAAAGCAGGGAGACACCAGTTGAACACAGTATTCTAAAAGCGGCCTAACCAATGTCCTATGCAGCCACAGCATGACGTCCCAATTCCTACACTGACCAATGAAGACAAGAATACCAAATGCCTTCTTCATTATCCTATCTACCTGTGACTCCACTTTCAAGAAACTATGAACCTGCACCCCAAGGTCTCTTTGCTCAGCAGCAGTCACCAGGGCCCAACATTAAGTGTATAAGTGCTGCCCTGATTTGCCTTTCCAAAATGTAATATCTCATATTTTTCTAAATGTGTCTGGGTGGTTAGTTTTTGATGATCACACTCAATGGCCTGAAGGGCCTTCTTCTGTGCTATGATGACTCAGTTGTAGCCTGATTGTTTCAAGCTACAAGGCCTCTGAATAAAGTCCACCCACCAACCACAACCAAATGATGTGCTTACCCTCTGGGATAAGTCACTAATGAGTGACCTTTTCTCACACAATCTGAACTTCCAGCCTGATGGTGCGGGTTCTGAAACCCCGTGAGAAAATCCTGAACCAAATCCCAAGAAGTCCCTGACTGAAGGCTGCGCTGAGATGGCAGAGCTGTAGTGTTGAGCTGTAGTTGTGTTGCTCGCCCTTTCTTACTGTGTTGTAGCCTGGATCTCCAGTGCTGAGGGGATGATGCACTGCTGGAGGAACTGTCTTTCAGATGAAATGTTAAAGCAAGACCCTGTCTGACCGTTTAAATGATCCACTGAACACTTGAAGCTGTATGAGGAAATATGCCCCAGTATACTGATTCAGATCCAAGATGGCGGTGAAGTAGGACTCCTCAGCTCGAGCTCATCTGCTCCGTCTATTTCTTTCCTTCCCTTTTACTCTCTTATTCCCTCTTGTGTGTCTTGGTTTGCTTCTTTCTTCTCGCTGATGCCCTATACTCCTGGACTCAGCATGGACTCAGCATGGTAATCTCTCAGCCCAAGCATGGCCGTTTTCCAGCCCAGTCTCTTGGCAGCCTGGCCTGGCATTTTCTCAAGAACAAAAACAAAGTTGCTGGAAAAACTCAGCAGGTCTGGCAGCATCTGTGAAGGCCTAGCAGCAACTCCTTCACAGATGCTGCCAGACCGGCCGAGCTTTTCCAGCAACTTTGTTTTAGTTCTTGATTTACAGCATCTGCAGTTCTTTTCATTTTTATCTGGCATTTTCTCAGCCTGGCATGGCCTCAGCATGGACTTCTAGTCTCGAGACGAATCCAGAGCGATTTCCCAGCCTTGAGAACCTCAAGGTGAAGCCTGGCATGATCTGGAGTCAAGGCCCGATGCAAACTAGAGGCTAAATGCCAAAGTGGACTGGATTAGAAGAATTTGTACTTAAAATTCTATACTCAGCACCTTTGTATCTAAGGTAGAGCCATAAGTGGCAGCTTGTAAATTTTTCACTGCGCTTATTTGAGTATATGTGACGATAAAGCTAATTCAATTCCATTCCATACTGGCCAAAATTTATCCCTCAACAAGATGATTAAAATTAATAAACCAGCCATAGTGGGAGCACACACACAAACTGGCCACTGTATTCCCTACATTTCAACAAAAGACTATACTCCAACAGTAGTTCGTTGACTATGAAGGTGTCCTGATGTTGTGGAAGGTGCTATAGAAATGTAAAGTCTTTCATTCATTGCTCTGTATCAAACCTTGCAAGTGTGCAGATTTTAAACTGAGGTGCTCCTCTCCCCCATGAGACTCACACAGTTTAATACACACACACACACACACACACACACACACACACAATAGATCAGCTGCTCATTATGCAGAATTAATCACTTTACACGACAGAGTGAGAAACTGTCCCTTCAGCTGTGAAAGGTTTCACTCCGCTATTTTTACCATGCTTAAAAAGAACAGTCTCTAATAATCAGACGCTGATTTCATGGCCGGTGATTAATCCCTCCATGGATTCATAGTCATTTTAATCCATTTACTCTTGCATTTGAAGTAGTCCCTTTGATTTCACTGACGAGGATAAGATCCGTCCCTATTAAAAGGTTTGTTTGTTGTCATCCCTACGGCCAATTCTACATCCCTACCAAGAATGGCCTCAGAGTGTGAGTGCAGCTGCAGGACGAGGGGCTGTGGGAATGACAAAGCATCTCATCCCACTGCCAACTCCCCCACCCCCCCTTCCAAAGATATTAGAGTATTGATATTAAATGAACCAATTGGATGGCACAGTGGCTCAGTGGTTAGCACTGTGGCCTCACAGCGCCAGGGAGCATGGGTTCGATTCTACCCCCAGGTGACTGGCTGTGCAGAGTTTGCACATTCTCCCCGTGTCTGTGTGGGTTTCCTCTGGGTGCTCTGGTTTCCACCCACAGCTGAAAAATGTATAGGTTAGGGTGGATTAACCATGCTAAATTACCCACAGTGTCCAGGGATGTGCAGGCTATATGGATTAGCCATGGGAAAATGCAGGGCTACAGGTATAGGGTTGGGATGCTTTTCAGAGGGTCCATGTGGACTCAATAAGCTGAATGGCCTCCTTCCACATTATAGGTATTCTATGAACCGACTGCTTGCCATGCCAATGTTTCTTGTGTCTCTCAGGACAATTCACGCCAATCACCATGCCCGTCTCCCACCACCACCCCATCCTGCCTCTGATCATTGACCACTTTGATTTCACTGATGGCAGAATCCTCCTCCAATGCCTTACACCCCACCTCCAACTTGATAGCATTTGGATACGTACAGTCATAGCTAAAGGGTCTCCAACAAAGTCTGGGGACAAGAAGCCTTTCATCTCAGGAGTTTCCCAAAGGTCTATTGTTAGCCACCACCTCCTCTTTTTCCCATCATCCTGCTGCTTCTTGGCAATATCATTAGCTGACTTGAGGTCAATTTCCGCCTATGTGCTGGTATCTCCCTGCCTTTCAGCAGGGAGTGAGCTAATTTCCTCCAACCAGAATGGTCAACAATTTAACCAGAGTGCCTTAACACAACTGACTGACATTGACTTCTAGCATCTTGTTAAAAGCTGCGCAATGAGGCCACTGGGTGTCGACAAACTATGACAGTGGTAAGGAAAATTCATCATTAGTGTTAAGAAATGCCATTGATTCTAAACAAAAATCCCTCCAACTCTGTGTCAAAAAAACAGTAAATTTCCTTAAGTCAATTCTCTAGGTGTTTAATTTCTACACATCCTTCCAAGGCTTAAGTGGCCTGCTCCTGTTCCTGAGATAGTAGGAACTGCAGATGCTGGAGAATCCAAGATAACAAGGTGTAGATCTGGATGAACACAGCAGGCCAAGCAGCATCAGAGGAGCAGGAAGGCTGACGTTTCGGGCCTAGACCCTTCTTCAGAAATGGGGGAGGGGAAGGGGGTTCTGAAATAAATAGGGAGAGAGGGGAGGCGGATAGAAGATGGATAGAGGAGAAGATAGGTGGACAGGAGACAGACCGGTCAAAGAGGTGGGGATGGAGCCAGTAAAGGTGAGTGTAGGTGGGGAGGTAGGGAGGAGGTAGGTCAGTCCAGGGAGGACGGACAGGTCAAGGGGGCGAGATGAGGTTAGTAGGTAGGAGATGGGGGTGGGGCTTGAGGTGGGAGGAGGGTATAGGTGAGAGGAAGAACAGGTTAGGGAGGTGGGGACGAGCTGGGCTGGTTTTGGAATGCGGTTGGGGGAGGGGAGATTTTGAAGCTTGTGAAGTCCACATTGATACCATTGGGCTGCAGGGTTCCCAAGTGGAATATGAGTTGCTGTTCCTGCAACCTTCGGGTAGCATCACTGTGGCATTGCAGGAGGCCCTGGCTGGACATGTCGTCTGCGGAATGGGAGGGGGAGTTGAAATGGTTCGCGACTGGGAGGTGCAGTTGTTTAGTGCGGACTGAGCGTAGGTGTTCTGCAAAGCGGTCCCCAAGCCTCCACTTGGTTTCCCCGATGTAGCGGAGGCCACAACGGGAACAGGCTGAGAGGGTAAAGTGCAAAGTGGCAAGGCAATGTAGTGCAGGAATATTGTGAATATCCAGGGAGGTAAAGAGTGTTTGAGCTCAATGACTGAGTGAAGAAACCAGAGATACTAAGCCTGGTCCAGTCCCTGAGCTGGGTGTGTGTCCCTCAGCATGCAGCGCCCTTGCTGCAGTGTTACAATGAGAGTTAACTGGTACAGCCCGAGGTACAGCTCTGAAGGGCAGAAGTCTCCTATAATTGGTTTGGGGATGTGCTAGGAGGATTCTTACCAATGGGCATTGACATGGGGAGTTGTGTGTGTTGCTGGTGCCCACGGAGAGTGCCCTGAGATGTTGGTGCCTGATATCCGATTTGGAGGTTGTCTGGAATAAGAAATGAGCTGAATCCTCCAAGAACCCACTTGAGTTTCCATATCGAGAATTCTCAATGTCTTACTCCTTCCCATGTTTGGTAAGAAATGGGCCTGAATAATATTGAGATAACAAGGTGTAGAGCTGGATGAACACAGCAGGCTATTTCTGAAGAAGGGTCTAGGCCCGAAACATCAGCTTTCCTGCTCCTCTGATGCTGCTTGGCCTGCTGGGTTCATCCAGCTCTACACCTTGTTGTCTCAGATTCTCCAGCATCTGCAGTTCCTACTATCTCTGAATAATATTGAGGTAAATTTTAGCATTAATAAGGCATCAAACAAGCTATAATCCTCTTCAAGTGGAAACTCACCATTGCCCAGTGGGAAAGTCATCACATCACTGGGCATATGCATAATAGATGGAGTGGGACGGTCCCAAGGAAGCCCTCATCAGACTTTTCACCCAATTCTGCCACAAATCTTACCATAGCCCATTTTGCTTAATCTCTGGTAAAAATCTATCCATATTGTGTTTGAGAACCCAAAATTAAAAGTAGCTCTCTTCAAAAGTGAAAAAAATTCCAGTCTTAAAATCATACTGTCAAGAGTTCATATAGAGTCATAGCGACGTACACCACAAAAACAAAGCCTTCAGTCCAACTTGTCCATGCCAACGAGATATCCTAAACAAATCTAGTCCCATTTGCCAGCATTTGGCCCATATCACTCTATACCATTCCCATTCATATACCCATCCAGATGACTTTTAAATGTTGAAATTGTACCAGCCTCCACCACTTCCTCTGGCAGCTCATTCCATACATGCACCACCCTCTGTGTGAAAAAGTTGCCGCTTAGGTCCCTTTTAAAACTTTTCCTTCTCACCTTAAACCTACACCCTCGAGTTTTAGACCCCCCCACCCGAGGGAAAAGACCTTGTCTATTTACCCTATCCATGCCCCTCATGATGTTATAAATCTCTATAAGGCCACCCCTCAGCCTTCAACGCTCCAGGGAAAATAGCCCCAGCCTATTCAGCCTCTCCCTACAGCTCAAACCCTCCAACCTTGGCAACATCCTTGAAAATCTTTTCCAAATCCTTTCAAGTTTCACAACATCCTTCCTTGTAAGGAGACCAGTATCGCATGCAGTATTCCAACAGTGGCCTAACCAATGTCCTATACGGATGCAACATGACTTCCCAACTCCTATACCCAATGCACTGACCAATGAAGGCAAGCGTACTATACTTTACATCATTCTTATATTTGTTGCCCACAGTTAGCATATGTTGACATAAATTTCCTAATTATGGTTACAAGTGTACTGGGAGCAACGCAAGTTAAGTTGTTTTTGTCCTCTGATGTTTCATTGGGAATGAGGTTTCTCTGGGTCCTGTTGGTTGGGTTGGCTTCAAATTTTGCCACCCTACAATGACCGTCTCCCCAAAACATCAAACCCTGCAGTCAAATGGTCAAATTTTGTAGAAACAGCCTAACTCCGCAAGTCTTTTAAAATGGGACCCAAATCTCATTCCCATTTACAGCGGATCCCATTATTTTTTCTGTCAGTAACAAGAAGAGACCAGAATGTGAATCATTTGTTTTGTAAACCTGAAGTCAACAAGGTCACTTGAAAGTCATCCTCAGTTTAGACTCTATTTTCATTGTTCCAAGGGTTTCAGCTATAATGTGGAAGGAGTTTCACACAATCTTGTAGGGCGGATAAAATCTATATAAATGTCATGATTTGACATTATTTCAATCCCAAACCCTTGAATAATAAAAAGGGAAACAGGGTGCAGCTTTCAGTTGGGGTAAATAAAAAATAGACCTGCCACTGGTGTGCATTGATTGACAGTCCATCTGATGTAGCTTAGAAAATCCATTAACCGTCTACTCCTTCAGATACAACAGATCATTTTTCACCCCACTTCCCCTGAACTATGGGTAACAGGGGCCCATTTGAAGGAGACTGGTCTTACAAGCTGGGAAGTTTCCTGCCTCAATGCCAAAAATCTAGACAAAAGTTACATATGAGTATTGCTTCTGGCTTAGCTGTAGCTCTTTCACTTCTGGATCAGAAGGCCATGGGCCTTCATTTTTCCACTCGAGGGACTTGAACATTGGTATTCTGAAGGAGTGCTACCCTACTGAGGAGTTCATTTGCCTTCCCCTGGCACCATTTGAAGAGAAGGAAAGATTTCCCTACTCCCCTAGACAAGGTTTATTCCTCAACCAACAGCACTGAAGCCCATTTCAATGTTACAGAACTCTCAATCCAAAGGGTTAGATTAATAATCTAGAGCATTTAAGTTTAAAAGCCATCTAGCTGGTTTAATAAAAAGGTGACATCAGTACCATGAAGTGGTCATAGAAACCCATCAGAATCATCAATGATGTGCAAGCAATGAAATCTGTTGTTCGTAACTGGTTTCATTTATATATAACACCAATCACACGGGTGCACAATTGACTCTTAACAATTCCTCTAAGTTAGTAGTTGCTGCACATATACAGTGGTATTTTAATTGTGTTTGGAGAGCTGGCAGGAGGGGACAACTGCTGTGTTAAGCGCCACTAACCGGGCAGATATAGACCTTCCCCAGAAACTAGGGTTGGGACTTGTCCTGAGATCCCACCAGAACTGTTCAGTTACTCAGCAGCACCACTAAGCAGATGGTGGTTGATGCATGTCCTGCACCCAGCCAAACCCCCGGATTGTCAAGAGATTTAGCCACTGGTGAATGATTATGGGAGTGGGGTCGAAGGATGGGTGTCGCAGAGTGGTGGAGGGTGGTTGATTGGCAGCAGGAGTGGAAGGAGTGGGTCCTCCACTCTGCTGTTGCCTTTGAACAAAGGAACCTTCCTGGACAAAGCTTGGTATTAGGACTTTCTCTATGGTGAGATGCTCTGGGAGTGTATTAATCCTACAGGCATTAATTCTGCCACAGGAAGAAGCGTTAATCTGTGTCCACAGAAACAAACCGGCTGTGTGCTGACTTGAGGGAATGCTCGGGTTTGACTCAGAGCTGGGCACTAAGAGTAAAGGTTCGTCAGTACTATCATGTAGTCTTTGTTACATTAACCTCTGAAGGAAATTGCTGTGCACAACCTAGTTGCTAAGCTTCCTTAATGACAACTATTCATAAGTACATCATTGGCCATGAAGCAGTTTAGAGGCAAGTTGTGAAAGACTCTGTGCAAAAGAATTTTTCTTTTGTCTTTTATTTCATACATCCAGCTTCTTTAATCGTGATCTTGCAGTTGTTAGAAAGTGGACAGCTAGCACCCCGCGTTACTGGGATGAGTTTTGCAATCCATTTGGCCTTTGAGATCCACAGTGACAGGGGAGCTGTTTAACAGATGCTGACAAAGTAGTGTGATTACTGTAACACTAATGACTGCATCTCTGAATGTTAATTTATTTCCCTCCCACTGTCACAGTAACACTCCCCATGAGACAGTACTGTCACCCATCTCATTAACACTCAGTTTCAACAAACGCGACATGCTCACTGCAAACGCAGTTGCAGAGCCTATACCATTACTGCATTCTACCCCAACACTGCAACAACAACTGGCTAAACACAACAGTTCGCCCTCAAAGCTGTTCTACTAAAGACATTAAGGCAAGGGACCCACACACTGTTTGAAATGTGCAGATGTGTAGGCACCGTTAAAGATACAGAAAAGGTAATGTTTAGCTGCAGGAACTGCAATGTACTTTGCACATAGGACAGCAGATGAATAAACAGAGAGGGGAGGTGAATAATATAGCAGGGAAAGAAGAGGAGGTCAGAGTGACAAGCACACAGGATGAACATTGGCGTGGTGAGGGGAAAGGAGAGCAGAACAGAAAGGGGAATAGAAAATGAGGCAGTTAGAGAAATGCAGTTTGGGACAATGAGGGGAGCAGAAAGCGAGCCAGCAACTGGGGGATGAAAATAACAGTGGATCAGAGAACAGGTCAGTGAAAGGAAAGAAGTGTGGAAATGGAGAATGGGGCAATGAACAGTGTGGAAAATGAGGTGGCAGGAGGGCCAGAGAACAGGGCAGCAAAAATAGGCTTACTACACCTAGTACCATCTGTTAATTCCTGTGGTAGTGTGGGTTCGAAACAATGATGTCAATGACCGCCATTTCCTATTTCAGAAGAAGCAAGAAGCAAAAAGGGATATGAGATAGCTTTGGCAAATAAACTCAAGGAGAATCCATAGAGATTCTACAAAAACATTAAGGGCAAAAGAGTAATTAAGAAGAGAATGTGGCCCTTAAAGATCAACAAGACCATTTATGAGTGGAATCGTAGGAGATGGATGAGATACTAAACAAGTATTTTGTGTCAGTATACCGTGGAGAAGGAACTTGGAGAAATAAATAGTGATACCTTGTGAAGTAGGAAGGGTTTGGAGGGTATGGGCCACATGTTGGCAAATGGGACTAGATTGATTTAGGATATCTGGTCAACATAGACAAGTTGGACCGAAGGGTCTGTTTCTGTGTTGTATAACTGTATGACTCTATGACCCTATGTACTATCAATATGTCTGAACTCAAATGGACAGAGGGAAGAAAGCATTTGTTGAAATTAACAATTTACCTTTATAACTGTTTCACTTCACCCTAGTGATTCCATTCATGCTCTAGGGAATGAGTCACTGTTGTAACTTAGGAAATGAGCAGCCAATGTGCACACAGCAAGCTCCCACAGACAGTAATATGAACTTTCTCCGCTAAAGACAGAAGTGAAATGCCTTTACTTGTGTAATACCAGTGCTGCATTGTATCCCACAACCCACATTCAGAATTGCATTCTTCGGCAGACAGCTGGAAACTCCTGAAATGGTTGTGAAATCCTTCCTTGGGCCTGCACGCAGCGGCTGAGAGTTCATAGGTACTTTCAAACTGGAGCCCTTCTTCAGTAAGATTCAGAGGCTTGGGCACATAATTCAAGTTGACTCTGAGTCCAAAACTGAAGAAGTGCTGCGCTGTTGGAGCTGTCCCCTTTTAGATGAACAGTTAGACAGAGGCATTCAGGTGGATATAAACTGTTTGAAGGAGATTTCTCCCCAGTGTCTTGACCAATATTTAACCCTCATTTAATATTACTAAAACAGGTTATCACACTCACATTTCTGTTTGCAGGAACATGTCACAGTGATTACGCTTTCTGTCTGCAAAATCCTTTAGGACATTCGGAGGTTGGGAACAGTGTTACAAGTCATTCTTTTCTTTCAGAGAGACCAAATAGAATAGTAGAAGTGTAGAGTCCCAATTGTTATAAATTGAAACATGTTTCCCTGCTATTAACCTGCCTTTACTGTGACTAGATAACTTCATTTAGTCCAATTCGATAACTCAAACAGACAGCAAAAGCTGTTGCCAAAACGTATCAAGGCTTCTGTAATTGGCAATGATGATACACATTGAAGCCAGTTCATATTGCAATTCAATGTCAGTGGGAATATTAAATACAAGCCATCCAAAGGGTTGGCTCCTACAATGAGGCAACACTACCACCTCCAACTATCTGGCAACACAGAGCAGATCCCTGCTGGAAACACCTCTGATATGTTCGTTACTTGAGGTAAGGCTCAATGTAAACAAGGCCTTTTTTCCCCTTTAACTCAAACAGGTGGCATTATTCTTGGTGAGCAAAGGGACATGTGATTTTATGTGAGAAACGCCATCACATATAGAGCTCCCGACATTTTGTGTTTATTATACGATTTCTACAGGGCCATTACACCCAGTGACATGCAGCGTGTTATATAAGTTGATTTGTCATGACAACAAGATCTCTTCCAGTAATTGATTCTCTGCTTCTTCCCTGTCAGCTGGTTCTTTGTCGCCCTCTCTCTGCCTCTCTGTTTGTGTCACACAGTTTTATTCTCTTCAGTGTGCCTTTCACACACTGTTCTTTTTCTGCTGCTTGTACCTGTTCACATCTCGCTCTCTCAGTTGCCATTCCAACAAGTCTCTACCTCCCACTGTCTCATGGTGTCAGTCAATTCTCAGGCCTACCATGTTCCTCTCGCAGAGATGCGCTTTCACTTCAGTCCCAAACCCCCAACATGCATCTGAAGGACGGGGTGACAGTCTCTAGGAGAAGAACATTTACCTCAGTGTGAACAACAGAAAGGAAGGGTATTATTTAAATTGTGATATATTTGAAAGTGTGAATGTACAAATGCACAAAGCTGTCCTTGTACATCAGTCGATGAAAGTAGACAGACAGGTGCTGCAAGCAATGAGGAAGCTAAATGGTATGTTGGCCTTCATTATAAGAGGATTTGAGCTCAAAACTAATGATACCTTACTGCAGTTATGCAGGGTCTTGGTGAGACCATGCATGGAAAATGGAGTACAATTTTGGTCTCTCTCCCTAAGAAAGGATATACTTGCCAAAAAGAAATACACCAATGGTTCACTAGGCTGACACTGGTGTTTAGAAGAGTGAGAAGGGGGGTCTGATTGAAACATATAAAATTCTAATAGGAATAGACAGACTAGATGTAGAGAAGAAGTTTCCCTGGATGGGGAGTCTAGGACCGTGGGACTCAGCCTCAGGATATGGGATAGACCATTTAGGACTGAGATCAGGAAACGTTTCTTCACTCAAAGGATAGTGAAATTGTGGAGTTCAATGCCGCAGAAGACTGTAGAGGCCAAATTACTGAATATATGCAAGAAAAAGATGAATAAATTTCTGGATTTTTGAGGCACCAAGAGGCACGGGGACAAAGTGGGAATACAACATTGAGATAAAGGATCAGCTGAAGCTAAGCCAGTGTTTCATGAAGATGCATCATAACATCTTTGCTCTCGCTAAACATTTATTTCTAACATTCTAGATGTCTTTTGCCTTTTCAGCCACTTTCTAAGCTCAGGCCCTGACTTTAGTCACTGCCACATAAAGGCAGGTGCCTGGGCTTAATAATTAATTTGTATTTACGAAATCATTGCTTATGACAGCATACATTCTCCTGTCATCTTCAATACCAACAGTAGTTCACTGAATACAAGACGTGAGTTGTTATAATTATTATAAATAAAAACTCTGTGGTTTCTAAAACCAATAAACCAAAATAGGGTAACACTGCAAAAATAAATAATTAGTATCATGGAGTCACACAGCATAGTAACAGCCAAGATATCTATGATGGCCAACAAACACCAAGCTACACGAATCACATTTGGTCTTTAGCCCCCTATGCCCTTGTATTTTAAGTGTTTGCCCAGATGCCTCTTAAATGTTGCAAGAGTACCTCTCTCTACCACCCTCTCAGGCAGCCTATTTCCATTTTCTACCACTCTCTGGGTGAAAGAATGTTTCCTCAGTTTCCTCTAAACCACTTACTCTTCATCTTAAACTTATGCCCTCTGGTCTCAGACACGTCTATCTTAGGGAAACACTTTTCTGTCTACACCTCCCACAATTTTACGTACCTCAATCAGGTCCCCCCCTCAGTCTCCTCTGCTCCAGGGAAAACAAACCCAGCCTGTACAGTCTGTCCTCGTAACTGAGACTTCCCATCAAGGCAACATCCAGGTGAATCTCCACTGTACCCTCGCCAGTGTATTCTGATAGTGTGGTGACCAGAACTGCACACTGTATTCTGCCTGTGGCCTGACTAATGTTATGTAGTTTCAGTTGAGAAGGGGTTACCATGGCTTGTGCAGATGATGTTTCTCAAGATCTGATTTAAGTGAAGACGTCTGAAACATATGCTGCATTTGATGGTAGTAGGTGAATCCACAGATATCTTACTGATCCCAATACATTTCAAGATAGATTACAGAGCACAAGATGGTCAGGTTTTTCCAGAAATATTTAGGTCTCTCTGCTTTAAACTAAACAACTCCTTTTTTTTTTGCTTTATCAGGAATTGAACAATCTGTTCTTTTTAACAAACAAGTACCAGCTAATGCCAGTAAAAGATTAATTAGGTTCAATGTTTTACTCTGAGTTTGCAGTCTACAGTCTTCACTTCAAAGGGATTCAACTGCCTAATCCTAAATTAAAGCAATTAGTTTTCCCTCATTGAAAGGAACTAATTGTCTCCAGCCCTGTGAAACTTTATACTCTGTCACAGCTAACAATTCTGTTTTATTAAAGTTTATTACGTCTTTTTGTGTTTAAAATCTCCACTAACCCAGATCAAGGATGGATTCTGCTTGATTTGTGGGCATTTCACATGGCTTCTCTTTATCAATCACTTGAGATTACATTGTAATGTTCAGCACAAACACAGGCTATTTGGCCCAATTGTTCAATACTGGCATTTAGGCTGTGTACAAATTTCATCCATTCTTATCATTTCTTCCTAAGACCACTGGCTGAAATTAAAGCTCATGAAATTGAAGACTGTTTGTCAAACTGATTGGAAGATCAGTCAGCCAAAAGAAGACAGAGAGTAGGGATACAGAGAAGAAAGAGACTCATGGTGTCCCACAAGGAACTGTAATGAGAGTTCAATGATTTTCTGTTTATTAATGATACTGTTAGCACAGTAGAATTCTACGTTTCACATTTGCTGTTGACACGAAGAGTAAAAGCAACGTCGAAAGATACAGAAAGACATTGACAGATTAAAGGCAAAAATGTAGCAGACGTATTTCAATACAGATAAATCTAAGGTTTTGGAACAAATGGTAGGGTGGATCGACTGCAACTCAGAAACAAAGGGTGGAATCGTACACATTTATGGCTCCGTCTAAGTTTCTTTTTGGAATGGCTTTTTTTGCATGAGCCCTATCAAATTCTATTGCTATGTCTTACCAAATGTGCTGCATTAATTACCTACCATGCTACATAGTGTCTCTCACTTCCAGTACAGCTCCAGCTTAGCATGCACCATTCTGTGAACAACTCACCGCTCAGCGGATATCTGCCAAAAATATTGTGCCTGTAGGGTTCTGGTTTGTAATCAGTTATTTTCTGAATGTTAAGTAGTTCAAATCACCCCCAGATCCCTGTTTCCGGGTACTGGACTTATTTAGAGAATGTAAAATGAAGGAGGCAGTAGACAAATATTTCAGGGAAAAAGAATCTCTGCATTTATTTAAATACAAAAAGGTAAGTAAAAGTAATATAAGTATAAGAAATATAGGTAAATGCAATAGACAAGAAAATTGACACAGTTATACAGAGAACAGTATTACTATTAAATACACAATTAGCTAGATTAAACACTACCAGAACCTAAAGAGAAACTACAGTTGTAATTACAGAAACTTTAATCAGGCTTCCTACGCTTAGGGTCCCAATGCATTGTCACCACCTGCCTTTCTCTCCCTGCTAGCTAGGTCAGAACTTCGGCGATTTGAGAGTTTAAGCTCACCGCTGAGGAAAATGCTGTTTTGAAATACAGCTGGCAGTTCCCATTTGCAGCAAACAGTGCCATGTGAAGGTCAATGACCATCTCTGGTACACCAAGGCTCAGTGCCACCATCTTCTCTCTACCAGCTCACACTCTGCTACTCTACCTACCTCCCACCAAGGCTTATGTTCTGCCACCATCACTACTGTCTGCAATGTCTTTAGGGAATCCCAGCCCCCAACACCCCTGCATGCCCTCTGCACCGTCAAGTCACTCACTTTCACCCACCTGTACCAGCACCAATGGCTGTGCCACCAACTTTCAGCTCACTTAGTCCCTCCCTTTCTTGCATTACAGCCCCTGACAGGGCAGAGAGAAAGCCCATTCAGGTGAGAGAGTTACCAGCATTCAGCTCCTCACCTCCTATGAGGAGAGAATCGGGCCCCAGCAGAAGAAATGCAATAACACTCCTGTGGTGATGCCTACAAACTGCCAATCAAGTAAGTGCCAGTTTACATTCCACTGTAACTCTCGGTAACCCCACGGTCAGTCTCAGTCATTGGACTCCACAGAGAACCACTGGCCATGGCACCTTCCCTGCCTCTCATGCCTTGCAGGTACAGCCCAACATCTTGACCACTTCCACAGAGAAATGCCCTGCTCATCCAGAAGCCTCTTCCTTGTCTTCTGAGGATGAGGATACTGAGGCCAGAGGTGAAGCATAAACAAGCCGCTTCCTGCAGCATCCCCAGCAGCCCAGTTATTGACACCTGGCTTGGGAATGTTAGGCTTTGAGAGTGTGGGACTACAATCTGATGAACACCTCGTCGGCACATCGGCTGGGGAAGAAACATTCCAAGACATTGGCATTCCTCCGAGCGCCAGAGACCAGGCTCCTGCTCAGCGCCAGGACCCTCTGGTGCTGGCGATCAGGGACTTTGTCCAAATGCACGGGGAGGAACAGGAACCGCAGGCAAGAGTGTGGAAGGCAATGGCCTACAATGCTCAGAAGCTGCAGCAGGGCAGCAAGTCATGTAACCATGTGCCTGCCTCCATGGGCAGGTTGGCACTGCCATGGAGAGCTGGGCCCACCCCCCTCAGGTTCTGCTGGAGAGTTATACACACCAACACTCCACATATTGCACCCCGCCCCCTCCGATATTTGTTTGGCCCTGAGGACTAATGAGAAATTTGGTGTACACTCTAGCTGCCCCCTCCTTAAGAGATGCTAAGAGGTACCCAGCCAGAGGAGGGAGTATCACAGCCCCCATCCCGCCCCAGAAGTCTCCATTCAATTCACTTCAGAGGTTGCTGGGCCTTCCAACCCCAATCTGTTTGCTCCCCCCCATGACCCTCAGAAGGTCACACCAAAGTAGTTCAACTTGCTTTTGGCGAGAAGACTATTGACATATCTGACCCATCCAGACACAAGCATTCCCAATGACTCCTGACCAAATCTCCAGGGCCAATAGGTCCCACTGCTGAGCCCCCTAGCTGTAGAACCTAGAAGTGCACTAAAACATAGTGGAGGGAGAGAAGGAAGGAAATCAATTGAGGCCACTTTGGTGGCACGGTTGACAATCACTTGTAAATGATTGAATGTTTGTAAAAATCCAATATGATTTAGCCACATATCTGGTTGTTAGTCTGTTGGTTTAGGGCCAAATGGCATTGTTGCACCATCCAGCATCACATCACAGTCACAAACAATATTCAAAAATGGAGGTCTGTGCTGAGAGTCTGCTGCATCCTACTCAAGCAAGAGGAATGAGGCGTGTACACGCGTTGGATTTTGCTGGCACCTTTGGCCCTCCTCAAAACAACATCCCCACCATTTCATGGCTTCTGTGCCTAAAAGGGCAGCTCTCAACGAGTTGCCCAGCAGTCTCTGTGGCAAGGGAGGGGTATCATAGAGCAGGAGGCAATGCTTTAGGATGGCCAGCGAATGGGGACCCTCCAGCTTTGTGTCACGTACAGCACATGGGGCCATGTGCACTGTTGTTTCCCCTTAAAACTCCCGAACACCAGGGGGTGCTGCAGCCCTCTCCCTGACAGGTCCAGTCACTAACCCCACCCACTTCGTGTGGTCAGTTTTATCCTTCCCCAGTTTGCATTTTCGATTTGTATTACAATGGAATATGGCAGTGAACGCTCCTCAGCCAATTGTAAATTTCGTGTTGATGTCACTCTTTGTGCACCTTCTCTGCAGCCATAACCTTGTGTTCCTCGCTTTGTCCTATTACTAATGCACTTTGTATGGTATGATCTGCCTGTACTGCACACAAAACAAAACTTTTACATGTGACTATAATGAATCAAATCAGTGGTTTCCAGCCTCCATCTGAATATATCAGTGAGCTCACAAACATCCAGATCCCCTTCTTGGTAGGCCATCCCATAAATATCACAGGCTTTACATTTCCCTACATCCCTAACCAACCATCTTGGTTCTTGCATTTTCTCTACAGGCTCTCTGTAAAATGCAGACCGAATAGAATTCAGTGCGGTCCAAGCATTACCATCCTGCTTTTATAATGTGAAGGGTGCTGGTGTTGGGCTGGGACGGACAAGGTCAGAAATCACACAACACCAGGTTATAGTCCAACAGGTTTATTTGAAATCACAAGCTTTCAGAGTGCAGCTCCTTCGTCAAGTGCAGTGAGTGGACAGCACACAAACACAGAATTTATAGGCAGAGAGACCAAAGGATCATACAACTGGTGTGAGTGGTGTGAATCCTGCCTTTATATTCGATTCAAAATAATTCTGTGGGATCATTTACATTTCGTGAACCATCTGACTGAAAGACAGCATCTCCAACACTACAGCAGCTCCTAGTTGCTGCAGCAGAGTATTAGTCCTGACTGATTCAAGCTCACGACCTTCCTACTCACAGGTAGACGACAGAATCACAGAATAGTTACCTTTGGAGAAATCTGACCCCTCGTTCCTGCAGCAGCTCTCACTTAGTGCCCTCCTCCTGTAAGCCTGCACTTTGGTCCTTTTCGAATAACCATTCAATCCCTCAATTGAACCAAGCACCTTTCTGGTAAAGCCCCACAAAAAGGGTTTTTCTTTATGTCACCTTTGCTTCTTTCACCAAATTTATGCCTGTGTGCCCTCATTCTCCATCCTCACACAAGTGGGAACATCGTCTCCACATCGACTCTGTTCAGATTGCTGGAGTGTAGAGGCAGATTACCCCTGTTGAGAAATCAAACAACTGAGCGTTAGTCCTGCCAGGCAGCAATTTACCACACCAAGTATTTTGGAAATCTAAAACCCTCTTCCTGAAGGATTCTGATTATGTAGACAATTGCAGCTGTTGAGATGGTTTTTTTTATTAATGGAGATTCAAGTTGCTGAGTGGATTTGAGATTTAAATCAGACACAACCTAATTAAATTCTGCAGCCAGCTCCCAGGAGGCTAAGCATCCCACTCCTGTTCCTAAAAGATTATGTGAACTGTAAAATTATTGTAATTATTTGCTTTTCTTTGAAAGGAGCTAATTGTCCAACAATGGGCAATTTTGTCCTGGCTAACAATTAAATGCAATTGAAGCTCTACATTTACAAAATTCATTAATGCATGAAATCTCTGGGGTTTTTTTTAATTTCAACTATTTTTCTGATCAACCTGTTGAGAGATGTTACTACACAACTCTGGAACAGGTGGGACTTGAACCTGGACCTCACAGTTCAGGGGTAGGGACACTGCCACTGTGCCACAAGAGGCCCATAAAATAGATTTCTTTTTATTTAACCTATTTTTCCTAATCAACCTGTTCAGAGATGCTATTGCACACCCCTGGACCAGATGGGACCTGAACCAGGGCCTCCCGGTCCAGGGGTAGGGACACTACCCAAACACCACAAGAGGGCCATGAAATCTGTAGAAACCCAGAGCTAAGATATGTTTCACATGCCCTGTCTAAGCCAATACACTGCTCTTAATGGGTCTCATCTATATTACCCTCTTCTTTGGCATCAGTGTGACGACAAATCGACCGCCATAGAGAAATTACTTTTGGCCCATTTTGTTTCTGACTGCTGCTTCAGGGTTCTGAACTTAATTACCATTCCCTACCCTGTTCCATTCATAAAAGAGATTTTCACAGTGTAGCATTCCTAGTGCAGGCTACATGTGTACTCCCAGCCAGCTGCCTGAAAGAACCTTGCTATCACCAGTCCTCATGACACAAGGACACAACGTAGCTCAGTCACTGGAACGTGGTGCAATTTTCTCCCTAAAAGTGTCATGGTCACGCACAACAACCAATCTGCCCTTAAGACCATAAGACACAGGAGCAGAATTAGGCCACTCAGCCCATCGAGTCTGTTCCACTATTCAATGTGACCATGACTGATCAGACAATCCTCAACTCCACTTTCTTGACTTTTCCCCGTACCCTCGATTCCCTTACTGATTAAAAATCTGTCTCTCTCAGCCCTGAATACACTTAATGACCCAGTTCTCCTGTTGTCAAAAAATCTACAGATTCACTACCCTCTGAGAGGAGAAATTCCTCCTCATCTGTCTTAGGAAGTGATCTGGACTAGGACCTTGATCTAGTGAACTCCAAATTTTATAATTATAGATCTCCTGACAATGTGTTAGGTGAATAAGAACCCAGCTATCCCTTATCGTTTCAATCTGTCATTTTGAAGCGTAACTTGCTGCAGGAGATGAGGAGTCTAATTTTCAAAGGCTCTATCTGTGTCGTAAGCGAAATTTATTGCGATGAAAACCGGCCAGAGGTTACAATGAGCAGAAGATCCACTTTGTTAGCTTGTCAGGTGGTGACTTTCAAATGACCTCCATTAATTGCCAGTGTAGAGCTTCACTCAAGTAACTCTCAACGAAATGGCACATGTAACATTGAAAAGGAAATCACTGCAGGACCATGGAGAAAGAACATGGGGAGTGGGACTAATTGCATAATAGTTTCACTAAAAGGTAATACATTTGCAGTTGACCAAATGGCTCTCTTCGTTTTAGTACTTAAAGGTTTGCTGTACAGTTTCTGCTCACTTACTTAATGCATGCCTACCACACATGCAGAATTTTCACTCAATGACAGACAGGAATGGATCACCTTCATTCCCCTGGGCCCACACTTGTAAACTAATTCCGCGCATGCCTCGATGTCAAGCTCCTTTTTCACCGCCCCCACCTCCGCACCTATTTCTTTGAACGGGAATCCAGCCCACCATTAACAGCCCCTTCTCCCACATCCAGCAAACTCCATCCTCCTGGACACACCCTCCCGGCCTCCTACCCTCCCTCGACCTCTTCAACTCAAACTGCCACCATGACATTGATCATTTGGATCTGTCCACCCCTCTCATTCACTCCAACCTTTCCCCATTGGAGCACGCAGCCCTCCGCTCCCTTCGCTCCAACCCCAGCCTGACTATTAAACCCACCGATAATGGTGGGGTACGCACTGGTAGTATGGTGAACTGGCCTGTACATCGCTGAGGCCAGACGCCAACTCTGTGACACCTCCGCCTACCGTCCCCTTGATCATTACCCCACCTCTGATCACCAAGCCATCATCATCCAGACCATCAACAACCTCATCACCTTGGGAGATCTCCTTACCACAGCCTCCAACCTGATGGATCCCCAAACCTGCACCAGCCATTTCTATCTCCTACCAAAATCCATAAACCTGATTCCCCTGGTCGACCCATTGTCTCTATCCGCTCCTGCCCCACCGAGCCCATCTCCTCCTACCTCGACTCCATTCTTTGATATTTCATCTTGGGAGCTTGCAGCCCTTTGGCCTCAGTATTGACTTCACCAGCTTCAAAATCCCTCCACCCCCAGAGTTATCCCTTGTTCAGCCCTTCCCCTCTTCCTCACTCCCCTGACCTGACCTAACCTGTCCATCTTGCTACTCAGGTATAATACAGTGTGGAGCTAGAGGAACACAGCAGACCAAGCAGCATCAGAGGAGCAGGAAAGCTAACGTTTCGGGTCGGGACCCTTCTTCAGAAACGTCAGCTTTCCTGCTCCTCAGATGCTGCCTGGCCTGTTGCGTTCCTCCAGATCCACGCTGTGTTATCTCTGACTCCAGCATCGGCAGTTCTTGCTATCTTATCTTCCTACTCACCTATCCGCTCCATCTTCCCACTGACCAATCACAATAACCCACTAACTACATCCACCTATCACCATCCCACCTACCCTTGCCCCATCCCCACAACCCCTCCTTCCATTTATTTCTGGGCTCCCCTCCCCGTCCCCAGTCCTGATGAAGGGTTCAAGGCCTAAACGTTGACTTTCCTGCTGCTCGGATGCTGTCTGACCAGCTGTGCCTTTCCAGCTCCACATTTATTGACTCTGGCTCATTGAGTGTGTCCCCTTCTTACATGTGACATTTTCTCCTCCCCCTGCCCCTATCAATGATTCCACCCAAACCAGTCACGAGCAGATCACCTATGAAGGAGTGAAGAAGCAACACTTTTCTTAAAAAAAAAGGAAGTCAGTTTGAGGAAGTGAAGAATTCTGGCTTTGTGCACACAATGCACACACTGAGATACACAGGGAAGACACAGTGATCAGGAATTGCAGAGACACGCCCCTCCCCAGCCCCCACCGCAGTGACGTCCCCTCCCCAACTCCCACCGCAATGACACATCCCTCCCCAACCCCCCCACCGCAGTGACACATCCCCCCCCACCCCCCACCGCAGTGACATCCCCTCCCCAACACCCCACCGCAGTGACAC
>JAHRHZ010000004.1:31019212-31067980 GCA_024137785.1 Ginglymostoma cirratum
CCCCTCCCCAACCCGCACCGCAGTGACAACGCCCTCCCCAACCCCCCCACCGCAGTGACACACTCGTCCCCAAATCCCCACCGTAGTGACAACCCCCTCCCCAACGCAGTGATACACCCCTCCCCAAATCTCCATCACAGTGACACACCCCTCCCCAACCCGCACCGCAGTGACATCCCCTCCCCAACTCCCACCGTAGTGACAACCCCCTCCCCAACGCAGTGATACACCCCTCCCCAAATCTCCATCACAGTGACACACCCCTCGCCAACCCCCTTCCCAACAGCACTTCCCCAGCCCCCTGCAGAGATACACTTCAATATCTACATTGCTTTCTTATTTATTCATTTGTGAAACATGGACGTTGCTGGCTAGTCCAGCACTTATTCTTGTCCCTAGTTGCCCTTGAGAAGGTGGTGGTGAGCTGCCTTCTTGAACCTGGCAGTCCCCCTGCTAAAGGTTGACCCACAATGCTATTAGGGAGGGGATCCCAGGATTTTGACCCAGCGAACATGAAGGAACGGCGATACATTTCCAAGTCAGGGTGGTGAGCAGCTTGGAGGGGAACTTAGAGTTGGTGATGTTCTCATATATCTGCTGCCCTTGTCCTCCTAGATAGAAGTGGTCGTGGGTTTGGAAGGTGCTGTCTGAGGATCTTTGGTGAATTTCAAAAAAAATGCATCTTGTAGAAAGTGCACATTACTGCTAGTGGAGTAGGAAGGCTTGGCTCTCTCAACCTGTCATCCTACATTGCTAAGGAAAATGTTTTTAAGTACTTTCTGAATCTTATTCCCATCCATGTGAGGATCTGAAGAGGAAACTGGGAAAAATTAATTTCCTAATGCACCATACACTCCCAGGCTGAATGTAGTAATGCCATTTTATTACTGTGTCCCAACCTTCAAAGGGCAGCTCACTCTTTATCAGTGTGACACTCATTAGCCACTGTAAGATAATGACTAAATTAATGGACTTAGTACATATGATAATGTTTCTGGTCATCTTGAGACTCAGGCTAAAACATCTAGGGGTGTGGGTTCAATTCCTTACATGGCAACTGCTGGAATTTAAGATCAGTTAATCATAAATCTCGACTATAAAGCTAGTTTCACGGTCACCAAGATCGTGACTATCAGGCATTATTGCAAAAATTTGGTTGGTTCACCAATGCTCTTTAGGGAAGGAAATCTGCACTACTTACCTGGTCTGGCATATATGTAATTCCAGATCCACCACAATGCAGCTAACACTGAACTGGCCTCTGAAATGTTTAGTTCATGGGCAATTATGGATGGGCAAAATTCTCACTTCTCTCATGACACCCACGTCTCCTATAAGGGTACAGAAAATAAACTAGACTGGAGTTATGAAGTTTTACATGCAATGAACAGATATTAACAAATATTGAACTTCCACTCCCAAACACATTGAAATCACAGCAGAGGGAACTTTCAACTCATCAGCATTAGACCTGTGTAAAGTCCATTTAGCATTGAAAGTAAAATGTACAGGTTACAATCAGAATGGGATGTTCATCCCATTCTCCTTTTCAGCCATATGTTCTGTTGCCAATCCCCATCTAAACCATCTAGCACAATATCTGGAGTGGATTTTACACAGATCCAACATAAAATATGTCTTATCACAAAACACAAAGCATATTCAACATAAATCAAGATATAACACAAAACGTAACATGTACTTACCATGTGGAACCGATAATGGCTGCACCTACATTCTCAACACACAAAATACATCATTCTTGAGGGCGCGAGTGCCTCCCAATTCCAATAGGATTTAAGCTTTTCTGCAAACATACAGTTCCTGTCTTCCTTCCCTAAACACATCTACAGGGAATATTGTTTCTACCCATCCAGCTGTATCTCATCTTCACATTGATAAAGCCTGTCTTTATTTTTGTTTAAAAGAAAATCACGCGACATGAGATTTGAACACACAAACAGCCCAAAGATCATGAAGCAAGGATTCTTGATTCCACTGGCGTCAGGTCATTACCTGATGAAGGGAAATCAAGGATAAACAAGGAACTACTTTCACCATATGTACATAGAATGACAATGCAGGTTACATTGTGTTGAGGAATTCCTTTATCTGTCTTCCTTCTTCCAAACAGACCACTTCACATCAAGGACATTTTTTTTCCCAGCGAGAGGCTATTTGACTGCTTCAGTTGCGCTCCCTCACTATTATCACTATCACTAAGACCTGCTACAATTATAAAGTAGCGATGAGTTTCTATTTCCAAATAATTCCTGAGACAGCTGGAGTCAGTTTCTTAAAATGGCTATGAAATACATTGATAATACAATAACAAAAGAGACTCAAAAGGTCTGTGTGCTTTGACCATCTAATCAAGCAAATGCTCCCAATCAGGTTTATGTAGCAGGGATCCCTTCAAGACCTTTTCACCCATCTACCTCTCCAAATACACCTGGGCTACTTCTGCTTCAGCCAATGAGCTTGAAAACATTTAAGGCAAACAAAAGCCTTTCATTTTGATGGCACCTTGCATGATTTCCCAAAGTAGTTACAACCAATGAAGTGCTTTGGAGGTATGATCATTGTTTTACGGTAACAAGCAAATTTTACACAGCAAGATCCCACAAGCAGCAATGACTGGATAATCCATTTGACTGATAGGGCTGTGGGATTACAGTTGACCAGGACACTAGATGGAGCTGCACTGCTCTTTTTCCGAACGGTGTCATGGGGAGGTGTTATAGCCATGAAAGAAAGCAGCCTCTGACAATGCAGCTCTCACTCACTAATGCACTGGAGTGTCAGCCTAGAGTGTGTTCTTTGTCTCAAAGTGGGACTTTAGACCCGTAAATGGCTAACTCTGAGATGTGAGTGTCAGCTGTGACTCATTACTGACACGGAATAAATTTGAGGCAGTGGTGTTGGAAAGAGAACGCAGATACCAGTCAGTCAACAGTGGGATCTCTGAACTTACAAAATAAATAAGGACCAAACAGCCTCTCATAGAACACAAAACAGTACAGCACTGGAACAGGCCCTTCGGCCCACAAAGTTGTGCTGAATGTGACGCCAAATTAAACTAAAACCTTTTGCCTGCCCTTGGTCCATATCCCTCTATTCCTTGCATATTCATGTGCTTATCTAAAAGCCCCTTAAACATCCCTGTCCTGTCTGCCTCCACCACCCCTGGCAGCACATTCCAGCCACCTATCACTCTCTGTATAAAAACACTTGCCCCTTACATCTCCTTTGAACATTCCCCCTCTCACCTTAAATGCATGTCCCCTAGTATTAGACATTTCAACTCTGGGAAAAAAAGAGATTCTGAATGGCAACCCCATCTATGCATCCTATAATTTTATAGACTTTAATCAAGTCGACCCTCAGCCTCCACCACTCCAAAGAAGATAACTCGAATTTTTCCAGCCTCTCCTTATAGCCCATACCCTCTAATCCAGAGCCAGCATCCTGGTAAACCTCTTCTGAACCCTCACCAAAACTGCCACAACCTGTAATGTGGTGACTAAAATACCATATACTTTAATATTCTAAGTGTTACCTAAACGAAGTCTTATAAAGCTGCAACATGACATCCTGATTCTTGTTCTCAATGCCTCAACCAATAAAGACGAGCATGCCATATGCCTTCTTTACCACCCCAGCTACTTGTGTAGCCTCTTTCAGGGAGCTATGGACTAGGACCCCAAGATCCTTCTGTATATTAATGCTGTTCAGGGTTCTGTCATTAACTGTATCCTTTTCCTTAACATTTAATCTCCCAAAGTACAGAACCTCACACTCACCCATATTAAACTCCATCTGCCATTTCTCCACCCACATCTGCAATTGATCTATAGTCCGTTGTATCTTTTGATAACCTTCTACACTATCCACAACTCCACCGACATTTGTATCATCTGCAAACTTACTAACCCACCCATCTACATTTTCATCCTAGTTACTTATATATATCACAAACAGAAGAGGTCCCAGTATGGATTCCTGCAAAACACCACTGGTCACAGACCTCCAGCTAGAGGAACACCCTTCTACTGCTACCCTCTTCTTCCTATAGGCAAGCCAATTCTGAATCCAAATGGCCAATTCACCATGGATCCCATGCATCTTTATCTTCTGGATAAGCCTACCATGAGGGAGCTTGTTGAAAGCTTTACTAAAATCCATGTGAACAACATCCAGTGCTCTACCCTCATTGATCACCTTCATCATCTCCTCGAAAAATTCAATCAATTTAGTGAGACATGACCTGCACTGCATACAGCCATGCAGACTGTACCTAATTAGGCCAAGCTTTTCTGATTGTGCAGTTCCAACTGAACAATGCTCTCTGTGAGGAGCTGCAGCCAGTCATGCTTCCTGTAGACATATTCGTTAGGGGCACTGGGCTGCTCCCTCATCTCCCATAGCTGGCAGGAGAAGCATAACACTGCCCTAATTGCCACCTCTGCCCCTTTACAGTAAGAAAGGCTTTACCTTGCATGCCTTTCTCGCTGAAACTTGGTATTCATCCAGGCCTGCACTTGTACCAACCAGCAGCACTTCCACCATATAGCAGCCCTCCCAAAATATTTTGTGGGTATTTTCTAGTTAACTGGTTACTTCAATGACAATGCAATCTTTACAAACAGAGCATGATTTTTAAAAAAACACAAAACAGCTTCAGAAATGACTATGAAACCCAAACAAAATGTAGGGGTTCTTACCACTTCTAGTGCCAAGCATGGTTACTGGCAAGTACGGTCAGATAAAAGCAAGTTTTCTGATTACATTCCAGATGTCATTTGGGAGAAACAGATGGTTGGCATTTCCACCATTCCAGCTAAGTATCATCACAGACAGCAAGAAATAATCAGTGATCTTCCTGGAGTAGGAGCTATTGTGGATAATCTCCTTGTCAGTGGGATCCGTGCTCATGACAGAAGAAATCTTTGCAGATTTTGATCAGACCTTAATGTGACTGCCAGAGAGAGCTCACCAGACAAACTTGCAGCTGAACAACATAAACTTGCAACTGAACACACTTGAAGTCAAGTAAGTAGATCACAGATGGATAGTGAAACAACTTTGCCTTGATCCTGACAAGTTGTGAGCGATAGAAGAGATGCAGCAAACAACAGCTGTGAAAACAATGCAACAATTCATTAGATTTAGCCAATTACTTCCCTGATTTGTCATTAGAGAGTGTACCTCGATGAAAACTCACTGTGAATAGTGTGCACTGAAACAGGGGCACAAAGCAAGAAGCTGTTTTCACTTCAATCAAAAAAACTAGCAATAAACAGCTGAGCATACTCTGGAAGTTATCAACCCAGCAGGAGAATTCTAACCTGGAGTCCAAGCAAATCTTCATCTTAATCTAGGGCAAAACACAATATCTGCTCATTACTAACCTACTGTTTGTGGCCTCTTGCTGCCCACAAACTAGCTGTCAAATTGATTACACCACAAAGCTACCTCACAGACTGTAAAATCCTTTGGGACATTTTGAGTTTATGAAAAGCGCTGTGGAAATACAAGGTTTTCTTTGTTCCTGACATTTGGCTCCTCCAAGGCAGATCATGAAAAGGTACATTCAACATTTATCACTGAACTCTCCAGCATGCACTGCACAACGACCTGCACAAAGGTTTTACACTGTCTCGAATAAGAGCCTAAGACCAGCCAGCAGCCCCAACTCCTCTCCCTCCATACCCACTCCCCTTGCTCAGAGCGACACACGGAAGGAACATCACCACAGAAATAAGCAAATCGTGACAAACAGACAACAATTCATACGCGTGGCATTAAAAGACAAACTCTTTAGAGATAAGGGAAGAAATGTATGTGCAGAGACGTAGGACTTGGAGTGGCTGGAACAAGGTCAGTCAGATGGATGTGGAATAGGAGTTCCCAAATTGGGGCTGTTAACCTGGTCCAATCAGGGAGCCCTGGCTGACAGATAGAAACAGGAGTGTCAGGTGTTCTGCTCACTCTTGGAGCCAGCTCTGAGCTAGCTCGGTCAGTGTCATGTACTATGCGCGTGACTTGTTGACAGGATATCAGCCTTCATGGAGTTATTTCAGTGGCAACAAGAGTGGGATTGGTGATGTAAGCACGCAAAAGCGCCCACCAGCTGAAACCCAACTGGACTTCCAACAGGCATCACAACTGGCTTTGTCATTAGAAAATGCAGCAAGTGGAGCATATGAGTTACAGGGTATTCCGACGAAAGCAGATACCCTCACCAGGCCCTTTGAGCTTGGGGAATACTCTTTCAGAGAAGGCAATTGCACAGCCCCACTTAGGATATACCCTGAACAGAGGGAGTCCAGGTCAGCCGGCAGCGAAATCCTAAAACTAAGCCAAGCCTCAGACAAATGGATAAAATTTTCTTGAGGATCTGGGCCAGCAGGTCATTGTAGCTGCTGCCAGTATATGGACTCGTGACAACAAAACAGTACGACTAAGCTTGAATGGAGTAACAGAACTATTTCAACTCCCCCTCCCATTCCTCAGACAACATGTCCACCCTGGGGCTCCTGCAATGCCACAATGATGCTACCCAAAGGTTGCAGGAACAGCACCTCATATTCCACTTGGGAACCCTGCAGCCCAATGGTATCAATGTGGACTTCACAAGCTTCAAAATCTCCCCTCCCCCTACCGCATTCCAAAACCAGCCCAGCTCATCCCCGCCTCCCTAACCTGTCCTTCCTCCCACCTATCCACTCCTCCCACCTCAAGCCCCACGCCCATCTTCTACCTACTAACCTCACCCTGCCCCCTTGACCTGTCCGTCCTCCCTGGACTGACCTATCTCCACCCTACCTCCCCACCTACACTCACCTTTACTGGCTCCATCCCCGCCTCTTTGACCGGTCCGTCTCCTCTCCACCTATCTTCTCCTCTATCCATCTTCTATCCGCCTCCCCCTCTCTCCCTGTTTATTTTAGAACCCCCTTCCCCTCCCCCATTTCTGAAGAAGGGTCTAGGCCCGAAGCGTCAGTCTTCCTGCTCCTCTGATGCTGCTTGGCCTGCTGTGTTCATCCAGCTCGACCCCTTGTTATCTCATAGGCTGGTATCCAGGAGAGTGCACACCCTGGAAAGTTGACCTACAGTTGTTTTGAACAGTAAACTTGCTTAGCAACATCCAAATCAGAACCAAACAAAATAAATGTCTGGTTAAATGGTCACCCAGTTCTAAAGGGGGTCGACACCGGCGCAGCTGTATCACTGATTGCAAAACCAGTCTTTACCAGTCTTCATTCAGGACTCCACCTTTACATTTGCTGAAGACCTCGGCCAAGGTGAGAACCTATCCCAGGGAACCATTACTGATTAAATGTACAACCTCGGTTCTGGTCACTCATGAAAAGCAATCGGTTCAGATACTCTTGATAGTAGTAAAAGGCTCAGGCCCAAACTTGACGGTGTGAAATTGGTTAAGAAAGATTCATCTTGAGTGCCTCAACAATTTTCGATTAGCATATAGCTGTTGAGTGGCGTCTTAATTAAACACCCAGAAGATTTTCAGGAAGGTTTAAGGTCTGTAAGGTTTTGGAGTAGATCTGCAGCTCAGGTTGAGGGTGTTGAGGTCGGTTGGCTCGCCCAGCTGGTTTGTTGTTTCACAGACGTTTCGTTACCATGCTTGGTAACATCCTCAGTGCAGCCTCCGATGAAGCGTCAGTGTGTTTTCCCGCCTGGTTTTTAAACTCTGGGGTCCGTTGAGTTGGATTGCCTCACTTCCGGCTTTCCTCCGTAGTGGAATGTATATGGGGTTGAGTTCTATGTGTTTATTAATAGCCTGCTTCGTGGAGTGCCAGGCTTCTAGGAATTCCCGTGCCTGTCTCTGCCTAGCCTGTCCCAGGATCTTGGTGTTGTCCCAGTCGAAGTCATGGTTCTCCTTGTCCATGTGGATTGAGATGAGTGAATATTGGTCCTGTCTTTTTGTAGCCAGTTGATCTTCGTGTGTCCTTCCTGTTTGGAAAACAGGACAAGCCTGTCAAGCTGGGCCAAGCTAATCAGAGACAGGCACGGGAATTCCCAGAAGGCTGGCACTCCATGAAGAAAGCCATCAATAAACACACAGAACTCGACCCCAAATATACTCCACTACAAAGAAAAACCAGAAGTGAGGCAATCCAGCTCAACGGACTCCAGAGTTTAAAAACCAGGCAGAAAAACACACCGATGTTTCATCAGAGGCTGCACTGAGGATGTTACCAAGCACGGTAACGAAACGTCTGCGGAACAACAAACCAGCTTGGTGAGCCAACCAACCTCAACAGGTTTAGGGCCTATCAAAGGAGCCAAAGCCACCTTGCAAGTTGGCCAGGAAGCAACTCCATGATTCTGTGAGGCTCACCCAGTGCCATGTGCCTTGAGTAAAAAAGTAGAGGCAGAGATCAGGAGGCTGGAAAGCAAAGGAATCATCAAACTGGTACAGTTTGCAGAATGGGCAGCCCTGGTTGTACCAATTGTGAAGCCTGATGGGTTGTTTAGCCTTTGTGGAGATTTCAAGCAAATGGTAAACCTCTTTTCCCAGCTGGATAAATACCCAATCCTTCGCATAAAGGATTTATTTGCAGAACTGGTGGTGTGGGGCGGTCTGTCCTTCACAAGGCTGGACATGAGCCGTGCCTACCTGCATTTGCGATTAGATGAAGATTCTCAGAAGTAAGCTACAATTAATACCCATAAGGGTTTGCACCAACATATGAGACTGCCATTTGGGGTATCATCAGCCTGCGCCATTTGCCAACGGATAATGGAAAATATTTTGCAAGGTTTACCCCAAATTGCCATTTATTTGGATGATGCGCTAATAACACAGGAAGACCAATAAAAAGCATTTAAAAAACTTAGACATAGTGTTGAAATGTTTCTCCCAGGCAGGTGTATGCCTTAGAAGGGAAAAATGTGTACTCCAGGCATCCCAAGTGACCTACTTGAGTGTCAGGGTCAATAAGCTGGATTACACCCTTTGGAATAGAAAGTGTCAGTGATCAAAGGAGCCTGATCTCCAATGTCTGTACGAGCTTCCTTGGGTCAGTGAGTTATAACGGAAAATTCATACATAACCTAGCCTCCATCCTGGCACCATTACACCTGCTATTGAAAAATAGGTCAGCCTTGGAAATGATTGTGTAGCCAAGAAGTAGCCTTTAGGGAAGTGCAGAAGCAGCTGCAATCGTATAAGAGAGATAGTAGGAACTGCCGATGCTGGAGAAGCTGAGATAACACGACGTAGAGCTGGATGAACACAGCAGGCCAAGCAGCATCAGAGGAGCAGGAAAACTGACGTTTCGGGTCTGGACCCTTCTTCAGAAATTCACAAGGACAAAAAATACTTCCAGCAGCTCCTTCACATTCATGGGAAAGGCCAAGTGAACCCTGGACTCAGTTACACATCAACTATGCTAGTGGATGGATGTGTATAGAGTTCATTCATCAAAATTGGCAATGATGACAGAAAAGCTCGAAGTATCTTTTGGAACACATGGGCTCCCAGACGTTTTGTTTACAGACAACAGGCCACCATTTATCAGCAGAGAATTTGAGTATTTCCTAAAGTCAAATGCCATTCAGCATGTTTGGACAGCTCCATACCATCCATCGTCGTATGATCTGTTAGAAAGAACAGTCCAAACTCTGAAGACAGGCTTAAAGAAACAGCCTACAGCTTCATGTGATACCAAACTGTCCCAGTTCCTTTCAATTATAAGACCACCCATCACGCAACTAAAGGGATAGCTCCAGCAGAGTTGCTGATGGGGAGAAGGCCCCGCACCAGGTTAAACCTGATCTTCCCAGACCTGGGGGAGAGTGAAACATCATCAGGAATGCCAATGCTGAACACAAGATTCCTCTAAGCAAGGGAGACAGTTTACTTCAGTGGACGAAGTTTGATGTCAAAACGACTGAAATGGCCTTGCATGGGTAAGAGGCTAACCTAGCAAATCATTCAGAATTCAGGTATTTCTAATTACCAGGCAGCAGCATATTCCAGGATCAAGATTTTGCATATACACAGTTGTTGTAATATTTGATGTGCCTTATCTTTAAACCATGCTTCGAGTGTCTCTATTGCTCTGTGAAGACAGTGACTTGTTCAATTACTTCCCTTCAGCATCACTTGCCTATTGAGACATAATCATACCTTGTTCTGGTCAAGACAGAAGAGTACTCAATTAAGATCCTTTTTTTCCTCCAGCATTCCCTCCCTAAACCTCTCCACCTATCTCTCTCCTCCTCTGACATACTATTAAAGATTTATCACTTTGACCAAGCTGTTAGTCATCTGCGCCAATATCTTTAGCTCAGTTGTATCTATTCTCTGATTACACTCCAGGAGGTGCCATGAGACATTGTACAGGATTACAGGTGCCATATAAATTATGTTGTTATTTATGATGGTGGTGTGCAACATTTATCCATTCCAGATTTATGTTATGACATACAGAAATACGTCATTCAGCCCAACAGTCCATGCTAATGTTAATTCTCCCTTGAACCTCATCTAAATACCACTGTAACCTTCTTTCCCCCTTCTCCCTCATGCATTTGTCTAGTTCCCCACTAAATGTATCCATACTATCCACTTCAAACATTCCCAGTGGCAACATGTTCCAGTCTCACCACTCTTGGCATATCGATTTTTCTTCTGAATTTACTGTTGGATTTCTTGGTCAAATTTCACGCGTGAAATGGATGGCTCTAAGTTTCACATCATGCCTCTAGTCCTTGACTCACCATCCAGCAGGAGCAACTTTTGTCAATCTACCAAATCAATTCCCCTTAACATTTTCAAACTTCAATAAAATCTTCCTCTAGCCTTCTAAATTCCAACAAACTTGTGTCAAGTTTCTTTGTAATTGAACCCTTGGAGACCAAGCATTATTCTGATAAATCTATATTGCATTCCCTCCAACACCAACGTACCCTTCCTATGTTGCAGTGCCCAGAACTACTCCCAGTGCACAAGGAATAGTGTAACTGGAACTCAGATAGTTATAGCTCAGCTTCTATTCCCTAACATTCTGTTCCGGTAAGTTTAACTATTAGAATTCCATTAAGTTTTTAATTATTTTCTGTATCTGTTCATGATATTTTCACTGTGTATCTAAATTCCTACGCCTTCCTGGACCTTCTATGTTCTTGATTTTCACGGTGAAAATCACATGTTTTCAGATGCTAAAATTATTACCCTACTGCTGTCGACATTAAGATCCATTTGGCACCCTTTTAACCATTCACTAAATCTCTTTGTAATTTATACTTCCACCTACACAACTCACAGTCATGCCTATCTTTGTAGAGTCATAGAATCCCTACAGTATGGAAAGAGGCCATTCAGCCCATTGAGTCTGCACCGACCCTCTGAAGAGCTCCCACCCAGACCCAGTGCCTCATCCTATCCTCGTAACCCTGCATTTCCCATGGCTTAGCCCTCACATCCCTGGACGCTATGGACAATTTAGCATGGCCAATCCACCTAACCTGCACATTTTTGGATGTGGGAGGAAACCAGAAAACCTAGAGGAAACCACGCAGGCATGGGGAGGATGTATAAACTCCAAACAGACAGGTAACTAAGGTTAGAATCGAATTCAGACCCCTGGTGCTGAGGAAGCATTGCTAACCACTGAGTCACCATGCTACCCTAAATGTGTCAGGGGAACATTTGGATATGTATTTTACATTCCATAACATAAGACTTTAGTAAATATAGTGAATAGTTTAGATCCCAACATAACTGCTTGAGGGGTATCAGTAGTCACATTCTACCCATTAGACCATCTGACTATTATCCTTACTGTTTGTGTCATATCATACAATTTATCCCTGTGCTTATAATTCCATAGGCGCCACCTTTATCTAACTCTTATGAGGGATTTTATCTGGTGCCTTCTGGAAGGCCGTACAAATAACATCTAAATATATTTCTTTGTCCCTAACCTTTTCAAGTCCGTCCTGGCTCTCTGATCAGCTGAAATTTTAAAGGTGTTCAGCAACTCTATTGTCTCGTTTCGTCACATTATGTGCCAGACTAATTGGTCCAGAATTAGAAGAGAATAGAATAGTCATGTGTATTTTACAAAAAAAAACAGTGAAATTTATAAGTCGCCATACCACAGTGCCTAAATTAATGACAGAAGTCATAAATAAGAAGAAGATGAAGGTAAAAGTGCATCACAGTTTAATTAACAGCTCCTGCGTTTGGGCTAAGCTGGAAAACTAGGCCAAGTCCATTACCTAGGGCTGGGTGAGACCACACCACTGAGATGAGACCTCCACACCAGGACTTGACCTGCATACTGAGCCATTGGAAGACCCAGAAGGCACCTCCGAAGCAAGGACGAGACCTCCACACCAGGTAGGGATCCAACACCGGGCTGCTACAATACCCGGAAGCCGCCGAGCGAAACCTCCACGACCGGATGAGGAGGATCTTCACACCGGCACTAGAACACCACATCAGGAGGCTGCCTGCCCGGTGCCAGGCCCATACTGCCATTGGGAGCCACCTCATCACTGGGCCTGGGCTGGGAGTAGATGCCTGTTGAAGTTGTTAAAAGAAGGTAAGGTACCTTAAAAAATGGAAAACGTCTTTAAAAAGTACAGCAAGGAAAAAAAAAATGTAGGGCAAATGGAGTAGACGAGCTCCAGGCTTCTGGGCTGAGGGACCCGCAGACTATGCTGCTATTCTGCCACCATCTTCTAAAAAAATTCCTTTATTTCACTTCATCATATTTTAAAAATATCAGAGTGGCATGTGTAAATCACCAATGTAAAAGAATAGTTCTTAAATTGAGAAAATTTGAGAAAATTATAGTTAGGATTACACCCTCTAAAATGTCATTTGGAAATTCAGGTTCAGTATGTCTCCAGGATCCCCTTTCTCCACAGTATGTGTTACTTCTTTAAACAGCTCCAATAAATTGTTTAAATATGATTTCAATTTGACCAAACCATATTGATTCTTTATGACTACCTTGCGTTTTTTTGAAGCATGCAGCTATTATCTCTTTCATGAACTATGTCAACACCCTTCCCACAACAGATGTCACATTGTCTGGCCTATAGTTTCCCATTTTCTGCCTCCATCCCTTCTAGAGGGGTAATAGAGGGTAATATTCGCTACTTTCCAGTCTGATGAAACCTTTCCTGAATCTGGGATTTTTTGGAAAATTAGCACCAACACATCTACTGCCTCATTAGCTGCCTTTATCTGTCAGCACCACAATTCCAACAGTTTGCTGAGTAGCACTTCCCTTGTGATTTTAATTTCACTAAAGTTTCTCCTTTCTCCCACATTCTAATTTGCAGCTATTACTGAAATGTTGTTGTATCCTCTAAAATGAAGACAGAAGCAAAATATTTGTTTATTAATTTTCCATTTCCTTGTTATTGACTATTGCCATTCTCACTCTCTAGAGGACGAACACGCTTTACTTCTCCTTATCCTTTCTAAATTCCTGTACTATCTGTTTCTAAAATCTTACCTAACTTCTTGTCATGCACTAATTTCTTCATCCTGATTAACCTATGAGACATTTCCTGCAGTTCTTTCTATTCTGACCAATCATCTCAATGTAGTTATGTTTTTTCCCTTCAGTTTTGCACCTTCCCTAACTTTTTTAGTCAACCACAGATTGTGGGCCCTACCTTTAGTTTATTTTAATAGTAAAAAGATAATTATTCTCAGTATCCCTTTAAAAGCTTGCTTCTGCATTGATTTATCCCCTAGCCTAGTGTCATTGAATTCCTACAGTCCGGAAGCAGGCTATTTGACACATCAAGCCCACACCGACCCTCTGAAGAGTATCCCGCCCAGACCCACCCTATCCCTGTAACCTCACATTTCCCAAGGCCAATTCACCTCACCTGCACATCTTTGGACTGTGGGAGGAAACTCACACAGACACATGGGGTACGTGCAAACTCCACTCAGTCACCCAAGTTTGGATTTGAAACTGGGTCCCCGGCACTGTGAGGCAGGAGGGCTAACCACTGAGCCGCCCAAATATCCCAGTTCGCTTCATTTAGCTCAGCTTTCATGCCCACACTGTTGCTCATATTTTGGCTTAAAACACTTGTCTCAGATCCAAGGGAACACATTGTGGAGGTGGAGGAACACAGCAAGGCCAGGCAGCATCAGAGGAACAGGAAAGTTGACATCGGGACCCTTCTTCAGAAATGGCAGGGGGAGAAGGGAGCTCTGAAATAGAGAGGAGGGGTAGGGCTGGGAAAGAGGTGGGCTGGTGACAGTCTCAGATCCAATGTTTCTTACACCCTTTCAAACTGGATGATAAATTCAATCATATTATGATCGCAGCAACTTAGGGGTGGCTTTACTCTGAAGTCAATAACTAATCTTGCTACATTACACAATACCAAGTTTAATATAACCAACTGCAGGAACAATGAGGAGTCATGAGCAAGTGACAAAGCCATTATCTCCCATCTTAGAAACAAAAAAAAACTGCAGATGCTGGAATCCAAGGAAGTAGTGTAATACCTGAAACGTTGACCTTTCCTTTCCTCCAGATGCTGCCTGGCTTGCTATGTTCTTCCAGTCTCCTGTTTATTTCCCGTCTTAGATCACCACTAAAAGTCAAAATTACCCCCAGATTCTGCAAACTATGTTGAAAAAATTTTAACTATGTGAAGAGAATGGAGGTAGTTTAGAGACATGCATAATACTGCACCTTGAGATGGCTAAATATCTTATACTTCCCCAAATCTAGAATGTTCAAAGGAACAAAGATCATGTTTTTGTGTTTTTCCCAGTTCAGCAAGTAGAATCAATTAAACTCGCAGAAAATAAAAAGTTTTAAAATCCAGTCTGCTAAAGAACGCTGTTTGACATAGTCTTCATAAATCACTGGCCCTGATTATTGGGATTGTCACATTAATCAAACACAGCTCCCTTTCAGCTCTTTATATGTGTACTAACATGAGGATTTTAATAAGGATTAATGCTTGATGAACAGCCACCCGCACAAACATAACTTCAATTGTTTATTTACCAATGATGCATTAAATAGGCACATCAATTTCTACACCATATTCCCTTCTCTTTGTAAACAGTCATAGTGTCAAACTGCTCCCAGGCTTTTGGAAGCACGTTTCATCAAGCTGTTCAGACATGGTGTCTGGGCCAGGTGAGACTTGAGCCCAGACTTTCTATCCTTCAGACAGCAACACTGCCACAGTACCACAAAGCCCTCAACTGGGTTGATGAGCCAAAGTCAGTAGAATGGCCCTCCTGAGAATTAATGCTATTTAAAAATGCATCTCTTATTTCTCAAGCGTGAAATATTTATTTTCTGTAATAGATCCCAGTAACCCTTGCCAAATGAATACCAACTTGGTAGTGGACCTGTGTCTATTATTTTTTCACATCCAAAGAGATTGAGATAGAATTGACTTGTAGAACTGTGGAATTACAGAACAGAAACCGTTCAACCATCCTGTCTTTACTGGTGATGAGCATTCAACTGGAGTTAACAATTTCAATATCATTCCCAAGCCCTTTTCTCACCCCTGTTTGCATGCTTTGTCAGAAACACTTCATTAATTTCATGTTAAATGATGACTTGTTCTCTGCAGCAACAGCTAACATGCTGTAGTGTATAACAATCCGAGGCAGAGAACTTCATCCATCTTCTGTTTGTTCTCCGTGGATGATCCTGCTTTCTTGTTAGCAGTGGAAATATTCTTCACTATTTATGCTTGAAAACCCGTCGTAATTTTCAAAACTCTCCATTAGATCAGCTTTTAATCATCTCTCTCCCACACAGACAAGAAACAATTGGAGCCTTCCCTCATAATTATATAAGATGCAGTGTTACAGAGAAAAAAGCACAATAGTTTTAGGGCAATCCTCAAGTCATTCTAAAGAGCTAGAATGAGCAAGATGGAACAAATGGCCCTCCCCATCCCTACTTTAAAATTCTATGTCTTGATGGGTCAAGGAACTTTTACAAAATCAGATTCGAACCTTTCATTTTCTCCATTGCAATTGTTTCCAAGTGAAGATGACCATGGAAAAAATTCCAAGGTCTGCAATTGCTTTCCCCATGTGGCCAACTTAATCGCATCCCACTCTCCTGTTTGCTTCTCATGCCGTTTCGTACTAAGCTGATTTAAACTGCTGTTTGCTTGTCTCCCTAAAATAATTTGTGGATTTTGAACAAAAGCAGAAATTGCTGGAAAAGCTCAACAGGCCTGGCAGTGAAGAGAAATCAGAGTTAACGTTTCAGATCAAGTGACCATTTATAAGTTCTAAGGAAAGCTCACTCAACCTGAAAGATTAATTCTGATTTCTCTCCAGACGTGCCGAGACTTTCCAGCAATCTCTGTTTTTGTTTCTGATTTACAGGATCCACAGTTCCCTTGGTTTTTATTTGTGGATTGTGATTTGCCAATAGTTCGTGGTGAGGAAATACATATTTTAATCTTATTTTATGTCTTTTTGTGTTCACCTTAACTTTCTGCACTCTAATCATCCCATTTATGATTTTCTAAATTAATTTCCTTTAGTATTTTTCAACTCCGCCCTACATCCTCATATGCTTACATAGTTTAGAAAACCCTAAATCTTCAAGCCTTTCTTCATAACCAATACCTTGATACCAGATGTATTGAACCTACATTACACACTTCCCAGTGATTGATATATCTGTTTATATATGCATTGTAAATGGTCTAATCAATCTATGATGCTACCCAACATAACCATCACAATGAAGTGGGGGTAAATGCGATTGCTTTACCAAGTGCGATTAAGCTGCAGATGGAGACGCTTGAATTTCTGAGTTTCCTCATGAGACTGACTGGAATTTACAGGTACTGGTTGGAAACAAGTTTCACCTGATGGGAATATTGAAACGATGTTGTGGCAGGCATGACTATTGGAATAAAATTCAATTTGACTTTAGTTAACTGTGTCGATCATAAATATTCAAAATGATGCCTGTTTAATCACCTGATGAAGGTATTCTATGTATTTATTGTCTGTTTAAACTTGATGAATATTCAGTTCAAATTTACTAACGGCAGCACCATGTTTTACATAATTGCAACAATTACGTCTGCATGATTTTTTAATGTGATTTATCACTGAAGATGACTCCTAAAAAATTAAAATGTGAGAACACAAGTAAGAGAGAAAGATTAATGATTGATAAACTTATAGGTAAGTGATCAGAACTAATTCTTCCACTATTGTTGAGTGGGCAGAGGGACTGAGCTCCATTTTTTATCAGCTACTGTTTCGCCAGAGAGGAAGGTGGGCTAGAGGTCAGAGGTTGAGCGGTTGGTAAAATACTGGGGGCTTGGGTGAAAATGGCTCCTCAATGCGTCCCACTGTCTGGAATGTTCACCAAGTGTTGCAGGTGCACTGTCTATCATTCTCCTGCTCCAGGAAGGAGGGAAATTGATTTGCTTGATTATGGCCCAAATTAGGGACAACAAGGACAGTTGGCAATGTGCCCCTTCGCCATGTGGGGAATCTGCCATCTTCATGGAATAGGTCTCGCAGTGTCATCCTGGTGGGCCTATTGAGTCAGAGGTTCCACAGCCCAATGAGGGAGGGCCTGTGGGTGGGAACGTCAACAGCAATGATTCAATCTCCCACCACACACTAGCCCATGCTCTTTTTTTTAAATTTGAGTTTACCGCACCTCGGTATCTCCAACCTGCCTCTGGAGGGTTCGCCTCCCCTGATGGTATTGCCAAGCTCTCGAGCTGCATGCCCTCAGTTTGGGCTGGCAGGGTCAGGCGCTGATCCACTGTCTGTCATTGGCTGATTTTGGGTTCAATCTGGAGTCTACATCTGGGAAAATTGCCGAGCAAGTTAAACTGGCGGCAAATGGAGGCTCAGGACCTGCATCTGGTTCCAAAGCCAGCGAGAAAATTGAGGCCCGTTTTCTCATTGAATATGGTTGAAACCATGACTTAGGATCAAAGATAGGCCGTTCAGCCCATTAAGTCTTCTCCATCATTCAACGGGATCATGGCTGATCTGATAGTCCACAACTACCCCTTCCTGCCTTTTCCCCATAACCTTGATCCCCTTTTTGATTAAAAATCTGTCTGTCTCAGCCTTGAATATACTCAATGACACAGCCATGACTACCTTGTATGGTAAGGACTTCCACAGATTCACTGGGAGAAGAAATTCCTCCTTATCTCTGTCTTAAATGTGCAACACCCTTATCCTGAGATGATGCTGTCCATTCCTGGACTCTCCCACAAAGGGAAAAAACCTTCTTGTATCTACTGCCATGTCCTCTAAGATTATATGTTTTAATAAGGTCACCTCTCATTCTTGAACAGGCCCAATCTACACAACCTCAATAAGGTTGTCCCTTCATAGCTGGTATCAGCCTCATGAACCTTCCCTACACTTGCTCCAATTTCAATACATTTTTCTTTAGATAAGGTGACCAAGACTGTTCACAATATTCCAGCTGTGGTCTGACTAGTGCCTTGTACAGATTTAGTGAGACCTCCTATTTATATTAATTTTATTTATTCACAGGATGAAGGCATTGCTGGCTATGCCTATATTTATTGCCCATCCCAGAGGGCAGTTAAGAGTCAACCACATTGCTGTGAGCCTGGAGTCACATGTAGGCCAGACCAAGTATGTGAAACCAGATGGGTTTTTCCGACAATCAACAATGGATTCATGGTCATTAGACTCTTAATTCCAGACTTATATTTTTAAATTGAATTCAGATTCCACAATCTGCTGTGGCTTGGTTTGAAACCAGGTTCCCAGAATGTTACTTGGTCCTCTGGATTAATAGTCCAGTGATAATACCACCAGGCCATTGCCTTTCCTTCTTATATATTCCATTCACTTTGAAATTAAGGCCAACATTCCATGTGCCTTTCCTATTACCTGCTGATCTAGTGCTTCGAAAGCCAGTCCCCCAGCCTGGATTATGTGAGGGGTTTGATCTTTGCTCTGGCTGTGATACAAAGTTTTGCCTCCTTGCTTTACCCATCCTAATAAATCGCAGCATTTTCTTGTGGTTTGGCAAATAATTGCCTATTAGAACCTGCCTTTAGGCAGAGAACTCAAGAAGAGTTTTGGAGAAGGATCAGCTAATTGTGGGTCCAGTAGACACATTGTTGTGTGCCAACTAGTGGATATTCATGATTTTGAAATTGTCACCCCTCTATCAAAATTCCTCTACAGCCAAAATGCCAACTTTCCTGCTCCTCTGACACTGCCTGGCCCACTGTGCTCCTCCAGCTACACAGTGTTATCTCCTTTATAGCCTTGCCAACTCTCTATCATTTTAAACCTTCTCCAGCTCTACAACTTTCAAACATTGTTTCCCTCAGTTAATGCTGGATGTAACTGGCCTACTTCCCTCGCCCATGGTTGACAGCCTTCCCATTTCATTCTCCTCCTCTAAGACATTCCATAAAACTCAGGTTTTTAATAAAACTGGAATAGCTCATTCTTTGGTTTGGTATTCAATTTTGTTTGATAATGGTGTTGTATAAGTAAAGGGAAATTCATCATAGTCTTACCAGACCATAGGTCTGCTCCCTCATTAGACAGAAACAACTGGTAATGGTTTGACTGAGGGTCACCATGCCTCAGATGAGGGGAGAGGTTGAGAAAGAGAATCCTTCACAGTAACCTTAGCCAGAGCAGAATAACACCCATACTGTTGGCATCACTCAACATTGCAAAAAAACTGTCCAGCTAACTGAGCTAACTGACCTAAATAGAATCATAGAATCCCTAAGTTGTGGAAGCAGGCCATTCGGCCCAGTGGATCCACACCAATCTTCCAAAGACAATCACACCCAGCCCCATTGCACTACCCTATCCCTGTAACCCTGCATTCCCCATGCATCTACCCAGCCTGCACATCCCTGGCCACTATGGGCAATTTAGCCATGGCCAATTCACCTAACCTGCACATCTTTGGATGCACTGCAGGCACAGGATGCTGTAATGTATGTTAAATCATTGCAATAATACCCAAATCATTGCATTACGTGAGTGAGCTGAGAAGTAGAAATATCACAGAAGATAAATTGCAAGGATGTAGGAATCTAGTAAAGGATCTGATCATGTTGCTGAAGTGTCCACTCACAGTAGATGCTCAGTTTCTATCAGTGACTGAATGGATCCTAAACAATAATTCAACTTCCTTCCAATATCCAACATAGGATAGTAAAATGTAGGTTATACAGGGTAGATTGATCTTAGTAGGATAATAGGTTGGCACAACATTGTGGGCTGAAGGGCCTGTACTGTGCTGTACTGTTCTATGTTCATACCAACTAAGGACATGGAGCAACATCAGTTTACCATGCTCAGAGACATGCTTGTGGTAAGATAAAGAGTATAAAGGACAAAAAGGATGTGAAGGCAAGAAGGGTGTGGGAGTCATGATGTAAATCTGGTTTGACTGAGGATGAGAATCTCCAAAAGGAATGGATTTCAGCTGGGAAAGGCCTGAATGGGAAATGCCAGCAAAAGACAGCAATATGGGAGTGAGATGTTTTGGTAATTGATCTGCAAGAGTTGGGTAATAATCAGATTTGAAAAAAAAGTTGTTTCATAAGAATGGATTTTACCTAAAGATTTTACCTGTTGATTATGTCAAGTGAGCTGTCTCAACATTGTATGCAGATCCCATTGTTCACTATCCTGTTGGGTCAGATAGGGAAAGGTGGAATTATGAATTACAATTACAGTGCCATTGCAGCCTTGTGAACCAGTCGCCAGGTTAATCATGCTGTTTGTGCAAGCTGTTAGGATCAGAAACACAATCAAAAGTCAACAGAGGATAAAGTAAACGGCATCTGCAGTTCAAAACAAAGGTCTTGTCTTGCTTCTTCACTTCTATGTATTAGGGTTTAATGAACACGGTTTTATTCCCAGTTTATTGAAGCAGAGAAAGAAAACATTCTGATCATAATATTATCATTAGAAAATGTAATGTATTTTATTTAAAAGCATTTATTATAAATGCACAGAATTATATCATTAGCAGTTCATGTTTTTCCATAATTTTATCAGAAATGAAGACGACTGAACCTATGAACATTGCAAATGTGATAGATAACTTGTTCTTTCCAAGTAAAATATACATTTTACATCTAATACTCATTCACAAGTTTTGTATTCACAACTGCAGTTGGAGCAGGATGTGGGAATAAATAGCCTGAAATTAACCACCACGCTGTTACATTTGTTGGATTGAAGCCGATTATATCTGTGCAAAAGTCGCAGGTAGCTGCAATAAATTACCAAACCTTACTGGACTTTTTAACAAAAGCAGCTACTCTTCAAAATCCAGTAATTTTTTTTTGAGTTAGAACATCAGGAATTATCCAATGATGTGAGTTGAGCAGTCTAAACCCCATGCAAGAATTTAAGAGCTGCTAAAATATTGAGTTGTCAGATAATTGGAACGAAGCAACTTTGAATAGGGGATAGTCAAGAGTTCAGAACCCTTAAAATGCATCTTAGTGAAATTTAGGACTGGGTTAAAAACAGATTCCTGCAATATTGTTGCTGGGCTGATAATCCCAATTGAAAAGAAATTCCATCAAACTCTGAAAAGTTAAAGACTCCTCGCATATGTAACTTGTCAGATACATAAACATTATGCGAAAGTAGATGAAGAGGTTCTTATCAGCCTAAGTCTGTACGCAAAATGCATAGAACAAGAGTCAAATCTGTCTTCCCAATTCAATATTTGCAAATGTCTGATGCAAAGGCTATAATTCCATTGTTATAGAACATAGAACTGTACAGCACAGGAACTGACCCTTCTGCCCATAATATTCCTGAATCTCTACTTCTCTCGTCTTGTTCCTTTTCTCTCCCGTTGCATGATGGAATTACCATACTACAATATTGGGCCCTAATGACTATTTTGCCAATTCTATATATGTCTCTGGCAAATAGCTGGTTCTTCAACTGGAGAGGGAAAGCACTGCAAAGCTTGTTCCTGGCTAAGATTCACAAGCAATCACTTTTCACTAGTGCTGATGGAAGAGTAATCAGAAAGTGGGAACCTTTAGCTGCTGGTTTCACCCTTTCCCTAGCCCAGAACACTGAGGCTATCTTAGCAACTCTAACTCAACACGGATCTGCCATGGTATCTGGGCTCTTGCTGCTCAGAGCACAAGTCAATGAGAAATTCCTCTGTTCTCCACAAGCAGAAAAATTGCAGAAAAGGGGAGGCTACAATCAGTCAATGTGATTCTATAATACAGTGAATTCTAGGTGCAAATGCTATTACTAATTTTAAAACTGGATTAAAGACACAAAAACACAGAAATTGAGAGCAGGAAAAGGCCCTTTGAGCCTGCTCAGCCATTGAACAAAATCATGGCTGTTTGTCTATCGAATTCCACATTCCCCTCCATCTCCAAAAACCTTTAAATCTCCCGCCTAACAAGAACCTATCCACATCCATCTTAAAGATCTTCACCACCTCCTGGAGCAGAGAAGTTACAGAACCATTAGGGGGGAGGGAAGAAAATTCTCCTCAGCTCTATCCTGAAAGGGCCACTTCTAATTTTAAAGTAATGTGCCTTAGTTCTGACTGACCCACAAGAGAATACCTCCTTTCCATGTCCACCTTTCCAAGACCATTCAGGATCTTATACATTTCAATCAAGTCAATCCCCACTCTTCTAAACTCCAGCGAAACAAGCTCAGTCTGTCAAATCTATCATAAGACAACTCACTCACTCCAGGTAAAAAATCTTCCTCCAATGCATTTGTGTCCTTTTTCTTTAATAAGGATGGAAAGAGCACCCAGTGTTCCAGGCAACAACTTAGTGGTATCATCACTGAACTATTAATCTAGAGACACAGGTAATGTTCTGGGGACCTGGGTTGGAATCCTGCCATGACGGATGGTGGAATTTGAATTCAATAAAAATCTGGACTGGAATTGAGGGTGTTATGATGGCCATGAAACCATTGCCAGTTTTGGTGGGGGGGTGGGGGGACCCATCTGGTTCACTAATCCTTTTTAGGGAGGAAAATCTGTTATCATTACCTGGTCTGGCCTACATGTGACTCCAGACCCACAGTAATGTGGTTGACTATTAACTCTTGCAGAAAGCAATTAGGGATGGACAATAATCGCTGTTCTAGTCAATGATGCCAATATCCCATGAATGAATTAAAAAATAAATCTGATCTCACCAATGCCATGTGTAACTGAAGCACAATATCCTCACTTTTGTGTTTAATTCCTCTTGGAATAAAGGATAGGATCCCTTTTGTCTTGTTATTACACATTGCAGCTGCCTGCTAACTTATTGCAGTTCATCCACCAGAGTCCCGAAATCCATCCAGACCTTCAAATTGTGCAGTCACACGCTACTTACATAAATGATCTGCTTTTTCATTTTCCCTGCGAAAGTAAACAATATCACATTTTCCTACAGTTGTAAATCAATTGACACTGATATTACTTGCAACCTGTAACTATTAAATTGGAATAGACCTTAATCAGATCTGGGCATTTATGATCAAAGAACTAGTGTCAAGCTGCTACTCTGATTATCTCTTTACCTTTTTCTGTATTATTGATGCTGGAATGTCAGAGTTCCCACTGACTTCCAGCTGCAATGTTAAACTGAGGTCCTGTAATGCGGACCATGACTTAGTTGTAGATGAGCACAGAGTTCTCGCAGTGTTCTGAAGCATTTACATTTCATTCAGAAACAAATTATGATTTCTTCCCAGATGGAAAACTTTGCTCTTGGGTATCTCAATCAGTCAAAGAGCTGTAAATGTTAAATTTTACACCCAGAGCTCAACCCACCCTCCCGTTCAAGCTAGAGGTGAATATCGGGGGTGATCCCATATCTCATCTTCTCTGTTAACCTTTTGACTTCTGTTTGAGGGATTTGACTGGGGAAATAGTCAAGAATTTGAATCACAGCTATCATGTGATGTGGGTTAGAAGCTGGCAACTCTCTATTACAAAAGGCAATTGTCATTAGTTCAGCTGCAAAATTAAAATCTGAGGTTCATTTTTAATAAATGATGTATTAAGAATACAAGAGATAGGTCGGTGCATGGAGTTAAACTGTAGATCAGCTATGATTGTGCTGAACAAGCTCAAGGAGGCAAAGTGGATGTTTCCTTTTCCTACCCTCCAACATTCTAAAATCACAGAAAGAACAACCGGCATTTATATAGGATAACAAGGTGTGGAGCTGGATGAACACAGCAGGCCAAGCAGCATCAGAGGAGCAGGAAAGCATTTTCTGATGAAGGGTCTAGACCCGAAACATCAAGCTTTCCTGCTCCTCTGATGCTGCTTGGGCTGCTGTGTTCATCCAGCTCCACACCTTGTTATCTTGGATTCTCCAGCATCTGCAGTATCTGTTACCTCTGATACAACCTGCATTTATATACTGCCTTTAACATAATAACATTTCTTGACATACTTTATAGCAATATTATAAAGCAAAATATGACAACAATCCACATAATACAATGTTCGGGTAAATGGCCAAGATTCTAGGCAAGTGATGCTGTGTTAATGAGTGTTTTAAATGGAATTCCAGAACTTACCACAGACTGCTGGAGGTACAATCACCAAGTAAAATCAGGAATACTCAAGAGGGTTTTCAAGCTTTTGTGTTTTCTTTTGTCTCTCTATTTTCTGTTCTCTGAACTGTTTGTTTCTTTTTAGTAAACGATGTTTAAATTAGCCCTCAGCCTTATAAGGGAACAACAATATCAGGCAGGTTTAAATCCTGGCATGTCACCAAGACCCATGCACACTTTTGACAAGAGAGTACTCATCCTCCTCCTTCCACTTCTAAAACTAGCCAAACTCATAGTTTCTCTTACAAGATTGTCAATTATGAGTTATATCTCATGCAATGCATTAAATGGCTACTAATTCTAAACTGAAAGCAGAGGTCGCATGATTCTGGTGGTTGTGAATGTACAAATGCATTTCTCTAAACAAGAGTTTTGGATGGATCCCAACTCTTAGCAACTGGGCTGAGATCAGTCAAACTAAATTTGCAGGAAATTCTTCACCAATAAGGTGGAATAAGGCTTTATTCCTTCAGTGAGAGCTGCATCCCAACATAACTCCCCAAGAGGAAAGGACCTAGTGTTGACATAATGCACCATTGAGAGGGGAAAGGTCAGTGTGTTAACATAATGCAAGTTCAAGAGAGAAACCAGATAGCGCACTAACATAATGCACCATCAACAGGATTAATTCCCCAATGGACTTTATTGTTCAAAATAAAGTGATATTTTTACTCTCTGAAAAAGTGAGGCTTGAGCAGTGATATTTCAAACTGTGCAGTTCATGTTTCACTAATGTGTCCATTGTGTACAAGTGGCAGATTCTGCATTAATGTTATCTAGTACTCATTACAGTTACCAGCTTGCTGTGTGCAAATCTGCTCCAAAGGACAACAGATGGAATCAGTTTGCATTCCCTTCTGCTGCGTGCTTGTCCCCCACAGGACATGTAAACAGGGCAAAAGGAAGTCCCTCTCCAGGGCTTATTTAGGCTGGAGATGGAGAAATTCATTTTCTAAACAAGTATTCTGTGGGCAAACATTCCACAACTGGTTGGTAAACTATACAGTTTTTATAGAGATAGGGGAGGCATCTACCACTGATTCCACATCACTATAAAATTATGCCCTGTTTGCACCAGTAACCTGAGGCCTGATGCCTCTCCAAAACAAAAGTTTTTTAAAAAAATGGAAAAGAAGGTAGGTTTTAAAAGTCCTGCCAGCTATTTCGGCAAGAAGAATAAAAAAGGATGCATGTTAGCTAAACAGTGAGATATTGCAGAACTCTGAGGTAGAGTGGGATCTTCATACAAAACAGTAAATCACAAAAAGTTAGTTTCCAGGCACAGCAAGTAATTAGGAGAGCAAACAGAATGTTATAATTTACTGTGATGGGAATTAAATATAAATGTAGGGGAATTACACTTTAGTTATAGAAGAAATTTGAGAGACCACATCTTGGGTACGGTGTATTTTTCTCCATAGTTAACAAAGGATATAAATACATCAGAAGCAGTACAGACTTATAGTCCCAGAGGGCTGTTGCTCTCTCATTAGAGAAAGGTAGTAAGATATAACTGGTAGTGGTTTAACTGAAGTTAACCTGGCCTCAGGCAAGGGGAGAGGTCGAGAAGGAGAGTCCTTCATGGTAACCTCAGCCAGTGTGGGATTGAACCCACAACGTTGGCATCACTCTGCATTACAAAACGAACTGTCCAGCCAATAGCCTCACCAAAGCCCCAGTACTGAGCAGATTTATGAGACTAACAGATGGAATGGGTGGATTATCTCATGGGAGAAGATTGGACAGGCTGAGCTTGTTTCTGGATGACTGGTTTGTGATGCAGACTGACACCAACAGCAATAGTTCAATTCCTGCACTAATCATTGATCAGAAACTCAACTGGACTCACCACATAAATGCAGTGGCTACAAGAGCAGGTCAAAAGCTGGGAATACTGCGGCGAGTAACTCACCTCCTGACTCCCCAAAGCCTGTTCACCATCTACAAGGCACAAGTCAGGAGTGTGATGGAATACTCCCCACTTGCCTGGATGAGTGCAGCCCCAACCACAGTCAAGAAGCTTGACACCATCCAGGACAAAGCAGCCCACTTGATTGGTACCACATTCACAAACATCCACTCCCTCTACCACCGACGCTCAGTAGCAGCAGTGTGTACTATCTACAAGATGCACTGCAGAAATTCACCAAAGATCCTCAGACAGCACCTTCCAAACCTATGCCACTTCCATCTAGAAGGACAAGGGCAGCAGATATATGGGAACACCATCACCACCAAGTTCCCCTCCAAGCCACTTACCATCCTGACTTAGAAACATGTCAGTGTTCCTTCACAGTTGCTGGGTCAAAATCCTGGAATTCCCTCCCTAATGGCATTGTGGGCCAACCCACAGCAGGTGGACTGCAGCGGTTCAGGAAGACAGCTCACCACCACCTTTTCAAGGTCAACTAGGGACAGGCAATAAATGCTGGCCAGCCAGTGATGCCCACATCCCACAAAATGAATTTTAAAAAACCTACTGGAATATAGAAGGCTGATTTGATTCATAATATATAAGATCTTAAGGGATCTTGACAGGATAGATGTGGAAAGGACGCTTCCTCTTGTGGGACGATCTTGAACTAGGGGTCATCGTTTCAGGGGGTCCCTCATTTAAGACTGAATGAGGAGTAACATTTTCTCAGAGCATTGTGAATCTTTGAAAGCTGGTGGAAAAAGAGTCTTTGAGTATTTTTAAGGCGGATGCTGATAGGTTCTCAATAAGCAATATTATTGGGTCGTTAAAAATCTGGAGTAATCAAATCAGCCATTGTCTTATTGAATGGTTGGGCAGTTTCAGAGGCTGAGTGATATATTCCTGCTCCTAATTCATACACCCATATGTTTCTCTATAATACAACCCCTGCCACAATCCCCAAATCCTACAGTTCTCTCTGAGGGGGTCACAGAAACTTTAAAGTCTTGAATTGGAGTCACAAACGAAATAGTCTGGGAAGGATATGCTAAAATATCCCAGGTCTTCACACACCTCGAAACTGTGTCATGAGGTTGAATAAAAGGTTGTGGCATGAGGTTGAATAAATGGTGCCGAACAGTCATCAGAAATTGTCACAGGTTTGGTAACACAATACATTAGAATGTATACTTTGTCTGTTGATCATCCATTTAAATTAACCTGAGTTGGGTTTTCAGGTGTTGCGTTGAGTTACAAATGGTGCCAAGTTTCGAGAGTGATACAGACTGATCAGATGATGCAGTGACACCCCTCAGACAAGTGGCCACAGTGAGACACAAGATGTGAGAGACCAGCAGCATGATACAGACCTTCCTGGAAAGTCATCTGCTGAATAAAGATGAAATGTTAGTCATCACCTTAGGATGCAAATGCACGTTTTAGTGAAAGACATTCCTTGTACCCTAATGCTCTGTCATTTACACACAGTGAATAAAATTCAACTTCCCAAGGCAAATTGGGAGGATTGTACACTTGATTTACACTTGTCCAATTTTACAACGGTCAGTACTGACCCCAGCTGCTGATATATAGTGAACCTGTCAACATGGAGTCACCCAGCAATATGGATCCCGACTGTGAAAACAATCCCAATCATTTCAGAGGACATTCACTCGGCACATTCCTTGAAAAAAGGGCTTATCTTACGAGGAAAGGTTCTACAGTTTGGACGTATGCTCGTTTGAAACATGAGTTCTTATTAAACCATAAGAGATTTTGAAAGGATTTGACTGGATGGATACTGAGTGGATGTTTCCTCTCATGGGGAAATATAGAACTATGGAGACATTGAGAGGTTCTCCTATTGAAGGTAGCGATGAGGTGGTATTTCTTCTCTAAAGGTTGTTACTCTTTGCAATTCTGTTGCACTTAGAGCAGTGGAGGCTCGGTCATTGATTAGACAGATTTTTGCTCAATGAGGGAATCAGGGTTAGGGGGAGAGGAAGGAAAGAAGAGTTAAGGCCACAATAACATCAGCTATGACAGATAGCTCAAAGTCTACAATCATATCAGCTGAGAGAGATGCCTCAATGGGCTGAATGGCCTACTCGAGTCCTATTTCTCATGATCTATCGTCCCAGACTGCCAACAGATATCCCCAGCTGTGAATCTGAATACTGAGGATGAATGTGAACATGGTCAACAATCCTAAATTTCAACCATGTTCTGGGGTTACTGTAGATGAAGCAACTGGCTCTTGATGACTAGATCGTCTGCAGCTCAAATGAACTTTACAAGAGACAAACAACTGGAGATCTAGAAGTGAAGAGATATAAATAATCTTCGCGAAGGATTTAGATGACAGTGTGAAGTTTGTACACTTTATAAACACAGTCTGAATCTCACCCGAAAAGTACAAAATACTTGTGGCCAATCTTTATTCGGTGGGTTTTATTTAGTTTTTAGCAGTTTTCTTATTGTGTTATGTGCTGGCTCCGGCACTTGTTCAGTCGGTTCACAAATATGAAATGTTGAATAAACAATTATTGAATACAATAAAGCCAACATTCAAGGAACAATCTGTAGAAATTCTACTGAAAATTAGAAATTCTAATAATATTAATAACATTAATTCTCATTTTAAACATACAACATTAAAACTGAACAAAGAATTACACAGCTGGAAGTTTGTGAACAATTTTTAAAATGGAATACATGTTTCAGAATGCTGTGATAATATTGGTTCAAATCGCACCAGGGAGACTGGATGGAATTTAAAGATTCTTTTTATTCATTCATGGGATGTGGGTGTCACTGGCTAGATCAGCTGTTACTGCCTACTCCTCAAGAAGATGGTGGCACACTGCCATCTTGAACTGCTGCAGTTCATGTAGCGTAGGAACAGCCACATGCCATTGGAAACGACGTTCCAGGACTTTATACATGTCTGGAATTAATTATAAAGTAAGTCTCAGTGACGGTGACCATGAAACTATTATCAATTATTGTAAAATGCAAACAGTTCACAAATGTCCTCAAGGGAAGTAAATCTGCCATCCTTACCTTGTCTGGACTATGCGTAACTCCACACCCACTGTGGTTGACATCTAATGGCCCTCTGAAATGGACCTAATACACCACCAAGTTCAAGGTCGGTGCTGGTCTTGCCACCATGCCCACATCCAATGAAAGAATAAAGAAAAATAACCTCAAAGGGAGAGCTGCCATAAAGAGGCTACACTCAAGGCCAACATTATGACTAGTTGGAATACTGTGCGCGCATGCAGAGAATGAGTGTGTTTTAGGGACACATCACTCCAAAGCCAGGTACAGCCTATCCTTTCACAGGAAGGAACCGTGGAATGACCCAGCCACGTTAAATAATTGGATCATGGGGCAAGATTTCACCTGCTACCCATAGCCATTAGTGTTTTATCAGTCGAATGTAAATGTGTTTGTTTCAGATAATTACATTTTGGATGAGTTAAGAACTTCACAATCACATGTTGCCATTCCCAGGATGGATAAAATCTGGCTGTTTCTCGGCCAGAAATGGCTCTGTGTCAATATTGTATTTAGGTAGAAATTGATAACCTTCTGACTCTCTGTGAAGTGAATTCAGGGTGGGGTGGAAGATGACAGGGGAGTGGCTGTAGACTGATTGTTTTGAAACGTGAGGCCTGATTCACTTAGCACTTAACATCTCTCAAATCCAAACCTGCAAGTTTCCTGTATGGGGTTGAACATTAACACAGAATTTCAGCTCAATCTTGATTGTAAGTGACAGCATCCATGGATGCCCTGACAACGCCCTGGAAACTGAGATTCATGGACCGTGAGACCAAAGATATCTGGACTTGTTTACAAATGGTTCTTGGCAGCCATCTTAAATGCCTTCATACCATGGGAACATGCATGTGCCATAAGAATACAGAAATGTACCTCTTTCCCTGAACAGTATTCATTGTCAATGGCACTGCAGGGAAATGCGTTGCTGGGAAAGAGCAATTTCTTACAGTGTTTACACAGTCAACGTCAAGCGCTTCCACGAGTGTTATTGGACACTTTGTCACAACTCAATCCCATAGTGCACACAGCAACCATTCCATGTGACCTCTGAATAACTTGCCAGTTACAGCCAAGTTAGAGCTGTTTTGGGCTGCAAGCCTGTGTCTGTTAAGAACTCCCACCCAAACATTGCTCATGGAACTCTTAAAACAAGGAGCTCTCCTCAGCTGTCTTAGATCTAATTCAAGGCCAGGTCCCAGATGGGAAAGGCCCAAAGTCAGTCCCTGCAAAATGCTCAATTTTAATGAATTTTATTTCTACCTTTCCAAATTAAGACAGACAGACTCTGACAAACAAACCTGAATTTATTCTTTAAAAGATTATACAGATTTCCATAAAGCATTGTAACAAATATAAAATAAATAGCGCATACAAATAATACTGAAAAAGACTGTACACACCCAGTTTGTAGTGAGTCAGCATATTCTCTATTTAAAAATATATTTTGTACTATTTATTCATTACAAGACGGATTAACTTATCCAAACAGTAAATGCACTGTGCTTCCTTTGCTGTACTTCTAGCAGCAGTGTGTTACTACAAGGTGACTCTTCATCCTAGAAAACTTAGACTGGCAAAAGGTTAAAAATAAATGCTCGGGGTCATGATTGCTTTTCTCAGTATGAAATGTCATTAACATTGTGCCTTTATGTGCTTCCAAACAGATACCTGATCAACTGACTGCAAGTTTGGATAATACCTGTAGGTCTGGATGTCAACTGTTAGTGCAGTCATTGCCTGTTAGTCTGGATGTTCCTGTAAGGCTACAGACGTCCCCAACCGAGCAGAGCAAAGCTATCAGTAGCCGTCATCCATCAGGTCAATGGCCACACATTATGCTCCATTAGGGGATTCCAGACTTCTCAGCTACTTGTTTTATCAGCAGAAACCTTGACTGGCCGAGGTCTGCTTTCTACAGTCTGAAATAAGCTTCCCTTTTTCTCTATCAACACTGGCTAAAGGTGCATCCAAATGGCTGCTCTTAACATTTCTTTCCTGTGCTATTACTTGCAAGAAGTCAAACGAGATAAACGAAGATTAACACACTGACTACTGACTTAAGTGATGTTAGAATCCAGACAGACTATCAAAATGTAATATGAACATGTACCTTACTTTGACACGAGGGAATAAGGTCAGCTCCCAATTAAATGAAAAATGTCAGCCACAGAGATGACAGCACCAGCAGGAACGTTGTATGTTTGTGTTTTGGGAAAGTGAAGGGTACTGGCCAGAACCACAGGGCAGATTTACCACGATGTTGCCTGGGCTGAAGAGTTTTTAGTTATGAAGAGACGTTGCACAGAGTGGGGTTGTTTACCTTGGTGCAGAAACGGCGGAAGAGGAACATAATTGAGGAGTATAAAATTACAGAGGGGGCATGGAGCGGGAGACAGGAATGAACTTACCCTCCTGGTACAGGGATCAATGACTGGGGGCATAGATTTAAGACTAAGGGCAGGAGGTTTAGAGTGGATGTAAAGATTTTTTCCCCCACACAGAGGGTGGTGGAAATCTGGAACTCACTCCCTGTAAGGGTGGTAGAGGCAGAAACCCTCATAACAGTGAAGAACTATTTAGAAAGGCACTTGCAATGCCAACATTCACAAGACTGTGGGCCAACTGCTGGGAAATGGGATTAGAATAGTTAAGTGCTTGTTTTTGATCAGTACATATTCGAAGTGCTGAAGGGCATTTTTCTGTGCAGTAGAGCTCTAGGACTCTATAGTGAAGAGTTGTTATTAAGGGTCTTTCCGGCCAAGAATTCTCTGCTCTTTGTACAAATAAATCTTTGACAAGTGACGATAGCTTGCCTTTATGACTGTAACATGATAACCCGGGATGAGATGATTCACGTTGCAGAGTGAAGAACAAACAATAATTTGAGAAGTTAAGCAATACCATGTTTCTGAAAAGGAGTTTTAAAATAAGAAGAGAAGGTGTGAAGCAAGGGATTTTGGAATGGAACCTCACAACTTCATTGATACAGGAGCTGGCTCCACTTTCAAATGTCACAACAGATGTTACACAAGGGTCACAGCTGAAAGGCACTGGATGCCAAGCTAAGACACCAAGCTGTACAGATCAGGTGAAGTGAGGCCAGGGAGGGATTGTAAATGAGGCCAACGATTTCAAGGATTATGTGCTGGAATCTGAGGGTCATTGTAAGTTAATGAGGACCGCTAAAGAGCCACAGGACTGACAGCAAGACAAGAGATTCTGAATGCATTTGGAGGTGAATCGGAGTTAGTTTAATATGGAGCTTGGGGCCAGGAGGAGAATCTTGAAGTAATACAAACATTGATAATGCATTTAATGCTGGTGGAATAATGTGGGTGGTAGATTGCCAATGAGACGAAAGGAATAGCAAGCATTCTTAGAGAAGGATAACGTTTGGAACTGCTAAACTATCAACCACTAAGATCGCCAAAGGGGTGGCAATGTTTTAAGATCTTGGGAGAGAAATATTTTGAAAATTAATTGTGAATGCAGTGCATGATAAAATATGAATCAGCCTATCCAAACCAAAGCAAAGCATAAGTCAGGGAGGTAGTAGTTACAAATATGGGGCTTGAAAGTGAAACTTTCACCTTTTCCTGAGTAGCAGTCATGTCTTATCCAAGAGCTGTTTTATTAACATTCTGGCATACATTCACCAGGCTTCATTACTTTCTTCTCTTCCAGCGAGCCTGTGGTGGTTCAGTGTGGAATCCACATCTCTTTCAAAATGCACTCACTTCAAAGATGCCAGTGTATCAGGCCCTCAGTATACATTTTATTGGTAAGTGATTTTCACGCAATAAGTTGCTTCATTCTTCTCAGCCTGGTCGTTAATTAAAATCAGGATTTCTTCCACGCCAGGATTCTGGCCTGGTGCAAACCGCAGGCCGATATGGTAAGTCTCACCACCTTCAAGCTGAAAGAAAATGCAAAGTTTCTGAAAAATGTGACAGTTTTATGCTCAGGAACATGACGATTAAACACGCATGAATATGCATTAAGGACAGGTCTTTTGTACTTAAGACACATTTAAAAATTAATTGTATAATTTCTTCTCCTGTTTGCTGGGTCAGTGCAAATCTGGAAAAAGGACGAAAATGCCACTTTCCTCTAACTTTCCACAGATCTTCCAGCAAGGTCACAGTAGGAAATTAAGGAGTAGCAAGGAAATGTTATCCCAATGCATTCAGGTCTCATCAAACTAAAGAATGATGTGCCTCTGCAATGAAACCCATTTCACCTCAGTCCCCAGCTTTGAGCAGGCAATGGCCCTCGTGGTGTTATTGCTAGACTGTTAATCCAGAAACCCAGCGAATGGTCCAGGGATCTGCCATGGCAGATGGTGGAATTTGTATTCAGTAAAAAGAATCTGGAATTAAGGGTCTAATGGTGACCATTTTCAATTGCTGGAAAAGCCCAACTGGGTCATTAACGTCTTTTAGGGAAGGAAATCTGTCGCCCTTACTTGGTCTTGTCTACACGTGACTCCAGACTCACAGCAGTACGGCTGATTCTTAATTGCCTTCTAGCCAATTAGGGATGGCAGTAAATGCTTGCCTAGCCAGAGACATCCACACGCCGTGCATGACACTCAGCTCTGCGAGCTCATGCTTTAGCTCCATTAGACACTGAGTCACACTGGGTCCTAATGCCTGATTCTACAGTTAGCTTGGGACAAATTATATTGGCCTTTTTTGTCATTTGTCTGTCTTTGTGCTGCATTAACCAGTGAATGAATAGTGGCCTGAATTTGCAGGGTTTTTGATTGCGAACAGTACCTTATTTACTGACGTAACAACTGTTTACCAATTCCCTATCTAATTCTGATCGTAACTCACAGATTTACATACACACTGAATTAGGAGCAAGAATAGTTTTTTTCACGCCTTCAGTCTACTCCATCATTTGATGAGATCATGACTGACCTCACTGTAGCCTAAAACTCCATTTTCTTGCATACTCTGATACAGTTCAACTCACCTGGTAATCGAGAACCTGACTTTTCGTCAAAAATATTCAATGATCTTGCCTTCATCGTTGTTTCAGGAGGAGAGCTCCTCAGACTAATAACTCAGAAAAAAATTCCCCTTGCTTCCATCTTGAATTGGACGTCCCTTATTTTTAAACTATGCCACTATATTCTAAACTGTTCAACAAGAGAAGGCATCCTTTCAGCATCCACCCTATCAAATCCCGTCAGGATCTTATATGTTTCAATAAGATCACCTCATGTTCTTATAAACTCCAATGGATAGAGACGCAGCCTGACCAACCTTTACTCAACAGATAATGGTGCAGGTTAACATGGAAGTCCTACTTACCAATTCCCAGTGTTTCTTTTCACACTCATCAGTACATCAAATAAACCAATGGAACAAAAACAGAAATAGCTGGAGAAACTCAGCAGGTTTAGCAGCATCTGTGGGACGAATGCAGAGTCAACGTTTCAACTCCAGCGACCCTTCTTCAGAATGTTCCGAATGACCCTTCTGCATCAGTTCTGAAGAAGGGTCACTGAACTCGAAGCATTAACCCTGCTCTCTCCTAGCAGATACTGCCAGACCTTAGGGGCGGCACAGCACCTAGCACTGCCACCTCACAGTGCCAGGGACCCGGGTTCAATTCCACCCTCGGGCAACTGTGTGGAGTTTGCACATTCTCCCCATGTCTGCGTGGCTTTCCTCCAGGTGCTCCGGTTTCCTCTCACAATCCAAAGATGTGCAAGCTAAGCAAATTGGCCATGCTAAATTGCTGGTATTCAGGGATGCGGAGATTAGGTGATGGGTCTGGGAGCGATGCTGTGAGGGCCAGTGTGGACTTGTTGGGCCGAAGGGCCTGTTTCCACGCTGGAGGGATTCTATGATTCTACTGAGTTTCACCAATTTATAATTTGTTTCAGACCTCCAGCATCCCGTAGTTCTTTGTTTTATTTTAGAAATAAACTAATGAATCATCCGTTAAAGGTGCACAAGCAAATTAGCACGAAGTTGGAAAATGGAGCCGGAGTAGGCCATTCGGTCCTTTTGGTCCACTCTGCCATTCAATAAGATCACAACTGATCTTCTTCTGTCTCAACCACATGTTCCTGCACTATCCCTATATTCTTAGATGGCTTTCACATCTGGAAATCTATCAATCCGGTTCATGAATATAACCAATTGTTGAGTTTCCACATTACTTTGGAGTAGAGAATTTTAAAAAATCATCACCTTCCAAATGAAGAAATTCCTCCTCACCTCAGCCCTAATTGGCCAATATCTTATTCTAGTTGATGGTCGTAGACCAATCCTCACCCCTACCCAGCCAGGAAAAACGTCTTTCTTCCAACTTACCCGGACCAGCCCTTTAGGAATTTTGTAAGTTTCAACAAGATCATCTCTCATTCTTCCAACTCCAAATATAATACACGCCCAGACGCCTTAATCTCTTCTGAATGGACAGCCAGCCCAGGAATTAGAGCGATGAACTTTTTTTTGCTCTCCCTCATTGGCAAGTATTACCTTCTTTAGGTAAGGGAACCAAAAACAGTTCACAATATTCCAGGGGCAGTCTCACCAGAGCGCTATATAATTGCAACACAACATCAATTACATCTCTATTCCTCAGACAAAGTCCTTTTTGTTCATCTGCCCAAGCTACTGGATCAATAAATACTCTCTGCCTCTTTATTCTCAACCTTAACAATACAATTAATATAACATTAACATCCAGACCATAAATACATCGTAGCCCTGTATAACTCTCTCAGGAGTGAACAAGAAGAGGCTATTCTTCCCAAAGTTAATTCATAACACATTTTTATTCCCAGTAGTTTGAACAATTCTAAAGCTTTTCTCTTTTAGCCTTGTCTTGAAGATTATTCTAATTATTAAGTTAAATAAAGTAGTCCTTATCAATATCTGTTCCAAAGTTACTTTTCATCAACTTAAAATTTGTAACTCGTGGTCACTCTATTCTATCTGGAAGTATTAATTTTGGTCTACATTACTGATAAAAAGAAGAAATTATGACATGCTTCCTTCGTCAGGACGCATAGCATACAATAATGAGGTTTGAAAGTGTTACCTTAGGTAAACATATTACGTAGAGGGGAAGAGAAAACAGAGAGAGGGAGACAGAGACAGAGACAGAGAGAGAGAGAGAGAGAGACAGACAGAGCACACATAAGTGAGTAATCTGTTTTCATTACATTGAGGAATGAATATTGGCCAGAACATAGAAAATCTGCCTCTCTTCATCTATTGCACTTCTCTAAATGCTGTCTTGGGATCTTTTAAATCCATTTGGTACAAACAGATGGTGTTTTAGTGCCTCATCTAAAAGACTGCTTTTTCTCACTATACTGAACTTCCAGCCAAGATTCGGTGCTTCAGTGTTTGAGGACACATTTGAAGCCATAGCCTTAAGGCCAAGAGGTGACTGGCTCCAGCTGACACATTATCCTCTGTCTAGAGCAGTTGAGCCTGACGACTTGGCCAGAAACTGAAGGGGCTAAATTTAAAGATAATCCTTAGTGAGTGAGTGGTCAATTGACAGAACAGGGTCCCGAAGGAGATGATGGAAGCAACTGGGATTGACTCATTCAAATGCAAATTTTAATATGTTTATTTCAGAAAATAATAGTTTGAAATGCAGTTTATGGCTAAGTCTAAACATGTCATATAGTAAATGAAACATGAGAGGAAAAACTAGGAGGAGGATTGGACCTCAGTCCCTCATGTCCTACATCTGTGAGATTTGGCAATATTTGAGTTTGTGCAGTTGAATTGCCAGAGCTGGACTATAGGTACTGGCAAGACTTCATTATCAAGCATGTACCAGGGCATTTGGAGAAGACTGCGTATTTTCTTTGTTCCTTTGCAATTCATTTCACACATTCTAAATCAATTAAATATCATATTTAATCCATCCCAATGGCATCTCCTCACTCAATCCACCCTACAGGCTACAGAATGTAAGATTCTCTAACTTGTTGAGGACAGACCATTGATTTACAATTTTAACTCTATTTCACTCTCCACATATGCTGCCAGATCTGAGTGTTTCCAGTGTATTCTGCTTTAATTTAACATTCTCTAACCTTCCCTCATAGCTTAATCCCCTCATCTTGCATCATCCGGTGTGTGGCTGATGACCAGAGCTGAGTGCAGTACTCCAGGTGCAGTATGACCTAGGCATTACAAGGTCATAACTTTGGACACACTGCCTTCAAAATGTAGACAAAATATATTCCATGAAAGAAATGTTCCAGGTGCTACTCTGGATTTTTGTTTTCCTGAAAGAATTACTTTTCAATATTTGGTGAAAACATTGAAATTATTTTAAACTGAATCATGCACAGCATTCACCTCGAAAGAGTCTTCTTTGTATTGGAGTAAATCTGGCCGGTTGGTCCACAGGGAAAACATCCGTTTGTTCGGGTATGGATTGGTGTAGCTGATCCGTTTGGTGCTACCTCTCCTTTCCCCAACAGGAATAGAGATCTCGAAAGCCTTTGAACAAAGAAAATAGCATGAATTCGAACCAAAAAGAGAAACCAACAAGATTTTTATGTCGATCCTACTGCTTAACCCCAATGTAGGTCAATATTCCCACATCACAATTACTGAACCCGAGTATTGCTGCAAAGAGAAAGGTTTTACTGATGCTTTACACATGGTTTGTCAGGACAAATGCAAGAATCCCAAATTTTAAACAATTTTAAACAACCACCTATACTACAAGGCAACTGGAACAATGCGAGTCAACTATCCAACCAATTAGCACTCTTTTCTCTAACAGTATAAACTGTTGTGATTATTTAATTTTTTAACCAAAATTTGTGGTAAAATTTCAAGTACATGGCAATCAGGATCAAATTGCCAGGCAATCAGCAACCTTATTTTCCCTGTATTAAAAATGGTTGTGATCATTTTTGGCGCTCTTACATATGTCCTGATGCAAGGTGAGACATTTTGACAACTTGTCTCACTTTTCAGCAGTAACAAGGTCTTTCTACATAGTCATCCATCAGTCAACAGGAGGTTGATTACTTGGCCCTTTACTCACATCATTGATGCAGCTCTATTTAGCCCTCATTGAAGAGTTCTGAAATATGGATGTCAAATACAGCACTGCTTCAGCTCAGATCAACAAATGTAGCACAAAGTCAGATTGAGCCTCAAACTTTGCTGGTTTATACAGCTCATTTCCACATTAATCCATGCACTGAACAACTGAAGAATCAAGGCATTCCAAGAAGCTCAAGTTCAATTAGCAAGAAAACTGAAAAGGTAACAATCTGTGCTGGTAATCATGAAATACAAGTGGAGGTGTTCCTGTTGCCTTGTCTAATCAACCTGCTCAAAAATCAACTAAAAAAAAACCCAAAGAACTGCAGGTGCTGGAATTCAGAAACAAAAATAGAAATGCCGGCAAACCTCAGAAGGTCTGGTAGCAGCTGTGCAACTCTATTTTCTCTCCACAGATGTGACCGGACCTGCTGACTTTTTTTCTAACAATTTCTGTTTACACTCAATAATCAACTCTGCTGAAGTTAATGACTATTGGGCAGGATGTATAACACGCATCCAGTACCACAGTCATGCTCTACTGTCTGAAATTATTTTCTCCCTTTTTTTGCAACGATGTAGGACGCTTCTCTTGAAAAGCAACATAACTCACCTAGTGATTTATGAGAGAGTTTGTGCAGCAGTCACAGTGGGCTCTCCAGACCTTGATCACAGTGAGTTCAGATGTGAAGCTTCACTGCAGTAGTTCAAGGGTGAATGCAGTTCATGCCAACAGCAATGTTCACAGCATGATACCTTCGTTATACCTAATGCTCTAACTTCATAGAACAAAAACATCCTCTCTAAAGATTACTGAGTTTATGACTAAATTACTTGTCTTCACTGAAACAACTAGTTCATCAGCATAATCAAAGAGGCAGCAGAATCCTTTCATTGACATAAATTAAGTGGCATCAGGGTATACTGCGCTTGACCAGGGGGTCTGCAGCAGTTCAAGAAGGCAGCTCATCTGCACATTCTCAAGGGCAATGAGGGACAGGCAATAATGCTGACCCAGCCAGTGACACCCATGTCCCACAAATGAATTTTAAAAAACTACCAAAGTCTTGCCTTTCTTTTCAACATTAACATTTCACATCTTCATAGGCGTTCAGTGAATGAGCAGAGGAGATATTGGGGCTGAAGGAGGTATCAGAACGAGGAGGGGTTGGGTTGGAAGAAATATTATAGCTGAGGAATTTTCAGGCCTGAGAATGTTGGGACTAACGGGGACAGAAGTAGGTGAGGTCAATTAAATCACTGAGCTGCTAATGCTTGACATTGAAAGGACACACAAATAAGAAGAGGAAACCAAAGCAGGCAACACTAATGGGCATCAAGAGTTATTCTTATTTATACAAAAGGATTCATTGAGGTACTCAAATGGTTGAGTGAATAATCTCCTGTTGATCCATCTGTCTTTAATAAAGATGCAACAATCCCATTACCTTAGAAATGGTGGGTTGCTTACAACTTAAGCAGATCAGCCAAGATGCCACCAGCTGGCGAAAATCTACATCCACTACATTCAGGTAGAGACAGCGATCTCCTTCTTTCTGAGGACGCACACTAATGTGCAGGTCCTTGACTTCACGTGGTGGAAGTAGGAAGACATCAGATGGTGTGGGCTACGGTGATAACAAAAACATGTTGATGTTTCAAAAGAACAATTTATAAAATTGTATTCCTAAACATCAATCTATATAAATTCTCACAAAGACAGAGCAGACTAACAACACAGGTCTCTTTTTTTCTCTCATGCTGTCCTATGGCTGAGATTCTGAACGATACAAGCTCTTTCCATGCAGCAGTTTGTGCTACCCCATCCAGCTGAGCTGTTTTCGAACATAAATGGGAATGCCTCTGCCAGCTCTCACCCTGTCCTCACTGCAACCCCACAATCTGCAGCTGTGGTCACACTGCTTAATATGTCTCACTCTGTCCAGGTCAAAGGTGCAAAGTATAATCACCTTAGCGAATTCACTCAGCTTAGTTCTCAATTAAACCAGGGAGCATTTTGATTTATAGTTGTTATTTGCACATTGGGCAGCACACCCCGAACCCAGCTCACACTGATTTTCAGGCTAATACATTAGTAGCAAGGAATTGTGGTATTGCATAAATTTGGAAGCTAATCTCTTGCATCTCGAAAGATGCGAAAGTGACAAACCGATATTTGAAATTGCTCAGAGTAATCTCTCTGTCTATTTACCTGTAACTCTTCAGGACTTGAGCTATAAGCAGCTACTTTCCTGACAGTTTGTGTCCCACGCAGAACCAGTGAGAGTTGAGTAAGTTCCCCGACCACACAGCTCACATCGATCTTTTGCAGGGAGTGTACGTAGAATTGCCATATCTGGATGGGCACTGCCAGCCAGGGGTCCCTGCAAAATGAAGCCAGAAAAATTCCTCCCAATTGTTTCTCCTTGTTTCCCACTCTCTCGATTTGATTAAACTGCAATAGCACAATGCTAGATAAATGTGTATAATTTGCCACTACTTGAACCCCAGTTGCAAAGATTGGGGCTAATTTTTAGAACATTCCCTGGCAGTGCTTCCCAAACATTTTTCTAGTTGTGATCTGATTTTGAGGATTGAGGTGTATCTCTCAATGATAACTTGCAGGGTTTGAGGAAAGGAGGGGGAATATGAGAATGTAGGCGAGGAAAGGCTGTGAGAGCAGGAGCTTATTAGAATGGAAGCACACCTGGTATAACTCGGTCAGAGGTCCTGATGCCAATTTTAGGAAGCTCTGCCCTAGAGTCTCCTGATGTACTACTGGCACATCAAAGCTTCCAATCACTGACTGGTACTTGGGAAAATAAATCTCAATAGGTGATTGCCAATCAGGTTCCAAGATAGAACAAAGTGCAACAGATGAACAGCAACTGAAGAGAATAGACTGGCAGGGCATTTTATCAAAAAGCAACACAAGAATTTTCTAATCTTATTTCAAATTTCCAGCACTGGTCATTTCATTTTCACTTTGTCCATGTGACAACACAGATCCAATAGTTTTAGTGGTCTCCTTCTATCTGCCTTTCATGGCTCCATGACAGAATGCTCCCATCATGGAAGAAAGAGATCACTGGGAATTCTCCTCCCCTAATGCACAACCCCAACAGCGGTCAAAGAGATGCGCTATTCAAAGACTCAGCTCTCCAGACCTGCAGTGTACAGACAAAGGGCATCAAACGGGACCTCTACTGTTATGTACACAGTCACAGTGTCATACAGCATGGAAACAAATCCTTTGGTTCAATACATCTGTGCCAAACCAGATATCCTAAACTGATTTAGTCCCATTTGCCAGCATTTGGCCCATGCCGCCGAAACCCTACCTATTCATATACCCATCCAGATGCCTTTTAAATGTTGTAATTTTACCCAACTCCTCCACTTTCTCTGGCAGCTCGCTCCATACACACACTATCCTCTGCGTGAAAAAGTTGCCCTTTAGGTCTCTTTTAAATCTTTCCCCTCCTAACTTAAACCTATGCCCTCTAATTTTGGATTCCCCTACCCTGGGAAGATGACCTTGTCTATTTACCCTATCCATGCCCCTCATGATTTTATAAACCCTTATAAACTCACACCTCATCCTCTGACACTTCTGTGAAAAAAGCCCCAGCCTATTCAGCTTCTCCCTGCAGCTCAAACACTCCACGCTTGGCAACATCATTGTAAATCTTTTCTTCACCCTTTCAAGTTTAACAACATCCTTCCTATAGAAGGGCAACCAGAATTGTACATGGAATTGGCCCATCCAATCCCGTTGTGCTCTGAGATAACCTTCTTCCCTGTCCACTGCACCACCTATTTTAGTGTCATCTGCAAACTTACTAACCACACCTGCTATATTACATGCATTTTTGGTTGAAAATTGCATTGTACGCTCTCAGATCTCCTACTGTGACAAATGCAAAGTATAGAAGGCAGCACTGCTGTTATTGCAGACCCAGCTACTTCATACAATGATTAGTTGATGCTCAATAACAGTACATTCAAATTAATGGGTAATAGTTTCTCACATGTAAACAATGACAAAGAACTTCTTAACCTCTGGGCTGGGGCCACATGCCACTTTCAGGAAAACATCCTGAGGCTCATTGAGGGCCTGTAGAAGAAATAAAAATGAGATAGTTAAAAAGTCGATTGATAGGTACTTTAATATATGATCTCCAATCAAAACATAAAACGTTCTCTGCTGACGCTAATGGTAAGTCATCTGCAAGTAAGCAACTATCAAATCTTTTCAGTAACTTGAGCTAATATGCGAAGCAACCTTATAAATCTTTGGTACTTGTCTCAGTTCACAACTTTGCAAACTCCCAAAGGCAGTGCTAAGGCCTTTAGAAAGGCAGGGAAACCCAGCTCCAGAAATGGAGATACTTTTTGCCATATTGCCGCACGGCACAGTGGCTTAGTGGTTAGCACTGCTGCCTTCCAGCTCCAGCGACCCGGGTTTGATTCCAGCCTCGGGCGACCGTCTGTGAGGAGTTTGCACGTTCTCCCAGAGTTTGCACGGGTTTCCTCCGGGCGCTCTGGTCTCCTCCCACAGTCCAAAGATGTGCAGGGTAGGTGGGTTAGCCATGGGAAATGCAGGGTTACAGGGATAGGGGAGGATGGGGTGGGTCTGAGTGGGATGCTCTTCAGAGAGTCGGTGTGAACTCAATAGGCCAAATGGCCTGCTTTCACACTGTAGGGATTTTACACAATCAAATTTTACAGCATTTATTAATTTCCATACCAAACAAGCGCCTGCACCTCACTAGAAGAATATACACAGACTGAAGAACTCAAACCAGTTCAAAAACATCGAGTGTTTCTAAGCACGTTATCGTCTCTCAAACAATGTTAGTAGAAAACATTTTCAAACAGTCATGTGGAGCTCAGAAAACACATAACATGATCAGTGCCCACCTTCTTTCTGGGTAAAATTTAATCTTCTCAATCCTTTCCTTGCCTTCTGACAAGAAAGAATAAGGAAATTCTGATGAAGGACAATGCTAATGTCCATCGCTGGAGGTTCTCTCCTTTGATCCATTTAGCAAGAACATCATTGAAATGAGGAACTCGAGGTGTATGGATGCCAAGCTGGGATCAGCATCCCACCATCTTGTGCTGCATCATTTATCAGAGTCATTCCCTTCAGAGGGTCAGTGTAACTCAATGGGCCTAATGGCCTGCTTCCACACTTTAGGGATTCAAGTTTTTGAAAAGTTACATCAGCAGCACTGGAGTAAATGTAATCCAGAGACCCAGATTAATGCTTTGGAGATAGCAGGACAAATCCCACTGTAGAATTTAAATTCAATCAATAAATCTGGAATATAAAACCAGTTTCAGTAATGGTGGCCATGATAACTACCATCAATTGTTGTAAAAACCCATCTGGTTCAGAAAGGAAATCTGCCATCCTTACTCGATCTGTCCTACATGTAATTCCTGACCCTCAGCAATGTGATAAACTCCAAACTGCCCTCTGCTAGGCCAAGCAAACCACTTAGCTCAAGGGCAACTGAAACGGGTAATAAACGCTGATCTTGTCAGCAATGCTGCCCACATCCAATGAAAGAATAAAGTTGAACAAAACTGGTATTTTATAAAAAAAATTATCACTAAAGTCCGGAGTGGGAGGAGGTTATTTAACCCGTTCAACCTGTTCTAGCTAAAGCCTGTACATTCAGAAACAGAAACTTCCTGCATTAACTACATTGAGGGTTAACCAGCATTGATAAAGATCTCTGTGTCACTCAGTTCACTTCTCACCATGTACTGCTCCACAACCACATACTATTTCATGGAATTTTACAGAAGGCCGTTTGGTCTAACTGATCCGTGCTGGTACTTTTTTCCCACAGGAGCCTGTTGCTCTATGTAGGTTACGTTGAAAGCTCACTTCTATCCCAATGAAAACACTGTCAGAACAAACCCGTTCTGAAGAAGGGACACTGGATACGAAATGTTAACTCTGCTTGCTGTCCACAGATGTTGCCAGACCTGCTGAGTTTGTCCAGCAATTTCTGATTTTGTTCTAATTTCCAGCATCCACAGTTCTTCCGTGTCTTATTTCGTATATTTCTGAAGCCAGTAAATAGACCTATGATTATTTTTGGCATCACTGGCAGCTTGAAACAAGTGGAAATACAAATTGTCATGCTTCTGTAGCTCTCATTAAGGTTCTGAGCAGTAAACCAACCACAGTGCTGAATATCCATTCAGGTGGATAATTATCAGATCTTCTTCAAAGTGCCTAACCACCAGGGCTTGGCACCACACCAGGATCCCCCTGTGTTAATAATCTTTCTTGTTTGAGTTTACAATAGGATCGCTGTTCAATCATCATACAAGAATTTAACATAACTATTTGGAATTTTCATCATTTTTCACAAATTTATCACTAATGGGAATATATTCATCCCATTATCACACGACTCCTGAACATGATTTCTGTGTTCTCAGTAGATGATTGGATTGCATTCCCACTTTCAGTAAAAGAAAACAACATGTGAATGCTTCCAGGACTTTGCACTGTTTGAAACTTAGACCTAAACCAGGGTCATTTTCTTATACTGTGGTCTGAATTTTCATCTCTCGTCCTGAGTTAACCCATATTGGGAGGACAAAACAGGACCTGGTGGAGCTGCATTTTAAAATTTGGCCTCTGATTTCCACCAGCTGCTACTTTCAGCAAGTCAGGAAATACGGTAGGTTCAACTAAACGCTCACTTAAAAGTGATGTTGGGTTCGCTATTTAAATGTCAGATGAAAATTTAAGTTTCCATGTAATAGCTATTTTGTTGGGGTGGGTGAGGTCTTGAAGCCTGGGGGAGTCACTTCAGATAAGGCAGTTTATGAACTTCAGAAGCAGAAAACATTAATCTTCTACAAATAAACAAACATTGGCATCAAAAAATGAGTTCAAATAAAGATAACGTTATGATGTTTGGCCATTGTTTCATTCTGCTTCTGTTGATACAGTTGCAAGGTGACTTCTTTATCAAAGTTGACCGAGATCCTAGAATGACTAGGTGACTCAACCCGGCAAGAAATTGTTTACTCAGTGCAATGGGAAATGTGACTTTTGTTTGGTTGTCAGTTTAATTAGCTCATAATAATCTTTGTTTGAGGTGGTTTTCAAAACCCGTGTAAAAGATTAAAGATATTTTCAATGGGATCATCACTGGTTCTGCTTGATTTACAATTTTATGAGCATATAAGAGGTAGTGTTCTTCAAAGATAAACTTGAATGGCTGATTTTTTTTAATTTCATGAGAGTTTCAAACATATCCCACTGTTATTATCTGGCTCATGAATTGTATACCTAGTGAATACTGGATGAGGGGACATGTGGGCATGGGAAATATGATGGGGCATGAAGGTGGCATGGTAGATATGAAGAAGCATGGAGGGGGCATAGTTGGTGGAAGAAGATAACAACCATGGCCTGATGCCAAGTAACGGGAGGTGGGCATTCCAATCTGCCACCTCATGCTCTGCCCACCTCTGTAGCTGCTTCAGAGCTGTGTCAGGAGTAACTGACAGCTACACAACAAATACAGGTGAGTGGGCTAACATTTAGAAGTCAGATTGATTCACAGTCGTTCTGGTCCAGTGGGTAAACAACAATCTGGTGAAACCCACAGAAATTAAAAAGATAAAAAACAAGCAGGTTCTACAATGGGCATGGAATCAGTTCCATCAGGTTACTGTCCAAACACTGGAAGGAGGTGACCCCTTTTCTTTACATGATGTCAACTGTGACTGGTGCTTGCACCTATAACCTAACCTGAGACCTACGTGCAAAGTCTAGACCAACACTACAGACCTGAGGGAGTGCTGCACTGCCAGAGGCGTTGTCTTTCAGAGGAGATGTTAAAACCACAGTCTTGTGTACTCTTCCAGGTGCATTTATGACATAATTCAAACAGGAATGCTCTCTGGTGTCCTGGCCAATACTTCTATCCCTCAATTAACACCTAAATTAGGTTATCTGTTCATTATTACATTGCTGCTTTTTTGGAAGCTTAACAGTGTGATAATTAGCTCCTCAATTTCCCACATTGCAAGAACAACAACACTTCAACAATTAATTGATTGTAAAGCACTTTGGGACATCTCAAATAAATTATTTTACAAAAGGCTAACAAAAGCTATGGATAATCCCATATCTGTCAAAAACTTCTGAATTTAATATACAATCTGTGTCAAAACATATCTATTACATTCTTTACAGGAGGAGTATGGACTCTTCAGAGCAGACTTTTCAAAGTAAAAGGGTGAATGTGAAACACACAAGCGTTCAGCAAGCATGTTGCAAAGCTTAGCCGGGTTCAAAAGGCATCATGATCGCTTGAGACTGTTGGAGAATGACTGCTGTGCGAACCTAAGTAATGATTTATGGCCAAGCAAGACTTGCTGTACTTTTGAAAGGCAAGGAGAGATCAGCAAGTCACGATAAAGACAGCTGCTTTGTCAAACAGGGAGACAAAAGGGAGAAATCACATGCATTGGCAGCTGTTTTAGCAAGAGAGGTATAAAACAGCTTTTTTTTTACAGCGATTGCGAGGAGACCAAAATGGTGCTGTTTAAAGAAGACATGCAGAAAGAATAAACTCACCATCTCCCCCCACCCCAGCTCTCAAAGCAGATATCATGCTAATGACTAAAATGGGAGGCATCTCTATTCATGTAATTTCTCATTAATGAAACAAGTTATCTAGAAAAAAATTTTCAGCCATAAATATCTTTGGGTGTGTCCTAAAGAATAATGGGACATGTTCAAAGGTTCCATATGAAGCAATATTTTTAGGTTATAGGTCAGAGTTCTAGTGGTGCTACTTCAATATTAGTCCACTGATCTACATTAATGGATGACTGTGCTCTCAGCCAAGTTTCTGTGAGAAAAATCATTTAAACCTGAATGGAATCGTTTGGTTAGATGACACTGTGAGCAATTTTTGCTTCCATGTTATAAGAATGGTAAGGTGCTGAGAAGGGAGTGCAAAAGGATTTCCAAGGATATGCCAGAATGGAGTGGTTATACTTAACCATAAACAAAATTGAACAGGCTGACGCTGTTTTTCTAGAAAAGAGCATGCTGAGAGGATATCAGATAAAGCGTTGTTAAAATTTTAGCATGGTTTGACTGAGATGTTGTACAGGAGATATTTTCATTTGTAGGTGACGATTGAAGCCATTGTTATCAGCCCCGTGTCTAAACTCTGTTCCCCAGCTCTGACTCCATCCATCTCACTGCCAACACAGTGAAACTAAACCAGTCTGTTTATGGTGCCAGTGTCACATTTAATCCCAAGAATAGTTTCCAATCATGCTTCTACGCCAGCATGAAGACTGTCTATTTGCACTTCCATAACACCGTGCAACTTTGCAACGACCACTAGGAATCATGATAGCACACAAACCCACAGCCACACTATGACAAACGCTCACAAGGACCAAAGACCCCACATTCATGACATGCAGGATCAACGTAGTTTACAAAATACCTTGCAATGACTGCAACAAACATTAACATCAGCCAGGAAACTAGCCATTGGGAAACAAAAACACCAGCTAGCAGCAAAACGACACGACGAACTTTCCCTCACCTCAGTGCACTTGGACAATGAAGGCCATCAAGTTAACCGGGACAGCATGACCATCCTAGCTCAAGCCAACCACAGACACGCATGGAAATTCTTACAGGCCTGGTTTTCAACTTGTAATGCCATCAACAAGTATGTGGAATTAAATCCCATATACAAACCCATGCAGAACAGAACCGGAAATGACACAACCCGACTTAACAAACTGGATTATATAAATACCAAGCAGAGTAAAATAACATTGCTTCATCGGAAGCCACACCGATGATGTTACCTAGCATGGTGACGAAATGTCCATACGATAACCAGCCAGCTCTGTGAGCAAGTCAACAACCTCATCCACAACCCAAGCTACAAATTTTCGCAAGAACATTAAACTGTGCAATTTTATCTCCAAGATAACAAGGTGTGGAGCTGGATGAACACAGCAGGCCAAGCAGCCTAATTTCTGATTGAAGGGTCTAGGCCCGAAACGTCAAGCTTTCCTGCTCC
>JAHRHZ010000004.1:31067990-31079474 GCA_024137785.1 Ginglymostoma cirratum
TTTCTGATTGAAGGGTCTAGGCCCGAAACGTCAAGCTTTCCTGCTCCTATGATGCTGGTTGGCCTACTGTGTTCATCCAGCCCCACACCTTGTTATCTCGGATTCTCCAGCATCTGCAGTACCTATTATCTCTGATACAATTTTATCTCCACTTCAGTTCTTCTGCTGCTAAAACCTTTATTTGGCCTTTGTTATCTCAGGACTCGATTATTAAAACAGACTCCTGGCTAACTCTGTAAATCTTAGGTCATACAAAACTCTGCTGCCTGTGGTTTTAAGTTGCACCAAGTCCCATTGACTTATATTTTCTGTGCTTGCTGAACAACATTGGCCCAGTTCAAGTAACATCTTCATATTAAACTGTCATCCTTGTTTTCAAATCCTTTCATGTTTGCACTGCTGCCCCTACTTCTGAAAGTTTCTCTCAGCCCACAGCTCTCCAAGGTATCTGCTCTCATCTAATCCAGTCTCCTGAGTAGCCCTGGTTTCGATCATCCCATCATTGGTCTCCATGCATTCAGCTGCCCAGAGCCTAAATTGTGGAATTCCCTCCCTCAGTCTCTCAGCCAGCTACCTCATCCACCTCCTTCTAAAAATTCCTTTTCAACAAAGTTTTTGGTCATTTGATCTGCTATCGCCTCATGTAGCTCAGTGTCATATTTTGTTTTATAATGCTCTTCTGAAATGCTCTAGGAAGTTTTATCACATCAAGAATGCAATCTAAATGTAAGTTGTGTTGCCTATATAACTGGCAAGGAGGAGACATAATACTTGTCCTCATTTCAATGGCTCGCTGTGATTAGATCAGCCATGTTGGAGGCTGTGCCAAATGCCAAGGCTGAAACCATTAAGGGTGACAGGAGAGACAGTGGTATACCAGCAATCTCACTGGGCTAGCAACCTAGAACCTGGGCAAACTCTCTGGTTAAAATCCCACCATAGCAGCTAGTGAGATGTAACTTCAGTTCACAGAATCTGGAATTGAAAGGTTGTCTTGATAAACATTGACTGTGAGTACATCACTGACTGTCATAAAAACCGAGCTCACTTTAGGGAACAATATTGCCCATCCTTACCTTGTCTAGTCTACATATGAATCAGCAATGTAGTTAACTGTTTACTTCCCCCTGAAATGCTATTCAATTCTAGGGCAATTAAGGACAGACAACAAATACTGGTCTTGCCACATACCATGAAAGAATAAATAGAAAGGGCTCAGTGCCAATCCTTCTTCTCACATTCTATTTCTCCCTCTCCTTCAAGATAATTCAGCTCCAATTAGCCTCTCTCCACTTCAATGCTGCTCTTGAGTCTTCCTCATTTCAGATTCCCAACTACAGCAATCAAGTCAGGCAGCAATGCAAGACATGATAAAGATGAAAGATTATCACTTACTCTCAAGCTTGCAGTCATTAGCTCAGTCACTGACACAATGAGTATGTTAGAAAGTAGCTTAGAAGTGGGTTCCGCATAGGGACAGACATGTCACGTGAGGACCTGATGCTCCTGACCAGTTGACTCAGCTTACTGCTAATGTTTATTTGTACAAGTGGCTCTAAATTCTTTCTCAGTCTCCAAAAGGTCAAAAGCACTTAAGACTCATTGGCTTGTCATTAACATGAGGAAATCAATAACATACCATTTTTTTTGTCTCACAAATGATGTTGAAATCACTGCAGCGAACGTTGATCTGAAGCTTGGCATTCAGTGACTGTACTGTCAGACCTGAAAAATTTCAAATGACTTAAAATGACACACACAGCAGTAAGGAGAAATACAGGAATTTCACAGACTCACTGCCCTTCCCTCCATATGAACAGGAGATGTGCAGAGTAATTGATTGTAAAATTAGTATTATAAAGAAAAATGATGCGGACAGTGAAACTAAAAAGAGACAATATATGTTTCCCAGTGCTTTCTGCTGCACGTTTAGCTTCCTTTACCTGGTAAAATATATTTGGGTTCAGCGAAGTGAAAGGCCATTGTCCCACTGTCTACTCTCTCAGTCATTAGAGAGAAACGAGCAGTAGTGAGTTTAACCTCAGGGTCACCACACCTCAGGTGAGGGACGAGATCAAGAAGGCAATGATGACCTCAGCCCATATGGGAGTTGAACCTCTGCTGTTGGCACCATTGTGCTGCATACCAGCTAACTTTTCCAAAGTCAATTTGAAGCTCCAATCCATAGACATATATGACAGGATAGTTTCATAAACAGTGTGGTCTAAAGTTTCAACTACTCCCATGACTCAAAAGTGCAATTCCAGTTGCATTAACTGACTGATAATTATAGGCTGCTGTACACTGCAATTCGTTGATCGTTTACATCTTCTCTTTAAGTGATATCACAATTTTCCATAATGGCTCAACTGATTGCAACACGTTTCACTTATTTTTGAAATATTGGCCAGACCTCTGCCACTTTTTGTGTGGAGAAAGTTTTCCTAACTTCACTCCTGAACAGCCCGGCTCTAATTTTGAAGATATGTCTTCCAATCATAGATGCCGTTGCCATCGAAAATAGTTTCTCTCTATATGTCTCATTGGTTCCTGTTAATATCTTAAGCCTGAATCAAATCACATCAAAAAATAAACATCAGTCAAATTGGGGGTGGGGGAGGATGTACATGTTGCTCCCAATGTCTGAGTCAATATTGTTCCTTCAATCAACCTCACAAAAACAAATCATCAGCTGATTATCACATCATTGATCCCGATCATTACCACACCAGAGTAAGGGCAGAACTGGTCCGAAACCACAAGTCCCACCCCTATTCACCTCTTGATTTTCAAGCATCATTGGGATATTTTATAAGTTTTCTACAATGAAACAGACTCAAGAAAACCTGTTTATTATGCCAGCATTTCCTTTTTTATCCCAGACTCTCTCTTATAAACCAATGTTAAACTTGGTTGCATTTTCCTATTTAAATACTTGCACAAACTCTTACTTTTAAAACTATTGATAGCTGGTGTTCTTTCATTTTCCACTTTTTTCCTTTTTTAAGTCAGTCTTTGCTGGTTCTTAATGTCTGAGTATGTAAGGGGACCTATTAAGTATTCCCAAAACTGATCTTTTGCCCTTCCTTTTTTGCAACTCTACCCAGGCTGATTCTGTATCCTGCTCTATCAAACTAAGGTCATCTCTCACTATCATACTACTGAAAGCTTAATTAACAGAGCAACTCCTTCACCTTTTCCTCATGTCCTATCTTTTTAAGATTTGAAATCCCTTCAATATTCATTGGGCAAACTGCTACAAAAAAGTCATCCAATTAAGTTAAAAGCTGTGGACAGTAAATCTTGACTGAGGATAAAATAATTGGTTGAAGGACATGATAGAAATCATATTATTGAGGTGGACTGATGGACGAAGAATGAAGTAGGGTAGCCAAGTAGAGTCCAACAGCTGTTTCAAATTTTCATCAACGGCAAATATTTAGAAGTTTGTAAATTGGTCACATTTGAAGATGATAGATAGGAGGAGGCAACTTGTAAAATAAAATTATTTGCACAGAAAGAGTGGGTGGGGCATAGCTGGTTCATTTACTACAGCCAAGCTTTAGATACTATGAACAGCATGAAATGTGGGCAACAGACACATTCCACGAATGGTGCTTGAGTAACTAACGAGGTCCAGAGGTCTTAATAGAGCTGACATTCCACAAATTCAGCATTTCCAGAGCATCAACAAAGTAAATCCAATGTAAACACAGCTAAAAATTGCTCAAAAACAAAAATACAAGTTGCTGGAAAAGCTCAACAGGTCTGGCAGCATCCGCGAAGAGAAACCAGAGTTAACATTTCGGGTCTGGTGACTCTTCTGTTTCATGCTTTCATAATGTTCAGTGAACAACTGACATTCCTGTCTTAGATTTCAGAGAAATCCTGATCTGACCTGCAATGACACCCCTCATACTCGTTCTCCTGGCCACACAAGACTAATGTTCCACTGTCCTTCAATTATCATGGGATACATCTCTAATACCAGGGAACATTTTCTCACCTATCTTCAGTCTGGTAGCTAACAGAGAAAGCAGCCTTTAACCCTCCACTGACTGAAGCCACTGTCCTCTGTCATTTTCAATATCTTGCAGTTAGTAAAACTATAATATCGAAAAGAACTGGCCTTCCCCTTGTATTCAGACTGTAAACCTGGTTGCTTACAAAAGTAATTGGTCTGCTGCAACACCTATAAAACCCCCCAACCCTTCAGCTCCCAGTTGTAACTAGGCCACACAAACTGTTATTCATCAGAATATGACCCTGTTTGCTATCCCATTATGCCTTGAATTAAAGAGACAGATTAAAACATAACCATCTTAAAAATACATTTGTTGCAGGTTGCAATCATCAAAACACAAATATTAAAGGAAGCATCTGCTAACAGAAATGACATATGAATGCTTTGAGCTTGTAGGGTGCACCAGAACTGGCTGATGCTGACCCTGCATTGTCAGAATTTTGTATTTTAGTTGTAAAAAAGACAGTAATTAATATGATAAATCTGGAGAATTGCTTTAAAGTACATTATGAGAGTAGGCAGAACAAGAGAACACAGGTCTCAGCTAAATACAAACAAGAAAATTTATGAAGAATTCAAGTGGTTGGCTCTTCATAGGAGGAATGATTGACAAATGGACTAGCCTCCCCAGGCAGTGTAATGGGCCCAAAGCCCAAATACCATTTAAGAGAAAAGGGAATTAGCTGCTGCTGTGCAGGTAGAACTATAGAGATCGCACAGCAAATCGGACAACGGTGCCAAGCGAACAGACACTTCTCCATAAAGCAGCAAGATCAAGGAAGAGGTTTAAGCAGATGCTGAACAGGGAATAATCCTTGCCAGCCTCTACTGAAGATGTGAAGATACATCACAGTCAACTAACTGCTCATCACTTATTCAGAGAGTACAAGTATTACTGAAACTGAATAAAATGTCTCCCTACAAATATAATCTGAGAAAAAAAAAATTGCAGAAGGCTCATAAATATACCTTAAACTATCACACAAAACAATGCACATTATCAGCTAGTCAATAAATTTCACATTTATTTCACAGATTCTGCTGCCATTCTATTTGACAGCCAGGGAAGGTACAATTTATCATCAGTCCTTTATGATCCCCCATGTTCAAATGGAGCTGCAATGGAACTGTCCCTTTTAAAACCTAACACCTCAATGAAAGCTGAATTAATGTCACACAACCTATTGTAACAGAGAGAAACTATAAAGGGTCTTCAATTTAGAAGGGCCATTAATCACAAAATGGACTGATTGAAGTGCTGAATTTGTTCTGACAAGGTAAATCGAGGCTGACAAGAGAGTATGAGCTGTTATTGTGGACTATAAGCAATTGCTTTGAACGTACCCTTTCAGTGTTAATATACTGTCTCCGAATCTGTCCCCATTTCATTAGCATGGAGTTCTTGCTGGCCATTCTAAATTGATGGATCCAAAGACAATGGGAATCCAGAAAATACTGTAAATCATGACACATATGTCAATCTGGAACATAAGACAAGCCAATTTCTCCAGCACCAAAAAATCACGCTTTTGCATCTACTCAGCAATATAAAGCAATTTATTTCCCATTTGCACCCCCATCTCCCTTTTTCATCCAAGACATGCTATACTTGCATTAGTAGTCAGGCCCAATCTTTCACACCACAAATTACATTATACATGCTACAGTATAATGGGATGTAACAGAGCCAGCAGATGGCACAGGCGGTATTGTGAGATGCATAGGAGTTTAAGAAATGCCTACTCTTTGTGCAGATGTTGATGACGTTTCAAACTGGTGACCACTTTTATACGCAGGTTGTAAATCAACCCCCATCTATGGAGGGATTTTTTGAGGTATCAAAGGTCGACTTATATGCTGACATATTCAGAAATCTTCAGTGACTGAAAGTAGATGTTGAAGCCTAACACTCAGGTAGCTGTTTTACAGCACTGGCAGTGGCTCAGCTAGTATATGCACCATTCGATTTGCTCACATACAAAATTGCTGTAATTCTTTGTGTTCAATGATGTACTTTGATACCTCTTTGAAAGATGTGATAAGGAGCCACATAATTGAAGGATTTTGAAAATTTTGTTAACTGCCAGTATCTTGCAGAAAAGTGCAGGCCTTTGTAGTTTGGTATGGCATATCAACATCTGTTGACAATCAGAAATTTACCAGTACATGCTTCTAAGAGATTCTGATAGTCAACAGAATAAGAGTCTCTTAGGAACCCAGGAATTAGGAACAGGAGTGACCCAGCGAGCTTCTCCCCCACCCAAGACTCACCGGCAAGGACAAACATTCTCTCCATAATGAGGCAGATGAACAAAGAAATTTCAAGCTACAGATGTGTAGATCAGTTTTTAGAAGTGCAAACTCAACATTGGGGTCCATTTCTGGAGCAAGAACATTAAAAAGAATGGATATTATCCTAAACATGTATTGAACATTGGTAAGACCACACTTCGAGTAAAGTACTTATGGATTCCAGAGTACAAAAAGGATAGAGACATTGGAGAATGTACAAAAATGGTTTGAAAGGATAATACCAGATCTTAGCGAGTACTACAACTCACGAAAAAATAAATAGCTTGAGACTCTTACAGAAAGCTTGGGAATGAGCAGAGTTATGAGGGACATCATTGGGTAGAAGTAAAGACTATGGGCTGGATTTGTGCAATGGTGGTGTGTAACCTGAGTTGGGAAATTTCCTGGTGTAGTGGATCCATCTCAGTTTAAAGGGGCCCAATTCCCAGTTGCTTACCAAGACCATTCATGCCAACCTAAGCCCCTTCCATGCCCAATAACTCAGTATACACTATGTACAAAACTAAAGAGCAAATGTTGAATGACTGAGGAGAAACAATTCTGCAATGTTCATCATTAAAAACTATTGCTCCTACAACCTTATGAAAGTGACAATGAGACGTCCCATTGAAGTATAACTAACAAGGGCTTCAGATGCTCATCCCTCTAAATCATGTCAGAAAAAGACACTGAGACGTTGGCAAAGGACAGCATAGAAAATAAACCGTTCATAACCAGTTAATGGTGTTGATCATGCAAAGTGAACAAATCTTTTCACTTGGCAAACAGGACTCCTGATGAACTCGTGTTTTGATCAAAACCGAAAGAAGCGCAGATTCTCAAAATCAGAAACAAAAACAGAAACAGAAACAAAATTTGCTGAAAAAGCTCAGCAAGCCTGAGTTTTTTCAGTAAATTCTGTTTTTGTCCATGTTTTGACCAGTCTGGACTCTCGGCGAAATGTTCCTTGTGAGGCCAAGTAGAATTACAGATGACCCTGTCCTCGTGGTATAAACAAAGCGTATACTGGGTGAATAGGGAAGGACGGGACACAAGTTGCCATGGAGAGTATGAGGACCAATGGGGAGTAGCTGGTGGGGGATGGGGGGGCAAGAAGGGGGAATAGGTAAAATAAAAACTTTTGAAACTACCTTTCAAAAAGTTCCCAAATTCAGACGCTCATTTGCAACAAAGCTGAGGGATTGCGGACTATGAGTCATGGCGAGGCTGGTCCAACTGAACAAAAACCGCAGGGGGTGCTGGGAAATGCCTCCCTTTAGCATGGATTGGGTCACTACCTACACCCTTATCACAAACTAACAAATATTGCTGGTGTCAAGAATGGAGACAGGGATCCGAGAATAGGGTCCAGCCATTTTTAAAATGACATTGATCTGGACTCTGCAAAAATCCAGGCTGGTGTTTCCAGTTGTGGGATATCATGATGATGGATCAGAACTCAAAAGTACTTACAGACATTCTTTACTTTTAATTCAAAATGCATTTTTAAAAAGAGCGCTGCTGCAGAATAACTGCAGATTTAAATTCAGTGACTGGCAAAGGCCTGTGTGAAGCCAATGAAATGTCATGTAAATTATCAGGGAAACATCAAACAGAGTGGGACTTGACAAAGGCAGATAATAGGGGGGAGCTGATACTCTACCCCCTCCCTGCAGAAAGCCACCACTTGCAGACATGCCTGTTTTATTCAGCAGAAGTATACAAAAAGAGGGGTTATAAAACCAGTTTCAATTCTACTGCGGTGGATTAATGGGAGTGAACACTCTTGTGTTCAGTTCAAAGCATTAGTTGAAGAACTACCCCCTAGTCACACTGTGTGGCTGATAATAAAATAACCCCCTCACTCCAGATGCTGCAAACCAGCTACAAAAAAAAGGAATTGGAAAAAGGTACTTCAATCAGGCTACAAAACTAAGAATCTCAAAAACCATCAATTCAACTGCCAACATTGGTACTAGCTGTGACCCCCACTGAAACAGCTGCTGTTCACAAACAAATCACATACAGACCCATGCATCTGCTTTTTGTAAGCTTTAATTGGATTCACCTCTTATTTCTAATCTGTGTGTTTGTGTGCTGCGTTACTAATTTTTCCCGAACATTTTAATTAATAAGCTCACTCTTTTTGTTAATGCAAGAAAAACTGGCTAAATTCCCTCCTGTAAAAGCATATTCCTTCCTTCCTGGGAGAAGGGTCCACAAGGGAAAGGATCCTTTTCAAATTAGCCTCGATGCAACCAACAGAGGGGCCGAGTGAATAAAGAAGGGGAGCTGGTTTATCCCTCCTCAATTGGGAACTTAACAGTTTGGGAGATATTCAGTCTAGAGCCAGAATGAATCAATAATACATTCAATCAGAAACTCAACAGCAATTTCTTTACCCAGAGAGTGAGCAGAATATGGAACATAACACCACTTTGAAGCATTGAGGCAAATAGCATAGGGGATGCTAGAAAGGAATAGAACACCTTTCAAATCAGGTTAGCCAGAGCAGGATGGCAAGAGGTTACCTGTGGATTTTAAACCTAGGTCTCTGCAGTGAGCAGACTTTTAATTACAATGGTTCTAATGAACCATTTCAGATCAGCAAATTGAGAACACAGTGAGGATCAGGGAATCACATACCTCAGGTCCAGTATAAATGTACCACATGCTCCAAAGATCAATTAAGCTCTCTCTTATTTAACGGAAGTTCCTAACAGACCAGCTTACAACAAAAATAGTGAAAGATCAGACCACACAACAGACTCAGTGATCGAGCAACTGAGCAGTGGAGGCGGTTCAATGAACACTGACAAGGCTGATTCAAAAGGATTTTTGATTGAGAAGGGGAAGATAGGCAGGTCAAGACCACAATCAGATCAGCCATGATTTATTGAATAGTGGAGCTAGTTCGAGGGATGGAATGACCTGCTGCTCCCATTTCTTATGTTAACATCAATTACTGCCAACTTCCCACATACCTATTCCAAGCTGGCATCGTGGACCAAGTGAAACAGAAAATGATGCCAGTGAAGAGGTAATCAATATAACATGAGTGGGATCTGAATATTTAATCGGCAATATTGTACAATCAGTTCACTTAAAGAAGAGGATCAACACAGAACCAGTCAATTCAATTGATGTCAATTTCTAGAATGAAATAAAATTACTATTTTGGAAAGAACAAATAACGTGATACCTGACAGAGCATGCAATGGAGGTAGGCGGATTGATTTCTTCAGGAATGTCATTTCAGGGTGATAAAAGCGAAATGTCTGATCAATAACATAGGGCTGAGCTTCAACATTCACCTGAAGGATAGCAATCGGCTTCTGATTTTCAATTTTAAAAATCACCTGAAAGAAGACAATTGGCTTTACTCACTGCTTTTTTGTCTTTTAAAAAAAACTTCACATGTGGTGTTTCAAGCATTATAAATTACAAGTTGACAATGCCAGATTCAGCAGCAATCCTCACAGCTTTATTCAGGGATATGGGACTTCTGTCCAACAACACGAGCTCAACTCCCACAACACTTGGACATAAAATCTTCAGTGTAATTGTGCGGAAGAACAGAACTGCCTGGGGTTTCCTGGATTAAAAATTACACCGAGGCTATGTTTGCCTGTTCTGGAGAATGCTTAATATCACATGACACCACTTGAAGACACAGTGGACTTCATTCTTCCCTCAATCAACACGACCAACAACAGATTAATTGGACATTCACCTTGTCATGTTTGAGGGAGCCTGCTGGGTACAAAATGCCTGTGATATTCATTCATATGGAAACAGTAAGTGCGGAACAGGAGCAGTTTGTACATGGCGTGCTTTGGGAAGAACTGAGTGATGTTATATGTCATCTATTAGCAGGGCCAATAACTTTAGGTGACTGAATAAATAAGATTGTATCTTTGTGACCAAATGTCTCTGCAATTATATAACATTCACATTGTCAAGGTAGCTGTAAGTCAGTCACCACGTTTAGCGGTGAGCTTTATCGCTTTCTTTAACTTCAGAATTTACAGGAAGATGGAAGGAAGTGCTTCTGATGACAGAAATGGAAAAATCATTGTAAGTCAAGGAACAGTGTGCAGGCTTATGGGGGTGGGGTGTGATGGCAGCAAAAAGGCACAAATTGAATTTTTCATTCATTGAGCCCGTGGTGGCATGATGGGTCAAATGGCCCCCGTCTACACTCTAACTATTCTGTGACTTGCAAGTACCAAAATGATAATGTGTTTTTGGTGGAGTTGGGAGTGTAGTCGGCACTGGTTCTCAAACCCACGGACTCATGACGCTCCATAGAGACTTTCCAGGGAGTCAGCAAGTGTTTACCAAGAAGGGCTGGCCTTATGGGTAAGTAACAAGGACAGCCAAGACCCAACTCACCAAAAACAAACATGGGCAGCTCAAATATCACCATCACTCCTCATGTGGAATTTTTGAGAACATGAATCTAAATTAGAACAGGAATAGAATGAGATGCACTGCTGATGAAATAATACGTACTTCAATTTTCTTGGTTGTGGAGTCAGGATCCTGTTGATTAATGATGTTCTTTTTTGCAAGTTTCCCCTTTGCTGGACCCTGAGGAAGATAGCAATAACAGTTCAAGACGGTCTAAACAAAACAAAGTCATACATATTTACATTTTCGTTTTGGTCTCTTAACATTCCCCACTTCCTTTATGAGTTGTAGTACTTCCTGTAAAGATAGTCAACATGTGACCTGAGTCCAGGCCTCTAGCAGTGCTACATGGTAACCAGAGACAGTAAACAATAATGCGTCATGATGACTTGGCGTACATTCTTAACTTGTTGCTAATAATAACAAAAACAAGTGTGTGTTCAAATTACCATCTGAGTTTACTGATCTGTACTGTTTTAGTAAACAACTAGCTGTCATTTGGCAAATATGACTTTCCCTTCCTGTTTGACTGGTGTCTTCTCTCGGAATACTTTTATTAACAGAGCTGAGATTGACACCACGTATTGTAGAAATGATAGTTTGAACTTAAGGGCATAAGAAACAAAAGCACAATAGGTCAGAGATAAAAGGTACTGCAGATGCTGGAGAATCCGAGATAACAAGCATGGGGCTGGATGAACACAGCAGGTCAAGCAGCATCATAGGAGCAGGAAAACTTGACGTTTCGGGCCTAG
>JAHRHZ010000004.1:31079874-31107155 GCA_024137785.1 Ginglymostoma cirratum
AAGGCTGATGAAGGGTCTAGGCCCGAAACGTCAAGTTTTCCTGCTCCTATGATGCTGCTTGACCTACTGTGTTCATCCAGCCCCATGCTTGTTAGCACAATAGGTCATGCAGTCCCTCATGGATAATCTTTGACAACTTCTATCCTCTTCCTACTATAGGCCATAAAATATAGAAGCAGAAGTAGGCCGTTCAGCCCATCGAACCTGCTCTGCCATTCAATGAGATCACCGTTGATTTGATAATCCTCAACTCCGTTTTCCTGTCTTTTCCCCATAACGCTTGATTCACTTACTGATTAAAAATCAGCGTATCTCAGCCTTTACTATACTTAACAATCTACTACCTGAAGCCTTAATTTCCCATATTTCCCATAATTCCTCAAGACATCAAAAATCTGTCTATCCCAGCTTTAAATATATCAAAAGGTGGTGCCATGACAACATGCTGTGGCATTTGAATTCTGAAGATTCACAACTCTTTGATGTTGAAGATACTCCTCATCCCATCCTAAATGATTGAAAACTTTTTCCTGAGCCTGGAACCCCAGTGTTCTGGACTCCGTGGCCAGGGAAAACAACCTGTCTGAGACTACCCTGTCAAACTCCATCAGAATCACTGACATTTCTATGAGATTACCTCCCATTCTTCTAATTTCCAGCAAGTATGGACCCAATGTACTCAGCATCTTATCACACAACCCTCCTATCCCAGTCAGAAGTCAAATGACCCTTCACTGTTCCAACTCCAAGGTAAGTATATCCTTCCTAGAATATAGAGACCAAAAGTGGGCACTGTAATCCAGGAATGGTACCACCAAGGACTTATAAAATCAAAGCAAGACTTCCTAATCCTTGTACTCCAATCCCCTCACAATAAAAGCCAACTTGCCATTTGCTTTCCAAATTGCTTTGCTGTATTTGCAATCAGAGAACCATATAAATTTACATTGTGGAAGGAGACCATCTGGTCCATTGTGTCTGTTCCAGTTAAAAAATTGCCATCTAACTGAATCCCAGGTTTCAGCTTTCGTTCTGTAGTCTTGTCGGTAAAATTAAGTTCGAAAGCATTTTTAAATGCTGTGAAGGTTTCTACCTCCACACCTGTTTCAGGAACCATTTTTCAGAACACAATCATGGATGGTTACATTTCCCCTTAAATCCCTCTAAACCGCCTCCATCTTACCCTCACTAAGTAGGTTGTTAGTTATGGACCTTTGAACCAAGGGAAAAAGGAGCTGCCTATCCATTCTAACTCCTCATAATTTTAGACACTTTGATTACTCCTCTTATCATCATTCGCTATTCTAGTCTATCCAATCATTCCTCCTAACTAAAAGTCTCATGCAACATCCTCTGGCATCTCTCCTACATACCCCCTCTACAGCAATCACATCTTTCTTATAATGCAGCAAACAAACTGCACACAGTATGCCAACTATAAAACTATAAGATTTGGAGCAGAGGTAGACCAATGAGATCATGGCTGATCTGATAATCCCCAACTCCACTGTCCTGCCTTATCCCACAAACCTTGATTCCCTTAATGATTAGAGGTCTGTCTATTTCAGCGTTAAATGTACCTAACGACACAGCCTTGACAACCCTCGGCAGCAAAGAATTCCACAGGTTCACCACCCTCAGTGAAAAAAAACCTCCTGTCTCTACCTTAACAGGCAACACCTTCCTCTGTTTTAGTGTTTTATTGTTTTATTCTGTTTTAGTGTTCTAACATAACCTCCCTGCTCTAAGATTATGTATCACAGCTAATAAATAATGCCATCTTAAGCTGTACGGCAAACTGGACATTTTTCCCACACCACTCTATACTCCTCTACACTTACTATTTATTTTGTATTTTCTTGCCTTTTCAGCTTTCTGCAACTGATCAGAATCACAGAGTCATACAGCACAGAAAAGGCCCTTCAGCCCATCAAGTCTGCACCAACAATAACAACCACTAAAGGTTATTCCACTGAGATTTACCTGCAGTTTAAAATCTCTTCCATTTATCAAACACGTGGCTGATAGTAGTATCGCCTGCCAACATCTTGATTAAACCCCATTCATTGGAGTCAAAATGTTTGATACACACTACTAAAAGCAACAGACTGTTGCCTTAGATCTCATGGGTTTTTTTCTTTCATGAGCAGTCTGCCACTGGGATCTAATCAAAAACTTGGCTAAAATCTATGCAGACTACATAAAATGGATTATCCTCATCAAAACTCTTTATTACGTACTCAAAGAACCCAATCATGTTAATGAAACATGACTTTACCTTAACAAATCAGTGTAAACCATCTTTGATTTATTTCTTTTCAAATGAAGATTTAATACCTCACACTTGCTCAAGTTAGACTCTATCTGCCAAGCTGTTATCTACTCAATTAACTGGTCTTAATTTCTTTGCAGTGTCTTTGTGCCATCTTCACAGTTTACAATGCCACTCAGCCGCACATCAGTGCACTTAGCTATATCACTCTTGGTAGGGCTCTTCTGGTGCAGTGATAGTGTTCCTGCCTCTGAGCCAAGGGGCCCAGGTTCAAGTCCCATCTGCTCCAGAGCAGATTTCTGTATTAACATCTCTGAACAGGTTGATTAGAAAATACATGAAGTCATTCAAGGAAATTAAAAAACAAAAAGAAATTTACTCTTGGTCTCTTTATCTAAGTCATTTCTGCAGAACTTAATTAGTTAAAGCCTGCCAACTTGAAAATGTCCCATTCTCCTTTGCTCTCTGCTTCCTATTCATTAAAACAAAACTTTCAACTTCGCTTAATATACCACCCCCAGCTGAGCCCTTGGCTTGTTCTCTAGTTTAATGTGGCTTCTTTGTGAATGCCCTTTGAAACCCCAAGGATTCTACTCCTGCTGACATCCTTTCAACTACCTTACTAGTTACATCCTCAAAAAATCATAAACAAATCTGTTAAACACAATACAAACTTTCCACATTAGACAGGGGTTCACCTGCACATCAGTCAATGTGGTCTATTGCATCTGCTGCTCCCGATGTGGCCGCCTCTACATCAGTGAGACCAAGCAGAGACTCGGAGACCGCTTTGTAGAGCGCCTGCGCTCTGTTCACAACAAACAACAACACCTTCCAGTCACGAACCATTTCAACTCCCCTCCCACTCTCTGGGCGACATGTCCATCCTGGACTTCCTCCAGTGTCACAGTAACACCACCCACAAACTGGAGGAGCAGAACTTCATATTCCATCTCAGGAGCCTACAGCCGAATGGCCTAAACATGGAATTCGCCAGTTTTAAAATCTCCCCACCCCCAGCCTCATTCCATGACCAACCCTCCCTCTCATCCCCACCGCCTTGACCTGACACAACCTGTTCATCTTCTCTCCCAGCTATCCGCCCCTCACACTTCACTGACCAATCCCCACCACTCCCTACCTGCATTCACCTATCACCATCCCATCTACTTTCCCCAGCCCCACCCAGACTGTGGAAAAGCTCAGCAGCAGTTCTGAGGAAGGGTCACTTGACCTGAAATGTTAACTCTAATATCTCTCCACAGAGGCTGCCAGACCAGCTTTTCCAGCAATTTCTATTTTTGTTTCCGATTTACAGCATCTGCAGTTCTTTTGTTTCTTATCCCAATAACTGACATCAGAGTAACTGGCCTCCTTTCTTTAATCATTGTTTTACATTTGTTACCTGCAAACTATTACCACATGGCATATAATTCCACAGTCTGCCTGTTTATAATTCATTTATATGAATCCTATAAGATGGTCGCAAACTGTAATTTAGTTGGTTTTTGGAAAATGGTGCATGTTGCTATCTGCCCTCAGAAGAGTATATGTTCCAACAGATAGTACTTCAATGGGCATGTTAACTCATTCATTTTAAATGGTTTACCATAACACTATTTGGAAACTGCAGTTTCATCTTTGGACTGAGGGCTGAACTTGCCAAACTTTCCTAAATGTTTTGAAAGCTCTGGAAACTTTGATCTTGCCCAGCATGAGGTTTGTTTAAAATAGAAATAAAAGCAGGAATGCACTAAATTTGTGGATGAACAGAACTTGCAATGAGAATGCTCCATTGAGTAAACGACAGATTAACATTTAAATATTGTCTCCCCTGATGGTATGGTGATTAAATGCATCACCCTGTGTAGTACTGAAGCTGATCTACACAGCTCAATAGCACTGTAGGTAGCTCACCGCACCACTGGAATCGTTTCCTCCCATGGTGATTTCTGGGGAATTTTCTGCGCTTTCTGTTGTATTTCTGAACCCACATCAAATTACACACATCAGTTCAGCTCAGCGCATAGTAATTACCTGCTCCAGGCATTTGTTTTGCTACATCACTGGACTAAAAATGATGACAAATTCCATCCGCTGCAGATATGGGGGAAAGAAATCATTTCTCAAGGTGGGAAACAATAGTTGATGTTCATGCTGCAAGTCATTTTTTATCAAGTGAACACCAACATTAGGTCACCACATAACTCATTCATAATTTAGTCTTAGTTTTCAGCAGCCTCATATCCCAGAAAATCAATAAGAATCATATTGCACTCCCTTGATGCACAATAGAGTAATGGAATTACTATGGCACAAGGCCATCTTATCAGAGATCACATAAAAGGGACAGTTTCAATAAATAGATCAGTATCTTGTATGATTTAAAGTTTATAACACTACACATACCATGCCTGGCCAACATTCCACTGACCAATAATAATATTTTTTCTAACTGGACGATCACCAGGGACCCAAATGCTCAATTTTTGTTCATGAACATGAATGCCACTTTCAGCCCTATTCAGACTAAAACTGGTCCTGCCACAAAAATTCAGCTTTGTAGTTACTGCCAGTAATTTCAGTCAATTTGGTTCAAAAATGGTACCCACACGGTATGCATGTGCTCCTGCCCTGGTTTGCGGAGCCACTTTGGCACGGTTGTCAACATGGGATGTTTGGAGCGTGTGCCAGAGGTATGCTGGGTAAGCAGAGTGTGATATCAATCGGTTTGCAACACTGAATGACATCACGGTTGCCATTGTCAACCTCACCACTGCAGCTAATGCCTATTCTTAAACACTGCTATAACTGTCTCTATTGTAGATTATATCAAGGTTAAAAAAGTAAAATTTAGGTTTGGTGAAGCAGAACTTGTTAATTTTCAGCTTGTTTTGGTATGCTTGTGTGTGTGTTTACTTTGGCCCCAGCTGAGGCTTTTAGAAGCAAGAAAGCTACAAGGTTGCTGTAGAGATAATTGTTGAGCGTGGAACAAGGCTCTAAGCAAAAACTCAGAGATAGTAGTAACTGCAGATGCTGGAGTCAGAGATAACACAGTCCCCATAGGGAATGCAATCCCCCACTCCCAGTTCCTCTGTCACGTCTGCTCCCAAGATGGGGCGTTCCACTCCCAGATGTCCTCTTATTTCAAGGACCGCAACATCCCCCCGCTTGCGTTTTCCTCACCTCTGCCCTCACATCCACTCACCTTAACAAAAACAAAGACAGAATCCCCATTGTACTCATATATCATCCCACCAGCCTCCGTATCCAATGTATCATTCTCCGCCACTTCCACCACCTGCAATCCGACCCCACAACCAAAGATATATTTCCCTCCCCACCCCTATCTGCCTTCCGGAGGGACCACTCTCCCCACAACTCCCTCATTCACTCCACACTCCACATTCCACACTCCCCACTAGCCCCAGCACTCCTGGCACCTTTCCCTGCAACCGCAGGAAGTGCTACACCTGCCCCTACATCACTTCCACTCTCCTCCACACAAAGCACTAAATAAACCTTTCACATTAGACAGAGGTTCACCCATACATCCGCCAATGTGGTCTATTGCATCCGCTGCTCCCGATGTGGCCTCCTGTACATTGGTGAGACCAAGCGGAGGCTTGGAGACCATTTTGTAGAGCACCTGCGCTTGGTTCACGACAAACAACAACACCTTCCAGTCGCAAACAATTTCAAACACCCCCTCCCACTCCCACTCCCCCTCCCCGGGTGACATGTCGGTCCTGGGCCTCCTGCAGTGTCACAATGACACCACCCGCAAACTGGAGGAACAGCACCTCATATTCTGCCTTGGGAGCCCACAGCCCGATGGCCTAAATGTGCATTTTACCAGTTTCAAAATCTCCCCACCCCTGGCCTCGTCGCATGTCCAACCCTCTGTCTCATCCCCGCCTCCTTGACCTGACTCAACCTGTCCATCTTCTCTCTCACCTATCCGCTCCTTCTACCTCACTGACCAATCCCCAACACTCGCTACCTGCACTCACCAATCATTATCCCACCTACCTTCCCGAGCCACACCCCTCCTCTCTCTATTTGTTTCTTAGCAACCTTTCCCAATACCGCCCCCCCATTTCTGAAGAAGGGTCCCAACCCGAAACATCAACTTTCCTGCTCCTCTGCTGCTGCCTGGTCTGCTGTGTTCTTCCTGCTTCACACTACGTTATCTCGAAGGAAAAACTAGTAGGTTTTGGTTTCAAAATAAGCAAGAATGAAGAAAAATAACCTGGTAGCTGGACACATTCAGTTTGCTGTTTATTCCAAGAATTCAGTTCTAAGTTTAGGGAGACAAATAGTGAGTTCTAGAGAAATTGATTAAAATACGGAATAGGTGCCAACAGAGTGTCCACGTGTGTCTGGTGAGTCCCGGTATGTGACTGACAGCAACACCAATACTTGGACCAGTGGGTCACACTGGTAGACATATACTATGGACCTGAGCTGTGATTTTGGTGGCCAGACCCAGAATAAAGAGGAACTTTCTTCCAGTGTATGAGTACCTTTCAAAGCCGCAGTTAAATAAAAATATTAAGCTCCATTAAATCTGGATTGAGTTTAAGGCAGCAGCTTAGATCTTTTAGAACCATTAATTTAATTGTACCTATATAGTCTTTCTCACTTGGGTTTGTTTTGTTCAACTTTGTACAGTAAGAATTCTATGATCGTACTGAATGACAGGGCAGGCTCGATGGGCCAAATGGCCTACTCCTATTCATTCAACAGCGGAAAGGACCCATTCAAAGGTCAGCTGCTAATTACCCTCTTCTGGCCCCATTTGGACTTGTCGAATTGCTTATAGTTTATACAGTAGGTTGAAATTGGCAAAGTATGTGGAGAGTGGTGTTGGAGGTGGAGGAGGCCCTTATTCTGTGTTAAAGTCTTCTGTCTAATCACTTGCCCCCAGTCATCGGTGTTCTCATAACCCTCCCCTATTGGCTGCAGCATGAGAGAATGGGCAGTGAAGAGAAGGGATCAGATGAGGACTGAACTGCTCATGGCTGTGAAGGTGACAATGGCCATTACATTCTTCAAGTTGACAGCAGGTGACAGATCCCAATTCACCACCCACTGATGCACAAGCAAGGCGAGTGATTCTGGTTCCTTTTTTTCTCACTGACCAGACGTGCAGCTTTGACAAGACACTGGACTTGTCCATGGCGTAGATGCCATCAATCTCATACAGATGGTTTTGTGGACATCAAATAAAAATGCTTACAGCAACCACAAGAAAAAGCAAAGGATTCATCTCGCTAAATAAGAGGGGAAAGGGTGATGACAACAGACTTGACGGAGAGAGCAAACTGTATGCAAGGACTGAGAAATATTAACAATATCAGCCTACGTGAGGGCCAGGCAATCAGTCTCATGGACAAGATGAGCCCAGAGGGGGCATGTAGGAGACCAACCAGGAACGGTCATGAGTTCAGGTTTATGATGCGCTGCAGCATTAGAAGAAGTCTGGCCCAATGGACGAGATGAAGCGAAGAAAGCAGTAGAGGCAACTGGTCAATTTTCTTAATCTTAGTGACAAAGACATCCATGAGCTCCTTGTTGCTGGAAGTGAGGGTCATGAAAACAAAGTAGAGAAACTGAAGAAGATGATTTACAGTAGATATTATATATGTTATAGCTCAGATCTATGCAGATCTAACATCAATTTCTATGTCTACAACAGGGATTGATCTCAGTGTTTCAACTCTCAATTCTTTCTACAGTTTTTCCTGGGCCCACAGACAGGTTTAAATAATCTTGTTGAGTATCAATAGTAAACAGACTCACATGTTCAGACATAGAACAACTGTAACCATAGTGGAGACGAGAAGTCACATGCTGCTTTTGCAGTCCAGGATAATTCTGGAATAGTGAGCAGCTTTATCGGGTGAGTGCAGGACCAGGTAAGGTGGTCCAGCTAATTTCACAATCCGTATTCTTGGGAATGAGTTGGGGAGACTTTACTGAGTGAGAGATTTCTTTCCCAATTAGTCTTGCTATTTGTCAGTCAGGCATTTCTCAAATATCCCATCATTCTGGTGGCTTGATAGACAAAGATATCAAAGTGTGCAACAAATATTTTGATAAAACAAAGAAATCTGAAGCAAAAACAAAAATTGCTGGAAAAACTCAGCAGGTCTGAATCTTTTTCAGAATCTTTTGGGGTAGAAGTGACCTATTTAAGAAGGACAGATTGCACTTAACTGGAAGGGGACTAATATATTGGTGGGGAGATTTGCTAGAGCTGCTTGGGAGGAGGGGGGAACCCAGGGAGTTAGTGAGAAAAGAGATCAGTCTGAGACTGGTGCAATTGGGTAAAGGAGCAAGTCAAACAGGCAGGGCAGGCAGGAACAAAGCACAGAACAAGATTGGATTGAAAAATTAAATTGCATTTATTTCAATGCCAGAGGCCTGACAGGTAAGACAGATGAATGCAGGACATGGTTGGAAACATGGGACTGGGGTATCATAGCAATTACAGAAATATGGCTTAGGGATGGGCAGGACTGGCAGCTTAATGTCCCAGGATAAAGATGCTATAGGAAGGATAGAAAGGGGGGGCAAGAGAGGATGGAGAGTGGCATTTTTGATTAGGGATGACATTAAGGCTGTACTTAGGGAGGATATACCTGGGAGTACATCCAGAAAAGTTAGTTGTGTGGAACTCATAAATAAGAAAGGAATTATCACTTTATTGAGATTGTATTATAACCATCTCACCCCCCGCAATAGTCAGCGGGAAATTGAGAAACAAATTTGTAAGGACATCTCAGTTACCTGTAAGAATAATAGGGTGGTAAAGGTAGGGGATTTTAACTTTGTAAACATAGACTGGGACTGCTGTAGTGTTCAGGACTTGGATGGAGAGGACTTTAAGTGTGTACAAGAAAATTTTCTGATTCAGTATGTGCATGTACCTACCAGAAAAGGAGTAAAACTTGACCAACCCTTGAGAAATAAGGCAGCGCAGGTGACTGAGGTGTCAGTGAGGGAGTACTTTGGGGCCAGTGACTATAATCCTATTAGTTTTAAAATAGTGATGGAAAAGGATAGACTGCATCTAAAAGTTAAAGTTCTAAATTAAAGGAAGGCCAATTTTGATGGTATTAGGCAAAAACTTTCAAAAGTTGATTGGGGCAGATATTAGCATAAAAAGGGACAGCTGGGAAGTGGGAAGGAGGAAGCCTTCAAAAATGAGATAATGAGAATCCAGAGACAGTATGTTCCTGTTAGGGTGAGGGGCGAGGTTGGTAGGTGTAGGGAATCCTTTTCCATCACTATTTTAAAACTAATAGAATTATGGTCACTGGCCCCAAAGTGCTCCCCCACTGACACCTCTGTCACCTGTGCTGCCTTTTCTCAAGAGTAGGTCAAGTTTTACACCTTTGGTCAAGAAAAAGGAGGCAGCGTTTGTCATGTATAGTCAGCAGAGATTGAGTTAATCCCTGGAAGAATATAAAGACAGTAGAAGTAAGCTTAACAGGGAAATTAAAAGGGCAAAATGGGGACATGAGATAGCTTTGGCAAATAGAGTTGAGGGGAATCCGAAGAGATTCTACAAATAGATTAAGGACAAAAGAGTAACTAGGGAGAGAATAGGGCCCCTTAAAGATCAGCAAGGCCACCTATGTGTGAAACTGTAGGAGATGGAGGAGATACTAAATGAGTATTTTGCATCAGTGTTTAATGTGTAGAAGGATATAGAAGAAATAGAACATTGAGAAATAAATAGTGACATCTTGAAAAACATCCCTAATACAGAGGTGGTGGTGCCGGACATCTTAAAACACATTAAGATGGATAAATCCCCGGGACCTGATCAGGTGTAACCTAGAACTCTGTGGGAAGCTAGGGAAGAGATTTTTGAACCCCTTGCTGAGATATTTAGATCATCGATAGCCACAAGTGAGGTGTTGGAAGACTGGAGGTTGGCTAATGTGGTCCGACTGTTTAAGAAAGGTGGCAAGGAAAATCCAGGGAACTATAGACCAGTGAACCTGACATCAGTGGTGAGCAAGTTGTTGGAGGGAATCCTGAGGGACAGAATTTACTTGGAATTTGGAAAGGCAAGAACTGATTAGAGATAGTCAACATGGCTTTGTGTGTGGGAAATCATGTCTCACTAACTTGATTGAGTTTTTTGAAGAAGTTACAACGAGGGTTGATGAAGGCAGAGCATTGGATGTGATCTATATGGACTTCAGTAAGGCATTTGACAAGGTTCCTCATGGTAGACCAGTTAGCAAGATTAGATCACATGGAATACAGGGAGAACTAGCCATTTGGCTATAGAATTGGCTCAAAGGTTTGAGACAGAGGGTGGTGGTGGAGGGTTGCTTTTCGGACTAGAGGCCAGTGACCAGTGGTGTGCTCCAGGGATCGGTGCTGGGTCCACTGCTTTTTGTCATTTATAGAAATGATTTGGATGTGAACATAGAAGGTATGGTCAGTAAGTTTGCAGATGACACCAAAATTAATCGTGTAGTGCAGCCAAGAAGGTTACCTTAGAGTCAGATAGGCCAATGGGCTGAGGAGCGACAGATGGAGTTTAATTTAGATAAATGTGAGGTACTGCATTTTGGAAAGGCAAATCAAGGCAGCACTTATACACTTAATGGTAAGGTCCCGGGGAGTGTTGCTGAACAAAGAGATCTTGGAGTGTAGGTCCATAGTTCGTTGAAAGTAGTGTCGCAGGTAGATAGGATAGTGAAGGCATTTGGTATGCTTGCCTTCATTGGTCAGTGCACTGAGTATAGGAGATGGGAGGTCATTATTGCAGCTGTACAGAGCATTGGTTAGGCCATTTTCGGAATACTACTTTTAATTCTGGTCTTGCTGCTACAAGAAAGACGTTGTGAAACTTGGAAGGGTTCAGAAAAGATTTACAAGGATGTTGCCAGGATTGGAGGGTTTGAGGAAAGGCTGAATAGGCTTGGGCTATTTTCTCTGGAACATTGGAGGCTGAGGGGTGACTATATAGACTATATAAAATCATGAGGGGCATAGACAGGGTAAATAGACAAGGTCTTTCTCCCAGGGTAGGAGAGTCCAAAATTAGACAGCATAGGTTTAAGGTGAGAGGGGAAAGGTTTAAAAGGGACATAAGGGGCAACATTTTCGCGCAGAGGGTGGTGTGTGTATGGAATGAGCTGCCAAAGGAAGTGGTAGTGGCGGGTACAATTACAACATTTAAAAGGCATCTGGATGGGTATTTGAGTTGGAAGGGTTTAGAGGGATTTGGCCAAATACTAGCAAATGGGACTAGATTAATTTAAGATATCTGGTTGGCATGGACTAGTTGGACTCATGTTTCCAAGGTGTACAGCTCTATGACCGTTCTAATGAAGGTTCTGAAAGAACCCTCCATATAGCCTCCCCAACACATACTCAAGGTTATTGCCTTGACTTTAGCATCTCTGTGCTTCAATGCTCTCATCATGTTAATCTCACAAAAGACCATCTCTATCACCTTTCTATCATGTTCAACACACATTCCCTTGCTTCCTTCCTTCCAGCTGCCTTCTTTCCATGTTCTCCCCATCTGAGAAATAAACTTTGTCCCAATTCGTTTACAATTGCACTTCCAAAATCTTAATTGCCCAGTCTTTCGCCCCTCATTCACCAAAATGTTTCTGAAGCTACCAATCTCTTAAGCCACCCTTTGATTTCCTTGGCCCTATTAAAGCTTTTTCTCCCTCTCTTCCAGACCATTTCCCCAGATTGGCCCTTGTTTCTATTTTGAGTCCAAGGAACATTTATTTGAACAGAAATGGCGAACACCAAGTTGAATTATTGCGAAATTACCTGGACTATATAAAACCTTACCTGGTCCTATTCTCACCGGATAAAGCTGCTCACTATTCCAGAATTAGTCTGGACTGCAAGGACAACATGTGATTCTTGGATAGTAGGAACTGCAGATGCTGGAGAATCTGAGATAACAAAGTGTGGAGCTGGATGAACATAGCAGGCCAAGCAGCATCAGAGGAGCAGGAAGGCTGACGTTTCGGGCCTAGGCCCTTCTTCAGAAATGAAAATCTTGTCTCCACTGTAGTGTTCAGTTGTTCTGTGTATGATTTGTGAGTCTGTTTACTATTGGTGCTGAGCATCCTTGATTACGTAAAGGATAACTGGGCCTGTAACATTTTCTCTGCTTTTCCTTCACAGATATTGCCAGATCTGCTGAGTTTCTCCAGCGATTTATATTTTTGCATCAAATAATTTGGTTTGATAAGGCGGCCTTGGTTTCTGATATAAATTAAGATTACTGTTTTACGAAAAGAGGGAATTTTTGATGCTAACAAGCATGGGGCTGGATGAACACAGCAGGTCAAGCAGCATCATGCTTGTTATCTCGGATTCTCCAGCATCTGCAGTACCTTTTATCTCTGAATTTTTGATGCTGTTAGCTTGTGAGAGAAGCTAAGCGACTACCATTCAGGAAACCAGCTACCCATCTTTGTTTGACACTCATGACTATTGCGAGGCAGACTTGTAGATCACATTCCACTTCAACACATCAATTACAGCAGCCAGAAAAAAAAATGTAAATTCCATCACTTGTCAGGTCTGAAATATATATGCGGTAGAAAAAAAATCTATTTTACAGTAAGGCATAACTGTGTCCATCACATGAGCCTTCAATTACCAGTCATTGCTGGGGTAGCTGATCAAAACTGAATTAGTAATTTGGAGCAACTATCGTTCATTTTGCCACTGGGTTCCGCAGTGAAGAATGAACAAAACATACTTCTCCAATTCTGGACCATTACCTGAAGCTCCTGTATTGGTAAATATGTGCTAGTCTTTTCTTGCTGGAGAACAAGTAAAAGAAAAGGAATAGCTTTGTACCTCACATGCAAGTTGGCTCATGAACAGGACCCAGTTATAAATGCAGCAATATGCTGACCTAGAGCTGTAGCTCAAGGGAAGGTGGCTGCAAATAGCTCCCTGAATATGAGAAAATAAATGAAAATATGAAGCTCCATTAGTGGTCCTGAAGAGATTTTTTTTTAAAAGTCTTGGAAATGCACCTATTGACATATTAGGCTGGGAATATAAAACGACAATTTCCATACCTCACTTTGATTTATCATATTGCACAACACCTTTCCACGTATTGTGTTGCAACTAAAGTTGGGGCAGAGCACTGATTCCTTTCTGATCCCAGTCCTCCACAGGTCACAAGAACATTTACATTTCACTAGGTTGATGATTTGGCTAATTTTATAGATCTCAGACATTATCCCATTTAGTTTTAGTAACCAGTCAGCTAGGTTTCTCAAGTCAACAAAGAATAACAATGTAATTATGAATAAAATTTAAACAAACATGCATATACTATTTGTTTTTAAAAAAAGGTTAAGACTTTACAAAGATAGATGTAATTTATATTCCATCACAAAATTAAAATGAAGCAAATATGGCTAATAGACAGACTGTGACCAACACAAAGTAGATCAATTAGCAAATGTGATCAAGTCAGATCCCACAGATTTCTCAGCAACCCACCACCTCCACCCACTACTGTTAGTGACACGGTAGGTTGACAAATTTCATTAAAACTTGACAAGAATCAAATTGCTCACTTTCGATGGCCGAGCCTTGGAACTCCCTCAAGAACCATTCCATCATGTACTGCCTCGATAATTACTCATATTCTGGTAACTCACCTTTCTTTCCTTGGTCTGTGGGCGCCTGGATTCTGGAAACTGCTCTCCAGCACTTACAGGCACAACTTCAGCTGCTCAAAAATTATGAGCTTCACCTAGTATTGTGTCCCTGTTTGTTTAAGCTCTGATCCTGCTGCATTCAACAATTACTGCTCATGGCCTTTTAACTCTTAATTTTTAAAAATTTTATGGAACCTATTTTTCTAATGTTACTACACACCTCTGGAGCAGGTGGGACTTGATCCCTGGGTCTCTTGATCCAGGGATAGGGACGCTACTACTGCACGACAAGAGCCTATTCTCTACTGTAGTATTAGTGCCACATGACTTCTTCTGAGACCTAACTCTAATACTCTAATGTTGCCTTCTGACCCCTAGGAACACTTGCTGAGCTCTGGCTGCACAGTGCTATTCCAGTGTCCTTGACTTCTCATTAAACCTCAGCAGCACGGAACCTACCTTCTCAGCAATCCAGTTAAACAGCTCTTCTGTGCACTGAGTCTAACTCTGCCTCTTGTTTTCTAACTCCAATGAACTGTGACTCAAGAATTGCTCCTTAGTGACCCCTGAGCTACTTTGAGTGTGCGACCGAAAATCTTGTAATCTGCGCCATCCTAGTGAGAACCAAAAGTAGTGATCAGCAGTGGGAGCCAAATGTAGCAATCACTTGAAGCTGTCTGCTTTCTGAAGGTTACAATTCATAGATTTCTGATTCTCACACAGATGAAACAGAAATGGAGGTCATCAGATTTGACAAGGATTTAAGCATTATTGGATTTATTTCTCTAATTTGATCCTGTACGCTCCTTAAGCTTCTCAGGATGCGAGTCATTCTCAGAAACCTGGTCTCGATGGCATCTATTGTGCATAACGCAGCAAGGTGATTGTTAGCAGATGTCATAAGACATAGGAGCGGAAATTAGGCCATCCAGCCCATTGGGACTGCTCCACCATTCAATCATGGCTGATAGGTTTCTTAACCCCATTCTCCTGCTTTCTCCCCATAACCCTTGATCCCCTTGACAATCAAGAACCTACCTATCTCTGTCTTAAATGTACTCAGTGACCTGGGCTCCACAGCCTTCTGTGACAGTAAATTCCATAGATTCACCACTCTCTGGCCGAAGAAGTTTCTCCTTATCTCCATTCCAAAAGGTCACAACTGAATCTGTTTCTACCATTGCCCAACATACCAACATCGATCTCCCAGCAGAGGCATCAGGATAGTGATCACAAGCGGAAATCACAGGTAGACTACTCTCCGGCAATTTAACCTTGTGGTACTGAGGTCAATTTGTGTCCAATGTTGCAATATTTCAGTGGTTGTGAAGTGTGTTAGGTCATTCTGAGGTTGTGAAAGGTGCAATTTAAATGCAAGCTCATTTTTAATTCCCATATGATATCAGGATATTACTACAAAATTATCACAGACCCGAAACTGAAAAGGAAAGCATATGTATAATCTTCAATTAATATCAAGTAGTGCCTTACCCCACCTGAGCCACTTGATGAATTATGATACTGCTTTAAAATTGAATAAAATTGAGTGAACCAGGATTAAAGGAACCTAGAGACATGAAAAGCTACCAGAGTTCAGACTTCAGCTCACCTGTGGAGCAATGGAGTGATCAGCACTGAAGGTCTGGAATTTAAATGGGATGTAGACAGTCTCTTTTGGCCGTAGGTAGATCTGAGGAAACTGCACTCCTCCTTCAACATGGAACATGTCCTCTTCCAGTGGTGTCAGTGTTTTAGTGAGGTTCTTGAAGTGCTTCCATTCTCTGCTGTTCACAATGACACTGGAACAGATACAAACCAGAGGCTCAACTTTCACACCAAAGGAGGAAAAGCTTTGGTGTTAAGCTTATTGTTGCATAATACTCAGTAGAAAACAGAGCAAAAAAGAGTGATCTCAGTAGACTTGACCTATTGTCTGCTGTTAACACTTACCATTAACACCAACTCTTCAACTATATCACTTCTCCACTCCCATCAGTACTACTGTTGCCTTTCCCATTTGTTCCAAATACTCCTCCTCCATCTCTTTCACTACAGTGTAAAAACAATCACTTTTCCAGCCCCTTCGAGGTCCAAAGAAGAACATAGAACATAGAACAATACAGCGCAGAACAGGCCCTTCAGCCCTCGATGTTGCGCCACCCTGTGAACTAATCTAAGCCCATCCCCCTACACTATCCCATCATCATCCATATGCTTATCCAAGGACTGTTTAAATGCCCCTAATGTGGCTGAGTTAACTACATTGGCAGGCAGGGCATTCCACGCCCTTACCACTCTCTGACTAAAGAACCTGCCTCTGACATCTGTCTTAAATCTATCACCCCTCAATTTGCAGCTATGCCCCCTCGTACTAGCCGACGTCATCATCCTAGGAAAAAGACTCTCACTGTCCACCCTATCATATTAGCTCTGTTTCTCTAAGCACAGATGCTGCCAGACCAGCTGAGTTTTTCCAGCTTTGTCGGTTTCTATTTTAGAAAAGAGATCATGTTGTATTTTCTTGTTGTCTTGAAATTAGGTGCAACCCAGACTGATTGGATGAAAATCTTCATTCATGCCTGGCTTTAAGCACACTTGGTAAAATATGTCGAGCAGACTCAGTCCAGTTTTGTGGTGAACACGGCTGTTCCCAATCAGCAACCCCATTCTGAAAGGCTAAGCATAACGAACATTGGTGCAGTGGTGGTGGTTGGTGGTTGGGGGTTGGGAGGGGGGGGGGGGGTTGGTGGCAAGGAGGTGGGGGGTGGTGTGTGGTTGGGTGGGTACATGTGATCTCCTGTGGTTGGAGCAGGCTCACATGAGTGAGGTACAGGCAAGAGCTTTTTGGTTTGTATCCAATAGTATCTGACCCAACTTGTGTGTTTTCCCAAATCACTCACTGATAGGAGACTTTCTTACAATTTCTCACCACTACAGAAAGACATTTCCACATGAAACGGAAAGGGAGAGAGCAATCACAAATCAACGTTATGGTTCCCAGGACAGGGGAGATTTTTGAAGAAGCCTGAAGGTGGGCTATTTCTTTGTTTGTACCATAACTGGAAAAAGATGGCTGACCAAAAAATATAAAAGGGGGGAAAAAAATCCAGAAATTCTCTCCAGCAATATTCAAAACAGCGGGAAAATTCTAATCTTTGTTCAAGGGATACTGTCCTAATCTGTGATTTGCTTTGGGAAATTCTCATAGCCCAGTCATCACTTTTATTAATTTTTAAGCATTTCCTCTGTCTGTTGCTTGGCCAGCTCAATCCTAATTCCAATTTTAGGCAAGAAGGGTAAATGGTAAAATCAAAGGCTATGGAGCCGAAAATCTGCTGAGGGTTAAAGGGAGGAAAAGGAGGGCTGGAAGTGAGTCATAATCTTGGTGCCCATAATGTATTGCAGACACAGATGGTAATGTTGTGTCAGTCTTCATCCATTAGTGTAACAAGCAGTATACCTGAGTTCTGGATGTTCACATTCAATGGTTATTGTGTGTTGAACACTGTAGGGATTTTTCAGAGAAAACTCGAAAAATTCAGCATGTCCAAGTGTGGCGTATAAGGTGTACTGTGTGGTGATGGCCTGAGATAACATCCTGCTGATACTTTCCACTTTAGTCCGCTCCCGGTATGCCTCGACGATCTGCAAGTCTCTCTCATGCTGGATTTGTTCCTCGCGTTTTGTCTGGAAAAAGAACACACTCATTATCAATTGTGGGCATCTCTTCGGCACACAGGTTGCAAATAGGTGAAAAATTGAGCTCGGACCATTCATTGGCCTCAGGGTAACTTCCTCACCAAATCCATTTGAGGACCATAAGTGCACTCACTAGTTGGCAACTCTGACATAGTATTGACCAGAAAAAGGCTATTCACCTACTCTTTCGCTCGCAACACAAATATTTATAATCAGTAAATATATTCTAAATATATTCCAAATAATAATCTAGTCTTGAATCGTAAGCAAACAAGGGAAGAGCAAGGGAGGAAGAAGTGGACAAAAGGAAAATTGAAACGCTTTTAAAACTCATCATTTTAAGCCAACCTGCAACAAACAATTACTAGAAACATGTATGAAGGCCGTTACTCCTGAGAAGAGCCACCTTGTTGAGTCACTACCGTGCTGTGGTTTGTGTGCTGAACGTGCACCCACAACACTTTAGTAAGAAATTCAACATTTTTGACTCAGTGACAATGAATGAATATCAGTATATTTCCAAGTCAAAACGATGTATGATTTGGAGGGGAATTTGGAGATGGTTGTGTTCCCACTGACCTGCTGCCCTTGCTTTTGCAGGTCGGATGGTCATGGATTTGGAAAGTACTGAAAAATGTGCCTTGGCAAGTTGCAAGAACACACAACAGCCACAGTGCACTGACACTGGAGGCATAATATTGGCCATTCATACTTGATGGTGTCAATCTTCTTGAGAGTCGTTTAGAGCTGTACACATCCAGGCAAGCGCAGAGTAATTGCTTTGTTCTGATGAATGTTCATGGACCTGAAACACTAACTTATATTCTCTCAGACAGCCATAGCTCTCAATCAAGCAGGAACTTGAGCACAGATTAATGGATGTCTTGAATGAGACGATTAGCTGACAGGCCAGATCAGCTCCTACCTGATTGACAGCAATGGCTGTCTAATCTTTGCTATCAATTTCACACCGTTTATTAACACAAGATGAAGTGGTTTCAATTGCCTGCAGTTTCAGCTGTTAAAACTTTAAAGGGACTGGATGATTAAAGCTTTTATTTCCCTGTATTAGAAAGGAGCTTTTTTAAGAGTGGAATTTTTTCAATAAATAACTTTTTTAAACAGTTTTGTTTCAACATATTCTACAGTCACTATGCGGTATATTGCTTCTATATGACATTTAGTGGACATATGGGCATGGGAGATGGGAGGGATCATGGGATTGTTTGGAGGAACATAGCTTAGTATGGAAGGCATGAGGAATCATGGGAGTTGTTTGGGGGTGGGGGATTTTAGAGAGAATAGACAGTATGTGGGGGTGGGGAGACAGTGAGTGGTTGAGGAGGTATGAGGGCTGAAGGACCACTTTTTACTCTAACTGAGATCATGTTCCACAGCACCAAGGCAGATGTTTTAAACAGCTCGACCTGGTACTTTCTCCCAAAACAGGCTGGCTGACCTGGAAATTTTCCTGACTCCCACTACCCACTTCAAGGCCAATTTTTACAGGATCTTTCTTGGAGTGTTACACTGTTTGGAGGGAGTCCATGGAAATGTGTCCATTTTTGCAGGGGAGTTCCTAGGAGGGATGTCAATACTTGCAGTAAAGATTAAAATTCTGTCCTGTAGGTAACACACTAGTGACAGGGAAATCTGTTACTTGTGTATCACCGGATCAGAGAGAAATATGTCAGTGAATACTTTTAAATCCATTACCACAATCTGTCAATTTGTGGCACATTTAAACTGTGCTGAATATCATGCAACTTCATCAAATTCCAAACAATTGTCATAAATAACTCTTGAGTATTTCAGGCAAGGGATCTACTGCTTTGAACAGTTGGGCCTGCTCACACTATTTATAAATTGAATGAAAAGGCAGGAATCAGAGAAACAATAAACAATTTATATACCATTCTGTTAATTCAATATTCTTTACTTCCTTGGTGAAGGAGGTGTTTGGACCTAAATACATACATTGGCCCATTAAAAGGTAGCTAGGATGTTGCATACATTGTGTGACAGACAGTTTATTGCAATCCAACATATGTTTCGAAGCGGGGTTATGCAGATAAAAGGAAACTGGTGGCAGTTTCCCTGATGTGCAAACTAAATGGGCCCTCAGTCATGTGACCCACATTCCCTGATGCGAGACTAATGGCACATCAGTTACCTGCTCAGCTGCCTGACCAAAGTAAAAAGAGAGGAGAAAGTACTTAGTTTAACTCTCGGGGTGAGGACATTTTGGGAAGCGGCCATCGCATTATACGAGCAATAAGATAAGAATCACTGACTGCACACACACTCACAAAATGTCCTAAGACTTTGCACCTTGTTCACAGCGCAGCATGAGGGAACTACCTTTTAGATAAATACACATTTCAATAGTGAATCATATTACCCATTACTGGATGGCTATGTTATGACGGGAGTCAGTGGTCCCCAGTGGCATAATGACTGGCTGAGGAATCCAGAAGCCCAAGCTAATGCTCAGGGTACATGACTTCAGATCCCACCACAACAACTTAGATTAGATGAATTAAGCCTGGGAATCGAGAGCTTGCCTCGGTAATGGTAACCATGAACCTATCATTTATTGCGACAAATCCGTCTGGTTCATTGATGCCCTTTAGGGAAGGAAATCTGCTGTCCTTATCCAATCTGGCTTACACATGACTCAAGACCCACAGCAATGTGGTTGATTCTTAACGACCCTCAAACTGTCTAGCAAGACACTAGCAAGGCCTCTTCTGCAGTACTGTGTCCACTTCTGGGTAGTCCTATTATGGGAAGGATATTATGAAGTTGGAGAGGGTTCAGAACAGACTTACCAGGATATTGCTAGGAATGGAGGGTTTGAGTTATGAGGAGGGGCTGAATAGGCTGGGACTTTTTTTTACTGAAGTGTAGGAGGTTGATAGGTGACCTTATAGAGGTTTATAAAACCAGATGGGATATAGATAAGGTGAATGGCAGGTGTGTTTTCCCTAGGGTGGGGATTTCAAGACTAGGGGGGCATATTTTTAAGGTGAGGGGTGAAATATTTAAAAAAGATATGGGTCAACTTTTTTTTCCCCACAGAGAGTGGTTTATGTGTGGAATGAATTTCCAGAGGAAGTGGTGGATGTGGGTACAGTTACAATGTTAAAAAGATATTTAGGCAAGTACATGAATAAGAAATGTTCGGAGGGATATGGGTCAAACATAGGCAGGTGGGACTACTTTAGTTTGAGATTATGGTCAGCATGGAATGGTTGGACTGAAGGGTCTGTTTCTGTGCAACAGACAAACAATAATGGCCCAGCCAGTTATGACCAAATCCTGTTTCCTTTTAAGATGCATTTTACATTCCTTCATTTGTGGAACTTAAATCTGAGCATTGTACCAGAGTGTGGGTCTTCATTTTAAGATCAACACCAGATTCCAGTTGTCGAACAGCCATCATCCTCTGCAGCTTCCTTTTCCGAACAATATCCGCATCACTATCCAGATCTTGTTGTCCAAAACTGTCAATTCGTGCTCTGGAGAAAAGGACAGAAGCCAGCTCGCTGTCCAAGTCTATCACTCGCTGTGCTCTATACATGTTAAGAGCTGAAAAAGTAACAGAAGACAAATTGTAAGATAATTTACAGAAAACCCACAAGGTACGGAGGATTTTTTTTTTAAAACACAAGCTGTTACGGTCCATATTGGGCTGCCTGGTTGGGTGCTGAAAGACGATTCAAGAGGGAATTATATATGTATTTGAAAAGGGGATATTTGCAACACCGGAGAGAGGGGGGCGCAGGCGGTGGTGGTGGTGGAAACCAGGGAATGAGACTAAATGGATAGCTCTTTCAACACACAGGCACAATAGCCAAATTGTCATCATCCCTGCTGTAAGATTCTGAGGTGTTAGAATTATCAGAGCAAATTATGATAACCTCACTTCTTCAGGTTTCCAACACACTGCAGCATAACCTTACTGCAAAGTTCAATGGGAATCCCAATGACAAGCACAAGCAGGGCTTCTGGTGAACTGTCTTTGAAATTCCAGGAGACTAAGAAACTGTAGACCTGACAATATCTGCTTCCCATCAGAGGTAGGGTGGGGCAGGGGAGAGAAATCATCCGTGCACCCAAGGAGCACTGACAAGGTTTAATATATCAGCTGCAAAGATGACGGACTCTCAAACTGTCCTATCAGACTTTACATTGTGGTACCATTTACAAACGGGCACTTCTTAGTAACACTTTTCATGGACCTGGCACTTCACATTATATTTTACCTCTTCTGTCTTCTCATGACTAGTGGCACATGAGGTAGGCAAAGCATATGCTTACGTCTGTTTTTATTGATAGATTTTCCCAGAGCAGGTCTCTAGCCTGTTGCCAGAGGCTGCAGTGAGCCTGCACCACATCAAGCATAACAGACCAAGACATTCTTCCATTATTACCGGCTGCCACAGGCGTATCAGAAGGAGTGACAGGCTGATGATCAGCTTGCTTATCCACATTATGAGCAGGCCACTAAATCCAAGAAGCTCTGGTTCAGAAGATGGGTACTCCCCATTGCATCACCTTCCCTAACTTTGTGTTAAACTTACTGAAGTTGCTTCTCTGAAAATTTGGACATGTAAATTGTAAATATTCCCATTTCACAGTACGCAAGCTTATACTTCATTGTTTTTAGCTACGTAAGAGGTGGTTGCAAATCTTAAGACAAACTTTCTTGCCTTGATCTAATTTTACCGAGTCATTTCGTTTCAAATTAAGTATGCAGATATGGTAGAGTACACAATTAATGTTTCAACTCAAACTCAGAATGCTACTCGTGAGTTATTAGGAAAGTCCATTCAGATAATATAAACGACAATTCAGGAATCGTTGTAAAAACATGTTTTTTTTTCATTAATTCACTGAAGGAATGGAGAATTTATGCTGAGATAACATGGGAGATCAGGCCAATGAAGTATTGGAGGCAGCATGCAGTAACACTGAATACAGCGCAGGCAAATATCATCATTGCAATGGGAACTGGCGTAAATTACAAATCATCATAGAATCCTTATGGTGTGGAAACAGGCTCTTTGGCCCAACAAGTCTACACCGACCCTCAGAGCATCCCACCCAGACCCAGCCCCTTGTAGCCCACTTAGCCTACACATCCCCGCACACTATGGGAAATTTAGCATGACCAATCCACCTAACCTGTACATCTTTGGACTGTGGGAAGAAACTGGAGCACACGGAGCAAACTCACGCAGACACGGGGAAAATGTGCAAACTCCACATGGACAGTCGCCCGAGGCTGGAATCGAACCCAGGTCCCTGGCGCTGTGAGGCAGCAGTGCTAACCACTGAGCCACCGTGCCGCCCATCTGCTGCCTGGACAAACACCTGGGTCAGTGAATAACTTGCCCTTTTAAGAATTTGCCTGATTTCTGTTCATGAAGAACACAGAAAGAGGAGAAAGAGCGAAGTGTGTCTGTGTGTGTTTCTGTGGGTTGTATGTCTAAGACGTTACATGTGACGGGGAGTGTGCTTTTATATATTAGGACAGCACTGTGGTTAGCACTGCTGCCTCACAGCACCAGGGACCTGGGTTTGATTCCAACCTTGGCCAACTGTCCGTGTGGAGTTTGCATGTTCTCCCCATGTCTGCACAGGTTGGTTTCTTCTCACAGTCCAAAGATGTGCAGGTTAGGTGGATTGGCCATGCTTAATTGTCCCATAGTGTCCAGGGATGTGCAGGTCAGGTGTGTTAGCCCTGGGAAATGTAGGGTTACAGAGAAAGGGTAGGTGGATGAGTCTAGGTGGGATGTTCTTTGGAGGGTTGGTGTGGGCTTGTTGGGCCAAAATGTCTGTTTCTGCACTGTAGGGATTTTATGGAATATATGAAAAAGTGATAGTACAAGAATGACTGCAAGAAAGCAGAGTAAAATCTACAGCGACAAGGAGAGGGAGAATGAGTGAAAGAGTGGTGAACAACTAGCCAAGGCACTGTTTGTCGGACAAAGGACCATGAAATATTCACAACTCTTTTTAAGAAAGCTTAGGGTTCTCTGACTGACACACTGTACAACCAAACAAGTGTGGGCATTAATCTCACTTTTGTTTTGGGATTTGATTATGTATAAAAATGACTGACGTGTTTCTTTATATAAACAGTCATCTCAAACATTTTATTGATTAACTCCATATGAAGCAGTGTTACCATTTCTGAGGGATGAGGCCATGGGGAACGTGCTAATTTGGGGCAACAGGTTTTCAAAGACAAACAGGATAAAACAGCTCCACGACTTCATCTTCCGTTTAAAACATTTGATCACTGCCTGCAAGAAATAAGTGACTGCCACAACATTGACCACAAGTAATTGACTTTAGTGTTTATTGTAATGACCACAGACAAAGGGACCAATTGGCAATACCAACCACTTTTGATTCAACTCGTAGGACATCAATGAGGAGGAGCTAGGTGTCCCTTCTGAAAGAGACGCTATTGGTACCATAAGCATAAAAAACTTTTAAACAACAAAGCTAATGAGATTAAAGAGACAACTCAGGGCGTGAATTCCAGTCTCAATTGTGTCCACCAGTTGTGTGAAGCTTACCTGCAGATACAAGTGAGGACATGTATGATATACAGGCAGCACTGGTGACATATTCATGATGCTGGCCATCGACTGGCAGCATGGGCTAAAAAATGGGAAGTAAGAAAGGCAGGCTGAAGAGTGACTTTTTCATTCGAAAATGATCACATACCCAGAGAAAGAGTTCACAGTCCTGCAGGCAACCTTGCCATCATAGTGCTGATTTAGTCTTTAGATGTGAACCCTGTCCTGTGTTTCATGATCACTCAGCCTACAGCATCCAACACCGAGTCTATTATATTCTGTTCTTCAGGACTGTCATCACAAAGCACACAAGTATTTGAGGTGAGAGGGTGCCATGACTGAAGTGGCAGTGCCAGCAATTGAAAGCTGCCAGCCTCCAACTGGTGGGCAGAGTTTCTATTCCCCCGGCTCCAAAATCTCAACTCTGGCCAGTTCAATATTGGACAGGCATTTAATCTCATCAGGTCTCCCTGATGGAGATGACACAGGAACCCTGACAGATCTTCAATTGCTGTAGAGTAAGGGAGCACCTGCGTAGGAATAAAATGTTGGCCAAAGTATGAGAAGAGCAACAATTTTCAGAGTCAAGTGAATAGCATGAAAGATACAAGTCTAGAAATTTGTCTGGGGTGATGAATATGAAATTAACCATTTACATTTGGTGCCTGGTTCTGTTCCATTGCAATGAACATAACTGGACACCTGGAGATAGCAAGAACTGCAGATGCTGGAGTCAGAGTCAATACAGTGTGGTGCTGGAGGAACACAGCAGGCCAGGCAGCATCAGACGAGCAGGAAAGTCAACATTTTTGGGTTTACATTCTTCATCAGGACCAGGGAAGGGGAAGGGAGCTGGGAAATAAATCGAGGGAGGAGGGGTGGGGCTGAGGGAATGTAGGTGGGACGGTGATAGGTGGATGCAGGTAGGGAGTGGTGGGGATTGTTTAGTGGAATGGGTGGGGCAGATAGGTGGGAGAGAAGATGGACAGGTTGTGTCAGGTAAAGGAAGTGGGGATGAGAGGGAGGGTTTGACATGGGATGAAGCCGGAGGTGGGGAGATTTTAAAACAGGTGCATTCCATGTTTAGGCCATTGGGCTGTAGACTCCCGAGGTGGAATGCGAGGTGTTGTTCCTCCAGCATCATTGTGGCGCTGGAGGAGGCCCAGGATGGATATGTCACCAAGGCAGAAGGAGGAGGAGTTAAAATGGTTGGTAACCAGAAGGTATTTTTGATAATAGTGTACAAAGAGCAGATGCTCCACGAATCGGTCACCAATTCTGTGCTTGGTCTCACTAATGTAGAGGAGACCACATCAAGAGCAACGGATATAACAGACCAGGTTGGCGGACGTACACGTGAACCCCTTTCAGAGTTGGAAAGATTGTCTGGGGAAATATCTCATTGATGGTGGGATCGGATTGCAGGTGGCAGAAGTGGTGAAGGATGATGCACTGAATGCAGAGATTGGTGGGCTGGTATGTGAGGACCAGGGGGACTCTGTCCTTATTTTTGTTGAGGGGCAGGCTTTTGAGGGCAGAAGTGCAGAAAATGCAAGAGGTTCGGTTGGGGGCATTGTGGTTCAATGGAGGGGGGGATGTTGCGGCCTTGAAGTAGGAGGACACCTGGGATGTCCAGTAGTGGAATGCTCCATCTTGGCAGCAGATACAGTGGAGGAATTGGGAGTAAGGGGTCGCATTCTTGCAGGAGGTGTAGTCCAGGTAGCTATGGGAGTCGATGGGTTTGAAATTGATATTAGCGCTGAGATGGTTACCAGAGATGGAGATGGAGAAGTCCAGGAAGGGGAGGGAGATATAGGAAATGGTCCAGATGAATTTGAGATTGGGGGTGAAAGGTGTTAGTAAAGTTGATTAACTGTTCAAATTTCTCATGAGAGCAGGAGGCAGCACCAATACTGTCAAAGGAGCGGAGGAAAAGGTGAGGGATGGTGCCAGCGTAACAGCGGAAGAGGGACTGTTCCACATACCTGCATAGCATGGACCCATACAGGTGCCCACACGACCCCTCAAGTTTGTAGGAAGTGGGAGGAGTTAATGGAAAAGTTGTTGAGAGTAAGGGTAAGTTCCATTAAGCAGATGAGGGTGTCAGTGGAGGGGCCTGGTTGGGCCTTCGGGAGAGAAAGAAGCGGAAGGCTTTTAGGCCACCTGCATGGGGGAAACAAGTGTTCATGGACTGGCTGTCCAGGGTGAAGATGAGGTGTTGGGTGCCAGCGAACTGTAAGTCTCGAAGGAGGTGGAGGGCATAGGTGGTGTCCCGAATGCAGGTGGGGAGTTCCTGGACCAGGGGAAAAGACAGAGTCAAGGTAAGCAGAGTTCAGTGTGGCAGAAGCAGGCAGAGGCAATGGGTCGGCCAGGGCAGTCATGTTTGTGGATTTTGGGAAGGAGATAAAACCGGATGATGCGGGGTTTGGGAATGATGAGGTTGGAGGTGGTAGCTGGGAGGTCACCTGAGATGATGCGGCTGTTAATGGTCTGAGAGATGATGGTTTGGCGGTCAGGGGTGGGGTCATAATCAAGGTGGGGGGGTAGTAGGAAGCATCAGAGTTGGTGCATGGCCTCCACGATATAGAGGTCAGTGCGCCATCCCACCACTTCACCGCACCCTGGCCTTATCCGTGGGTTTGATGCTGAAGTTGGGGCTGGAGCAGAAGGCTACGCATTCCATGGGGGAGAGGTTGGAGCGAGTGAGGTGGGGGGAGAGGTTGGAGCGAGTGAGAGGGGTGGGGCAAGTGAGAGGGAGGAGAGGTTGGAGCCAGTGAGAGGAGTGGAGCAAGTGAGAGGGATGGAGAGGTTGGAGCAAGTGAGAGGAGTGGAGCGAGTGAGAGGGGTGGAGAGGTTGGAGCGAGTGAGAGGAGTGGAGCGAGTGAGAGGGATGGAGAGGTTGGAGCAAGTGAGAGGAGTGGAGCGAGTGACAGGGGTGGAGAGTTTGGAGCGAGTGAGAGGGGTGGAGAGGTTGGAGCGAGTGAGAGGGGTGGAGAGGTTGCAGCGAGTGAGAGGGGTGGAGCA
>JAHRHZ010000004.1:31107165-31148549 GCA_024137785.1 Ginglymostoma cirratum
CAGCGAGTGAGAGGGGTGGAGCAAGTGAGGGGGTGGAGAGGTTGGAGTGAGTGAGAGGGGGCGAGAGGTTGAGAGGGGTGGAGAGGTTGGAGCGAGTGAGAGGGGTGGAGAGATCGAGGCAATTGTTGTTGTGACGCAGTCGAAGATGAAGAGGTTGAGGGAGGGTGGGAGGCTGTGGGGTGGTGTCCAGGAGGAGGAGTTGTGTTGGACATGGGAGAAGGGGTCTGCAGAGGGGAGGACAGACTCCCTGTCAAAGAAATAGGCGCGGAGGCAGAGGCAGTGGAAAAAGAGTTCGACATCCAGGCGTGTACATAATTTGTTGACGTGTGGGCGCAGGGAATGAACGTGAGTCCTTTGCTGAGGACTAATCGTTCATCCTCAGTGAGGGAGAGGTCTGAGGGGGATGGTGAATATCCTGCAGAGCTTAGGCCTGGGGTTGGGTGTAGAGCTGGAGCTGGAAGTGGAGTTGGAGATTGTTTCGGGAGTGGGTGTGTGTTTGGGAATGGTAACGTGGGCGGAAGCAGAAGTAGTGATGTGGTCAGCAGCATTAACAGAAGTGACATTGTCAATGGCGGGAGCAGCAAAGTCAACCACGTGGTTAATGGCACCAGACAAATTAAGGATGAGGTCGCAGATAGGGTTGGTGTCGAGGGTGGTGCAGAAGGTCAGTGTTTAGAGGTAAGCATGAGCAAGTTTGGTGTACTTACGATCCTTGATGTAAGGGCAGAGAAAAAACATTGGTTTGAGGGTGTGGATGATGTGTAGAATGCAAAACAGTAGAGGTCCTTTGCAAGTCTGGGAAAGAGAGGCTTTCAGCTGGGGTAGGGCTGACTATAGTGCGAGAAGATGCTGGCACATGGCTGCGAGCCTGGAGCTGAGGATCTGTAGGGAAAAACATTTTTTGGAGGCTCTGGATATTCTGTAGGAGCGGTTGTCATGGTTTGGTCCAAATTAGGATAGTCTGAACATTGTTTAGAGTCCATGGGGTATGAGCTGGCTGTGTAGGCAGGTACTGTGAAAGGAGACATGGCTGTAGTAATGGGTTTGTTTCAGTATGTGGTTGAAGAGCTTCAGGGCAAGAGGAGATCACCAGTAGGTTGCAGTGGGAGAGAGATCCACTGAGATCTTTTCAAAGGGAGGAAGACAAATTCTTCAAGGTGGGCTTCCTTGGAAGAGGCTTCACAGTAGGGTTTTCAGTCACTCAGAGATAGCAAGACACCTGTTGTTACATTGACCAGGAGGCAGACCCAATACCAATCATTTGTGTCACTGCCCAAAATTAGTTTCTACTCATCTATCTCCTGTCCTGAAACACAAAGCTAATTCTTTATATGACATTGAGCCATCATGTATGCAGTATGTAAATAAATTCAGTTCAATATGTTCCACTATTGAGAACCCTGTGTTTACCGAAAGCATTCTATTCTGACCCCTGTGAAGGATCAGGCTAACCAAAAGCTAAGCCAACACTCACCACTGAGTTTCTTTGAAGTTATTGAAGACAGGCTCCCCCCGGAAAACCCACTGGATCTGTCCTGTGAGGAGATGACTCTTGACTCAGGAACGAGCGTCGGAATCTTTGCTGTCCGCTTAGGCTGGTGACCTTATGGTGACAAAACATGTAGCAACGTTATCCAGCGCCTCACATTAACTCATGCTACATAAATATCAGAAATGATGACGTTTAACATAAAACAGCTTATTTGCTTATTTTAAAACTGCATTTCGTTCTTGCTTTGGCACTTAACCGTTGAGAACAGGACATTCCCAGGTTCAAGTCCTGTTTGAGGACAGCTTAGTGTGATGGTAGATGTGGGTGAGTGAACACCTAAAAGAAACCTGACATTAAATTGAAAGGGATTGATCCAAATGATAGGTCAGCTTCTTGCAATGAACTACTAAATTGGGCACGGAAGATAGATGTATCCTTGACAGAAGGCCTTTGCTTTTCACGTTTTTGTTCTTTTCTCAAAAAGCTGCACTGAACGACTGAGCTATGATCCAGCCAGCAGGCCTCTGACCAAAGCCATCTCCCCACCCAATACTAAACTGCCAGTTCCTCTCACTGGGAGCAGGTAGGACTTAACCAAAACATTTTCAGTCAAATGTTAAGCTTAGCTGTTCAAGAGAATCCTTATGCAGGTTCTTATGCAATCAATATCAGATTATCAGGCCAACAGACAACATCAGGATTCACATACGACCATTAAAGGTCCTCAATATTACCCGGGACACTGCTGCACTTACACCAAGGAGTCTCAAACCACCTTTTCACTGAGGTGTAAAAAATTATGAGAGATTTTGAAAGAAAAACTATTTCCATTAGAAAGACGGACGACACAGATAATTGGCATAAAAGTCAGCAGGAAGCGCAGAGAATTTTTTTACGTTGCAAGTTGCTATGATCTGGAATAGTATCTGAAAGAGCAATGGGAGCCAATTCAATAACACCTTTCAAAAGAAAACTGGATAAATATTTGAAAAGGAATAAATTGCAGACTACAGAGAAAGAATTGGGGAGTGGGACAAATTAGATAACTCTTTCAAAAAGCCACAGTGTTCAAATGGTCTCCTTCTGTGCTGTAAAAGTCCACGATTCTATGCCCCAGACTTTAAGAGTAATTGCATAAATACTGAGAAACTGATCATGCCTCTAAGCTATCATGAGTGAGAGCCACACTGAGATAATAGAGACACTCAGAGGAGAAAAAAAATTACAGGAAAATGCAGATAGACAATGAGAAAATAATTGCACAGAGTTATCATCTCAGTGGAAACCAATACACTTTTTCTGAAAAATATCTGAAATCCCAGTTACTGAAAGAATGCGGCCACAAGATTTGGTCCAAACAAAATGATATTTTCCTGTACAAGAATCAAACAAAACAAACAGTGAGCACTCTCTCAGATAACTGCCTAAAACCCAAAACTGACATGAGATAAATACAAATTAACAGGAAGATTGATTATAAACTATAAATAACACTTTAAATGACAAACGCAATTAAGACAGATCTTACAAATTGGATAGGCGGTCAAATCTCAGCCAAGGTCCTTCTATATTCTGTCTTTTTCACAAAGAATTTCAGCTGCTCTTTTTCCTGAACTTAGCTTGAGCCCAAATTGACAGCAGTATATAAGCAACCTAAATCCCACAGGCATGATCTATACCAAAAATGGCAAATATCTGAAGAACTTCCTCAACACTGCTACCAGCCATCTGGATGGTGTTGATCCATCAACATTATCTTCAGTAAAAGCTACAGAACTATTTGCCCACTCTCAGCTTCTTGATTTATCCTACATCTTCTTCAGCCCGCCTAGATTGCATCACTAGGATCTTCTAGATCAGAGTCCTTTTCCATGGATTAAACCAGTTTCCACTCCCGAGAAGAACGTCTGTTGCAGTCTCAATTTCCTTAGAAACCTCCTGTCTTAGTTTTATTTCTCAGTGTCCCTTATGTTTTCCCTATTCAGTTACAGTCCGCCTCAAAAAATACAAGCTTGGAAACCACAGATTTCATCAGAACAGTAGTGGCATAAACAGCAGCACAAGAAAAGTCCATCATTGCTGCACAGCTACAGGAAAAGAAAATGTCTATCTTGTCCATCAGCGAAACTACAATAGAATAAATATGCATATATTGTGTGCTAGTTGGCAGAACGTACTTGTAACTGCATAACCTTGAACACATTGAAAAGTTGTATATTTATATAATGCCAATCACAACCTCAACAAGCCCCAAGTGGTTCACAGCCATAGCAGTACTTTTGAAGTGTAGTCACAGTTGTAATATAGAGAGCCTGGCAGCCAACTTGTGCACTTCAAGTTCCCACAGACAGCAATGTGATAATAAGATACTGCCAGGAAATGAACAACACCAAGAACACACAATCTAACAATCTTCCCTTGATATTCAACAACATTACTATCACTTCATTTCCAACTATCCACATCCCCAAGTATCCACCATTAAGCAGAAATTCAACTGAACCAGCCAAATAAATTCTGTAGCTACAGCAGGACAGAGGCTGGAGGTTCTGCAGACAGTACCCATTCAAGACACCCACCGTCTCAACAAGCAACAACAATCCTCCATCCTGGGTCGAAATATTCAAACTGTTTTCTTAAAAGAGCACCATGGGTGTAGCTACATGATGGACTGCAGCAGTTCATCAGCACCTTCTATTGGGCAGTTATGGATGGACAACAAATGCTGGTCCAGCCAGCAATACCTACATCCTCAGAAATATTTTTTTAAAAAATAACCAGGTAATTAATTTTGAATGAAGTTTTTACTAACATTTAATTTCATATTGGCGAATGTATATTGAAATTTGGGATCAAAAGTTATGGGGAGAAAACAGGAGTAGCCTATTGAATTGGATGATCAGCCATGATCGTGAAGATTGGCAGGGTAGGCTTGAAGGGCTGAATGGCCTCCTCCTGCTCCTATCTTTTATATGTTTCTATGAAATAAATATTGGTCAGGATACTGGAGACAGCTTCCCAGCTCCTCTATAAATAGTGCCACTAGATCTCTCTCATCCTCCTGAGGGTGCAGTCAAGAGTATGAAATTAACATCGCTTCTCGAAGCACTGTGGACATTGCAGCACACCTTCAGTCCTGCAATGAACACTCAGTCTAGTTGAGATGCCTGTGTCTGTACAATATAATGATGCACAAAGTGCAGGCTCAGAGTTAAGTGGCCAACAACAGGAAATTATCACTTGACCCAGACCTCCTGAATTGGCTTTTATTCAGGCACTCATTTAGTTTCAGTTCTAACAGACAAGCAATTGCTTGCTACAGCTTTCAGAATCTGATCTGAGTCTATTAACTGTTGTTATGAAATCCAAACATCCAACATCTGCTCAGGCTGAAAAGGACCTTGCAGTGGGAAGGGGAAAAGCCAATAGTTGTGATTCCACCTTCATAAGTAGGTCTAGGAAAAGAGTGTCTGTTTACAGAGTATGAGGAGATGGGCCTGAAAGTAAACAGCAGAAGATCAAAGGTTATAATCTCTGGACTATCATTGGAGCTGCAAGCAAATTGGTATTGGGTACTTATTGGATAACCAGGGATGTACAGAGGAGTTTAAACTAAAATGTGGGGCAAGAGACTAAACGTGGTAAAATGCAATACATCAAAGTCTAGAGAAAAGTTAAGACAGGAATGAGAAATGCGGGTCAGGAAATAGCAGGAGGGACAGAGAGAAAGAAACCTAGGAATACACCAACAAGTAAGAGCATTTTTAACAAAATGAACAAAAAGTCAAAATTAAAGGTTCTGTCTGAATGCCTTGTAGCTTTCCTAACAAAGTAAACAAATTGGAGTGTGCATTTGAAGCAAACCATTCTGATTTGATAGCCATTACAGAAACATGAATTCAGGATGTCAAGGGTTGGGTGTTGTATATTGAGAGGTTACATGGCATTCAAGAAAAATAGGAAACTAGGTAAAGGTGAAGAGGTAGCACTGCTAATGAAGGAAGACATTTGTGCAATAGTTGGGGATGGCCTTGGTTCAGTTTATCTTCATGTGGAATTGGTTCAGGGGGAAATGAGGGATAGTAGGGGAAAAATGTCAATAATGGGAGTGATCTACAGACCTCCAAACAGTAACCACAATATGGGACAAAGTATACAAGAAGGAATATTAGATGCTTCTGACTAAAAGGACAGCAAATATCATGGGTGACTTTAATCTACTTTTAAACTTGAAAACTTAGACTGGGTTTCATAGCCTGGATGAGGACTTTGTGCTTTTGAGATAGTTTCTTAAAGCAACCTGTTTGAAACCAAACAGACGGCAGTCATATTCAACTTTGGTATTGTGTAATGTGGCATGATTAATGAATGACCTCAGATTTAAGGCAATCATAAGTAACAGTGAGTACAATATGACTGATCTTTATGTCCAGTTTGAAAGGGAGAAAGGGGACAACTGGTGTTTTAGGCCTAAATAAGGACAACTACGTTGGCCTGAAAGCTGAACTAGCAGAAGCGAACTGACATACTAGTTTAGGGTCAGATCAATAAAGGCACAGTGGCAGACATTTAAGGGAATACTTCGGAGTACTGAAAATAAGTGTCTTCCAACTACAACAAGAAAATATTAAAGACAGCACCCACCATAGTTAACTGAAGGAGTTAGGAAAAGCATCAAACTTGAAGAAAAAGTGTACAACTGAACTAAGATAAGTAGAGATCAGAGTGGTCTGAATACAAAAAAACAGCAGAGAATGACTAAAAGGTAATCAGGAGGAAAAAATTAGAGTACAAAACGAGGCTAGCTAGGAATATCGAATGGAGAGCAGGGATTTCACATGTATTTAAGAAGAAAATGAGTGAGTAGAGTGTTGGTCCTCTAGAGAGTGAAAATTGGAGTTTAATAACAGATAATAGGAAAATGGTGGATTAAACTAAGAAATATTTCCCTTCTGTCGTCACTACAGGGAATACAACAAACATTCTAGCAATCATTAAGTCGGGGGAGGGGGGGGAAGGGAGAGAGGAACATAGCGAAGTTACAATTGCAAGAGAAGTGGTACAATGCAAACTGATGAGTGGGAGCCGACAAGTCTGAGTCCAGGTGGGTTTCATCTGACGGTCTTACATGAGATAATGGGCGTGTCGGTGTTAATATTCCAAAGTTTCCTAGATTTGGGAAAGATTTCATCAGACTGGAAAGTAGCACGTAGTTCATGATGGAGAGGGGAACATATCAGCATGGGTAGAAAACTGGCTGGCTGACAGCTAACAGAATATGCATAAATGAGTCTTAGTCTGATTGACAAGATGTGACAGCTCGGGTCTCCCTATTCCATGAGGCAGGGAAGGAAAAAAACTAGGAAGAATAGGCTATTAAGCTTGATGTTTATCATGGGGAATGTCTTGGAATCAATCATTAAGGAGATTATAACTGCACACTTCATAAAGCTCAAGGTAATACGGAAGAGTCAGCATGGTTTTGCCAAAGGCAAATTATGTTTAACCAATTTATTAGAGTTCTTTGAAGCAGCAGCACATGCTGTGGATAAAAGGGTATGTACTATACTTGAATTTCCAAAGACATTCGATAAGGTTATTACAGAAAATAAAAGCTCATGATAGCCGGGATGACATATTAGCATGGATGGAAAATTGGCTGGCTGGTGGGTAACAGAGAATGCATAAATAGGTCTTTGTGTTATTGGGAGAATGTGATGACTGAAGTCCCAAATGGGTTGGTTCCACAGTTTACAATTTACATTAATGGCTTAGATGAGGGGAATGAAGGCATGCTAGCTAAATTCAGAGATGGCACCAAGATAAGTAGGAAAGTATGCTGTGAAAAATACATAAAGAAGTTAGCATTAGGCATGGATTGATTGAATGAATGGACAAAATTCTGTCAGATGGAACTTAATATGGGAAAATGTGAAATTGTTCTCTTTGGCTGAGAGAACAAAAAATTGTATTACTTAAATGGGGAATTACCGCAAAATTCCAAGGTTCAGAGTGAATTAGGTGTTCAGCTGCACAAGTGAGGTCTTTTTACAGGTGTAAGCAAATAGTCAGCGAGGCTAATGGAATGCTATCCTTTGTTGCAAGAGAAATTGAACATAAATGTAAGGATAAAATACTTCAGTCATGCAGGGCATTGGTGATGCCACATCTCAAATATTGTGTGTAATTTTGATCTCCTTATTTAATGTGGGATGAAACAGCTTTGGAGATGGTTCAGACAGGGTTTACTAGATTGATACCTGAAATGAGGGTTTGTTTGACCGGCTGAATTTGTTTCCACAAGAGATTAGAAGAGTGAGGGGTGACTTGATTGAAACTCATAAGATCCTGAACGTTCTTAACATGGTGGGCAAAGAAAGGATGTTTCCTATGATGGCCGAGTCCAGAAATAGGGAGCACCGTTTTAAAATTAGGGGACGCCCTTTCAGGACAGAGATGAAGAGATGGGTGAATTTGCAACTCTGCCTCAGAAGGCAGTGGAAGTGTGATCACTGATTATTTCTAGGACACAGGTGGATACGTTTTTGTTAGGCAATGAATTTGAACTGGTGGAACTTGAAAGACAAACAGGTCAGCATGAATGGCAAGGCAGGCTTAAGTGACTGAATGGTCTATTTGTGATTCCTATTTGAACAGCACCGTCGAAACAGATTTACACCTCAGTTAACTGCAAGTGCACAGAAAAGCTCTTGTTTTTTTCTTGATCCTTTAATGGGATGAGTGTGTCATTGGCAAGGCAAGCATTTGTTGTCTATCCCTAAATGCCTTTAACTGAGTGGCTTGCTGAACTATTTTAGAGAGAGTTGAGAGTCATGCAGATTGGTGTGGGTCTAGAATCACATGTGAATCAGTCATGGTAAGGATAGCAGATTTCTTTCCCTAAAAGCCGTTAGTGAATTACACGGGTTTCCACAGCTATCAATAAGAGTTTAACAATAACTAGTATTGAGACTAGTATAATATTCCAGATTATTTATTGAATTTATACTCCAGCAGGACTTGTGGCGGGATTTGAACTAATGTCCCCAGAACATTAGCCTAGGTTCTGTCATTGTGACATTACCGCTACATCACCAACTCCTCCAACAACAAACTGTTATCTTTCTCAAAACACGACTGACATGGTCTTTCACCATCTAACACAGCACATGTCCTTTGCATGCTGATATTTTTCTGATTGAATGGCCAGTCATCCATGGGAATTTAATTTAGTTTTTAGACCAGTTCTGTTCTAGCTTGCTGTGCTCACTGCGCCAGGTTAAACTAAATCTCAATTTGCTTGATTCTACATGTATCGATGAGTCTTAATATAGATGGTATCAAAAGGTAGAGACAGTTTATGTTCAGGACTGTATTATCAAAATCATGCAGTGAATAATTCACAAAATTGACAACATTAAAATCTCTATTTTAGCACAATGATAGCTATTAGGTCTCCTATGAGTCTCAAATTTACAAATCTCACCTGAAGTGGTTCCAGTGTGCCTATTTCCTCAACCCTGGCAACCTCTACATCTGCTGAATGAGGCCTTAAAAAGCACTCCCCTGTCCTTTATTTCTATCTGTGTCAGTTGTGGATCAGTTGGTAGCACTTTTACCTTTAGGGCTACAAGGTTCCATTTCAAATCCCAACTGTGAATTGCAAACGAAATTCAAGGTTGACTCTCTCATGCAGTACTGAACATGTTTTGAACTATGGGAGGCGTCAGCTTTCAGATGAGACATTAAACCAAAGTCCTGTTGGCCAGTTCAGGCAGCTATCAAAAGCTCCCAAATCATTATTACAAAGACAAACATAAAAGATATCCCAGTATCCTGACCAATAACGCTTAATCAAAATCACAGGGTATCCGTTTGTTATTACAGTACTGTCCATGGGGGCTTTGCTGTTGCAATTTTTTTTAATTTGCTTTAACCTTTATCCCTAAGTTCTGAAATTATCTCTCATTCTTTAAAATTTACCTCTTGGGACAAGCATTTGGTCACTTGTCCCAGTAAGCAGCTCAGCATCAAAAACTTTTTAACAGGGCTTTAGAAGTCCCAGCATTTTATTCTGCTCATGTTGCAATTTCAGTGCAAGTGGTTGTACTATTACTGCTGCTTCAAACATTTGCTGTCACTTTCAACTGCGTTGTCAGCGCAAAGTAAATCAGATCCCTCAAGCCCGCCCTACCAATCATGCTGATCTGTTTGTCTTCCAAATTCCACCCATTCAAATTCCCACCTAACAGAAGTTTATCCACCTGGTCTTAGAAATATTCAATGACCTTGCTTCATCTTCGAGACATCCCAGAGCCAGGTTAAGAAATGGATTTCTTTCTGTCACATCCCAAGGTAGCCAGCGTAGACCAGTAGTTCAAATTTACAACAGGACTTCCCAAGGTGGGGGTGGGGACCCCAAGTGGATTGCAAACAAAAGTTTGGGGCCTTAAACTCCAAGGCAGGAAAGACCACTGTAGAACTGTAACCAAGTTACAACAGTTATAATGTTTCTGCTCTCACAGCCACAAACCTTTCCCCCATACCACCTCCACATCCACCCTCATTCTCTCACTTTTCACTGAGGGAATCACAATAACTTTCAAGCCACAGAAAGGGGTCACTGGGAAAAAAAAGGTTTGGGAAGCACTGATCAAGAACTCTGTCACTAAAGCAGCAGCTTTAAGTGTTCTGTATTCCTGTACAGCACTGTGGATTCAATGTCACTTCCCTGGTAAAGACTGTCCCTGGTTTGCATGGAAAGACAGACAGGACTGTCTCATGCACATTTCATTTTTCCCTCTGATGCATAGCCGGGTTGGCTGCCCCACAGCAGGCAGCCAACACTTTAAAAGAATAAACGTAAATGGAACATTAAAGCTGCAGGAGACAGAGTTTATCCGTGGGTCTTAGTGGGATCAATTTTGCTTGCAACACATTGACTGAACATTTTGCTCCCCTGTGAATGTTTGTGCTCCTTTTGATGAGGAATCTCAGTGTTGGGAACAGAGCACACCAGCACTGTTTCAGATCTAAGCACTCCCAGGTTAATACACAGGCTCGTTAGCTACAGAGTAAAGTCACATTTTTCCAGTAGTGCATTGCATCTCAATCTCAAGGCAATCCATCATTTCACTTTCCTTTCCGTCTTTTACACCTTACAAACACTCGAGTATAAATGCTAATTTGCCAACAAATTGCGTTTGTTCAGAAGACTGTGCCAGTCGTGAGAGCAAGACTTTTATCCAGCCACACAAGGTGAGAATCAAAGGATGGTGTGCTAATCCACTACAGTATCTAGCATCCACAAGGATGTATTTTCTACCCCTCACCCCTCCTCAATTTAATGAGAGACAATTGTTCAGCATAGTAATAGCTCATTAATCAATATCCCTTGCCTTCTTTTGGAGAATTGCAAGTGGACAAGAATGAGCATCAATGAATTCAAGTGAACCAATATTCCATAGGTAGGCAGCCTCTGCATGCAGTTCCATGAGGGTTTAAACGGGATGACCTGAAAAAGGGAAAATGGTGCAGGTTCCACAATGAGTTCACTCATTCAGCTACCAGCTGGATGTTGAATTAATGCTGCCTACTGAACAGCACGAAAGCCAACATTGCAGGTGACTAGCTTTGCTTAAAGCTAACCTACACCCTCTAAATGGGGAGAGGCATTGTAACCAAAGAGATAGAAGGTGGCAGGAAATTGAAACAGAATTAGGCCTGCCTCTGCCATTTGATAAGGACATGACTGAACTTCAGATGTTTTTCCATCCTCCTCTGATTTTCCTTCATTCCTAAACATCTATCAGCTTCAGTCTTGAATGTATGGTCAGATTGTTCAGCCTGACACAGTTCACAGATGGCCAGACACCTGATTCTCCAGATGGTCCAGACTGAAAGCCTGGATGGGCTCCAAGAATCACTAATGGATTAATTCACCAGGGGTCCGTTTCCACAGGTAGAAATGCAATATTTGCTTTGTCTAACTGAGAACTTTGTGAAGTTATAATAGGGGTTTTTAATTGAAATTTTTTTTACAACGTAAAAGTTTTTTTTGACAAAATTAAGAGGAGTAAAGTAAAGCATCTGGTATTGATTCTATAAATCCTCTGTGTTATTGACATTCTTATTGGGGTACGTAAATAACTTTTTTTCAGAGGTGATTTTTGAATGAATTTTTTTTCAAGTACAATTCAAGATTTGCCAATGCTATTACAGCAAACTTTGCTTTAACTGACACCTTATAAACCAGCAGTCTTGACAAACCAGTAAAAATTATATACCTGAAATACCATAAGTTTACTGTGTAATTGTAATCTCTGTGATATCCAAACAGTCAGTTAAGGGACAGAGTGAGAAGGCTCTCTGCAGTAAGTTTTATTTAAGGCAAAGTTGCATTATTATTTAAGTGATTTATGCTGTAAATAAAGTAGAACGGTGATGTGTACACCCCTAACATTACATTTCGACTACTTAGCGTGTGTTTTTTCATTGATTATGTGGACGCCCTGATCAATCAGAAAATTTGATCAACTGGAATGCTCCTGGTCCCATAGGTGTCAGTTAGTAAAAGGTTTGCAGTATATGGGTTCATTGGCTCTAAATTGTATATTTGAGTGGGTGAGCATGGAGGATACAGTGAGAGGTATTGGAAGTGAAATTGAGGGCACACAGGGGCCATAGCAATAACATGGGAGGAACTGAGAAATGTGAGGTGAGAGGACTAGATAGTATTGTAGCCTTTGACACAACTGAGATAAAATCCAAGAGAAGCAAAGCAGGCCTTGTAACTAACCTGCCTCAGCACTCACTGCCTCCCTGACCACATCCAAATTGCTTCCAGGGTCAGCGTGTCTGATGTGATCCTGCCTCCACCTCCCCAGAGGTAAAATAGGGACTATTTATACAAAGACAGGTCTGTCAAGTCCATGTTGTAGCCTCCTGCTCCTTTTATGTTGCTCCACTTTCTCTGATATCTCCTCTGTCTGCTCATGGTCCCACTCCTCAGCCTCTCAGCTGACAGACTGTGGTGAAGGCTGTTCCCTCATAGTGAGCTCCCTTTTCTTTCAAGATGCTAGTTATAATTTCAATGAAAGCCTGAACAGAAGCAGAGGCAAACAAAGTGAAAGCCTTGGTTGCTTTGTCAGCCACTGGCGAAGTTTTTCTGGTCCTGTTTCTCACCACCTTTTTTTGCCAAGCTAAGATATTCCATATATTAGTACTGGTCAAAGTTGTGGTAAGGACTTTGCTACATAATGGCCCAAGGGGAATAGAGTATCAGCTAAATATCCTTTACCATTCTGCCTTCTCCACCTCCTTCCTCTTCTCACAGATTATCTTACTTTGTGTGGTCTTTTGCCATTCTCCCAGTCTTAGTCAATTCTCAGAGGAAATTCTACCAGACCATCCCTCCCCAGTAACAGTTTTAGTCAGCACACTATCTGATATGACATATGTTGCATTTGTTAACACCTGAACTGCAGAGGGTATGCTCATTCCACATGCAGTTACAATGCCTATGATGACATAGCTAGAAATGTCCCACATCACCAAAGGTGGTACCAATCAAACCAGAAAAGAACTGTTTCTGCCATGTCAATCACAATCCCCACTCACTGTGCTGCACCCAACCTTTCACCTCCTCACTTGCCACCCTCAGTGGTGAGCAGTTTGGGAGTGGGGTGGCATGAGGTTTAATAAGCAGAATAGCAATCAAGGCAGTGAGAGGATTGGTAGCAGAGGCAGCCGGGAGGTGGGCAGCGGGTCCCAGTGAGAGATAGGAAGTGTGCAGCAAGGGTTCAATGAACAAAGGGTTCACAACAATTATATTAGCAATGGAAGGAGCCACACATGTGCCACTGGGTTGATTGGGGACCAAGTCAATATCAAATAATACAGTGATGACAAAATCAGTAGTGCAAGGCCAGGTGGACCAATTCCTGTAAAGCTTTTCAAACTTTAGAAAAAGATCTAAAACACTAAATCATTGCATCTGTAGCCAGATTAAATAATCAGGCAACTGACCAGGAAGTGGTTCACAATTCAATTTGAAGTGTGGTTACTGTGTTTGATCCATCATGCTGTTTCACATCGTGGTACATGAAGTGAGCTTAAGGCTAGGTATTGGCTAGTGTGTGGAATTCCAAAGTGGTAGCGACTCCAAAGTAGTGTTGCACACTAATTGGGCTTTCACATCTCTGCTCTACATGCTGTCGAAGGCTGTTAGGCACATAAACCCTTTTCCATGATGGCAATCCAAGTGCTTCCTTTTAAGAATATGCATGCACATCCTAAGTTCCATTTTACATTAGCTGACTGTATAGTGTCTAAATAAAGGTCCAGTTTAACAATGAGGTATTGAATCTGCCATAGGATACCAGCTGAATGGGTGATGAGTAATAGGTGTCCCCTGCCCTCCTACGTATATTTAGGAAAATTGTCTGCATCAAAGCCCATTTTTACTGCACTGTACAGTATCAGTGAGCATGGCTTTCTCACTGTCTTTCACAGCTAAACAACTGCACATCATATTCAATTAGTAAATATGATCATGTATACCAGATAGTCACAAGGTACAAGCCATTGTAATGAAGGTGCCCCCACTTGCAGAGGAGGCTGAACAGAGACACAATTACTATTAGAAACAGGCTCTGAATATTAGAAGGGCTTCATGTTCTAATTCCTAGCATGGAAACATTTCATTTCACTAGTGTAAAACCAAACATAGGGAATATGACAATGTATTGAAAGCTTATGGGTGTTTTATGTGGGTTTGCAATGGTAACAGTCAAAATATTTGTACTGGCAAAGTAAGTGAAGTTAGTGAAGTCACAAAACACTGCTGTTCACTTTGAATGTTGAAATATACAACTAAAAGCTTAATGAATTATTAAAACTTAGATCTAGGGCTGGTGGCATTGCCTTAACTTCTTGCATTAACAAAGTGAGATCGGGAGGCAAAGATCCTAACCAACCTCTGCTGTTTGATTGCAATTATAACTCAGGAACAGCTCATGTTCCAGGTCAATGGATTATGAATGAAGTGTAACTGCAGCATTGTCAAGGACTTGCAGTCACAGAAATAACCTGGAGCCACAGTCATTTCAGTTAAAAAGGTCAAGCTTGAAATGATCTGAAACCCAAAGATTCTCCAGGAAGCAAGCCAAGTTGCATTCACCAATGGGAATATTTTACTGAGGGTGTTGACTTCTTAAAGTCTGTTGTGAATTGAACCATGTTTCTGTGTCTTGCAAACATGTGGTTGCCAATCCAAAGACAAACAAAATCTATTGTGTACTGATGTTACAATTATGAGGTAAAAAGAATGTCATGTTTCAGGACTGTATCTCTAATTTAAGGTCAAATGAAATGCCTGTTCCAAAGTTTGCCTGGCTGGTTTGATTATTAAAGATTGAAGGGGAACCAGATGGTTTTAGCAGGAAAAAGTTACAAAATGCTCCTCCTGGAGATAATGCCAACATCCGTTATAACAGCAATGAATAGACTGTAAGTCTCCAAAGTTCCAAGCAAGTGTTGAAAATGTTGAGTTGTAAAAAACTACATTTTAAATTGTCTGTTTACTTCCAAGATTAAAAAAACACTGAGGTCTCAACGATAGCATAACAGCATTCCTACCTGGATACAATGCCCATGCAGTTCACAATGTTATGGCAATGAGCTTCAAGAAGGGAAAGCTTTCTACAATATCCCTTAAAAACTCACAAAATTAGACTAGCAGGATTGAGAAAAATATCAGCCAGAGGGTGAAAGTCTCTATGACTTACTGCGCAGAAACTAGAGTGGAAATTTGTGCTTGGACTGAAACCACCAAATATGTGAGAATTAAAACCAGGGTGAAAGACTCACCAAGTTTGCACCAGAGACAGAATTGTCAGGAAACACCCTTACCATGAAGACATTTTTAGGGTTAAAAGTAACTACACTGGAAAAGGTGAGGTACAAAAGTAATTACTCCAGAGCCAAGAATCACTTTAGACTGGATTCCAGCAAAATCAAATGACTACTTGATTTGATTTGATAGTTCTGAGGAAGGGTCACTCAACCTGAAATAGTAACTCTGATTTCTCTCCACAGATGCTGCCAGACCTGCTGAGCTTTTCCAGCAATTTCTGTTTCGGTCTTTGATTTGATTTTATTTCAAAACAGGGTAAAGTATACCTGTGAAGTGTTTTATTTTACGTTCATTTATGGGAAATGGATGTTACTGGCCAGACTAGCATTTATTGTCCATTCTTAGTTGCTCTTGAGAAAGTGGTAATGTGCTGCCTTATTGAGCTACTGCAGTATTTGGGCATTTGGGTACACTCACAGTGCTATTAGGAAGGGAGTTCCAGGACTTTGATCCAGCGACAGTGAAGTAACAGTGATATTATTCCAGGTCATGATCGTGGGCAGCTTGGAGGGGAACTTGCAAGTGATGATATTCCCTTGCATTTTATGCCCTCGTCCTTTTTCATTGTGCTAAATTAAAAAGTTGCCTGCTATAATACTTATTAGTCATGGTATTTTCAGTTAGTTTGTTACCGTAAAGTCTTTAAACATTATATCCAATCATGTCATCCTTTCAGCTGTTAACCAAAAGTTCAGATTTCTATTTTTAAAATTATTGGTGTCTACAGGGATCGGAACAACAACTTAACCACATGTGACATTAAAATCTCCTACAGTTCAATGTTCATGAAGCTCTCTGCTCGTGAACTATCCCACTGAGCCTGATGATATAAAAATGAAAAAAACTGCAGGTGTTGTAAATCAGAAACGAAAGCAGAAATTGCTGGAAAAGCTCAGCAGATCTGGCAGCATTTGGGGAGATAAGTCAGAGTTAACATTTCAGGTTGAACAACTCTTCGTCAGAACCCGATGTACACGCTCAGCTTTCTTCTTCATCCTGAGGTGAGCTTCAGATTTCACATGTGGGCCACCAGTAAGACTAACCCTTCCACTTCTGCATCACTGCCTCTTTGCACCAGTCTTCATCTTTGCAATTTTGAGAAGTATTTTTCAAAAACAGTATTCCTCTGAGAAACCCTATCAACTTCAGGTATTGAAATTTTCACAGTGTTATGTGGCAGTGTTCCATATTTCCACAACACTTCTTGACATCACTGCTGAACAAACTAACTCTAATTTAACATTATGCCCTCTTAAGCTGGATGCTTCCACCAGAGAAAATAGTTTCTATTCTCTGTATCACATTCTTTAATCATCTTAAACCCTTCAGTTATTCGACCCCTTAATCTTCGATTTTTGGGGAATATAAACCTGATATATGCATTTAGTCCTCATTTCTTAATCCTATCAGTCTCTCTTTCGGTCTGGCAAATCTACTCCTGGGACAATATGTTCTCTCTTCCTCCATTAAAAGATTGCTAAACCCTGTGGTCTTCAGTCTCACCTCCTTTCTTTCTATCCTTCCTGTTCATTGTTCACTTCAACTTTTTAGTGAGATCCACATCAACTTGACAAATGCTGTGTAAATAAGTTACTATTGTATTTGCCTCAGTGCAATTAGCAATTGAACGCGCAGAAATAAATCACAGGTCAACTTCAATGCATGTTGATTGAATGTTTGAATTTGCACCATACGTTCTTCTTCCAAGGACAGAATTTGTCCAGTACAAAGCTCTCACACAGTCAGCACACCGGGAAATTAATACTGTAAGTCACTCTAATCCATCCAAAGCGTGTATACACTGAGCAAATCACTGCAAAGCTTGCACGCCTGAGTACAGCAGAATCTGTTGAATTAGTGGAATCAGTAGAGCAGGAGGGCAGGTCAATTAGATAATAAGAGGGAAGAGTTGGAGGCTGCAATTCTTATTAGATGCACACCCTTGGCAGAAAGTAGTCATTTTCTCTGTTTTCATCAGCCACACTGAACCTTTTAGCAGTCATTATTTTTAACATGAATGGTTAGCCTTCAGTCCTTCCAGCTAAATAGTGAAAAAGAAAGCCGTTGTCTCCATTTGCTTTAACAAGCCCCTCAGGATCTGCTAATAAAATATTTTAAAATATTAAATGCAATTAAATGCTCAGTCAGCCATGATCATATTTACATGGAGGGGGGGTTGGTGTAGAGTGAGACAGGGTCAATGGATTGCACAGTCTTCCCCTGTTCTTTAGTCAGGGAGCAGACAGGTACTCTGAAAACGAAGATGTGACTCAGGATTGTGTACTGCCTCCCTGGTGCCATGGTCAGGGATGTCACTGAATGGCTGCAGGGCATCCTAAAGGAGTGGGTGAGATAACAAGGTGTAGAGCCGGAAGAACACAGCAGGCCAAGCAGCATCAGAGGAGCAGGAATGCTGCTTGGCCTGCTGTGTTCATCCAGCTCTACACCTTGTTATCTCAGATTCTCCAGCATTGGCAGTTCCTACTATATCTAAAGGAGAGGGTGGTGAGTTAGAGATTGTGGTACATGTTGGTACCAATGATATGGGTAAAGTGAGGAATGAGATTTTGTACCAAGAAGTCAGGGAGCTGGGCAGTAGATTAAAAAGCAGGACCTCAATGGTTGTAATCTCTGGATTCCTCCTGGTGTCATGCGCTGGTGAGTTTAGAAATAGGAAAATAGGACAGATGAATGTGTGGGTCAAGAGGTGGTACAAGGGGGAGGGGTTTCAGAATCCTGGATCACTGGGACCATTTTTGGGGGAAGTGGAACATGTACAAACAGCATCCTTTCAGGTAGGTTTGCTGGTGTTGTTGGAAGGAGTTTAAATTTGTTGGGTAGGGGGAGGGGACACAGGATATCAATGAAACAGAGACACATTATGCTCCAGCAAAGGAAGCAACTCAGAGTGAGTTCAGCTATGTTAAGTGTCAAGAGAGTAAGGCAAGGCTTTACTTTAACACTAGGAGTGTAATAGGTAAGACTGATGAGTTAATGTGTGGATTGACACATGGGAGTATGATATTGTTGCCATCTCAGAAACATCTTGAGGGAAGGGCTGGACTGGCAACTCAACATTCTGGGGTATAGGATCTATAGGCAAGACAGAGGAGGGCGTAAAAATAGTGGTAGTGTAGCATTATTAATTAAGGAGTCAATTACTGCAATAAGGAGAGATGATATCTTGGAAGGGTCCTCAAACGAGGCTTTGTGGGTAGGACTTGGGGGGGGCAGCTACATTACTGGGAATGTATTATATGCCTCCAAAGCATCAGTGGGGAGTACAGGAGCAAATATGTAGACAGTTCACAGGGCTGTGTAAGGGTAATAATTGGGTAGTTATACTAAGAGATTGAACTTTCCCAACGTAAATTGGGTTAGTCATACTGTTAAAGATTTAGAGTGGATGGATTTCTTGAAATGTATCAAGAGGAGTTTTTTGTATCAATACATAGAAGGCTTAACAATGGATAGTGCCGTGCTGGACCTGGTTCTAGGGAAAGAAGCTGGACAAATGTTCAAATGTAGCGGTAGGAGAACATTTAGGCGATAGCGACCACAACACGGCATGGTTCAAATTTGTTTTGGACAGGGGAAAAGGTGGCCTGCAAAAGACAGCTTGGGATTGGGGGAAAGGTATATTTTGTTAGAACAAAGCAGGATATGGCCACAGTACACTGTGACACCTCGTTGCTGGTAATACAGCGGAGTATTTGGGGGAAGGGGGAGTGGTGGGATTCAGAAAGCACAGGTCCAACATGTACCCTTTAGAGGGAGATGTAGCAGCAATAAGTGCAGAGACCCTGGATGTCTGGGACAATTCAGGACTGGATTAAGAAGAAGCATAGGGCTTTTAGCAAGTCCAAAGGGAGCAATTCAGCTGCAGCCCTAGAGGAATACACGAAGTTCAGGAGGGAACTTAAGAAAATAATTATAAGAGCAAAAGGGAGGCATGACAAAGGACTTGTGAACAGGATTAGGGAGAATCCTAAGATATTTTATAAACACATTAAAGGGAAGAGGTTAACCAGGGAAAGAGCAGGGCCCATTGGGAACCAAGGGGACAACTTGTATGTGAAGCCACAGGATATTGGAAGGGTGTTGAATGAATACTTCTCTTCATTCTTCACTCTGGAAAGGAGAATGTAGGTACAGAATTCAAGAAAAGGGACCGGGAGGAACCTGCACAGTTTTGACATAGGAAATGGGGAGGTATCGGAGGCTCTACCAGGCTTTAAAATAGACGAATCACCCGGCTCGGATGAATTGCAAAGAAGATGGTTGTAGGTTACAGGAAGATATAGATGGGTTGGTCAGAAGGGCAGTCCAATGACAGATGGTATTTAATACAGATAAGTGTGAGGTGAGGGAGTATTTAATGAATCAGAGCAGCAGGAAAGCTGACGTTTCGGGTCTCAAAACGTCAGCTTTCCTGCTCCTCTGATGCTGCTTGGCCTGCTGTGTTCATCCAGCTCTACACCTTGTTATCTCAGATTCTCCAGCATCGGCAGTTCCTATTATCTTGGTATTTAATGAATGACAGGACACTGGGTAGCTCGGGATAATTATTCACAGATCCCTGAAATCAGCAGAGCACGTGAATAGCAAAGTTAAGAAGGTATTTGGGGCATTTGCTTTCATCAGTTGTGGCATACAGTAAAAGAGCAAAGAGGTAATGTTGGAGTTGCACAGAGCTTTGTCAGGCCACAACTGGGGTATTCCTGCTCCTATGATGCTGCTTGACCTGCTGTGTTCATCCAGCCCCATGCTTACTATCACATCCTTCCTGTAGTGAAGTGACCAGAACTACACACAGCACTCCAGCTATGGCCGAACCAATGCTCTACAACTTCAACATTGCCTCTTTGCTCTTACACTGACCAGTCTATGACCATCCAGCTCTTCATAGGGTTTTATTAAATTTCTTAATCCATTATAGCAGTTTAAAGTGCCTGAATGTTAATCTTTGCAGGAACAATTTCCAGACCTGAGTTATTAAATCATCTTTATTTTCTTAGAAAATGAAGATGTCAGAAGTATACATTTGCTCACCAACATTTCCCAGGCGCATATGTAGTCTTCCTTTTGTTATTGTTGTCATTCCATATGGCTTAACGGTGCCATGCTTGGTGATATCAGCTAAAGTCATTGGTACATCCGGGGTGTATTCTGTGGTTATGACTGGCAGCTCATGAGAAACTTGGACTGCAGTATGACCTTGGCGTAACAAATACTGCAACAATATGATGATGTTGTTAGCTTATTCTACTCAATGTTGCATTAAATCACATACAATGAAACTGATAGGGCCAATGAATATAGTGACCCATTTTTGAGCCAGTCAATAGCTAAATGGTGCAGTCATTCATTACATTTTTACACCTATTTTTCAGGATTTCTAAAGCTTGTTTTAATTAGAAATTCATGTTAGGGATCCGAGACCCGGGCGAACAAATAAAGTTACAGCCTGGTTCTTCAACCAAACACAATGCATAAATGTTCTTGCTCATTAAGAATTAAGTTGGAATAGTTAATTCAGTGCCAATGAAATAAGGGGAAAGATAGATGGGACTGAGAGAGTGAGAACATGAGGAGGAAAGGGACCAAAAGTAAAAAGATCACTTTTTAAAAATCTCACATAATAATTAAAATCGGAAGGAATGAGACTTCATATTTGTAAAGGTAAAATCTGCCAGACAGGTGAGTTAGCAGTAATTAAGAATTACCCCATACACATGTTTAATCAAGCCCTAAGTTTTATGGTGAGTTTCGTGGGAAATTACTACATTCACTATAAAAAAAACTACTTGCCGAAATTTCTTTTATTGGATTTTTAATGGAGTGGCAAATCTTAATTACTGCTAAACAATCTCAGTGCTCAGTGCTCCAATTTCAGCTCTGCTCTTGATTTGGGTAGCGAGTCTCTCCTGGTACAAAGAAGTTTCTGGTGGGATAGGGCAACACAAATAGCAACTTCCACATTTCCATGTTTAACTACACCTTTTAGTAATGGTGAGCACTTCCAGCCTCATTATTTTCACAGCAAGCGTCAATCCTAAACTTTTAGAATTTCGAAAAAACTGCTCACCTCAAAAAGCCCTCCAGCCAGACAAATAGAAACCAGTGAAACCACTTAGTGTGGAAGCAAAGGTGTCAGTGGCATCCTCAAACAGGAACTTTCAATTAACTGTGAAACATTAGCAGTTTTATTTGGCTTTTAACAGAAAGGATACTTTGACAATTAGGAATGAATTATACGAGTGTGAGTTGATGATAGAGCTCAAACTTAGTTTATAAGCATTAATAATTGAAAAGAATGGCAATGGATAATGAAAAGCCTGATTTAAATTCGTCTTTCACAGAAAACATACTTTAGAATGCAAAGTACATGTAAATATAATCATTTCAGGAACAGAATTCTTCCTGGCATAATGTGAGCTACTTCTCTCCATTTGCTGCTCTCATCTAAAAGGTGTGTTAGATTCATCTGCAGCAAGCAAAATCTCTGAAGGTTCACACAGCATTTCCCTCCGTCGTACTGCAATGAAAGCAGTAATCAAAGGAAAAATACAAGCAGAGGACTCTGAAACCAAGACCCCAGCCATTGCCCATGCACTGGACTTCCTATCAGGAGTGATCATTGACTCCTTTAATGAAGAAGGGAAATCACATTCAATTACGTGTCTTCTTAAAACCAGATAGACAATAGGGTGGCATAGTGACTCAGTGATTAGTACCGCTGTCTCACAATGCCAGGGACCCAGGTTTGATTCCAGCCTCAGGCACCTGTCTGTGCAGAGTTTGCACATTCTCGCGTCTACGTGGGTTTTCTCCGGGTGCTCCGTTTTCCTCCCACATTCCAAAGATGTGCAGGTTAGGTGGCTTGGCCATGCTAAATTGCCCCATAGTGTCCAGCAACGTGCAGGTTAGGTGGATTGGCCACAGGAAATACAGGGTTACAGGGACAGGTAGGCGGGTGGGTCTGGGTGTGATGCTTTTCTGAGGGGCAGTGTGTACTCAATGGGCCGAATGGCCTGCTTCAACACTGAAAGGATTCTATGAGTATAGCCTTGCCAAACAAGGACAAAAAGAATAAAAAACAAACAAAAAAAAAATGAAACGACATAAGTGAGAGAATGGAAGACCAGATTCTGGTCTTTAATCATTCTTACTATGCCTTGTTTTCCCACAGCAATCTGAGCCTTTAAGCTGCTACAGCTGCAGACAAAATCTGTCCAATAAATTTTAAAATTATACATTAATCTACTGATCCCCGTATTCTGACAGCTGAGAATGTCAATCCTAGTGTCTGACACAGTCCACAGACTAACCACTCCCTCCTATCCCTTGTGTATTCATGTTTTGAAATCACCTCTAACTCACTTTCTCCAAGACTTCCCAAGTAAAGACCCTCTCTGTCTTTGTTTGCTCCTTAGCTGTTGAAACCATAGCTTTACATCACTTAATTGACAATAAAAACCAAAATAACTGCAGATGCTGTAGATCAGAAACAAAAACAGAAATTACTGGAAGTGATCAACAGCTCTGGTAGCATCTGTTGAGAGAAATCAGAGTTAATGCTTCAGGTCAAGTGATCCTTTTTCAGAACTTAATTAACCGTTTCTCATTTACATTGCCATCGCTCTCCAACCTTGGCAGTGCTCTTTATTTCAGGCCTCAGGCCTTCACTTCACCTGCTCAACGAAGTTTTTAAATTTCAGGTACTAATACAGATATGCTGAATAGTAAGAAATGTTCAGAAGCGATCAAATGTACCCTATTGCTTTGTATGTCAAGTAATTTTTCAGGTAATCTATGCTCAGAAGCATTAACATGGAACATTTTAAACTCTGCAGGTTTTAGAGGAAGTAACAAGCAATATGGAAAAGGGGAACCTATTGATGTGGTGTACTTAGCTTTCCAAAAGGCTTTGACAAAGTGCCACATTAAAGATTGCTGCAAAATTTAAGAGCCTCCAGTATAGGGGCCACATATTTGCATGGATAGATGAATGATCAGCTATTAGGAAGCAGACAGTAGTCATAAATGGGTTATTTTTGGGTTGGAAAAACGTAACCAATACAGCACTACAGGGATCAGTGCTAGGGCTTCAAGCATTTATAATCTTCGTCGATGACTTGAATGAAGGGACCAAATGTATGGTTGTTCAATTTGTTCGTCACACATATAGATAGAAATGTTAAGTCATGAAGAGGACAGAAGAATGTTCCAAATGGATAGCGATTAGTAAGGAGAGGTGGTAATAAAGTGGCAGCTGTAGTACAATGTGGAAAAATGTGAACTTGTCCATTTCAGAGGCCACAATCAGATCAGCAAGAATCTTATTGAATGGCAGAGCAGGTTCGAGGGGAGGAATGACCAACTCCTACTCCTCATTAAAATATCTCAATATTTTTTGGATCAACATAAGTGGGACTTATTTGGTAAAGAACGTTGACATAGTTGACACTCAACTGTTCCATCAACAAAACAACTTGCATTTATTTTAGTGTCTTTACGCCATCTAGAACTGGGACTTTGATAACCTTTACCTTCAGTTCCACAGCTGCTGTGCCAATCAGAAGTAAGGATTCTGCATCCCAGACATCAATCTGCAATGTCTGCATGGCCAGGTATTGCATAAACCAGCGCTGTTCTCCTTCTTTCATATAACCCGGCTCCACCAAGAATTTCAGCTCCAGCCCTGGAGAATCTGCACACGAATGGGAATAAATGAGGGTCAGGTTGTCATTGTATACATGTCAGTTTAATACAGGGTAAACAACATTAGAAGGGTCCTGGTGAAAATTTCTTCTGCAAATGATCCTACAAAATTCGGAAGATGAAACAGTACACAATAAGGTCCATTATTTTTAAGATTTGTTTTTCCAGTCTAGGGACAGACTTTTAAAATGCATACATTTGCTTTGTTGGCTCTTGTAGCTCAAGACATGAAAATAAACTGACAGAATTCCATCGGGCCTCTCCATAGCAACCATATGCACCATGCTCAAGAAGCACTCATAACATTAACTCCATGGAAGGGGGTGAGGGGCTGAAACAGAAGAAAAACTCTACCATCAACTTCAACAGAACTTGTGCATTCATCCGCAACTCAGAGTATAATACGTATCATCATTTGATATATTTAAACTAATCCAAATCAGATCCTTCCCCCTCCCACATTCTCCAAATTCCTGAGGAACACAGTGTTAGGAATAAAAAGTATGGCAGCTTAACAACCGTTGTGATTATGGAGTTAGAGGAAGGGGTTAGGGCTGAGCGATAGAGTAAAAGGTTGGGCTACAGCTTGATAATTGCGCATCTACATTAGCACACGTAACTCAAAGCCAAGCAGATCTTCAAATGTGAGAAATGTCTGGCTAGATAAGGAAATGCTGGCACTCAAGGCTGGCCTCACCACACAAAGGCGAGAGGCATCTAAAGAATGAGAAACGTTAACCTTGCGTTAGCATTACATGAACCTTCTAATTAGTTCTACTGCTAAGATTACTCAGGAGACTTGGATCAGCAAACTTTCAAAGGGTCTCTTACTGAAAAGAGCATGGATACATGAGAACATACAAACTATGAGCAGGAGGAGGCCATTCAACCCCTTAAGCCTGCTCCACCATTCAACAGGTAACTGGTTGATCTGATTGTGTCCTCACTATGACTATGATCCTATGATTTGAAAGTTGACCATCTCAAAACAAATGTTTATATTATGTTAATATTTATTAATAAGTAGGGATTGTTGATTTGATACCTTTCTGTTCCCTACACGCTGTGAAAGAATAGAGATCATCCTAAGGTATGGGACTATACAAGTTCGGAAGCAAAGATTGAGCTAATCTCAAAGTCACATATTTCTTATTCCATTTTCTCTGAAATAATCTTCAACAGCCTGCCTGTCAAAACTTATCCACTGTCATCTTAGGATTTATAACAACCTCCAGGTCCACAGCTCCTTTGGATAGAGTATTCTAGCGCTTGTCATTCTCTGCTACAAGGGGTTATATTGTAACAATGTTTTCTTTTACCCTTCCTTGGCACTACATTATGGTGACATGACCAGTGTTGTCAAATTAAGCCAACCGTAAAGACCCATTTCCTTCAACTCTCAGGTATTGCGGCTTGATGGGACTTGTTCAAAAAACAGTCTTATACCAAAATCTACCCTTTGATTGAATTGCAAAGTCAAACTGGTTCCTTATTGAGATGAATAACTTTTCTTCAATCACTGAAGGTACGTTCTGTTAGATAAATGAATTTAATTTACAAAGTATATTAAGCAAGCAATAAGGAATTCAGTTAGCAAGGCATCTGCATTAACTCCCATTAACGTGGTGGCTAGAGTGTGTAACTATCATTAAAAACAGTCACAGCAAAAAGCATTGATGCAGTTAAGGGCCAGCTAAATAAAAAATGAGGAAGACAGGAACAGAAGGGGTTAACAGAATAAGGACAGGAGGAAGATCTTATGAAGCATGAACTCCATTATGTAGCTGTTAGAAAAGATCCTTTTCTCTGCTATAATTAACTTGTAATACTCACCTAAATTACCAGTACCATTTTTGTTTAGTGGTACAAGAATGAAAGGTGTAGACTTCAAGGTTCTCTTCTGAGAGTTGTGCGGCTTCACAAGATGCAGCTGCTGTGTCGTTACCGGTGGAAAGCGATAAAACTGGAAGGTGAAGTAGACTGATCCTGGCTGACTACTACCCTCAGGTTCTCTGAATAAAAATAAAAGGCAAGAACTTACCAATAGGGCAGCACCCTTCACTGAAAAAGTTGTCTCTTGCACACATCAGATTGTACCTCCATTCATTTCGTACCTTGATGGCCAAAGGGCTGGACATTAATTGTTCAATGTAAAACTAAGCTACAGAGAGTTAAGTTGTAAAATGCATTTACAGAAAGTGCAACCTTATATGGTTTGAAATTTGCATTTTGAAATATTTTGAGATGTATACACTCGCATTCACTAATACATCTACATGAGGCAATGCCACAAATCAGTGAAGCATTCATAATTGCCACATTTATCAAAATAAACTACTTTATTTCAGACAATGGGGTCTCATTTCCATTTCAAAGAAGGTGACCTGTTTATCAATGAAGTAGAGCACATACTAATGAAAGTTAAAAAAAATACAGCAAGGCAAGATTTTTTTCAAACAACGGGATATTTGGACATTGAAATTACATTCCAAATCATAATGGTTTTATGTGCCATAGAAGAGTGCACCAACAAATTGTTCACTATTTTTAATGCATTGTAGCATTTAATCCATTAGGGAAAGTGGAATAATATATGTCAATAAAGCCTCAGAGAAAAAAAAAATACAAGGGTTAGGAAAAGTCAGGAAAAAAAGTTTTCCTTGCTGCAAAGAACAAAGTTTAGTCTTTCATGACCCAATTCATTCCTCCACTTAGAAACGAAAAGTCTCTGGTTTGAGGTTTCTGCTGAGACGGTAACCTTTTCAGTTGCCAACAGTTGTCGTTTTGTTATTCCCTTTACATTTTGACTTATTTTTGTCTTCAGTATACTTCTGGAGCAGCCAGCTCTCAGTATCTAATCATAACAAAACAGACTTGATAGATATTTAAAATTAATTCTATTCCTTCAGCTTTTGCGGAATACTCCAATGTTAAATTAAGGATGAAAATAAAATTACATTTATATCGCTGTTTTAATGACTTCAGGACACCCCAAAATACTCTACAATGAAGATCATGCTTTTGAAGCATAGTAACTGTTATCAAATAGCGAAACACAGGAGGCAATTACTTGCGCACAACAAAATGCCACGAACAGAAATGAAACTAATGACCAATGACTCAGCTTTTGGTGGTGTTGGTTGGGATGTTTTCCAGGGCACTCAGAAAATCTCCAGCTCTTCATTACAAAGTGCCAAGAACCTTTCACATCACTGATAGTCAGTCTTGGATTAATTTCACTCCTGAAACACACCTCAGGAAAGTCAAGCAGGCCCTCAGAGAGCACTAGAGAGCCAGCCGTGACTGCATGATGAACTTAATTCACCTCAGAGGTGAGAATAGTAACCCGGATCTAAGGCTGGAGTATCTGTTCTTCATGCAGAGTGAAATGTGACATACTTTTATTGCTAAATTATTGCTGTCTAAGATTTCATTAGCAGCAAGATGTCTGAACACTTTGTTTTACAATTGCTTTCATACTGTTCAATAAAGTTTAGAAACATTTAAACGGTTAAACATAGAAACCAGTATTTAAGATAATTTATGATTCATTTAAGCACTTGAGCTTTCGATGTTGATTACTGGGCTGAGTTATTAGATCAATCTGTTCACTTAATACTGCTGATTTACAAGCAAACCGATCTTTGTAGGAGAATACATTATTGTCAATTTAACACAGACAGCCATGTTAATTATTGAAACAAATTGCATGTGATCAATTCGTTGTAACGCAGAACGAGTTTTCATTCCTAACTGTAGATTCATAAAATATTAACAGAATGCTACTTTTTTATGCAGATGCATATTGAGCAGACTTAATCTTCTCGTATCTCGCCTTTGCTGTGTATCTTGATATTTTAGAGTTAGAGTTCAGGGTTGGGGGTTTAATGGCTCAATGAAAGAAGCCATTTGGGCTTTGGGTCCATGTCTCTGAGAAGACATCTAGGCTCAGTACCATGTATATAATTTGTTGGGAAAGAAAGTCTCTATATCCAGTTTTGAGCACTTTAAGTAAAGAACACAAAGATGTCTCTAAAAATTGAGCATTGTCGTCATTATCTTTGCTCCAGTGCCTATGACTAGAATTCAATGCACTCTTCCACATCTGGCTTGGTAGCAGGGGAGTATTTAGTTGGGTGGGTGGGAGATGGTGGGGACCCCAGCCTCCACCCAAATTAAGTCCGTGATAGAATGGCCCCTTCCTACCCTGCCACCATTTGTGGCCCTTCCGTGAGCAAGTATTGACCAATTAAGGGCCCAATCCAATGACTACTCGCAATGACCAAATGATTACTTGCAATGACCCAATGGCAGGTAGGGAAGGCACCATGCTGGAAACATGGCAAACAAACCCATGCAGGGGGTTATTCGGTGCCTAACCAAGGGATCCGGTAACAGAATGTGAGGTCATGTTCCCTTCTGCCCATCCCCACCTTCCAACCACTTGGCACTATCACTCACATAGAGTCATAGAGTCATACAGTCCCTTTGGTCCAACCAGTCCATGCCAAACATAATCCCAAACTAAACTAGTCCCATCTGCCTGCTCCTGGCGTATATCCCTCCAAACCTTTCCTATTCATGTATCCATCCAGAGGGCTGTAATTGTACCCGCATCCACCATTTCCTCAGGAAGTTCAATCCACACATGAACCACCTTTTATGTAAAAAATTTGCCTCTTATGTCTTTCTTAAATCTCTCTCCTCTCAGCTTAAAAATGTACCCCCTAGTCTTGAAATTCCTTAGCTTAGGGAATAGACAACTACCATCAACTCTTTCTATACCTCTTATTACATTATAAAGTTCTAACAGGTCACCTCTCAACCTCCTACGCTCCAGTGAAAAAAGTCCCAGCTATCCAGCCTTCCTTGATAACTCAAACCTTCCATACCCGGCAACATCCTGGTAAATCTCTTCTGAACCCTCTCTAGCTTGATAATATCCTTCCTATAACTGAGCGACCAGAACTGGACACAGTATTCCAGAAGAGGCCTCACCAATGTCCCATCCAACCTCAACATGACATCCCAACTCCTATATTCAAAGCACTGAACAATGAAGGCAAGCATGCCAAACGCCTTTTTAACCAACCTGTCTATATGTGACGCAAACTTCAAAGAATTATGTACCTTCACCCTTAGGTCCCTCTGTTCTACAAGACCACCCAAGGCCCTACCATTAACTGCATAAACCCTACTCTTGTTTGTTGTACCAAAACGCAATACCTCATATTTATCCAGATTGAAATCCATCTGACATTTTTCATGCTGGCCCATAATCTAGCCACCATCTGAGACCTCACATGGGTGTATTGCTGACTGTAGTCCTCTCCTCATCAGTGCACTGCCATTCAATAGAGCTGCTAGATTCTGTTTGGCCAGCAACTGTTGGTGGGTTGCACTGCCACCCTGGGATCCCAGAAAAGGCACACCACAGTCCAGCTAAGTGTCTGAGTGACACATAACTTGATGAGTTTTCCCTAAGATCATCCACATTATCTCCAGTCAGTAGGTAAGAGCCACTGTCAATCCATTAAATATAACCCTACTCACTGACTGTTACATGTCTCAACATGCCTCATTAATCAACGTCTCTGTCGAAAGCTTCCTACTATTCTTCACAGCAGATTCAAAAATAAAACTTCAATAGCTGACTAGGATATTCCTTTTTCTGCCCATTCTCTTATCTCCTAGCAGCAGTGAACATGGCATATGACTCAGAGATAAGTTAGGAATTGATGTTGCTCCAATGTATCTGCTGCCCTTGTTCTTTAAGGTAGAAGATGCCATGGATTTGGAAGGTGCTGTGAAAAGAGACTTGATGAGTTACTGCAATGCATCTTGTAGATGGTACACATGGTAACCAGTGTGCACTGAAGGTGGAAGGACTAATTGTTTTTTAAGATTGCGGATGTAGTGCCGCTCAAGCGGGCTGCTATGTTCAGGATGATGCTGTGGAGTTGCATTCATCCAATCCAGTGGGGAGTTTTTCATCATACTCCTAACTTGTGCCTTGTAGATGGTAACAGGTTTTGGGAATTCATGAAGAAGAGTTATCCGCTGCAGAATTCCTAGCCTCTAACTTTCCACGGTATTTGTATGGCAAGTACAGTTCAGTATTAAATCAATGGTAACACCCACAATGTTGTTAGTGAGGATTTCAGTGGTGGTAATGCCTTGAATGTCAAGAGATGTTAAGACTCTGCCTTGTTGGAGATGGACGTTGCCCGATACTTAAATGTTACTTGCCAGTTATCAGTCAAAACCTGAACGTGATCCAGATCTTCTTAAACATGAGCACAGACTGTTAAGTATCTGAGGAATCATGAATGGTGCTGAATATTGTGCAATCATAATTGAGCGTTCCACTTCTGACCTAATGATGGGCCTAATTCAACAGCCTGAAGAATTCCTGCAGGGATGTTCTGGGGCTGAGATAAGTCACTTCGAACAACCACAATCATCTTCCTTTGTGCCAGGGAGTTTATGATAAATACAGAATAAAAGAAATATTCGTCAGCACATTTATGATGTTGATGCATATTGCAAGCACAGTAATTCCCCTCCATCTGTCAGCAAGCCTTGTGGTGAATCCACAACTCAGTATACTGGTATAGCTCTAGGTTATTTAACATTCAAAATCATTCATGTGTGTATTATCTTTCCACTTTCGCTCTCTGGCCTTTTTGTTAAGGTCAGCTGCACTGACAAATGCAATAGTGCTGCTTATCAGCAATGATAACACACCCCTGAAGTGTGTTTACAAATCCTACCAGACAATGCTTTAAGGTTTAAATTGACATTCTACTTCTCTCAGTTTCCAGGCTCCTTCATGTATCATACACTTAACTTTGCAGGGACAGTCCAAATTGAACCATTTGTGTCACTTGTTCCTATAAGAACATTAAATTGAAATGTTACAACCTGAATCTCACAATTACTCAGCTCCGTGCTCCTTCAATTTATTTTCTCCAGAGTGCTGTAATTATAAGTTCCAAATGTGTTATTCTCAAATCTAAGAACAAAACAAGCCCTTCAGGTCTGCTTCTATTTTTATTCATTCATGGAACGTCAGCATCACTGGCTGAGCCAGCATTATATCACCCATCCCTCATGGGACCTTGATCAGGTGGGCAATTGGGCATAGGAGTGGCAGGGGGAGTTTAATTTAGATAAATGTGAAGTGCTGCATTTTGGTAAGGCAAACTAGGGCAGGACTTATACACTTAATGATAGGTCCTGGGGTTTGTTGCCAAGCAGGTTCATAGTTCCTTGAAAATGGAGTTGCAGGTAGACAGGGTGGTGAAGAAGGCGGTTAGTATGCTTGAGATAACAAGGTGTAGAGCTGGATGAACACAGCAGGCCAAACAGCAGAGGAGCAGGAAAGCTGACGTTTCGGGCCTAGACCCTTCTTCAGAAAATGAAGTTTAGTACGCTTGCCTTTATTGGTCATTGCATCGAGTATAGGAGTTGGGAGGTCATATTACAGCTGTACAGGACATTGATTGGGCCACGTTTGGAATACTGCATTCAATTCTCCCTGCTATAGGAAGGATGCTGTGATACTTGAAAGGGTTCAGAAAAGATCTACAAGGATGTTTCCTGTGTTGGAAGGTTTAAGCTGTAAGGAGAGGCTGAACACACTGGAGTTACTTTTCCTGGAGCAACGAAGGCTGAGGGGTAACCTTATAATGATTTATAAAATAATGAGGGGCATGGATAGCATGATTAGCCAAGGTCTTTTCCCCAGGGTAGCGGGATCCAAAACTAAGGGGCATAGGTTTAAGGTGAGGGGGGAAAGATTTAAAAGGGACCTAAAGGGCAACATTTTTGCGCAGAGGGTGGTGTGTGTATGGAATGAGCTTCCAGAGGAAGTGGTGGAGGCTGGTACATTTACAACATTTAGAAGACATCAGGATGGGTACACGAATAGGAAGGATTTAGAGGGATATGGGCCAAATGCTGGCAAATGGGGCTAAATTAATTGAGGACATCTGGTTGGCATGGACAAGTTGGACTGAAGGGTCTGTTCGACTCTATGACTCTGCTAGGCTCGAACTGAGTGACGAAATGGCAGGCCATTTCAGCGAATACTAAGAGTCAACTCCACTGCTATGGGTCAGGACTCACACATGGGCCAGACCAGGTAGGGTTGGCAGATTTCCTATCCAAAAGGCATGATTGAACTACATTCAATAAGATCATGGCTGATCGGATTGTTACCTTAGCTCCACTTTCCCATCTGTTCCCCTTAACCCTCAACTCCTTGGCTAATCAAAAATGTGTAAGCAATATATTCTATTCTGGCCTGCACTCATGTCTTTGGGAAAAGAATTTCAAATACTAGTTACACCGTGAGAAAAGTAGCTCCTTCTAAGCTCTGTGTTAAATGTGAGCTACCCTATCTTTAAACAATGCCTACTTGTTCTAGATTCCCCACTGGACAGGAATTGATCAGCATCAATTCTCTGCTTTAAACAGCATAGGCAGCTTTGTAACCATCTAAACTAGTAAATTGGTGTAAAGTAGTAAATTGGTGTATGTTTAATCTATGCTAAACATTCACTAAGTGTGGATATCCAGCAAAGAGCTGAAGGTTGGCATCTGCTGGCACAAGACATTGCCCAGCTCCTACCGTCAACAACTTTCATATGTTCTCAGGCATGAAATATTTTACTAGGCCCAAATGGCAATATTTCTGGCTTTGCTTAAGATTATCAAAATACACTTACCTGAATTTCAAACTGGAATTCTAAATCACTACAAAATAACGTGTTTCATTTCAGCAAAAAAAAACAGGGCCACTTACAGAGGATTTTTGGCGAGGTATTAAAAAAAAAGTGAAGTTAACCATGAAACATTCAGCAGCTCATGATGTTTTCCTCAAAAGAAAATTTTGCTAAGGATTATTGTGCAGTGATCAGCTGCCAGTGAAATGTTTGGTCACTAGCTTTATCACAGCACCGTTAATTGAGCAGCGTGGAATACTGTTAGTGGTCAGCTGCAAGTCAATATTAGCAGCAAAGGCTCATCTACCTGTTAAGAGATAGTAGGAACTGCAGATGCTGGAGAATCTGAGATAACAAGGTGTAGAGCTGGATGAACACAGCAGGCCAAGCAGCGACCCTTCTGAAGAAGGGTCTAGGCCCGAAACGTCAGATTTCCTGCTCCTGTGATGCTGCTTGGCCTGCTGTGGTCATCCAGCTCTACACCTTGTTACCTCTTAAGAGTGACCTGATATATACTGTATTCTCCATCAGGCTTGGAATGACACCCCTTCAATTCAATATACTGCTCAGATCAGTAGACTGCACATCAATAGCCTTTGTGGTTCTGGAATATACAAGTACTTTGATGGAAATTAGACAGAGAATTATACCAATTCGGAAACAAAAAGATATTTTGGATTTACATAACAACGTAACAGCTCCAGGACATCCCAAAGCATTCTCCAGCCAATTAATTAATTTTGAAATGTAGTCACTGACATAATCTCGGACACACAGCAGCCAATCTACACACAGCAAGTTCTCACAAATAACAGTGCAATCAATGACCAGATCAATGTTTGAAGTGCTGATAGAGGGATAAATGTTGTCCAGGACTCTGGGAGGCCTCGCTACACTTCTTCAAATTGTGCTGCGATACCTTTTATATCCACATGAAGGGAACAGATGTTTGCTTAACATCTCATACAGAAGGCTAAACACCCAAAAATGCAGCACTCCTTGTTGGTCAGTCAATGCAACACAACCAATGCAAGTCACAGTAAATAAACTTCTTTATAAAAATTGCTCCAAGTACCAGATGTCAACAACAGAGTTAATAGAACATGAATGGAAATGTTTAAAAACAGAATTCGCATGCGTACTCGTAAGTATCTTGTCCATTCAGTCAACCCCATTTTAGAGGCTTCAAAGGTTGATTTATCCTTGATGCCTGTCGTACATTGGATTTATCTTGTGAAGTCTTAAAATTTATCAGCTCCATTCCTACCTCCGGCAGAAACTCATGGAGTCACAGGGAGAATGTGCAAACTTCACAGGGACAGTTGCCTGAGGATGAAATCGAACCTGGGCCCCTGGCACTGTGAGGCAGCAGTGCTAACCACTGTGCTACCATGCCAGGAATACATGAGACAGAAAGGAATAAAAGGTTATGTGATAGGGTTTAATCAAGAGAAAGGTAATGAGGAACAGAAAACAGAGATCAGTCAGGACAAATGATCAGTTTCTATATCACACATGCTCTGTATTTCTAGATAACAGTGGTCTGCATGAATTAGATTTCCCGTTTGTTACTCATAATTTTTATGAAACCTAAAGGAATATTAACGGTCCCATGATATTTTAAGGAGAAAAACACATACTGTCTTCTTGTCACTCTCAATCTTTCCCTTTGATCTCGTGAAGAGATGCTTGCCCCTAAAGGTTTCGCAGAAATTCTGAATGTGTCTGATTTCATGCCTGGCAGCTGTAAGATTTTTCTAAGTCAACACATGTCAGCTATTTAAGATAACAGTTACAGAAGAGTCTAGACTTTGCATTGTTCCTTATTTTACCTGCTGAAAGCCAGAAATTGCAGAATTATCTCATTGCTCTGAAGATGGTCTGCTTTTTCCTTCTGCAGATTAATGTTTGAAAGTTCGTCAGGGTCAATCACAGCTGCCAGCTCATTGTTATCATCTAGGATCTCGGGAAAGCCAACAGCATGCAATTGCGCTAAAGCTGCTCTTGAAGTTACAGTGGTAGCTCTAGGAATCAAACACAACAATTATTACAGACCAAGATAGCTCAAATTCAGCAATGTTGGGAGGAATACTCAATAAATACAGAGAGTGCTGGAGAAACCCAGCAGGTTTGACAGCACCTGTGGAGAGAGAAACAGTTAACATGTCGAGATTTCAGATTATTGCAGATTTCCAGCAACCGCAATATTTTGTTTTCATTAGGAGGAATACTCTCTTCCCCATTAGCATTTGGGTCAAATCTATCTCAGCAAAGTAGGCTAAATTCTCCTTTTACACATCCTCCTCAGTGAAGTTATCTTAAGAGTCAACAAATTATACAAAATAGAATTGGAGTTCAGCAGCTTAACCAGAATGAAGATTGGAACCTGCTCCAAAGCCTTGTAACCACTGTTATCACATTGATAGTGTGTGCAAATATGTATCTGCAGTTTATAAGGCAATACTGAGGAAGGGCTCTCTCAGGACAACTGCTGCGTCAAGTACACATTCAAAGTACTTGAGAGTATCTGAATGATTGATAAGCTCAGTCATCACAAGAGAAGAACAAACTGAAAAACTTCTGTAACTCAGCAATTTTGGCATAAAGCACATGTGAAACCTCAACAAGGTCTAGAAGAACCTCAAAGCAACAAAATAACATGTGAGATCACACACAGGGTCTATTGCAAAACAGTCACTATACCTCAGAGGTGGCACTGATCTGTAAGAAGGAACATTTTAATGATCCTTATCCAAATCAACAAAAACAAAACCTGCAGGATGGTGTGTTAACACACTGCAGTGTCATACACTCGAGATATGGTATCAGAAGAGGCTCTGAGGTGAGAATCTCAAAAAGCATAGCTACAGACCTGTGAGCTGGCACTGAAGGGGAAAAAAGCACAGTAAAAATATACTCCTTAAAAGGGATTGGTTGTGGCTTTCCCCATTCTAGCTCCTGCACAAACTACTATGGATAAGAAGCAAAACTAGGAAATTTGCCATGAATAATGTAGAATTTTGCATTTGCTGTGGACTTGTCGAGAAAACCAGAACAAGCAAAGTCACAAAACTTTTATCACTGCTGGGAAGAGACTGTATCCAAATATGTTCCACATTAAACCTCTCAGGAACAGTAGAAAAAACAAGGCAGAAATTTGAAAAGCTCCAAAAGCACACTTTCAGACCCAAGTGAATGTTGCACATAAATGGGACAATATTAGGGCAGAAAGAGTTCATTGATCAATACACACCATTAACTCAGCTTGCAGAATCCTGTGAATTTGCGCAATTAAAGAATTAACTAATCAGAGACAGAATCGTGTTAGGAATAAGGAATTGAAAAGTGAAACCATGCCTACTAAGCGAAGACATCTTGAGTTCACTTCAATACAATCCTTATGTTAACACACTGTAGTGTTGTACACTCAAAACTGATGGCATCTTTACTTCTGTTGATTGAAATCGATTTGCAGTCTTCAAGTCTAACAGTCGGTTAAATCAGTTTAACGTGGTCCATACAGTATATTTTAAAATGCCCTTCCTCTTTCAAATCTTAATATTTACTTGAATTGAGATTTGAGAATTTGATCATATGACAGTGATTGTGGTAGAGAAATGGGGGAAAATAATTCCCCTGCACAAATGTACGTGGAATTGGTTTTGTTTGGTTTCTTTCAAATGTTCTCTTTTTCCTTTCCAGCACAAAAAAATGAGGGCCGAATGGCCTCTCACCAAGTAACTATTATTCCTGTGTGGGTCTTAGTACTCCATTAAATAGCATATTATAATATTAAAATAACTATGTGCATAGACATCCATCAAAGGCTAATGAGTCGTAATTGCAAAAAGGGGAGGGGAACTTTGGAAAAGTTACACCCCCATTCCTAGAGGCATCAAGGATAATTTTGCCCAATGTGGGCTTGGCTGAGATCAGCTCAAACACCCACCGCGGGCATCGCCACACCCACCGCCTTTGTCGCCCCACCCACTGCGGACATCTTCCCACCCACCACTGACGTCGCCCCACCCACTGCAAACATTGCTGACGATTTCACTGACGCAGCATCCACACCCAGCTCCAAGCCAGCCACCAGCCCTACGACCAATCCTAGCCTCAAGCCCTGCCAAGTCTTCACCATCGCCCCCCCCCCCCCGGACCTCCCCCTCACTGAGGACAAATGGTCAGCACTCAGTAAAGGAATCACCTTCATTTCCCTCCGCCCACAAATCAATGAACTCGTCCTTACCCTTAACAACCTCTCCTTTAACTCCTCCCACTTCTTACTGACGATGGGAGTGGCCAGGGGCACCCGCATGGGCCCAAGCTATGCCTCCCTCTTCAGAGGATATGTGGAACAGTCCCTCTTCCGCTGCCACACTGGTCCAATCCCCCACCTCTTCAACGATGCTACAACGAGACTGTATCGGCACTGCCTCGGTCTCTTACGAGAAGCTTGAACAGTTGATCAACGTTACGAACACCTTTCACCCCAACCTCAAGTTCACCTGGACCATCTCTAATACCTCTCTCTCCTTCCTGGACCTCTGTCTCCATCTCTGGTGACCGCCTCGAAACCGACATCTATTTCAAGCCCACTGACTCCCACAGTTACTTAACTACACCTCCTCTCACCCACCTTCCTGCAAGAACGCGATCCCCTACTCCCAATTCCTTCACCTCCACCGCGTCTGCTCCCAAGATGGGGTGTTCCACTCCCAAATATCTCAGATGTCCTCTTATTTCAAGGACCACAACTCCCCCCACTTCTGTGATCGAAAATGCTCTTGACCGTATCTTTTGCGTTTCCCGACACCTCTGCTCTCACATCGCCTCCCCGCAACAGAAACAATGACAGAATCCCCCTTGTCCTCACATATCACCCACTAACCTCCGCATCCAACGTATTATTCTCCGCCACTTCCGCCATCTATAATCCAACCACACAGCCAACAATATATTTCCCTACCCACCCCTGTCTGCCTTTCGTAGGGATCGCTCTCTCCGTGACTCCCTCATCTGCTCCACACTCCCCAGTAGCCCCACCACCCCCAGCACCTTTCCCTGCTACCACAGGAAGTGCTACACCTGCCCCTACACCTCCCCCCTCACCTCCATTCAAGGCACCAAACAAACCTTTCACATCAGACAGAGGTTCATCTGCACATCTGGCAATGTGGTCTGCTGCATCCGCTGCTCCCGATGTGGCCTCCTCTACATCGGTAAGACCAAGCGGAGGCTTGGAGACTGCTTTGTGGAGCACCTGCGCTCGGTTCGTGACCAACGACAACACCTTCCGGTCGTGAACCACTTCAACTCTCCCTCCCTGTACAATATGTCCATCCTGGGCCACCTCTAGTATCACCACAATGTCACCCGGAAACTGGAGGAGCAGCACCTCATAATCTGCCTTGGGAGCCTACAACCTAATGGTTTCAATTTGGACTTTACTTGTTTCAAATTCTCCCCAGCCCCAGCCTCATCCCATGATTAACCTTCCCTCTCATCCCCATCTCCTTGACCTGCCCGTCTTCTCTCCCACCTATCCGCTCCTCCTACCTCACTGACCAATCCCCACCACTGCCTACCTGCACTCACTTATCGCCATCCCACCTACCTTCCCCAGCCACACCCTCCTCTCTCTATTTATTTCTGAGCTCCCTTCCCCCTCCCCCATTTCTGAAGAAGGATCCCAACCTGAAACGTCAGCTTTCCTGCTAATCTGATGCTGCCTGGCCTGCTGTGTTCATCCAGCTCTACACCTTGTTATCTCTGACTTCAGCATCGGCAGTTCTTACTATCTCTGATTACTTGTCAACCGCTGTGTTTTCCAAGAAATAATTTATGAGAAAATGTTAATTTTATATATTGCTTTGAAATGCTTGCCATTGATTGTCCATTAAAAACACAATTTAGTATTCATAGTTATGAGAATATAGGGTAATCTATTATTTGTTAACATTGTAGAAAACTAATTCTTAAGTTAAAACATTATGGATTCAAACAGATTTTTGTGTTAGCTATTTAATTGCAACGTCAATTAGCATGTGAAAATAGAAATATATGGGCCCTATTTTCAGGCACATGTGGGACCAAAGCATCCAACATCGCAAGCAACATGAACACACTCATTGTACACATAAACTACTCTTCAGCTTTATTGGTAAAGACAAGTGGCAGATTGAGCCTTCACCTAAAACAGTTGCAGGTCACTTCGCACATATAAACACCCAAAGTGTTTGTAAAAATGGGCTGGCCTGAAAACAGCCAGTTTTAAGAGAACTCTGTTCAAGTAAATGTGGTCGTTTTCCCTCAAAGGGATGTCTGCAGATGACCCATGAAGGGGTAAGTTTAATAAAAATTACTTATGTGAATGTAGAGCAGGAGATATAGTGGGTTTCCACCTCGACTCCACTATAAAATTACACAGACTGACGCTGAACACTGCCTGCACTCCTCCTGATTGTTTCCCAACTCTACCAGTCACATCACTCTGATCCCTGCACTATCCACCTCCCAATCCTCTTCTTAGTTGCCAGTACTTCTTCATCACTCCCTCCTCTCCAGGGTTGCCTCTCTCCTGACTCTTTCCTCCCACTCCAAAGTCCTATTTAAAAGGCCTCTGATGGTACATGAGGGAAGGTGGTGAAGAAATAGAGAGGCAAAATGGTTTGGGGCTGAGTTCCAGCTTGGTAAATATACCTATCAGAAATGCCACGGTTTACAGTCCTATTCTTGTATGGTCATACGTTAAGGGTCATGAGAAAAATGGGCAAACTCTTCAATGCACAGCTTGTAAATTCATAGCTCACGATGTACAGAAGCACAAAAAGAAGGCATTCAGCCCATGAAACCAAACAGAAAAATACTCCTTTCTCAACACAGTTATTTGACTGCTGAAACAAAAATCACATTCTCAGACCATGAACGTTCCCAGGTGTTGCTCTGATATGGTACATTAGCAATCTTTAATTTCGGGACAATGAGTATACTTTCTATTTTATTGAAAGATACAATTTCCCTTTAATCCATTCGATGAGGCCCTCAACATTCCAAAAAGCTTATCAGGTGAAACTTCATAATATGTACCTAGCTTTGCTAACTATGTTATCTAGTTATGTCAAGGTGGTTTTCCAAGGGTGATGGGCCTTGCAGCTGAGGCTCCATTATATTCCATTGCACTGTAAATTATCTCCATAATGACTTAAAACATTCAATCCCTCTCCAGCTTGATATATACCCAACTCCTTTAAAAGTTAATCAGCACTGCATTCATTACTGTTGATGAAGGATGTTAAACATATCTACTACTTTGTCAGAAAATCACTTCTTCTAATCCTTACTGCTCTGTCTATTTGTATAGCTAATAATATATGTACATCATTAATGCCTCTCAGATGTCGGACAAGACCTGAGTCATGACTCTGATCAATCTTTCCAGTTGGTGCACTCTTCCTCCAGCTGCTTTATATGATTGTGTTGAGGGAGAGTTTCTACTTATGTTGCTAAATCCTTAACATAGCTGCAGATTAGGAAAGAATTCTTTCCTTGCATATTTAAAGTGATTAAAAGAGTTCATGGGGTAGATAGGCAGAAGTTGTTCCTTTTGGTGAGCAATAAACTTTCAATTAGAGGTAGAATATTGAAGGCTGATATCAGGAATCACGTCGTCACGTAAACTGTAGTGGAAACCTGGAACATTCTCCTCCAAAAAACTTTTAAGGCTGGGAGTCATTTGAAAATGCCCAAATTGATAAACTTCTATTCGGCAGGGTTATTAAGAACTGTAGAATGAAAATGAGTAGATCAAATTAAGATAGAGATCAGACATGATCTCATGGAATGATGGAACAGGTTTGTGCTTATGTTTACAAAAGCATATAGGTTGAATCTTTTACGTTGGTATCTCGCTGCTGCTGGCAACAGTACTGAGACATCCATGCTCACTCTCAAAAGGGAAACCTGCCAGATCTTCAGCTCATAGGACACTTAGATAGACACCACTGGGCCGGAATCCAGGACATGATGTCCTGCCTGCCTGTAGATGCCAGCCAATCAGAGGCAGTGCATGGAGGTAGCCATGTCTCCTGTTGGAACAACACTTCCTGGACTCTGAGGGTGCAGGAGCAACCCAGCGACAAAGGTAGGTGCTGTTGGAAAGGGATGGGTTTCTTGCAAAGTAAAGGTTTTGGGGAGAGAAGGACCATGGGGGTCAGGAGCAAGACCAGGGCGATGGGTGTCAGCAGCCCCTCCTTGCGCCATGTCCACGTAATTAATCGTGCAGGCATAATTGCAGACTGAGGCAGACCCCAACCTCCAACTGACATGAAGCTTGCACAGGCTTATCCGTTGGGTACGTGATGTGGTATCTGCAGGAGGGAAAGGATCCTAAAGCAGTTTTCAATTGCCACCGTGAAGGTCCTAAGTGAAGGCAGAATTGCATTGGATATCCATGGCAGTGACAACGCACCTCATTCCTGTCCTCTGTCCTCTGTCCTCTGTCCTCTGTCCTCTGTCCTCTGTC
>JAHRHZ010000004.1:31153845-31167957 GCA_024137785.1 Ginglymostoma cirratum
CCTGCTCCTATGATGCTGCTTGACCTGCTGTGTTCATCCAGCCCCACGCTTGTTATCTCGGATTTATATAGGATGCTGCTTCACTTTCAGAACATCCCAAAGTCTATCACGTACAATGAATTATGGTGAAATACAGTAGGACAGGCTTGATGTTTGAAATGACAGCATCTTAATCATTTATTGCTCATTTTAGTGAAGGGACCAAAAGTAGTGAAGTGCAAAGAAATCAGGACCAATAAGAGATTAGGTGTTAAATGTATTCTTCTTATTTTCTTTCTTATCTATTTTGGATATTTAAATGCAAATGTCCATTTGACTGACAGCAGTGGTAATGAATGCGCTTCGGCTGGAATCTTAGCATTGTCAAAGTTCTCTGAAGGATTAAAGAACTGTCGGAACACTCAAATGCCAAATCCACAATCTTTTAAACAATACCTTTTACATTCAGTTGGCTTCATATAGCAACTAAGTCAAGTTTTGACTCTAGTTTAAGAACCCAGGATTACAAGCTGTAGAATACACAAATTGTAAAACAGAATTGAAATCAAATCATGTACCTCTTCACTGACGATTTATTTGTAATCGGGTTGCATAATATAACTATGCTGTGCACATCCTAAACTGTAAAAGCTCTTGCACTGTCTCTGCAAAAAACAAGCAGTGATAGCATTGGTTTACAAATGCGTCTAATAGGTTTTCTGGGACTTGAATATTCCACACGGTCAACTCTGGTGATTTTAGCATCTTCTGCAACAGTGGTTTATGATGCAACTGAGAGAAAATATTTAAAATTACTGGACCTTTTTATTAACTCTCTGCTTCACTGGTGCACTTCCATTCCCTCTGCATGTGAAAGCAAAACCTGAACAACACGACAGCAAACACAAGCTGAAACCAATAGTTACTTGCAAGTTCACAACATGCATAGCTTTAACAACGCATACATCTATTCAAGACAAACAGCAAGTAGCTAGACCATACATTTAATAGATTACAATCTGCCAGCTCAAGAAGAAGTGACTAGCTGGTCTGGAGTATCTGCATCTCACAGCCTTCACTCTCCCATTGTACAGATAGCAATAGAAAAGTCTATTAAAAGATTACAACATCAAATAATTATGCTGGCAATATTGGTGATTCAGGGATACTAGCTCACTGGGTTGAGCTGTGATTGATTATCTCAAACGCACTGCTGGCACTTTGTCAGGACTTTGAGATGCATGCGGGATTTTTTGATAAGACTGTCAGCTATCCTAAATTGATCAATAAGTTAGTCCTGCTCTGCAACAGAATATTCTTGCTAAGCTTTGTATTGAGAACTACCATTCCATATTTGGAGACAGTCACTTACTAAAACACCACAAAACCAATGCGTATAATTTTGGACAAAAGCTCACAGAGGCAGCACAAATGGCAGTAATGTAGCAATCAGAAAGAAATGCATTTACTTATCTTTCAGAACATCCCAAAAGGTATTGTAAACTGGGTGTTACACTTCTAATGGCCTCGCAATTTGTCCTTAGAAGAAGTGGCAAAACCGCTTAACAACTAAGCTACTATTCAGAATTAAACCATATCACTTTAATCCCAAACACATATTCACACAACAGACAAGCCAACACACACTGCAGGGATGATACAGGTTTTCAAAAGAGGTAAAAAGCAGAAAGCTTTGATGGGTCATGGGCCTGAACTCAAAGGGTTAAAAAAAAGGGAAGACTTTGCACAGTCCAGTCAATTTCCCATTGTACAGATCACAATGCTAATTGTCGTTGAATTGATCAGATCTTCAAATCAGAATTCAGCTCAGATGACAATTAGTTAGACTTGGTCTTTGAATGCAAGAAACAGTTCAGGTCTCAAAGTTTATGAAGAAGTTCAATTTCTGGAAGGTTCCCAGGAGATAATTTATCGAGAAAAATTGGTGCATCCTGTCCTGCTATAAGATTTCTTCTTTCTCGAGAGAGAAGTTGTTCCTTCAACTCACTCAATAAAGGTGTGGACTGGAAAATGCAGCAACTGTAGTCGAGAGGCTGTTGCTAGACAACTTTCAGTGCATAGGCCCCATCTCTTCTAAACCATGTTTGTAAAGCAATTAAAGCCAAAGAAAGTCTCTTATCTGTCTTAAAGTTTTGTTTGCTTGCTTTCACAAAGTTATCTGATGCTTTGTGAACAGTAGGTGAACCATCACTCCATTTAATGTCAGGGATTATTTATTAGAGTGGTACATTGCACAAATCCAGGATCAGGCTATTTTATATCTAGTCCTTGTACTAAGGCAAGATTAATAAAAGATCTTGCAATTTAGCATCCTCTAGTGGGCAACAGAATTTCAAGCTTTGTTCAAAGGTGAACAATTTGGGTCTCAAACCAGTGATCCCACCTTAAACAAGGTTAATTACAAGAACGAGTTGACTAAAATGGGTTGGGAAAATAGACTGAGGGAAATGTCAGTAGATGAGCAATGACAGACATTTAAAAAGATATTTCAAAATACTTAGCAAATATTTATTCTGGTTGAAAAAAGAATTTGATGAAAAAGGATGAATGACCTGTGGTTAACAGAGGCGAACATTTAATCAAAACTAAGATTACAAAATGTAGAGAGATAATAGGAGGCGAGAGGATTGGAAATATTGTTGAGAACCAGCATCAAATGACTAAAAAGTGAATAAAAATGGAGAAAATTTATTATGGAAGTAAATTTGCAAGAAATATAAAAACAAAGAACTTCTATGAGAACAGAACCGTTGGAGGATGCGACTGGGGATCTAATAAACAGGGAAATTGCAGACGATTTAAACCAATATTTTGTATCAGTCTTCACAGCGGAAAACACTGCAAACATCCTAAATGTATCAGATAAGTAAGGCACTAATGTGAGGAAAAGTCTTGTAAAAATCTCTATCAGTTTCCATCTCAAACTTGTTGCAGCACAGAAGGCAGCCTTTCAGCCCATCATGAACCAGTTCTATTTCCTAGTACCAACCTCCTGCCTTTGCCACATATCCATGCATACCATTTTTACCCAAATAACCTTCTAATGCCCTCTTAAATGTCTCAGTTGAACTTGTCTCCACCACATTTCCAGCCAATGCATTCTATTGCCTAACTACTCACTGTGTGAAAAGGGTTTTTATTCCATTACCTTGCTTCATCGCTTTACATTTATTTTCTATTGTTCTCTTTTCTTTTACAAGCGGTAGACAAAATATTTGACAAACTAGCTAGACTTAAGGCAGACACGTAACCAGAGCATGATGGCCTGTATTCAAAACTTTTAAAGGAAGTGGCAGCAGAGCCAGTGGAGGTATTGGTCCAGAACACATTGGATCCTGAGAGGGTTCTAGCAGATTGGAAAACTTGTAACCTGATTGCCTGTTCAAAAAGAAAGGGAGGCAGAATGCAGGAAGCTACAGGCCAGTTAGTTTAATATCTCTCGTGGGGAAAATGCTAGAATTCATTAGCCAGGAAGAAAAAGCAGGAAATGTAGAAAAGCTTAATGCAATCAAGCAGAGACACCATGGTTTTGTGAGAGGGAAATCATATTTGAAAATTTGTTACAGTTCTTTGAGAATACAATAATCAGAATTGATAAAGGGGGAGCAGTAGATGTAGTGTATTTTGACTTCCAGATGGTATTCGATAAGATGCCACATAAAAAGTTATTGCACTAGATAGGAGCTCATAGTATTAGCGTGGAATGCGGATTGGTTAACACACAAAAGTCCTTTTTCAGGTTGGAAAGTCATAACTTATGGAATGCCACAAGGATCAGTCCTATACCCTCAATTATTTACTACCTATATGAGTGACCTGGAGGAGGGGAAAGAGTGTAACATCTCCAAATTTGCTGATGCTACACAAATAGGTGGGAAGGCATGTTGTGATGAGGACATAAGGAATCTTCAAGGGAATACATACAGGTTGCATGAGTAACTGAGTAAAAACGTAGTGGACGGTGTTTAGAATTAGAATCCCTACAGTGTGGAAACAGGCCCTTCGGCCCAACAAGTCCACACCGACCCTTGGAGCATCCCACCCAGACCCATCCCCTATAACCCACACACCCTTGAATACTATGGGCAATTTAGCATGGCCAATCCACCTAACCTGCACATCTTTGGACTGTGGGAGGAAACCGGAGCACCCAGAGGAAACCCACGCAGACATGGGGAGAACGTGCAAACTCCGCACAGACAGTCACCCGAGGTTGGAATTGAACCCGGGTCCCTGGCGCTGTGAGGCTGCAGTGCTAACCACTGAGCCACTGTGCCATCTGAAATGACTTGGAAGGGAGGAGGATAAACACACCATTAATGGAGGAAAGTGTGATGTCATGCACTTTGCCACAAAGAAACAAAAGGCAGTCTAAAATTTAAACAGAAAGAGACTCCAAAAAAGCACATAACAGAGGGATCTGTGTCCTTAAGCATGAAACACAAAATGTGAGCACACAGGTACAGCAATAACAAGGCAGCAATTAGACTATTGTCCTTCATTTCTAAGAGACTGGAGTTTAAGGTACACAACGCAACACTGAAGCTGCACCTGGAATACTACATACAGTTTTGATCCCTGTATTTAAGAACAGATTGCCATTGGACGCAGCTCAAAAAATGTTTTTTTAACGCCGATTCCTGTGTTGATGGAGATGATTTATTAAGAATAGCTAAACAGGTTGACCCTTTATTTATTAGCTATCAGAAGAAAGAAAAGTGATTATACACTAACACAAGATTCTGATCGGGTTTGACAGAGTAGACATTGAGAAGACGTTTCCACCAGTGGGAGCATCTGAACTAGGGGATATCGTTACATATGGTATGGTGGCTCAGTGATTAGTACTGCTGCCTCACAGCACCACAGATCCAGGTTCGATTCCAGTCTTGGGCGACTGTCTGTTTGGAGTTTGCACATTCTGTGTCTGCCTGGGTTTCCTCCGGGTGCTCCTGTTTCCTTCCACACTCCAAAGACGTGTTAGGTGTACTGGCCTGGTAAATTGTCCACAGTGCCCAGAGATGTGCAGGCTAGGTGAGTTAGCTACACTAAATGTGGAGTTATGGGGACAGGGTGTGTCTGGGTGAGATGTTCCTTGGAGGGTCAATGCGGATTTGATGGGCCAAATGGCCTCTTTCCACACTGTAAGGATTCTTTAATTCTATGAATAATTGAGGGGGGTTCATTTAAAACTGACGTACGAAGGAGTTTCCTCTCATTAAGTGTAGTGAATGTCTGGAATTTTCTACCCAGAGAAGCTTGGAGACTAGATCACTGAAAGTATTTAAGGAAGAGGTAGATAAGATTTTTGAAATATCAAGGAGTTGCAGGCTGTAAGAACCTGGCATGGAAGATAAGTTGAGGCCTCCGCAGATTGGGCATGGCTTTCTAGAATGATGGGGCAGACCCGAGGGCCTTAAAGGCCTATTCCTAGTCCCATTTCTTATGTTCTTATGTCTCAATAGGGCGGATCCAAGAAGGGTGTTTCCATGGCTGAGGAAACTAGACCAAGGGGATGCAGACTTAGAAGAAAAGACATGCTGATTAGGATTTAGATGAGGAGAAATATCTTCACTCTGAGGATGCTGAATCTTTAGAATTCTCTACCCCAGGGTACTGTAGCACCCTATCATTGGGTATATTCAACACTGAGTTTGACAAATTTTTAGATAGTGACATCAAGGGCCATGGGGATAGTGTGAGAAAATAGCACTGAAGTAGAGATTAGTCATGATCTAGTTGAATAGTCGAGCAACTTGATGGGCTTAGTGACTGCCTCCTGTGCTATTTCTTATGCTCCTATGTGAAGGGGGAAGAGACAGGGTCTCTCTCTCTCTCTCTCTCTCTCTCTCTCTCAAGTAATTGCTCAATTGCAGGCAGAGCCTTCTCAAGTGTGGGAGTCTCTGTTGAAAAGCATGACAAGGTGCCCTTCTATAACACATGTTTATCATTTCCATCAGCTGCGAGGACAGCAGGAAAGGTTGTGGTGATGGGCTGTACACAGTCTTCAGGACATTGCAAAAACACAGATCATGACACTTAGCTCAATACAAAAGCTTTGTAGTCCATTTGTCATGCTGCATTTTTCCTAAAAGCATGCTGCAGCTTCTGTTTAGCATTTTTCTCGGCTGGATGCTTGATTGCTGATAGTGGGGCTGTTAGATATGTAAGCTGGTTCTATTTGATGAGCTAAGTTAAGGAATAATTGTTGTCTATCAACAGAGCTCTGACAAACGTTGTTGTATTTTTAATATGCAATAGAACAGGAAGGAGAGCCCTTGGCTTCACAATTCACCTGTATGTCAGCACTCCCTTAGCACTGAAACAAACTGTCAGTCTATGTTTATGTGGTCAAGTTATAAAATAGAATTTGGATCCATAACCTGCCAACTACGCGACTAAGATTGCACAAACTAAAATTATACCCTTATGTCCCAGATTGAGAAACTTTTTTTCTTGCATTCATTCATGGGAGGAAGGCATTGCTGGCCACAAAATGCTTTTTTCTCTAATTGTTCCATGTACTGTGCAGATAGAAGTCATTATTACCATCTCTACAGACCTGCTTAATGATGGGTTTAGTCACTCCTGACGTATTACCTAGGAAATGAAAATACACATTTCCTCTCAATACCTTGAGAATTCATTCCACTGATTGTAAATCAATTCTCTCCTTGATGGAATCACCATCTTCTTTCTTCCAAAGTCAGCAATGTCTTTATTTCCACAGCCCCCCAAAATATTAGATTGTGGTTATTCTTAATAAGCAAATCACAAAAATTATGTTTGACTCACAATCCTGTAAAATACTATTAAAAGAATAAAAATAGACATCACTGTTCATGTTGTGTCTCACTTCAATCAAGTAACAATTGGTCAACCCAACACCAATCTTCAATTGGCCCTTTTCAGCTGACCAGTCCTGTATTAGACACCATTCCTTCTCAAGAACGCTTCATTGATCATCAGTCTGGCAGTGCCCTAAATACCAGTCAGGCCAGACAGACATAATGTGTAGAGCCTTAACACAGAATCTACCTCGAATGGGAGGATGAAAATGCAGCGGCACAATTCATTAACACTGCTGCTGCCCAGAGGCAAACCCAGGGTCAAGCCTAGTCACAGCATGCAGCCCACTCACTTCCAGCGTCTCACTATATGGTACGCTGCACAGTAGACACCCAACACCAAAAGTACGTGACAACATATTTCCAAGCAAAGGGCAAAGGCAATAAAATGGGAAATGGGTATTTTAGGCTTTGTTTTTAATATATGGCCATGTAAGATTGAACAATGGAACAATGAGGTTTTTTTTTAAATCAGTAATGAGTGAGATCATATGATATGTCTAAAATTTCATTGAATAACCAAACAGTTTGACTTCTGCACCGAACAAAAAAGTATCCTACTTCTGTCTCATGTATACAGAATGAGCAGAAAAAAAATCTCTATTGCTGTCTCTTCATGAAGAATAAATGTTGTAATCAGCTATCATGGGGCATCCATCAGATTCAGTGTCAAATCCCAGGCTAATTAAAGCATGAACTGACATTTCAGTGTTTTAATTAGCTAAGATTCTCTAATGCAAGTACACTGCTGCTAGGTCACTCATTCTCACAATCAAGACAAATTTTAAGATCGCTTATTTTATATACCTGTTAATAGTTTCTTTAAAAATGACCTCACAATTCTTAGTTTCACCATTTCACTATTTTAGAAAAAGTGATTTGCTGAAATTAATGCACTCTAAAATATTCCATTAAAAAACTGGCACAAACCTTTGCATCTTCACCTCCAGCTATTTCCACCTGACAGGTTTCAGCATTGTAGGTGTACCTAATACTTTGGTAACCCTTAATTTCATCTTTTCATTGAATGCAGAGGTAAGCACTGATTTACATTACACTATAATTAGGTTGCAAGGAGCTTGCTAGGAGACGCTGACAGTACATTGTTTTCACATAGTGGATCTCAGAGAGAATGGTAATCTAAGAAATTCTGAAAAATTGAGCTTTGAACAAAACATTTAAGTGCAGGAACTGATTATTTCCCTTGTGACTTGTTCAGATGAAATTGATTTGAATTAATTTTACCAAGTTGCAAAGCCAGGAAGTATACAGCAAAACATTTAAAGATATTGATTGGTTTTGGAATGTGATGCCATTGTGTCAATTAAGGAAGCATCTACAAAGATATAACATTTTTAAAAGCAATTGAAGATTTGTGGTTGCCTGAAAAGGCAACGTTAATGTTTTATCTCTGGTCCTTCCTCAAGAGAGCTAGACAGAAAATAATTTAAAGCACTGGGCATATTTTATTTCATTTTCCAAACAAAGTGAACTATTATACTGATATGCCTATCTCTGCATTAATTCTGACTCAAATGATCTTAGTCAACACATCACTTTGGCAAACAATATCTATCTAACATCTGTGCAGCTGGACAAGGTAATGCAGATCTTCCGCAGTCATTAGCATAAAACCAAACTCTATTTTTCAATCATTTGTTTGACCGACTTTTGTAGCTGAGAACCAGCTTTCATTTGAATCAAGAATTACTAAATAAGTGAGTGAACCATCTTTCTTCCAAATGTCCATCCTTCTGAAAGACTTTAAAGCCTGATCAAATGTACAAGCACAAAGAAGCTTACTCCATCAATATTTTCAATAGGGATATTTCTCAAACATTTCTTGTTTATTCCTCATCTCCCATGAAAGAAACGAAGTGTTTTTTGTTAAGACCTCAAAGCATTCATTGGCTTTCTCAATAAATATCAGCACTGCTCCTATTTACAACCACAAACTGACTTTAGATCAACTGCAACACTGACTGGGAGTCATTTCAGAAGACCTAATAGACCCTTGTGGCTTTAAAAAAAATCTCTACGCTAGCCAGCCCATGCCATAACGTAGTGAAATAGTTCCCAAGCTACATAGCTTTCTCTAGAGTTTAATCCTGTAAAGATTCAGACTGACTTCAACACGAATTGGATTCTTACCGTTCAGACTCAGTTATCAAGGTTAGGATTGGTGCCTGCATTGGGGTGAAAGGCAATTCTTGCAGCTGTTCAGCAGCATGGGACTCTGGTGCATCAAATGGCGTATGATCGATGCTGCCTCTAGGTTCCTATAAAATAGACAAGAAAAAGGTCCAACTGAAAAGTTTCACCATTTAAAGAATATAGGATGTACATATTTTCCTAAAGATTTGCATCATTGCATTGGCTTGTGGTCCATACTTTCCTGTGCTTCTTGGCCATGATCTGGCATCAATAATAGTTAGAAGCTAATTCTGATCGTCTACCCTCACTGAAAGCAGTGGCGATTATTGTTTGACTAGATTCTTGTCATTTATCTCACTGCTGCTACTTAGACTTAAAGGATGCAAATGTGGTTCACAAACAAAGGTCTTGCAATTTTCATAATGAATGTGCAGGATGTTGAGTTTATTATACATTCAAGAAAAAAAGCCTGAAGCTGCAAAGTTTTCTCTCAGTTGTATTATTTCAAAAAACAGTGTTCTAATTGGATGTGAAGCTTCTTTTTTCTTCAACAAAATATCTGGGAGTGCTCTGGAGAATTTTTGGAAGACTTAAGTTGAGTTGCGGAATTGGCAGGAGTCACATGAATGGGTTCAATTTTGGGTAATGTGTCCAAACATAGGCTACAACAGGGTTTGCAAGATGATAGGGTTATGGAGCCCAGGCTGTAGAGAGGGCAAGTTCTGTTCCATGCCATATGTTATTTTTCTTTCTTCGTTCATGAGGGTGTCGCTGACCAGGCAGCATAGACCAGGTAAGGACAGCAGCTTCCTCCCCTAAAGGTCATTAGTTCTGAGGAAGGGTCACCAGACCCAAAACATTAACTCTGATTGTTTTCTTCACAGGTGCTGCCAGACCCGCTGAGCTTTTCCAGCAAGTTCTGTTCTTGTTCCTGATTTACAGCTTCTGCAGTTCTTTCAGCTTTCATTAGTACCGTTTGTTTGCCAATTTGGACTCAGACTTTACCCCTGACCTGGCTGGACCCTCACCAAATACTGATCCAATCTCTATCCAAACTGCCAAAATGCATGCACTGCCTATAACTGAACTAGTAACAACGAGTGTTAGATCAAGTCATTGGGGTCATATCGTCGGTTCTGTTTTGTTGCTTTCTTTGCTCCTTTTGGCACTACTGTGTCTGGACAGACACCTATTCTTGGGCATCTGAAAGCAGAAGCTAAGAAGGGGAAGGTGAGGGTAAAAAAAAAAAGAGTGAGGTGAGAAGCACAAGGTTCATCAACAGCTTTCTCATTGCACCAGTAGTAGGATTAGGGTGACCCTGGAGCTGCAAAAGACATAAAACTAGGTTATACATCATCCTCAATGCTCTCAGCAATGTTGGATGCTAAATGTTTATTGTTGCTAGTTCCATGTTGCAGACACCCATCCCTCTGTCAAGTTCATGAGATGCTCAAGCCAGGGGGCATAATCTCAGAACAAGGGGTAGCATATTTAAAACAGAGATGAGAAGGAATTTCTTCTTTCAGAGGGTAGTGAATCAATGAATCTCAGCGCTGAGAGAGAGGTTGAAGCTCGGTCGTTAAGTATATTCAAGGCTGAGATAGACATTTTCAATCAGTAAGGGAATCAGTTGAGGATTATCAAATCAGCCATAATCTCATTGAATGGCAGAGAAGACTTGATGGGCTGAATGGCCTATTTCTTCTAATTGTTTGGTCTTATGAAGATACTGCTGGTATCCTCGTCCTCCACCAGTTGTCCCCTGCTCTCTTCTATTGTGTATCACCCTGCTATCCAAGAGAGAGAGGGACAGCAGAATCTCAGTGGTTGTGTAGAGTGTTTTTGTGTGATGTTGAGAACGTACAGTTAACATTTCAAGTCCAGTGACCGTTCCTCAGAGATCTGCCAGACTTGCTGAGTTTCTTTAGCAATTTGTTTCTGTTTCAGATCTTTAGCTTTCGTAATTCTTTGTTTCATTTTTGTGATGTGTCCAGAATAGCTCCAGAGATGAGGGAAGTGGGCGATGGGTTTGAAGCTGATAACATTGATAAGATTGTGAGGGTAAGGTGGAGCACTTGGATGTCAGGCATAAGTTCTGAGTGCCAATAGCTGCAGATGGGTGAGTGATGGGAATGTGATGGTTGGAGAAGTTCAGTCATCAGAAGAACCTGAATTTTCAATGCTTGACCTGTTCAGGAGTACTGAGAATAGAAGCAGAGTGCAGCATCACTGTGATCTTTAAAGCAATGTTATTTTTAGAAATAAGGCTTAGAAATATCTTGCCACACCAGTAGCACATGATCATGTTGGACCCCGTTGATTAAGCAATTTCTTTGCATGTAAAAATTCTGACATTTTTCCCAGTACTGCATTTCCAGGTGCTGGTGCCCCTTTAAATCTACAGCACATAGCTTTAATGACAATGTCATACTGATGTATGTGACACTGTATAACTAATCGGCCGTCAGAAAAGCATTCAGAGTGCGTTCACACAACCTAGTTCTGCATATCTCTATTTCTGTTCAGGAAAAGGTAACATTGTAAGAAAGGAACAACAAGCTATTAATAACTCCCTGTTTATAAAGTTTTCCAGCTGCACAGTCCTGTTGCATCCAGCATCCAGTTCATTTATCGTAGATGCTCTGTATCTCCAAGGTGATATTCACACTAGCCATTGGAATCCGAAGTAGCGCAACAGAAGCTTCATTAATTTGAATTAATTAGAAATATAGTTGAGCATTGTTTTACTAAAAAAAAACTCAAGTAATGAGCAGCAAAGTGGCTCAGTGGTTAACACTGCTGCCTCACAGCGCCAGGGACCTAGATTCAATTCCAACCTCAGGCAACTGTCTGTGTGGAGTTTGCACATTCTCCCTGCATGGGTTTCCTCCGGGTGCTCCGGTTTCCTACCACAGTCCAAAGGTGTGCAGATCGGGTGGATTGGCCATGCTAAATCGCCCCATAGTGTCCAGGGGTGTGTAAGTTAAGTGGATTAGCCATGGGAAATGCAGGGTTAGAGGGATAAGGGTAGGGGAATGGGTCTGAGTGGGATGATCTTCGGAGGGGCGGTGTGGACTTGTTGGGCCAACTGGCCTATTTCCACACTGTAGGGATTCTATGATTCTAATAATTACCTCTAAAAAAGGTGCTTGGTTTGGAACAGAACCACAATATCTCACTCAGTATGGTCATATTGAATGATCAATGACCATTCCATTGGACTTAGCTGAATGTCAACCTTCAAAAGGCTGGGCCTTTTCAGTGGCTGAATTTACCTCCCATCTACTGGACTGATTCTCACAGCTGCATTCTCAGTCCACCAGGTTAGGACCGTGTTTCTGTCTGCAGCACATGTACATGCATGCATTACTACAGCTTTGCACAAAGCTTTCTTCCTGATGGTTCAAAAGTAAATGTTTAGAGATTGGGAGCATCAGCACTTTCTGAACTTTGTCAACTCTGGGATAAGTCTGAAAAGTGCCCAAAGGGTTCAAGAGATTTACCAAGTACATTTTTAACCAGATAAAAACCAAAAGAGCTGTGGATGCTGTAAATCAGGAACAAAAACAAAACTTTCTTGGAAAAGCTCAGTGGGTCTGGCAGTATCTGCAAAGAAGAAAAATCAGAGTTAACGTTTTGGTCAGGGTCACTGGACCCAAAACGTTAACTCTGACATTTTCTGAACAAATGCTGCCAGACCTGCTGAGCTTTTCCAGCAAGTTCTGTTTTTGTTACATTTTTAACCAGGTTTGACTGTTGTTAACACAATGCAGTGTCAAACCCAAGGAATGTGCAAGTTCAGCATTTGACTTCATTGTTCAAATAGTCACCTTAGGTCCGGTCCTGGGAGTTCTCGTAAACTCCTACAGATACAGCTTTGTGGTGGCTCTGAATAAACTCACCTTATAACTGTATCCATACATTTTTTTAAAAAGCTTTTTTTTTTACACAAAAGGCATTTGTATAGCACCTTTCACTATCAGTGAATGTGTCGAAGTGCTTGACTATGAAATACTTTTGAAGTATGGGGCATTTTGACATTTTACATCCAACTCTCTGAAGGCAGTAATGTATGTCGGGATATCTTTCCACACAAGCCAGCTGCTTGTCAGGACCTCATTTAGACGATTCTAGACTATTTGACTATAGGGGCATCACAGCCGAAGCAGATCCTATCCCCACCCAGCTCTTGCTAAGTCAATAAGCAGCAAGCAGCATTGAAGTTTTTTAATTTGGAGCTTCCCCCTGCTGAACCAAGGTAGTGAAGCCAGCTTTTGCATATCATCTGCCACTCTGGTTGAGGCCAGCCAGTGCAAGCTACTGATCAACCCTGGGATCTCACTGGACTTGCCTAACTTCAATTACATCCTGCTTTCGGTATCTCTACCTTTCCTGGCAAATTTAATTTCCATTTATTTCTAACTATCAGATTTGATCTTCCCTTTTCTTGTTCTCCCTTTTCTAATTGCTCTGGATCTTTCTCACGTTCGAGCTTATCTAATATCTGATCTGGATACTTTTACCCCAGATTCTGATATCTGGTATTAATGATGTATTGGTTTTTTTTTAAATCACCTTCTTAATCACATCCTTCATTGTTACCATCTCTGATCCCTCATCCACAATCGTTGTAAAGTAACACTTCCTTTGACTGCTTAATAAGCTTTACCCTGTCATTTCTTCCAGTTAAGACATGCCTCATTACAGGTCTTCTTTCTGTCTTCAGACTGTAGAGCTCTGCTGTGGTTGCAAGCTTCCAATTTACCTTACAATTTAAATTGAGGCAGGTCTGTAGGAATCATTCATGTCTATTATGCCACACTAGTTATCAGATCCTACATACAAAGATTCAGTTGTCATGCTTATTGAGCCTTAAAAAGATTGGCTTCAAAACATATTGGGTTCAATCTGTTATAAAACTCAAATTATACATTATCATTTTCTGGTTCAAACGTACATTTTGCACCCTTGTGACTATCAGACAGTTACAAATGGCCCCTATTAGGATTACAATATCCATAGTTACAACATAAGGCTTTGTTTAAGGATTAAGAATGTAAACATAATTTGAAAGCACCAAGGAAATTTTGTTTTTGTATTTCATTTCCCT
>JAHRHZ010000004.1:31167967-31189897 GCA_024137785.1 Ginglymostoma cirratum
TGTAACATGCTGATATTTTTGTGGATTTGTTTTTTGAAATGGCAGGACAGCTATCACTCTGACTGCATCTTGATGAATGGTTTTTGAGCAGAACTTTACCTGTAAATTCTTTCAGTAAAATACGCAGTCCAAATAGGATTGGTGAATAACAACAGGCAATGATATATAAGAAAGCTGAATAAAGCAGGGATTTGCGCATATGTTCAATGTTCTTGATGCACTTAACCGGCAAAAGAACTGTCTTAATGAGAGAAGTTGAATATTTAATTTCGAAATAATAAATTAACACAATTGGTTATCTCCTTCGTGTAGATTACCATTTCAGAGGGATTATTTGGATCTTGTGCAGCTTTAAATGTAGCTTTGAAGGAAAATAGGCCAGAAATGGATAAATCAAAACTAATGGATAAAGCAAATTTTCCAAATTCCTCTGAGTGACTAACTAAAACATTATTCTCTAATTGGAAATAGAAAACGTTCTTCTTGTTAATCACCGAAGGTCCTACCTGGTGGATTGAAGTAATTTTTGAGGGTGTACGGTGACCACTAAACTGCCTCAGCAATGTTGTGTTTGTAGGAAGGCTTGTAGTTAAATACTGAGAAGACGACTGTTGGAAATGGGATAACTGCAGACAAACAGATAATTGTGGCAGCTCAACTCTGTTTGGGAAAATCTGTTTCCCAACAACTCTATTGAAGACCTGCTGTTGTAACAGAACCATCACTTAGTAACCACAGCAGCCTCTGTCTGCAATTTTCTCTTCCCACCTCAACCCTTACCTCCACTCTTGGGTGAAGTAGAATCTTAACAAAGTACTGTAGCAGAAGTCTCAGCAACACTGAAATATCTCAAGTCAAGTGGCCATTTTACATTTGTTTGTGAACTTGGGCAATGTCAGGTGGTGAAACTGTTAAAGACACCTGATTGCATGTTGGTGGCAGCTTTCTGGCAGGCAAGTAGAAATAATGCTTGATTTTTACCTCTTGTCAGCTGCAAAGCATGTTTCCACCACTTTCTTTTCTTTGTTTCAGCTTGCCAGCATCTGGAGTACTTTGCTCTCATTGTATTTTGGTTGATTTCTTACCTTCCTGGCTAAGAGGTGTCAAAGGGATTTTCAGCACTTCACTCACTACCTCGGGTAAGAGAAACAAACTCAGCACACGGCAAGAATCAAACTCAGTATCTGTTGGCCTATGTGTACGAGATGTTGGGAGAGGAAAGGCTAAAAGACGTTTTCAAAATCAAGAGGGTTCTGAACAGAGAGAAACTGTTCCTACTTGTAAATACATTCAGAACAAGAAAGTACAGTTTCAAAGTGTTTTGCAAAAGATGCAGTTTTGAGTGAGAATTTTTTTTCCCACTCAGCAAGTAGCCAGGTGATGGAGATAAGTTCAATTCAGGCTTTCAAGAGGGAATTGGATGATTATTTAAATAGAAACAATCTGCAGGGTTACAGGAAAACAGCAGGAAATTAACACTATGTTAAAATAGGTAGACACCCGATGCATTCAAAATGCCTCGCTTCTGCACCGTAACAAAGCTATGATTCTGTGACTTAGTGCTCCATAGTGCAACGTCTTTGCTCATCCAGCTTTTGTTCCTTCAGCAAACCATCACTTGTCTGCTGTTGCACCTACCAAGCAGAACACTGAGGGTGGGAAGTACATCAGAGAAAATCAAAGATGAATGTACTTCTCTATTTAACAGATCTCCCGTCCTGTACCACAACAGCAACGTGCCAGTCAGGGGTGAAGAACAAGCATTAAAAAACACCAACGGGCTTGAAACTGGGGATAAGCTCAACACAGTAAGCATTCTTAGTGATTACTTCCTCCAAGTAGTCATAAGGGAAGGCTTAAGTTCTCACCAGACAAAATTTCTGCCAAGTAAAATCATTGGTTTCATTATAAATCAGATTCAGCTCCTGGGCTGGTTAAATATGCACAAGACAATTAAACTCGCAAGAATATATGGCATTTTCTCAATGTGCCAACAGACGAGGAAGAAAACCTCTGATCAGAAGAAAGGAACAGGAGTAGGTCATTCATTCCCTCAAACATATTTAGTCTATGAGTTCATTGCTCCTACGCAAACTTTGCGCCACATACTGCCTTTGCCCGATATTCCTAATATATTTTGATAGCAAAAAATTTATCAATCTCGGTCTTAAAAACAACAATTGATCAGGAGAGTTTGAACTTCTTATAATCCTTGTTTTTCATGATCCTTTTTGCATACAAATGCTTCCTAATTTCACTCCTAAAAAGTTTAGCCTTCGTTTGTGGACTATTCCCTGCTAGTTCAAGACTATTCCACCTGAAAAAATTGGGCTGAAACAGCTTCTTCCTATCCACCCTACATAGTCCCTGCAATATCCCAATTTAATCAATCCTTAATCTTCAAAATTCAAGTAAATGCAGGCCTATGCAACCTGTCACAATAACTCAATCTTTTAGCCTTGGTGTCATTCTAGTGAAATAATGCTTCACATCCTCCAAAATACCTTTGCTGACCTGCAATGCCCAGAATGAATCCAGGCTAAATAAAGGCTAACCAGAGTTATGTATGACTATAATATAACTTCCACCACTGCCTTGCAGCAAAGGGCAACTCCACATTAGCCTTTTTATTTACCTTTTGAACAAAATACTCGCAAGTTTCAGGTTAAACCCTGGGATCGGATCAGTGGGTAACTGACGGTGAGATACAGTGAACAAAAATGTGAAATACTGCGCACAGGATGGCATAAATGGTGTTTGAAAAAGCTAAGGATAAAGCTGAAGATTAAAAACCATAACTGATTTGACACTAAGTAAATCCAACCAACATGGAGCAGCTTGCATTGTCACTGTATAACACCAGCCCCGTAATTTACAAGATAAAAATTATTCAATTTAATTTCACAAGTTGTCACAGTGGGATTTGAACTTGTGACCCTTTGGGTTGTTTGTCAGCCAGAGAGACCTCTAGCTACAACAGAAAATGGTTAATGGCACAGGACAAGTTTTCAGAATTTAGAACTAGCAGGTGGATGAAGGAAATAAAAGGTTCAACAGTTAACCTAAAAGCCTACTCACCATTTGCTCAGGTGGATATTTCAAAGCATCAGAGGTTTTTCTGCCTACAAATAAAAACACATGCTCAATTATTTGGGAAGTTCCACAAAAGCAAAAGAACATGAAGACATTGGTAGCCAGCACTCGTCAAACGTCCTAAAGCACACAAGATGACTTTTGACCTCATCTTATCACCTGCAGATACTTATTCCTTATTCAGTGCAGTTCCATACCCATTCACTGCTTTAGTAAGCATGTTGAATGATGACTTTTTCCAAGAAAATATAAAGGAAGACCTTGGTCCTCACCAGACGAAAGTTCTGCCGAGTAATGTCAATGGTTTCGTTGTAAATCAGATTCAATCCTGGATTGGGTAAATGTGCTAAAAAAAAATAAATACATCACTGGGAATATATAACATCATCTCGAAGTGTCAATAGACAAGAAAGAGAAAGGAATCTGACAGCAGAGGAATGAGAGGAACTATTTATCCCCAAACATATCCTAGTTGTCAATGAGTTCATTGCTCATCTGCAACCTAACTCCATATAAATCCCTCTGGCCCATACACCTTAATATTTTTGGATAGCAAAAAACCTGTCAATCTCAGTTTTAAAATTAACAATCAATCACACACCAATTGAGTTTGAACTTTCCACAAATCTTTGAGTGTCCATATATTTCCCAACTTTACGCCTAAAATATTTACCCTTCATTTTTCGACAACTCCTTGCTGATCCTTCCTTTAAAAACAGTTGCTGAACAGTTGGGAGCTCTTCAATAAACTGCCTGCCAATCAAGTGGCTATTACTGATGTGTGAGGCTTCAACAGTGAATGCCAAAGCACTATTCTTTGATAATTCGCAGTACAGCTGAAATCTATCCTGTCCTCACCCAATCATTCATAGTATGAGCCAGTGATCACATGAACATACAAATGAGGAGCAGAAGTCAATCATTCCAGCTGTCAAACCTGATCTGCCTTTCAGTAAGAATGCTGCTTATCTGTCTGTGTTTTGAATCCTCATTGTCATTTATTCCCAACAACCTTTGATTCCCTTGTCTAACAAATATCTATCTACCTTCACCTTAAAAATACTCAATCACCCCACCTCAGACAATTTTTGAGGCAGTGTGTTTCAAACACTCAGTGAAAAAGATTCTCTTCACCTCGGTCCTGAAAGAGCAATCCTTAATTTTGAACACCTCCCTTGATGTGGACTAACCCAAATGAGGAAACATCATTTCACCTCCACCTTGTCACGGTAGTTCAGAACTTTATACAATTCGGTTCAGTCACCATTTGCTGTTCTAGATTCCAGTGAAAACAAGCACAGTCTATCCAACCTTCTTCAAAACACAATCCTCTCATTCCAGATATCAATTTAACAAATCTCCTCCAAGTCACCTCCAACAGATTTACATCCTTCCGTAAATAATGAGAGCAAAACTACACAAAGTATTTAAAATGTGGCCTCACCAATGAACTGTATAACTGGAGGGCAGAATCCTTGTCTGTATGTTCAATTTCTCTCGTATTAAAGGATAGCATCCCATTAGCCTTCAAAATTATTTGCTGTGCCTGCATACTAAATTTTTGTGTCACTTATGCACTCAAACATCTAGACAGCTCTGCACCTCAAAATTCTGCAAGTTTTATGTAACTTTTTTAATCATCTTGTCAAAGTGAACAATTTCACGTTTTCTCAGATTATACTCTGTCTGTCAAGTTTTTGCCCACTCACTCAACCTATCTATCCATCTGCAAACACCTTATGTCTTCACAATGACACACTTTTGTATCAAGCTTTATGTCATCTGCAAATTTAGCTAGCACACCTCCCCTCATCCGGTTATTTTAATCAAACTGTGCAAACATATCTCTGAAGGAGGTGTGGACCTCTTATGCACAGTAAAAGTACTTAAGTCATTAACCCCTGCGTTCTTCATTCATCAAGTGCTACCAAACAAAGGGCATTTAGGCACTCTCTCTGTACAGTAGCTCTGCTAACTTGAGCTTCCTCTCAATATCATGAACATTTACCCTACGTCATGTCTCTATTTCTGCCCTGTCAAAATCAGCTAATTCGAAAGAGAGACCTTGGATTGAACCAAGCATCTTTGTAGGGTATGGCTCAGTTACTCAATGGAGAAATATTGGGGAATTAAGTTCTCAGATCATTGACAACAGGTAGAAAAATCTAGCCCGTTTCACCAGTCAGGCTTACTGTCACATTAAGATTGCACTGGTGTCTGCATGAGGCAACTCATATGCTGTCACAGAAAGTGTAGAGCTGGATGAACACAGCAGACCAAGCAGCATCACAGGAGCAGGAAGGCTGACGTTTCAGGCCAAGACCCTTCTTCAGACCCTTTTTCTGAAGAAGGGTATAGGCCCAAAACGTCAGCCTTCCAGCTCCTCGGATGTTGCTTGGCCTGTTGTGTTCATCCAGCTCTACAGCTTGTTATCTCAGATTCTCCAGCACCTGCAGTTCCGACTATCGCTGTTGTCACAGAAAATTAGTTTTGAGGATGAGTTAGATTTGATGTGGCTTGTTAGGTTGCAATCGTAATGGATGCTCTGATAGAAAGTTCACATCTACTTAAAAGCAGAATTCTGATGCCAATTCCCGTGACAAGATGTGCACAATTATCCCAGTAAGGAAAGCATACCCTGAATATTCAGAGATACTGTATCCCTGCCACCTGTCTCTGCTGCATGTACGAAGCTGTCCTGGATGACACTTCCGGTTGTTTCTTTGCAGAATACAGATGTGACAGGCCATATTTTCAGAACAAGGCAGGTAGCCTGAGTCAAGAAATTATCAAACTTAGCAGACCTCCTGCTGACCCCTTGGCTTAATAGAAGCCTTTACACCCAGATTTCATTCCAAGGAGATGGTATCAGATATGCTAACCCCAGAAGCAAGTCTTAGGTGACCTCTGGGGGGTTGGGGCGGGAGGCACATTCTGAGGCAGGCTGGTTAGAAGGCCTGTCTCAGTTCTCTGGGACTTGGTCCTGGTTGTTTTAGAAGCTATGAGGTCCTGTAGTCCTCAGCTTCACAGTCCTTCATCCCTCCACTCCATGACTAACCCACACCTCAAACCATCTCAGAAAGCACAAGAGAACCACAGGGTTGCAAAGGAATGGTGAAAGACAGGCAGAAACAGGTCTTGCCCAATTTTCCCACCATAATTATTATCTTGTCGCAGTTATATATCAAAATGGGGAGGGGATTCACATCTCGAAATATGCAACATAACAGGCAAGATCATTGCTTTAAACATGAAATGGGAGGTAGAATGATTTCTAACAAGTGGAAAGGGAATATTGCTTTTATTCAGAAACAGCCAATTGTACACAGACCGCTTGTGATGAAAGGAATCAGCTTTGCACAATAACCCATGTCTCACCAAATGCCTGAAAATTCAATTTTCCACGACAACCCACACTCTACAAATCAATCTCATCTCACAGGGGACCCCTATCAAATTATTACACTCTGACTGGTGGAAGGAGAATGTTCCTTTCGCAATTCAACCACCAAGACACAAATAAAAGACTGCTGATGCACTCCATACAGGAACAGGTTAATTTTTTGAATAGACCAATCATCACAGATGAGCTGGGTATTCGGGGTATTAACAAGCTCCAAGAGCTGCAGCAATGTTTGCTAGTGAGGGTCAGAATTCTCATGTTAAAAACATCATCCATTACGACCACGATGCAATCCTGTCAGTGGACCCCCTCTAGGGGCTTTTAGACAAGTTGGTAAATTGCTGTTTAAAACTAATTTTCAGCCAATGAAATTCCCTAGACAACAATCTTCAGGCAGTCTTCAAAGTAAAGGTAACTGAAACATTTAGAGCTTTAAAAAGCATAGTGATATAAACTAGTTATGATAGCTAGGCTAGCGGAAAGCAAGGTTAAAAAAAAATCAAGAAACAGTAAGTAGAAAACGGGGATGGGAAAAGGAGACAATAGGACTAAAACCATCAGTGTTATTTTTAATTCAATGTAAAATTGGGATTCCTTACAATTGAGACTTTGATATTGCAATATTTGTGAATTGAAACCAAAATAAAAGATACACTGGTTAGCCCAGAGCAAGAGTTTTCACCAAACCTACAATAAGTATAAGGATCATATTACTTAAAAGCTGTTTGCAAGATAGCCAAATGTGTTTTGTTTTCTCTTTTTACAGTGGTCAGTACCAACTGAAAGGACTGACATACACATATATTCAAAATGCTATTTGCATTTTCCATAAAACACTCTAAAATGGCAAGGAGTCATGACTAATAGATAACAGAGCTAATACCATCCAGGACATTGAAAGATGCACACTGGTTTTGTATCAGCGTACTTATACAGTTGGCACCTTTAGACCCTGATGTTTATAGGTTCATGGTGCAGTTGTGATGAAGTTAACGAAACCTGGAAATCCTGGGAATACAAATTTAAAGACACTATCATTTTTTTATCCCATTTCCGTCCCAGCAAGTCGGCAGATTTACGACTAACTGTAGAGAGGGAAACGGACTCAAAAGGTCACAACCTGGGGGTATGCAATGGCAAGAGAGAAAGATCAAGAACTGGTGGAGGGATAGGAGAGCATCAGAGTCCAACAACCAGGTGGGAGAGAAAGGTCAGGGGTTGAGAGAGAGGGAGTGGAGCAGACAGCTCGAGATAAGGGGCTAGCTGATTAGGACAGTGAGGAGAGGCCACAAATGACAGAAGGTTTGCTAAAGGGGTTGGAGGGAACTCCATGTTTTTGTAAAACAGATGAGAAGGGGGGAAGGCCTTTTTAAACAGCCAGCCTTCACAACCTGCACTCCCCGTCACTGCCACTGCACTGCTTCCAGGGTCAATGGACCTTACTCCTGTTAATACCTGCCCCCCCCACTCATCCCTAGATTGAAAATCAGAGCATCCAAGTCCTTCATTTTCTCCTGAATCAGGTTCACAGAGTCAGGATCAACCTCTGCACCCCTGGCACAGAGTGAAAATTCAGCCCACGTTTTTGATTCCAAAGTCTAAATTGCTAATATAAGCTGGGAACGGCAGTCGTCCCAGTATTGATCCATACGGCACCCATTTCTGGCCTTCTGTCACTCTGGCTAACTACCCTTAATCCCTACGCTGTTTTCTGTGCTTTACACCGGGCTTCTATCCATTCTATACCTTGTCCCCTGACTCCATATGCTTTGAACATATTCATTAGCCTATTATGTGGGACCTACTGAAGGCCTTATTGGAATCTAGATTTATTAAATCTATTATTATCTATTAAATCTATGTATCTTGTCTATTCTTTCTACTACCTCTTCAACGAATTTAGTGACCTTGGTCAAATAAGACTTAAAATCCATGTTCGATTTATTGAGTGTGCTTTTAGTTTCTAGATCTATTATTAATCTTCTCATTTAGTAAGGACTTCATAATGGTCTCCAATTCTTCAGGCTCCTTCTATCCCCCTCCTTAAATGCAGGCAATACATTATGCATCCACCATTTTATAAATTATTTATTAAATATGCCTCTGACAGCTCTTCCAGGCCAGGGGTTGATCCACTTTAAGGTTGAATCGTTTATTTAATATTTCTCTTCCTATTCTTTAAAATACATTGGATGAAGGTGAGATCAGAGGGTTTAAACTAATGTGGCAGGGGTCTGGGAACCAGAGGAGAAGACTAGTAGACAGTGAGGTGGAAACTAGAGACTGTAAGGATCATGAAGTTAGCATTACCAAGGGGAAGAGTAGGCAGAGAGCAGATGAACGCAAAGGAACTGGTGGTCTGAAGTGCATATACTGTAATGCAAGGAGTATAGTGGGTAAGGCAGACGATGGACAGATGCACGAGTAGGTGGGGAGCAGAGGGATACAGATCCTTAGGAATTGGGCGATAGGTTTAGACAGTGGATTTGGATCTGCACAGGCTTGGAGGGCCGAAGGGCCTGTTCCTGGGCTGTAAGTTTTCTTTGTTCTTTGTTCTTTGTTCAAGCATTATTGATGCCCTGCATGTGATCAAATAATTTCCTGACATCCGCACAAAGTATGTCCATTTGGCCGTTGTAACAGAAAGGCAAGCTAGCCCTGGGAAACTCAGTGTGTATCAGGAAGGTAGTGGAGAAAATTACAAAATGAAGATAATGACAGGGCCATTCCTCAATCACACGTTAGCTTTTTTGATAGTGCTAGCAGAGGAATCAATGTGGAAAAACACTCTATTCTCATTTCAGAAATACCACAAGACCTCTTTTGTTTATAACAATACGCAAAATGGGATTTTGGTTAATGTGCCATTCAAAAAAAAAATACCTATGACAGTGCAGCACTCTATCAGTACCCAATACCGAAGTGTCATTCTGGATTATACGATCAGATCTGGAACGTATCACAAATTTTTTTCATGGATTTACCCTCTTGAAAGGATTTAACTTGAGTAGATATGACACTCATTAACTCTCCACTTTACCCGAACTTTTTAAAACATAAAATGAATATATTTCATTTTCCCCTCCTAGTATACTTCTAGTTAGCAAAAGAGATTTGAAATCAATTTTTTGATACAGTACAATCAAATGAATGCCCAGTTCGGGAAAATGCATTTCAGAACTTCAATTGCCCACATGAACAAAAATTGCTAATTAGTGCTTTATTCAAAATGCCCACAATGCCACCACTTCTCCAGCAGCTCGCATGTAACTTACGGAATAAAGAATTTTGCAATCCAAGCACTTGGCTTGATCTTGTAGGAACACTCAGATCAGCACTGTTGTCTGCATGCTTATCCAAACGGCATGAGAAATGGAAGCTGATGGTGCCTGATTCCACCTGCTTTACCTGAAAATAAAAGAATAGCTTTCTGAAAGTTTTCATTGAAGAAGAAATTTTATTGGCTACAACCATTCACTGGCTGAAACAAACGAGAATAGAAATTGCTGGAGAAACACGAGAGAACATCTCTCCATAGATGCTGCCAGACCTGTTGAGTTTCTCCAGCAATTTCTGTTCCTGGTTGATTCAGATCTCCAGCATCCGCAGCTCTTCATTTTCTTGAATGGTACCCTGAATCTTGCCTGCACAAGACAAATTTTAATCACACAAAAATATGCATAACACACAGCAACGTCCATATGTTAAAAAGTCTTGTGCATTTCTTATTTTAAACAGGGCTGCCCAAATTGTGGGCCGTGAGATGAGATTTTTGGTTCACAAGCTGCAAGGGCAGCAGTGGCTGCTGTAGAGTTTGGACTGAGCGCTAATACGTGAAAGACCCGTTTAAAGTCTCATGATTTTCCCGATGATAGACATGGCCAATGGACTGACATGTGAGTCCTAATTGTTGCCATAAATAAATTGCCCATGAGAAGGATTTTTTCAAAGATAAGCAACCCTGCAGTTTAAACACCTCATAGGTCTCTAAAACTTGCCTTCCACCTTGCAGCCCATCCCCCACTCAACTGATGAAGGCTAATCCCTCCCTACAACTTTGAATCTGTCAAGCCTTCACTCTGGGGTCACTTCTGAGTCATTAAATTCGGGTCACACCAAGATTAATCCTGGGAAATGTAGCTTTACAAAGACACAGGAAGCCTGTTAAAAATGCCCCACCAGCCCCACCACCTTTCCCTGCAACCGCAGGAAGTGCTACATCTGCCCCTACATCTCCCCCCCTCACCTCCACCCCAGGCTCCAAGAAAACCTTCCACATTAAACAGATGTTCACCTGTACATCCACTAATGTGGTATATTGCATCCGCTGTTTCCAATGAGGCCTCCTCTACATCGGGGAAACCAAGCGGAGGCTCGGAGACCGCTTTGTGGAGCGTCTACGCTCGGTTCGCGACAAAAAACACCGTCATAAACCACTTCAAACCCCCGCCCACTCCTTGGATGGCATGTCCATCCTGGGCCTCCTCCAGTGTCACAACAATGCCACCCGAAACCTGGAGGAACAGCACCTCATATTCCGCCTTGGAACCCTACAACCCAATGATCTCAATGTGGACTTTACGAGCTTCAAAATCTCCCCACCCCCAAAATCATCCCAAGACCATTCCACCATCTCATCCCCGCCTCCTTGACCTGTCCGTCTTCCCTCCCACCTACCCGCCCCTCCCTCCTCACTGGCCAAGCCCCCATCCCAACTCCCTACCTACATTCACCTTTACTAGCTTCACGCCGGCTCCTTGATCTGTCTGTCTTCTCTCCACCTATCTGCTCCTCTATCCACCTTCTATCACCATGCACCCCCCGACTCTATTTATTTCAGAGCTCCCTTCAGAAATGGGGGAGGGGAATAAGGGTCCAGATCCGAAACGTCAGCTTTCCTGCTCTTCTGATGCTGCCTGGCCTGCTGTGTTCATCCAGCTCCACACCTTGATTCATTGCAGCTCTATGTTTTCCAACTGATTTGGAAAATTGAACATACTTAGGCCAATACAAACGAAGATCGGCTTTTGAGTGTGGGGTTCAGGCACAATGCTAGAGAAAGTTGACAGGGTTTTATTTTTCATCCAAAGTTATCAGGCCTGACCTGTGATCATAAAATAACTTCCAATCATTATCCCAGAGTCAGTCGATACTACACGTACATCCAGAACTGATACACTTCCATGTCCAGTGTTAATAGTGAAACACATAAAAAGACAGACCTGCATTTATATATAACACTTTTTGTGGCTTCAGGATATCCCAAAGCACATTACAGCCAACAAAGTACCTTACGTCAATAAGGTAATGATGGCCTGTTCTAATGATGTTGCGAGAAGGTTAAACCTACAGGAGCTGGTGGAGCTCACCCGATTCTCAGCCAGAAGGCCTGGGCTTAAGTCCAACTCCAGGAGCTGTTGGGTACAAGGATAACAGCATTTATGTTGGTGGTCAGATAAGTCCTTTCAATGGAAAGGGTATCGAGCTGCGAAACCCCCCAAAAAGTTGATGGATGACATGAAGATGATCAAAAAGCATTGTGCCAACACTGTGTTAGCAGGGGGGAAAAGAAAGAAAGATGTTGGGAAGATTTTTTTTTAAATGTGCCATGATTAAAAATATTCATTATTTGTAAAAAGATTGCTTGATTTGTATGGATGGGCGTAAATGTCTGCTAAGTAACTAACTGATGTAACAAATACGAGCTTAAGGTACCGCAGTATTTGGTAAGCAACTGAAAGGAAATAAAACTGTGGAAAAGACAGAAGAGTGAGACAGGTTAAAATTGCTCTTGCAGAGAGCTAGCACAGGCGCTATAGACTGCATGGACAACCTGAGTTAGAAAATTCTGACTCAGTGCTCCGAGTTCTTTCAAAAACAGACAAAGTTGCAAACTTGAAGAGATAGTAGGAACTGCAGATGCTGGAGAATCTGAGATAACAAGGTGTAGAGTTGGATGAACACAGCAGGCCAAGCAGCATCAGAGGAGCAGGAAGGCTGTGTTCATCCAGCTCTACACCTTGTTATCTGCAAAGTTGAAAGCAGCTTCTGACATGGATAAGTTGCTGACCGGGTGAAGTACTTTAAAAGAAATTGTGTAAGTCAAATCTTACAACAGAAAGTCACCATTTGACTAAAAAAAACTTTTGCCAACGAAGAAATTACTTCACAAATTTTAACATTGAGTTTCATATGCTGCAATACAAGTAGCTTGAGAGCTAGTTTGCTGCTGCAGTGTATTGCTGAAATGTCTCAATATGACCGCAGTTTAAGGCCCTTCTGACTTTTTCTCCAGATCCTCTTCACACTTTACTGAATACAGTAACACATGCAAGGGGACATAATATTCTGTTTCCATGCTAGAAATTCTAAGTCCAACCCATCCCTGCAGGTTTTTGCTCCACTCAATCCAACTTCCATTTTAGATACCTGCAATCTGTTAACATATCCTTCTGTTACTCTCTACTTACCTAGCTTCCTCTTAAATGCAGCTGTTATTCTCCTTTCTGTAACAACAAGTTTTATATTCTCAACAATCTGTTTTGACATGCTCTGTCAAAACTTCTTATTGGATTTATTGGTGAATAGCTTTTTCTTAGAGATCTCACCCTTAACCTCTCTCAAATTGTCCAGCTTACCAGGAATCTCTCATATCTAAAAGACAAAGCACTCAAGGTGTAAAAAAAAACCATAGATCTTGGAGAAAAAAGGAAACAAAGAATAGTAAAGGCTGACAAAACAGATGGAGCACCAAAATGGAGCATGAAAAAAAACTGGAATGAGATATTAAAATCATAACAAAAACTTTGACAATTTCTTTCGGAGAAACAGGTCAGTGGGAAGCAATGTGAGCTCTTTCAGAGCTAATAATAGTGATGCCATTCACGAAATAGGAAAGCGACAATCAAGCTGAATAATTGGTGTCAGTATTTACAGAAATGGAAGAGCATGCTAGACATCACAAATAAACTCAACTATATTAGCTTATAAGCAAGAAAACAGGAATAGTAAAATTAATGGCACTGAAAAGTGACAAATCCCCAGAACCAAAGAATTCCCACCCAATTGGTTTTAAAAGAGACAGATGTGAACACAGTAGGTACCTGAACCATAATCATCTAGTTCTGTCATTTCAGTAAACACTGTTTCAGGTTAGAAAATTGCAGGTCACTTCAGTAATGAAGAAAGATGGCAAAAAGAAACCAAGGAAATACACATCAGCTGACCTAGCATTTGTGATCAGGAAATTATTAGAACCTGTCATTAAGGATGAAAGTACTGAATATTTTTTCAGCTGATCAGTGGGCCTATGCATGACAGATCATATAAGTGAGCCTGGCTGAATTTTTTGAAGAGGTGACTTGAGTTTTGGGCAGGGCAATGTCTATGGATGTCACTGATGGGGATTTTTTATATTTGATAAAGTTCGTCATAACAGACTATTAACTGAAGTTAAAGCTCATGGAAGTAAAGACAAATCGTTGAACTAGTTTTGGAATTGGCAGAGAGGAGGAAGACAAAGAGTGGATATAATAGATAGGAACTCTAATTTGCAGGAAGTGATGTGTTGCACCAAAAAAGATCCGTGTTTGGGCTTCAGCTTTTCACTAACAACCTAGATAATGAAATAGAAAATGACATATTCAAGCTCCAATAACACAAAGAGAAATGCTGTTTTAAGCAGAGTAGATTGAAACACAAACTTAGAGATATTGATAAATAATCGTTTGGTACTACAGAACTCGAGTATTGCTGAAAAAACACCCAATTTGTGAAAGCTTTTCATTTTGCACTCATCAGGACATTTCACAAGAAATACACAAGTAAAGAGAAATCAACAGAGAGAGCAGAGTGCTGGTTAGAAAGTGGACTCTGATTGGTATAGGGGTTGCAATGGAAAATGCACCAGTAGATGACGACTAATAATTAACTGCCCGGTTTTGTTTAAATTTTAAACCAGGTTGACTCTGATTGGTCAAGGCATTGCCCTCAGAAATGAACCAGAGAATGGCTGTCACCTATTTTGTTGCATTGAAACAGACATTCTGTTTGTACATGTTTTTTTCAGCCTGCAACAAATAGACCCTGTGCATTAATATATGTGTACCCAGGACATGCAAATTCTCACCCTTGAAGAAATTCAGTCGGCAACAGCCATGCACTGACTATACATAACCAGGATGATACTTGCAAAACTCAAAACACAGTGCCCAACATGCGGCATGATCCAGCGATTTTACAACATTGGCTAAATGTTACTTGATTGCAAAGAATTATGCTGACAACCAATTTACCATTGTCTGTCAGGCCCATAGTGTAAGGGACTGTGCATACTGGAAGCTACATCTATTAATACACAGGGCCCTGTTCTTTCTATGTGGAAAGCACGTGTACACATATTGTGATAGCAAAAACTGCAGATGCTGGAGTGTGAAGAAGGGTCCCGACCCGAAACGCCAGCTTTCCTGTTCCTCTGATGCTGCCTGGCCGACTACGTTCCTCCGACTCCCCACTTTGTTATCTCTGTACATATATTGTGCTGTTTTAACTTCACGAAAGGACGTCATTCGTTGTCTGGTTCATTTCACAGAGCAATGCTTTGACCAATCACTGCCAACCTACCTGGTTTTAAAATTTAAACAAAGCTTGTTATCACATTCAGTTATCAATGTGTGATGCATTCTCCATGACAACAACTCCACCAATCAACACTCATTTCTCACACAGCTTACGTTCTTCACACAGACTATCTGATAATTATCATTGCTTTTGTGGGAATTATCTCTGTACAAGTCACGACTATGTTTTCTACATTACATCAGTCATAGGATCATAGAGGTCTATGGCACAGAAAAGGCCCTTCAGCCCATCAAGTTTACAGTCATCAAAAACAAGCACCTAATTATTCTAATCCGATTTTGCAGCACTTGACCCATAGTCTTGTATGCCTTTGCATTGCTGAGTATGTCTAAATACTTCATAAATGTTAGGAGGGTTTCTGCCTCTACCACCCTTACAGATAGTGAGCTCCAGATTCCTACAACCATCAGGTCAAAACATTTTTCCTGACATTCCCTCTAAACTTCCTGCCCCTTTCCTTACATCTATGCCATTTGGTCATCAATCCCTCCATCAAGAAGAAAGGTTTCTTCCAGTCTACCCTATCTAAGATCCCCATAATTTTATACGTCTCAATCATGATCTCTCTTAATCTCCTCTGCTCCAAGGAAAACAACTCCAGTCTGTCCAATGTAGGAGTAAATTACTGCAGATGTTGAAAACAAGAAATGCTGGAGATCACAATGGGTCAGGCAGCATCTGCGGAGACAAAGCAAGCAAACGTTTCTAGCTGAAGCTCTGATGAAGAGTCATCTAGACAAAACATTGGCATGTTTTCTCTCCATGGGTGCTGCCTGACCTAGTCTATCCAGTCTCCTTCATAGCTAAAACTCTCCAGCCCAGGCGACACCTTGATAAATCCTCTCTGTACCTTTTTCAGTGCACTCACATCCCTCCTATTCCAGAATTCCAGACGTGCATCCAATGCTCTCACTGTGGCCTAACCAACATTTTATACAGTTCCAACATATCTTCCCTGCTCTTAAAACACTATGCCTCAGCTAGTAAAGGCAAGTATACCATACGCATTTTATCCACTTTTTATACGTGTCCTACTACCTTAAGGGACTGGTGGACATGCACACTCTCTGATCCTCAGGTGCTCCCTAGGGTCCTAACCATTCATGATAATATTCTCTTGCCTTTTTTGTCCTGCCAGGTGTATGACCTCACACTGATCCTGATTGACTTCCATTTGTCACTGATCAGCCCATCCAACCAGTCCATTTATATCCTCCTGTAATCTCAGGCTAGCCTCCTCACTAATTAACTTCCCACCAATTTTGCTAAGATCTGTGAACTTACTTATCATCCCTCCTATATACATTAATATAAACATTTATATAAATCAAAATAACTGTATAAATCATAAATCATTATATAAATCATTTATATAAAGCACAAACAAAGGTCCCAACACTGACTTCTGTGGAATCCCAATGGACACAGAATTCCAGTAAAAACATCCCTTGACCCCACCCATTGCTTCCGGCTACACAGCCAATTCAGGATATAATTTACCCACTTTCCTTGCATCTCATGGGCTCTTACCTGCACTATCAATCCGCCATGCAGGACTTTAGTAAAAGCCTTGCTGAAGTCCAAGCAGATTATTCTAAAACTTCAATCCATTAGTCAGATATGACCTTCCCTTAACAAAACCGTGCTGATTGTTCTTGATTAGTCCCAGTCTTTCCAATTTATTCCGTCCCTCAGAACTGCTTCCAAACGCTTGACTCCACTAAGGCTAGACTGACAGGTCTGTAGTTTCCTAGTTTATCCGTTGCTCCCTTCTTGAATCATGGTACCACATTAGCTGCTCTCTGGCACCTCCCCAATGGCCAGAGAGGAACTGAAATTGTTACCAGTGCCCTTGTAATTTCCTCCCCTACCTTAGTCAACACCTTGGGATACATTTCATTCGGCTCTGGAGATTTATCTAGTTTTATGCCTGCTGACTAATTTTAAAAATGTTATCGCAGTCCTTCTCCCTGAATTCTTTCCCACATCACTAGGGAATACTGACAGCATTCATTTAAAATTCTACCTACATCCTCTGGCTCCACACACAAATTACCACTGTGGTCCTCAACTTCTTCCCCCATCATCCTTTTACCCATAATGCACTTGCAAAATAACTCCAGATTTTCCGTTATTTAACCTGCCATCATTCTTTCATGCCCCGTTTTTGCTGTCTTATTTTCCTTTACAAGTCTCCTTTTGCACATTCTATGCTCCTCTAGGGCTTCGGGGTCTTCATTATCTGCCATAAGCCTCCCTTTTTCTCTTTATCTAATCCGACAGAGAAAGGATATTATTAAATTGGAGAGGGCACAGAAAAGATTTACGCAGATGTTACCAGGGCCAGGGGGTTTAAGTTATAAAGGGAGATGAATAGGCTGGGACATTTTTCACCAGAACGTAGGAGGTTAAGCAGTGACCTTATAAAGGTTTAAACAATTGTCAGGGGTATAGATAAGGTGAATAGCAAATGTCTTTTCCTAGGGTAGGGGAGTTCAAAACTAGGGGGCACTTTTTTAGGGTGAGTGGAGAAAGATTTAAAAGGGACCTGAGGCACAACTTTTTCCCACCGAGGATGGTTCACATGTTGAATAAACTACCTGAGGAAGTGGTAGATGCAGGTACAGTTGCAATATTTAAAAGACATTTGGTCAGGTACATGAAAAGGAAAGGTTTGCAGGCATTTGAGCCAAATGCAGGCAAATGGAACTAGTTCAGTTGGGAAACTTGTCGGCATGGACGAGTTGGACCAAAGGGTCTCTTTCTGTGCTGTCTGACTATGAAATAAAACAAAGAGCTGTGAATGCTACAAATATGAAACAAAAACAAAACCGAAACAGGACACGGTTCTTTCACTGGACTCAAAACATTAAATCCCTGCTTTCTCTCCACAGATTCTGCCAGAACTGCTAAGTTTCTCCAGCAATTTCTGTTTTTGTTCCTGTATATCCCTGGATTGATTGGTCCCACTTGATCTTTGTTGGTACGCGTTGGCCCTGTACTACATGGCTACAGTTCAAAGCTAATTCATCAGTGCAAAACGCTTTGGGACATCCTATCTCATAAAAGGCAAGTTAAGAAGTAGTAGCAAAGCACAGTGCCACCCTTAGAGACGGTGAGAGCTCCAATCTTTTAACATATGGCAGGGTGGGTTGTCTAGCCTGTTCGGCATGAATGACTACATGTTATTGATCTTGATTCACCTACCTCTTCCGAGCTCATGTCAGTGGAAGGTGTTCTATAAATCAGCAAATTACTTGGGTTCGGTGAAGGTCCACCATGAAGTGATATCGTTACATCAGAAGCATTAGGTCCCAAGAATGGATTCCAAGCAGCCCAACGCAATGTTTGCATGTACGCCGCATTGTCCAATGAAGAGGTAGGAGAGGATAACTGTGAACAAAACAATTTGCTTCTTTAGGAAACACGACATGGACTTCATTAGTAACGAGTCTATGTAGCACCTTTAACAGTAGACCATTCCACAGCAGCATTATCTGTATCAGACTGAAAGCAGCGTCACCACTTTTGGAAGGTCTTTAACAACTGGTTTTTCTGCTAAAAAGTATGAGGGAAAGCAGAGATCACATCAAAACACTTTACTGAAAGAAGCAGTGATCAACTCTCCATATACGGAAAACAATGATCATTGGTTTCAGTGCAAAATTGTCAATTCAACAATAATAAAACACCTTGTCTGAGATAGAGTATACATTAGGTGCTCCACTGCTACATCCTGCTCTTCAATTTCCAACCTTTACTTTCCTCTTTGATGATCCTGCGCATATGAATTATTAAATGGTACATAAAAATTGTTCTCAACACATCCTGCTCTATGATCAACCACTTTACAAATCTTGGAACATGGACCTTATGGCTCCCACAGCGTATCGTATCATTCAATGCACCAATCATTAGAATGCTACAGCAGAAATTTTAATGGGCAGTGGAGTGTTCTACAAGTGGGATAAAACCTCAATCAGGTTAAATTGCAGTTATGCTACAATAGTTTGGCAGCTAATAAAGCTTTTTATTTGGAATAATTATTGCATAACATAGATTGTATAGCACAGAAGAAAGGCAATGAGCCCAATAGTTTCACGTCGGTGTTTATGTTCTAGACAAGCCTGCTCGAGCCAGATCAACCTTCAATTCCTTTATCCCTTGTGTGTAAGTCTACCTTACTCTTAAACACATCTATTCACTTCACCTCTGCCTTCTGGTAGTGGTTTTCACATTTTAATCACAGTGAGCAAAGAAATTCCTCCAGTCTCACAGCCCAGTTATGACAACTTTGAGTCTTTATTCTATAATGCAAATCAATATCTGAGAAATTTCAATGAGAATGGCACTTTCAAGGGTTCAGCCAAATGTTTTCGTCTAATGCCCCATTTTTCAAAAGATTTAAGGTGTGAATATTAAAGCAGGCAGCTCAGTGGATGCAGTACATTGGCATATCACACTGATACCATGCGTGGGCTGAGCATAGGAGTGTTCTTCATTACTCGAAACATGTTGCTTAGAGATTCTCAGGATGACTTCAGTATGCACTCAAAGCAAGGTTCCCTCACCATCAGGGGAAGGAGTCAGACATCAGCTTATCCATCATGAGCATTTTCAGAAGGCCAGTTCAAAGCAATTCTGAGATAGATCTTGGCCTTGGATTTGGGCCAAGTCAGGATGACTCAAAGCCCTTTAAGAATTATGGGAAAGTCCTGATGTCAGGATTCCTGAGCCTGTTCCAATTCTCAGGAGCATATTTTAAGCATGCAGGCTGTTTCAGGTCACAAGCCAACATCTGACACTCCCAACGTGGCCACTGCAGAGACTGGAGTGGCCTAATCCTCTGCAATTTGCACACAGCTGGTCCAGTTGTTTAAATGGTCACCACTCACGGCACCTCAGAGATGTTATGAACCATGGTGTGCATGAGGGAATCTTTTGAAAGGACAATTCAAAACGTCTCCCCTCATGTCCCCTATGCTGGGCTCTGCCCTCCACTCATTCCCCTAGACTCCTCATACCCATTCATTCACTTTATTTGGTATAAAATCAATGAACCCTATTGAGACAATTGGATGGAAACTGAAGTTATAATTATCGACCATGTTAAAAACATCTCTATAGCCAAAAAAAGTTAATCATCTTTAAAACTTCAATAAATGAAAATGCAAATCACTCGAAACACCAAACCTTGTAGAAGTAAAGGCCGTAAAATTGATGATGTGGAGGTGCTGGTGTTGAACTGGGTTGGACAAAGTCAGAAGTCATACGACACCAGGTTATAGTCCAACAGGACTATTTGTAATCACAAGCACCTGACAAAGGGGCTTGCGCTCCGAAAGCTTGTGATTTCAAATAAACCCGTTGGTCTACAACCTGCTGTCGCATTACTGCTGACTTTGTAAAATTGATAGCAGAGATCAGACTGTTTGAGCAGTCAATCAAGTAGGAGCTCAGGTGTTTCAACAGAATAATGGATTTCTGGGATCTCAGGCCTGACCATGAAACTATAAAAATCCATTTGGTTCACTAATCTCTTTCAGGGAAGGAAAAAGGTCATCCTAACCTGGTCTGGCCTTCATGTCACTTCCAGACCCACAACAAGGTGGTTAACACTTAGCTGCTCTCAAGGGCAACTGAGATAACCAACTAATGATAACCTTGCCAGTGATGCTCATATCCTGCGAACAGTAGAAGGATAAATTTTGAAAACTGTGGTATAGTCAGGAATTGAGATTATGCAGCTTATACCCAAGGTAAACGTGTGCATTTAATAACTGCTGGTAGCTGAACCACAGCTCAGCAGTCAATGGTTGCAGCCTGATGAAAGCACATCATAATAGGTTTTCAATTTGTTTCTGAAAACTGTGGATGGATAACTTGCTAAAGCCCAAACATTCTTTACCATGCTAATAATTCAGTGCTTTTTTCTTTCCACACATCCAAAATGATAAGAAATGGCACATTCACTACGACAACAACAGTATGGGTGCAGCTATAACACAGGGTGGCATGGCTATGTGACATGAATTGCACAGCATAGAGAACAAAATCAAAAACTCAATCAGTTTGTTCATCAGAATGAATTAATCATGAAGACATCATGCTTTATGGTTCCCTGCATTTAAATTTTTAACTTAAAAAAACTATTTCCAACTGGATACATTTCTATGTTTGCAAATTAATTTCCTAAGGTTACAAATAAGCTACAGATCAATCATAATGAACGATGAACGTATTAATAAACAATGCAATCATTAAGTAAAGCAGGTCTCACAGGACAGTATAATTTGTGATACGAGGTAAATTTATGATACAAGTATGTAATAGTGAAAAACAAAATAATAAAATTGATTTTGGAACTTTAGTTTATGAGGCAAGGATTGTTTGATTAAAATGCAATTTCTAAGAAGACCATCAATTTAGGATTAGAGATAAAAGGTACTGCAGATGCTGGAGAATCCGAGATAACAAGCATGGGGCTGGATGAACACAGCAGGTCAAGCAGCATCATAGGAGCAGGAAAACTTGACGTTTCGGGCCTAAACCCTTCATCAGAAATGGGGGAGGGGAAGAGGGTTCTGAAATAAATAGGGAGAGAGGGGGAGGCGGATAGAGGATGGATAGAGGAGAGGATAGGTGGAGAGGAGGCAGACAAGTCGAAGAGGCGGGGACATCAATGTGGATTTCACAAGCTTCAAAATCTCCCCTCCCCCAACCGCATCCCAAAACCAGCCCAGCTCATCTCCACCTCCCTAACCTGTTTTTCCTCTCACCTCAAGCCACACCCC
>JAHRHZ010000004.1:31190297-31289454 GCA_024137785.1 Ginglymostoma cirratum
AAACGTCAAGTTTTCCTGCTCCTATGATGCTGCTTGACCTGCTGTGTTCATCCAGCCCCATGCTTGTTATCATCAATTTAGGAATCTGTTTACTGTCTGAAATTCAGGCCATACAGATTTTAATCACAAACTTTTCTCAATGTTAAAAAACTAATGTCTGATTCATAATAGTCTTCTGTCACAAAATAAACATAAAAGGAAAAAATATACAATTTTCTCAGAATATATTAAAGAGATGTGGTTAAAAAAAAACTTGAATTCAGATTCATTTTAACAGTCAAATGCTAAACTAAATTTTTCTGCTGAAAAATGTGGGAAAAGAGGTGGAGCATAAATTGATAATGTCTAAGAACCTTTATTTTAAAGTGAGTTCTGTATACAATTTCATACATTAGAAATGATTTTAACTAAATGAGAAGCAAAGTTGATCCATGTATGTTTTCCAACATACAAAAAGTCAGCAAATTCTGTAAATCTTTTGTGTTTCAATTAGGGACCTGCTGTGGGATTGCTCACGTTATCTCAGATTTTCCATGTTTAAATGTTTTGAAGGTAGGGAGAAAAATTTCTGCATGGTTCATACCAAACAGCCATTCTTCTCTTCCTCTAAACCGTTTTGATATTTAATCTCTTAGCATGAGCATGTAACTAACTCCAATTCTTCCACCAACACCGTTAAAGCCATGTTGCCAAAATCTTCACGACTGCAACCCAGATAGAATCCAACTGTCCCAGCAGCTAATAGCCAAGCCTTGAACAAATGCCTCAGTTTGATGGCACTGTCATATAAACCAGAAAGATGCCAAGTTCAATTCCTGGTCTGCACTGAGTCAGCTAAACTCAGCCAGGGTGCCATGTCCTGTCCAGAAGCATGTGCCATCTATAATTTTAAAAATATAGAATGCAACGAGTTTGGAAATTTCCAGAACAAACTTTGCATTGAATTGAATGCTGACACGTAACAATAAGCTATCATGGCCAACTCTGCGATAAGATCAGTACAGGTAATATGACAGCACTGGTCGATTGATTTCCCATGTAAGGAACTAATCTGGAAATGATAAGCAGGGCACTAAACAAAAGAGCATTTCAGCTTTAAGTATTTAAGTTTAGAAGGAGAAGAACAGTAGGACTTGGAATTAATGAGCTTACCCTATTAGTATTCCTTATATCAACTGTGTAGCCTTAAGCAAGCAGAACCAGTTTCTTGTTCTATTCCTTGCTGGTCTTATCTACATTACTTTTTTTTCTTATGAGTACAACAGATCCGCTGCATAAATCTATAAAGGATTACGTGATCATTGGTGAATATCTCATAATAATGAAGGCCTATTGTCATTGCTTTACATTGCAGTTAGGCCTCCTCTGTCCTTTGGGATATCAGGCCCAATGAAACGATTAGTTTCCAATTAATTATGCTTTCCATGTGTTCATGTGGCCTCTCAAAGTGCTGTGTTGCATTTCTCTCTGGCAATGCATATTAACAAAACAGTGATTAAATTGTTACAGTCATTTTTGTCGTGTCCTCTGGCAAGAATTAATTTTTGATCTATTATTTTGTTGCAGACAACACTGGTTATAGCAATAATCAGGGATGGGGGCAGGATTTGTTAAAATGTAATATATATGTGCATTTGTAAAGTGGAGAGGGGCTCAACTAGAGCTAAGGCAGCCTCCAGCCTCGTCTTATCTACAAGTATTGCCATTTGGATTGGGTTATAATGTATTCTCTGCACTGCCTAATGATGTATGACTCTCAAAGATGGGCCTCCTCGTAAACATACAAGAAACTTCAGCCAAGGCTTCTTCACAGCTTTTTTTCCCAGTTCACCTCCATAACGTTGTTGGTTGCATGGAAGTGACCTTGTCTACCTGCATTAACAGTTTTCAGAGCACTTCTAGTGAAGTGGCAACGACAGGATTTGGAGCAGCTCTGTGAAAATTCATGGCCAGAGCCAAAAGAGAACAAATCTCATAAGATGTAAATCTGACAACAACACGAGCATGGCAAAACTCAAAAGGGAAAATGCTGAACGTTGTAAATATACCCAACAAAAACTAAAGTGGCTTAAAAGGCAGTTAGATCAATATTTCTGTTTGGACTCGTAAGACTTGAGCATAAAATCAAGGACAACACTTCTGTGCATTCCTGATGAAGTACTGCACAGGAAGATGGGAACAGGGGAAGTTCATTCAGCTCCTTATGCCTATTTCAGCAATTCATTTGGATCTTGACTGATCTATATCTTAATTCCAATACTCCCTTCAGTTTATTTAAAATAGCTGTTCCGAAAGCTTGTGATTTTAAATAAGCCTGTTGGACTATAATTTGATGTCATGAGCCTTCTGATTTTGTCCACCCCAGTCCGACACCGGCATCTCCACATTACAGTTTGAAAAGACTTTATTGGGGGTAGAGATAACAAGGTGTAGAGCTGGATGAACACAGCAGGCCAAGCAGCATCAGAGGAGCAGAAAGGTTGACGTTTCGGGCCTAGACCCTTCTTCAGAAATGGGGGAGGGGAAGGGGGTTCTGAAATAAAGAGGGAGAGAGGGGGAGGCAGACAGAAGATGGATAGAGGAGAAGATAGGTGGAGAGGAGACAGACAGGTCAAAGAGGCGGAGATGGAGCCAGTAAAGGTGAGTGTAGGTGGGGAGTTAGGGAGGAGATAGGTCATTCCAGGGAGGACAGACAGGTCAAGGGGGCGGGATGATGTTAGTAGGTAGGAGATGGGGGTGGGGCTTGACGTGGGAGGAGGGGATAGGTGGAAGGACGGGTTAGGGAGGTGGGGAATGAGCTGGGTTGGTTTTGGGATGCAGTAGGGGGAGGGGAAATTTTGAAGCTTGTGAAGTCCACATTGCTACCATTGGGCTGCAGGGTTCCCAAGCAAAATATGAGTTGCTGTTCCTGCAACCTTCAGGTAACATCGTTGTGGCACTGCAGGAGGCCCAAGATGGACATATCATCTGAGGAATGGGAGGGCGAGTTGAAATGGTTCGCGACTGGGCGGTGCAGTTGTTTAGTGCGAACCAAGCGTAGGTGTTCTGCAAAGCGGTCCCCAAGCCTCTGCTTGGTCTCCCCGATGTAGAGGAGGCCACAATGGGTACAGCGGATGCAGTATGCCACATTAGCAGATGTGCAGGTGAACATCTGCTTGATGTGGAAAGTCTTCTTGGGGCCTGGGATGGGGGTGAGGGGGGAGGTGTAGGGGCAGGTGTAGCACTTCCTGCGGTTGCAGGGAAAAGTGCCGGGTGTGGTGGGGCTGGAGGGGAGTGTGGAGCGGACAAGGGAGTCGTGGAGGGAGTGGTCCCACCGGAAAGCAGATAAGGGTGGGGAGGGAAAAATGTCTTTGGTGGTGGGGTCGGATTGCAGATGGCGGAAGTGTCGGAGGATGATGCATTGGATCCAGAGGTTGGTGGGGTGATACGTGAGGACGAGGGGGATTCTGTTTCGGTTGTTATTGCCGGGAGGGGGTGTGAGGGATGAGTTGCAGGAAATGTGGGAGACACGGTCGAGGGCGTTTTGGAAACATCCCTGCGTCATGAAAGACACTGCATGAATGCAATCCTTTCTTTTTAATCATGCTAATTTATGTAACAACCCTATTAAACACATTAGATGTAAAAATACAAACACTCATAGATACAGAAGGGACAGTAATGCAATGTTCATTGGCAGTCGCAAGATATTGGGATACTGAAATTTACTCAGTGGGAGAATATCTATGAATCACTTTGAATTACAATGTGAGAACAACTCAAGGAAGGCACAAAGGGCACCAAAACAGCATTTTGTTTGATGGCATTAGCAGCTGCATCATTTTAATTAGTACAGGACAATCCATTCCCTTACTGTAGTGATGGTCACATCACCTCAGATATGGCACCAAATTGTGATACACAAATACTGACTAAAGTTGAGATCAAAGCAATATGTTAATAACCAAGAGCTCTGCATTGCAAGATCAAACAATTTTTTGGCTTCCTGGATTTTAAATCTAAAAAGGTAGATAAGCTGATGAGCGATTTTTCATGATTATATCAACGATCAAACATGACCAATTCTGACACATCAATACTCCCCTATAATGGCAGGCTTGCAGTGCAAGTAAAATTTATGAGATGGAAATTGCAGTCTGTTCCTGTGTATCTGATTTCCTAGCATCAGAGAACATTCCAACAGATGATCTTACAATGTGGTGACTCCCCATTTACTGTGCAACAGTTCATGACAATAGCACCTGTACTAGATAAATTGACAGCACAGATAGAAATAAATGAAAATGACTTGGTGGCCACAATAGAGATGTGATTGCACAGTGACCGGGACTCGGAATTAAATATTCGAGGTTACTCAATGTTTTGGAAGAACAGGCAAAAATGAAATGGAACTGAGGTAAAAGAAACATGTTAATAAAGAAAGGTACATGTGTGCCATGGAGTAGTGATGTAGATGCAAAAGTTGTGATGTGGAATCAATTTGGGTGGAAATAAGAACAGCAAGGGAAGAAGTCACATGCAAGATTTGTCTACAGGCACCAAAGAGTTGCCTCACTGTGGTACAAAATCCAAATCAGAAAATAATAGAGATATATAAGAAGTGTGCTATAATTCTCAGGGGTGATTTCAAATTGCACATTGAAAGGACAAATCAGACAGGCAAGCTTAATATGGAAAACAAAACAATTAAGCAGCTATTTCATAATGCTCAGCGAAATGGAATTAATGAATCCATTTTTCAGGTTGTAAATACATAACTAGTGAGTGCATAAGGATCAGTCCTGGGGCCTCAATTATTTACTGTCTATATGAACATCCTGGAGGTGGGGGCAGAGTGTAAAGTATCTAAAATTGATTACGATACAAAAATAGGCGAGACGACACATTGTGGGGGGACATAAGGGAATCTGCACAGGATATATAGGTTGAGTGAGTGGGCAGAAAACTTGGCAAATTGAGTTTATGGTAGGACAGTTTGAGATCACTCACTTTGGTAGGAAGAATCCAAGGCAGACTACTGTACAAATCGACAGAGACTCCAAAAATGTGCAGTGGGACCTGGGTTTTCTTGTGCATGCAACACAAAATATAGCATACAGGTACAGCAAGTAATTAATAAGGTAACAGAATTTCAGTCTTTATTGTTAGGGAGTTGAAGTCTTGTTATAACTTCTCAGGGTATTGGCGAGGCTGCACTTAGAGCACTGTGTACAGTTTTGGTCCCATAGGATGTACTGGCATTACAGGCAGTTCAAAAGAGATTCACTGGGTTGATTCCTTGGATGAAGAGGTTGACTTATCAAGAACACTACAGAGGTTAGCTTTCATCCATTACAGTTTAGAAGAATGAGGGGTGATCTTACTAAAACATGGCAGATTTTGAAGGGGTTTGATGGGTAGATTTTGAGATATTTCCACTAGTTGTGAGACAGTAATCTCAAACTCGGATTATAGGTACAGAACAAGAGGACATTCATTTAAAACAGATGTAAGGGAATTTCTTCTCTGAGAGGATAGTCATTTGTTCTCTTTCTGTGCTAAAAGATTCTATGATTCCATGTGCATTAAATCTTAGAGACCAGGGAGTTACAGATTCCAGTTTGCTCTGTAGCTGCCCTAAACTGGAGTTCTGTAATTGACTGCTGCATCCCATGCAGCTTGTGTAATTGGCAACCATTGCTATCCAGAACCTCTTCCTGCCAAGTAGAAATGCTGATGCTAGTTGAGGGCAAAATCATTTTTAGCTGTCATATTGGCATCTGAGGTTGAACAAAGCTGACATTGACCGTCAAGGCTCATACTGAAACAAGTCAACCCAAGCGAGACACTGGAAGGCTTCATCCATTAAAAAAGGGGAAAACTTGGCCATAAAGGCAGAGAACAAAGGCATGAGGTATTTCTTACTGATCTCGCCTTACCGTGTTTATGTACATGTGAGAGCTGGAGTTGTCTCTTATCCTGACAAACTGTACCCTGAAGTCCAGCCAATGTAACTTGTTGCACAGATGATTTTTCCTGGAGTTGCCCTGCTACTTATCTCAAAATGACTATGTCTCAAACCTTCCCCTGAGCACATTAACTCATTCATTACCACTGTTACAATTTTTTAATCTTACAAATTAATTCCACCCTGTTTATAAATAAGCAAGGCCTACAAAATAAGTACAAATTTTAAGTTTGCCTTATTTATACTCAGGTACATCTTAACCTCTTGACCTGATGCTAGGTTTTCTAACAATTAAAAACAACAGCAATTCAGTCAGATTACTTATTCACATTTTTTTAAAACTACAGTGACTATCATTTTCTTTTGGGCAGCAGACCAAAGGAAGAGCTCCCAAAAATAAACATGGACATCATAAATAAATTACGGTATTATGAAACACTCCTACATTTCCTTAAGACTTGACTGACTATCCTCACCAGGGCCCTGCTAGGGTTGGGTTCAATCTCTGGCTGATTGATGCATGAGGAGCCAGAATTGATTCAACAGTGTTGTGTAAACATCTGTGGGTCTTCACTCTGAATATTTACATCTGGATATCATTTAAGATGGAGCTTCGATTTCATAAAAATTAGACAACATTGAAGTCATTATTTAGCTTCCTTGCAAATTTCTGTTTGCCAACAGCCACACATCATAATTATGATCCGCTCCTTTCCACTACATTTCTTCCACCAATGTTAAAGACCAAAATGCCATGACTGCTTTTCACACCTACTAACCCCCAAGAAGTTTCATTGGTGTGCCCTCACTTGTATTAGAGCCCAGAGGACAGTGTTAGTCAATAGCAGAGAAAAACAGAGACAAATTAACATAAGAACGTGCGTAGGCTTGATATCTGCATGTCTGTCTGCTACCCGAGGCTGTATCAGCCCCTTGCAGCAACCTGACAGCAAAGGGAAATTCCACCAAATCACCCCCATAATTTGCGGCAGAGAGGGCAGGTTTCTTTGTTGTCGGATGAAACAACATCAAAAAATCTCCAAGATACTCCAAGAAATATTTTCATTACATTAGCTAAACAAAATATAAAATTAAATAAAAACACCTCCCCAAAGCCCTACGGCACCTTCCCCTGTATCCGGGGAATGTGCAACACCTGCCCATTTCCTCCTCCCTCCCCAGTATCCAAAGGCCCAAACATACCTTCCAGGTGAAGCAAAACTTCACCTGCACTTCCCAGAATCTAGTTACTGCATTCGCTGCTCACAATGTGGTCTCCTCTACATTGGGGAAACAAAGCGTAGACTTGGTGACCGCTTCGCAGAACATCTACGTTCTACTCGCAAAAAAGACCCCGAACTACCTGTTGCCTGCCACTTTAACACACCACCCTGCTCCCTGGCCAATATCTCCGTCTCTGGCTTGCTACAGTGTTCCAGTGAAGCCCAACACAAGCTAGAGGAACAACATCTCATTTTCCACTTGGGGACCCTACAGCCCTCCGGACTCAATATTGAGTTCAATAATTTTAGGGCCTAAACTCTCCCATGTCCCAGCCCCCCACCCCACACACCAGGCTTTGTTACCACATAGCCTGCCATTACACACCCCGCTGTTGTTAGTCACTAACAGTTCCCATTAACAACTACTCACCCTCCCAGCCTAATCGTTAGCAACTCCTTTGTCTGTCCAACTGTCTTTCTCTGTCTTTGGGCTCTATCCCATCGTTTATTCCCTACCCCACCCACCTCGCCTATTTTCTGCATTTAAACTAACACTTTCCCATCCATCAACAGTTCTGAGTTAGGGTCACCAGACCCGAAAGGTTAACTCTGTTTAACCTTCACAGACGCTGCCAGACCTGCTGAGCTTTTCCAGCAACTTTGTTCTTGTTGTGGTGTTGAAAATGTAAAATTAACCTTGCCATATAATAATATTTTGAGAAACAAGGCAGGAATTTTAAATTCAGAGTCAATACAGTGTGGAGTTGGAGGAACACACCAGGTCAGGCAGCATCAGAGGAGCAGGAAAGACAATGTTTCGGATTTACACACTTCATCAGGAATTTTAAATCAGTGTTTGTCACTAAATAAAGTAAGACAAAAAAAAAGTTTCTTTCACAGAGCATTTCTAACTTAGTAACAGAGTTGCTGAAATTAATTTTATATTTAATGCTATGTATGTTATTGCCCACACTAAGTGGTCGGAAAAGGAAATTTGCTTCAAGTGCTTTTGGCTCGATTTTCTCAAGATTCCTGTGAGGAACGGTGTGTTTTTTTTAAAAAAAGATTGTTCCATTAGTCATATTCATCAATTTCAACAGAAAGTTTCAGCTGCAGTTTCATTTGAAGAATAGCAACACAGACATTGCAGTAACATCCTGGAATGTCAATTTGCATTGTGTGCTCAAAATCTGGTAATGGGCTTTGAAACCTAGAATCTCCCAGCTCAAAGCAATTAACAAAATTAAGAAATGCACAAGGACTTTAAAGGCATAGGTTGATGCAGAAAGAACTAATCTGGAAATTTCCTCATGCCGGTGTTAAGGGGAAGCTTTTCTTCGTCGCAGCTATGTTGGTGCGCTGAAGTATGATAGGAGGAAATTATTAGAGTGGTACACTTTATGTTCTCATTTTGTTCTGTTTGGATGGTGTTGCTTGAGGAATTAATATTTGCAAATGTACCTGGAAGCATCCCTGCACGTTGGAGCTTTATGGTCAGCTGAACAGGCAATGATTAGGGTCCCAGTTCAACATCTCATGAAAAAGACAGAATCGCTGATGTAGCACTCAGCAGCACCTCGGCGACAACGGAAGGATTACGTATCAGATGTCTAACTCATCTTGCATCTTATTCGAGTTGAACAGTTGTACAGATGTTTACACAATACTGTTGAATTAATTCTAGCTCCTCATGCATCAGCCAGAGATTGGACCCAACCCCAGCAAGGTCCTGATGAGGTTAGTCAGTCAAGTCTTAAGGAAATGTAGGAGTGTTTCAAAATACCATAATTTATTTACGATGTCCATTAGACAGAAAATGGAAAATCACGCTTGATGAAGACTAGGACAACTGATAGTAAGAATGACAGCTGTTGAAAAAAGATGAAAACAAAAGTCACATAATTATTCCCCCAATGGGCAGTGCAACCAATATACCACCAGGAGAATGTCTACACAAAAATTCCATCCATTTAGCAGGAAAAATACATGAATATTGCATGAATAGGAAGAAATAAAGCTGAATTTTAGTTATGCCACATGCTGAAAGCAAGGGAATCTGGTAGCACAATTCACCATGGTTCTTTAGAAAGCACCTTCCAAACTCAAGACCACTACTGGCTAAGCCAGCAGCTACCATGGAACACCATCACCTGCTATCACAAGCTACCTCCAAGCTACTCACCATCCTGACTTGGAAATATATTGCTGTTCCTTCAATGTCAAAATCCTGGAATTCCCTCCCTAATGACAATTGTAGGTTTTCTCACTGGGAAAGGACAGCCTCCTTGTTTATGCAGGAGCTTTTTTATAACTCACTCATACCTACTTGTATTGACATCTGATGGCAAGATCCAGCCCTTGTGCCCGCCACATGCCCTTCAAATTTTAATTTGAATTATATGTGCATGGTGTCTTGACACTGAAAGGAAAGTGGGATTCACTTCCAGTTCTATCATCAAGGCCCGTGTGCTTCTCATTAAATTTTGTCCAAAATGTGCAGTAAATGAAACTTCCTAGTATCTAAAAGCTCTGGACAGCCTGTGGGATCAGTGTATACTAAGTTAAAACAAATGCATGAGATTGTAAGCCATCTATTGTGTAAGGGGCCAAGACAGAAAAAGAGAGGAATTCTTATGTATGAAAGGTACACAGCCACATCATGTTTGGTCTTGAGTATCTTGGTTTGGTCACTTGTTGGAGAATGGACTGAATAATCAGGCAATATAATCATAATAGCAAGATCACTCGAAGCAATGAAGAAGGGATAAGTGCATTTTGTGGAATCAATGTCTATTATTCTGATATATACATCCTTGCTTCCCTCTGATTTATTGATGGAATGCAGCAATCAAAGGTGATCTAAATGGGAAATAAATATCAGTGAATCCCTGATAGCAGCACTCATGTGGGAATCAAGAGCACAGAGTACTAATGTAAACCCAATCTTGCATTGTTAAAACTATACTTTCATGTAAACTATTTCTCCGGAGAAAAGACAAATTTGGAAAAGAAATATTATGGAAGAGAATCACTTCCTAAAGTCTACATTGACATTTAATATTATAGACACAAAAACAAAGTTGCTGGAAAAGCTCAGCAGGTCTGTGGAGGAGAAAACAGAGTTAACGTTTCAGGTCCGGTGACCCTTCTTCAGAAGGGCCATTAACTGCTACCACAGCCCCCTGAATTGCAGAGTGCTATAACCAAAGTGACATCAAGCCAATGTCCTCCAAAAAAATCACCTAATAATATATTAGAAGCTGAGAATAAAAATGTAATTCCTGCAACTGCTATACTTTCTGTACCACTTTCTCCATCGTACATTTTGAGTATTGTTGACAACTGTAAACCACTGCCATAAAACAGGTATCTCCAAGCTACTCTAAACAATGTCACAGGAATGGTAAAGAAAGCATGGTCTGCAGGAGCAGCAATACCTTTTTGGCATACAGATCGCAGGAAATGATGCACTATTTTTAATTTCAAGTCATTTCAAATTGTTTTCTGTGATAATTGTTCTTTTATTTGCAGCAGGTTTCAGGGTACTCATCACAAACTTTCAGTTCGAGTACTTTGCTTTAAATTAAATCATATTGGATCAATAAATTTAAAATATGTGTAAGCTACTTTTAATTTAATAGTAAACAGTTTGCATGAAGTTAGGGTTGGCGTCAATGAAGTGCTCTACCTCTCTTACTACGTTCAAAGCAGTTCCGCTGAGTGCATCACAAAAATCAATTGGCTTTAATCGTCATCTCAAGAAAACTGCTTCATTAAAATAAATTCAATGCATAATTTAGCAGCTGAGTGCCTATTTGTCTTATTTCCATCACATCCAAATCTCAGTTCAGTGAACTTGCATAATAGAAAATGATTACCAGAATCAATCACATAGAGAAACTCTAAACTCCCTGTAGGTGTTGTGAAGAAAACACTTGCATTTACTTTGTAGTGGATTCATAGGCAAGGAAAACAGAAAACAGTTCCTTAAAAATTTTTCTTCGATACATTTTCCACCTTTTCATGGTGTTGAGATCACAGCTGATGTTAATACTGGACCAGTCAGATCCCAGAATGAAAGCTGATTTATTAGATCCTTGCCATTTTTTTAAACTATGGAGGTCAATTACTGAACACATTCACAATGTCAACAGTCCTGAAGCAGCAGCTGGCATGGGGTTTTGGTGGGGGGGGGGAGAAGGGAGGAGTCCCGGAAAACTGGTTGGCACGTTGTGGGGTGGGGGGGTGAGGCAGTCTGGAGTAGCGGCCCCCCCACGGGGTAGGGGTAGGGGGAGGAGTCCCAGAGCAGGGCCAGCACAAGGACCAAGTCCCAGGGTGGAGGCTGGCGCGGAAGAAGCAGTCCTGTAACTTATCCCAGGGTAGCTGAGAGCCAGTACCGAGCAGACTGTGGGGTTTGAGTGGAGCGGGGACGGTTGTTGGGCTGGGGTCTGGCGTTGACAGTCAGACCACGTGCGGAATCCCCTGCGCTGAGCTGCTGCAAAGTAATATCAATTTAATTTTTTTTATCTGACTGTAATGTCAGTCCTTTCAGTATGTCGTATTTCTAACTTATTCTTTAAACACTGCAAAATAATGCAACCACTTTTCTTTTTATTCTTCTCTGTAACTAAGATTTGTACCGACATACTTGTACCCGGGATGGCGCCATGAGAGGTGACATTGTAAAACATTTCAGTGTTCTCCTGTACTTCTCTACTTGATGACCCATGACAATAAAGGATAACAAGGTGTGGAGCTGGATGAACACAGCAGGCCAAGCAGCATCATAGGAGCAGGAAAGCTTGACGTTTCGGGCCTAGACCCTTCATCAGAAAAGGATAATTTGTTCAAGAGGCTATCAGTGCACTTCTTACACAAGGATTAAAACATTTATTGAACAGGATCATGAACTATATTACATTATACAAAATGGTATGTTGGGAAGATTTCATTACAGCCATCGAAAAAAAATCACATTATTGCTTTAATCTGAACAATATGCCTATAAATAGGTGATCCTCAGTGAAGAAGCAACACTGTCTTCATACAAAGCCTTCATGTTCAGGCCCAGGCTGGTAGTTTGGTAACCAATTTATTTTAGGTAATTTTCTCTACATTCACTAGATGTTATTTTCCTTCAAGGAGTATCAGCTCCAAAATACCTAGAACATACTGCACATTAACCTCACTATAATTTTAAGTTTCTATGTCTGAATGCAACATGACAGGGACTACATCCAAGTTGGGGATCTCAAGTGGCAGGTCACATTCATGTCACACAGGTCCAATCAACGACAATCGCCATCAAGAGGGCATCTAAACATTTCCTCTTGACATTCAATGGCATCACCATCAATGAATCTCCTACTATGAACATCCTGGAGATTAGCACTGTCTCAAAACTGAACTAGACTTACCATATAAATACTGTGACTACATGAAAGGTCAGAAGCCAGGAATGCTGCAGCAAGCAACTCACCTCCAGAGCCTCAAAGTTTGTCCATCATCTACAAGGCAAAAGTCAGGAATGTGTCGAACACTTTCCACATGCCTGGGTGACTACAGCTTCAACAACATTCATCTCGGTTGATACCATCCAGGAAAAAGCAGCCCACTTGATTGGTACCACATCCACAAACATTAATTTCCTCCACCACTGATGCTCAGTTGCAGTAATGCGTACCTTCTGAAAGATGCACTGCAGAAATTCATCAATCCGAAACCATGACAACCATCACATTGAAGGACAAGTTGGCTTATACACGGGAATACCACCACTTGCAACTTCCTCTCCAAACAACTCATCATTCTAACTTGAAAATATATCATCATTTCTTCTCTGTCTCTGGATCAAAATCCTGGAACTCCATCCCTAACGGCATCGTGTGTGTACTTCCACCAAATGGTCTGCACTGGTACAAAAAGACAGCTCACTACCACTTTCTCAAAGGCTACAAGGGATGGGCAATAAATGCTGTCCCAACCAGCAAAACCATTGTTCCATGAATGAATTGAAAAAATGTTAAGGAAAATACATTTGTTCCCTAAATGCAGCGCTCAGCAGCTTTGCCTCCATTCTCCTGCACCCACAGAAACAGACTGAGTGACTTGGTTGTTCTGCCTTTCAGGCCCAAACTGCATGTACAGCTCCAGATCTGGTCTCATCAAAGCCCCTGTATAATTGTAGAAATTGTTTCTCTAATATATCAATGATTATCTTCTAAAGGTTAACATACCATTGGTTTTCTTAATTGCACGCTGTCCTGCATGTCATTACTGTGATTTGTGAACAAGGATACTTAGGTCCCTCTGATTACCAGCAATTCACAGTTTCCCATCATTTAACAACATTCTGCATCTCTATTTTTCCCAGCAAAGTCAATAACTTCACACTTGTCCACATTATTGCATCCTTCTCACAACTTACTTCACACTTAACTTTGAACTGTCTTACGTATACTTTACAAGACAGTCATGATTCAAAATATCGCCTTCAACGTCAGTGAAATAGAATGTTCTGGGGCGGCGCAGTGGCTCAGTGGTTAGCACTGCCGCCTCAGCGCCAGGAACCATGGTTTGATTCCACCCTTGGGCAAATGTCTGTGCGGAGTTTGCACATTCTGCCCGTGTCTGCGTAGGTTTCCTCCGAGTGCTCTGGCTTCCTCCCACAGTCCAAAGATGTGCGAGTTAGGTGGATTGGCCATGCTAAATTGCCCATAGTGTCCAGGGATGTGTAGATTAGGGGGATGGGCCTGGATGAGATGTTCTGAGGTTCGGCGTGGATTGTTGGGCCAAAGGGCCTGTTTCCACACTGTAGAGATTCTATGAAAATAGGGAAGCTAATCATATTAAAACTGCCTAATGCAGGCTCACCTGAACTGCCTATCATGGCGAAAGAAAAACCAAAACCTACTGTAAATAAGGTGACAACTTTCATTTCTTGAAACAGAAAAGGAACAACAGCTGTTTGTCGGAGACAGACAGAGAGAAACAAAGAGACAGAGACAATGCAGCACCTGATATGGACAGCAAGCGAAGACAGTTTCTTTCAAACAGGATGCTGCAAATAGCTGGTCCTCTATTTGAAGAAGAGATGGACCTTTGAAGATTTACGGGACGAGGAGTGACCAAGGTGGCTCTTGCTTGTAGCAGTTGACTCAGGAATACTCAGCCTGAGTTGGCCAATTTTCAAAGCTCACTGGAAAATTAGACTTTGACGTTTCAGTGCAAAGTGAGCCTGCTGGAAAGGTGGGAGTAATTTGCAACTACATCCTGTAATGCTACCAATCAGGGAGAAGCGCTATGCACAGTGACAGAAGTTGCAAGATGTAAACAATGTTAATTAGTTAATGCATAAGCACCTTTTCTTTAGTTTATTGTATGAATTACCAGCTAGGCAATGTTAGGTCTATGATGATTTTATTTTGTTTCTTACAGTCAAATTCTTGAAATATGAAATCTAGCCTTCAATGATTTCCATTTGTTGGTTGGAAAATTCATTTCATTTAAAAGGCATGTTAAATGGGATACAGCAACATTTCCTGAGCAATTCAAATTGCATTTAGAACTGCAAATAATCAATTTAAGATCATCAGTCAAGCTCGTAATCTGATTCATTTATGACTGATAGAAGGGACTTGTTCTCTGTCAACCAAATTAAAATGTTCATACTTTGCCTAGGAGCTTCAGGAGCTATACTTAGTTCCCTGCGGTTTTCTCCATGGCAGCATCTTGGCCAATCAGAACTGATTTGTCAACCGATCAGCATCCTCTTCTCCTGTAGAAGAAGTTTCAATAATCATTTGAATTTTGGCATTCTTGCATTTCTCATGATTAGTACAAAGACCAAAAGATTTGGTAACATATCGCTCTACTCAGCAATACCAAGGGCTGTATATTTTATGGAACCTAAAATGGGGTTAATATAATGCAAGGAATAAAGGTGAACAAAATGTAGCTTGGTCCCAGAGTACTGCTGAGATGAGAAACAGTAAATCTATGTTAGAATATGCCTCTAAATGAAAATCTGATGTCAAGATAAGGAAGTAACAAGGCAACAGGGAATCGCTGGGGCACTGCAATATCAAATTAGAAATCAGAAGACGAACTTTAAAATTTGTATGAGGTACCAAATTATGAAGAGTAAGTTCTACAAATGTAAAATATTAATAAGAGCACGAGGAGGTGGAAAGTTAGAGAGCTCTTCCAACTGAGATTGCATAATTTTGATCCCTTTTCCCAAAGGGACGAGTCTTTATTCTTCCGATCAAAACCTTACACTTGGCTATATTGAAATATAGTTATTGTTTACATACCCATTCAGGAAGTGCTTGTTTTTCAATGCATTCAAAAACAAAATCACCATTGGCAAGTGAATTATTTACTGTAATTCTCCAGCATGGGCAGCACAGTGGCTAGCACTGCTACCTCACAGTGCCAGGGACCCGGGTTCAATTCCTGCCTTGGGCGACTGTCTGTGTGGAGTTTGCACATTCTCCAGCGTCTGTGTGGGTTTCCTCCGGGTGCTCCAGTCTCCTCTCACGAAGATGCGCAGGCTAGGTGGATTGGCCATGCGAAATTGCCTGTAGTGTTCAGGGCTGTGTAGATTAGGTGGGTTATAGAGGGGCGGTGTGGACTTGTTGGGCTGAAGAGCCTGTTTCCACACTGTAGGGATTCTATGAATTCTATCATGTGGCACTATGTCAAATTTCTTGAAACACATCAGTCCATATGATGTATATATGTACAGAAGGGAGTTCCTGGATTCTGATCGAATGACAGTGAAAGAAGAATAATAGAGCTCCAAGTCAGGATGGTCACAGTTTGTTGGGGATGAAGTGGGGGGGGGAAGACTGGTCAGTGGTGGTATTCCCATGCATCTGCTGCCCTTGTCCTTCTAGGTGGTAGAGTTTACTTGTATGAAATTGTTGTCTAAGCAGGCCTGATGAGTTCCTATAGCACCTCTTGTCTATGGTACAAACCAGTGGTACAGAGTGTGACCGATTAAGGTAGTGGATGGGTACCTATCAAGCAGGCTGCTTTGTCCAAGTGGCTACAAGCTACTTATTTGTTGGAGCTGCATTCATTCAGGCAAATGGAAGGTATTCCCATCACACTCCTGATTTTTGACTTGTAGCTGGGGTACAGGCTTTGGGAGACAGGAGCTAACTTGCTTAGCACAAAATTCTCAGCCTCTAACCAGCTCTTGTAGCCACATTATTTGTATGGACAGTTCAGTTACAGTTTCTGGACAATGGTATCCCTTAGGAATGATAATGGTAGGGGAATCAATGATGGTAATGCCATTGAATATTAAAGAGAGAGGATTAGATTTTCACATGTTGGAGATGATCATTGCCTGGCATGAATATTATTTGGCATGACCAACTCATGCCTGGCTGCTATGTATATTTCAGTTCTAGATGCACACAGACTACTTCAGTACCTGAGGAATTGCAACTCGCACTGAGCATTGTGCAATCATCTGCAAGATCTCCATTTCTGAACTTATGATAGAGGGGAGGTCATTGGTGAAGAAGGTTAGCTGGAGGTCACTACGCTGAGGAACTCCTTTATTGATGTCCTAAGGCTGTAATGTTTGACTTCCAACACATCAACCTCCTTTACACTTGGTCTGTCTAGGTTACCACCAATTCCTGTGGATTTCAATTTTTGTTCCCGATGCCATACTCAGGCCCTGATGTCAAGCCTCTCTAGCCTCAGCTGAGCGGTCCTGGCAAAATTCACCAAGGAGATTATTGCTACGTGAGTGAGATAGCACTGCCAATGATGCCTTCCGTCACTTGGCTGATGATTCAAGAGTAGACTGATGGGGCAGTGATTGACTGGGTTTAACTGTCCTGCTTTTTGTGAATAGATATACCAGGCAATTTTTCACATTGTTGGGTAGATGTACTGGAACACAACTCAGAGCATGGCTAGTCCTGGGGCACAGGTCTTTAATAGTACAGCCAGAATGCTATCATGGTCCATAGCCATTGCAATTTCCAGTGCCTTGAACAGTTTCTTGACATCATGTGGAGTGAATACAATTCATTTAAGGGCGTTATGTATGATGCTGGGAATCCCAGGAGGCAGCCAAGATAGATCATCCATTCCACATATCTGGCTGAAGATCCTGCAAATGCTACAGTCTTGTCTTTTGCACTGATGTATTGAGCTCTCCCATCATTTATGATGCGATGTTTGTAGAGACAATAAGGACTGCAGATGTCGGAAGCCAGAGTCTATAAGTGCGAGGCTGGAAAAGCATAGCAGGTCAGACAGCATCAGGAGGGCAGGAAAGTCAATGTTTCAGGCCAAAAACGTTCGTCAGGACTGGAGACGGGGAGGAGAGACCAGAAACAAATGCAGGGAAGTTGGGGGGGAATGAGGCTGGGGAAAGGTAGGTGGTATGGTGATGGGTGGATGCAATTAGTGGGGTTATTGCGATTCATCAGTGGGAAGGGTGGAGTGGATAAGTGAGTAGGAAGATGGACAGGTTAGGTGAGGTCAGGGAAGTGAGGAGGAAAGGGGAGGGCTGGACCTGGGATAACACTGGAGATGGAGGGATTTTGAAGCTGGTGAAGTCAATGTTGAGGCCATTGGGCTGTAAGCTTCAAAGGCAAAATATCAGGTGTTGTTCCTCAGCTTACGTTTAGCCTCACTCTGACAGTGGAGGAGGCCAAGGATGGACATTTTGCCAAGGGAGTGGGAGGGGTAATTAAAATGGATAGCAATGGAAGGTCAGGTTGATTAATGCGTGTAGAGCACAGATGCTCCGCAAACCGATCCCTGAGTCTGCGTTTGGTCTCCCCGATATGGAGGAGACCACACCGGGAGCAATGGATACAATAGATCAGGTTGGGTGAAGTGCAGGTGAATCTCTGCTGGATCTGGAAGGACTGTTTGGGGCCTTGGCCGGAGGTGAGGGGGAGGTGTATGGGCAGGTGTTGCACCTCTTGTGCTTGCAGGGAAAGGTACCGGGTGCGGTGGAGGAATTGGTGGGTAATGTACAGCTGATGTGGGAGCCACGGAATGAACAGTCCCTGCAGAAAGCGGACAGGGGTGGGGAAGAAAATATTTTTTGTGGTGGTGGGGTCTGATTGTGGGTGGTGGAAATGTCGGAGGATGATGCATTGGATTTGGAGGCTGGTGGGGTGGTACCACCCCTCTCACCTCCATCCAAGGCACTAAACAATCCTTCCAGATCTGCCAGAATCTAGTAATTCTGTTCTTCTCCAAACGTAAGTAAATCCTATGCCTAAACATTTTGTCCAATAGTTTCCCTACCACTGATGTAAGGGTCACTGGCCTATCATTTCCTGGATTATCTGTTGCCCTTCTTGAACAAAGGAACAACACAGGCTAGCTCCCTAAAGACTGCAGAATCACCAATGGCTAAAGAAGATACAAACGTCTCTACCAAGCCCTCAGCAATCTCCTCCCTTGCCTCCTTCAGTATCCTGTGATAGGTCCCATCAGGCCCTGGGGACTTAGCTATCTTAATGTTTTTCAAGACCAAAGTCTTATATAGTTGCAACATGACTTGCCAACTCATGAAGGCATCACTTCCTTCTTAGTATTGACATGCCGTAGAATATCAATAAGCCCTCTAAACTTACTACCATCCACGTGTTTTCCCTTGGTGAATATCAATACAAAATACTCATTTAGGACATCATCCACTTCCTCTGGCTCCATACATAAATTCCTTTCTTTGTCCTTGCGTGGATCTCCCCTAATCTTCTTACTCCTATGTATGTGTAAAAGACCTTGGGATTTTCCTTAATCCTGCTTGCCAAGGACATTTCATGACCCCTTCTAGCCCTCCTAATTTATTTGTTGTTATTTTCTGCCTCTTTATACACTCAAGGGTCTTGTTTGATTTCTGTTTCCTAAACCTTACACTTGCAGAATCAATTTAAACTGTTTCTTGGCTGCATCAATGATCATATTATAAATTTCACTACTTAGACCAGTTCTTTGACAATATTCATATTAGTCAGCATCTGGATATGGTAAGATATAGATATTTGATATTTTTTTCTCAATTTCATGTGTTACGATTCATCACTGGATTAATTACCTGTCACCAGAAATTTAATTATTGCACTATATTGAAAAGCATGAAAATAGCAAATCAAATGCAGTCAAATAGCTACTTTGGTTATACCCACTACAGGATCCCACTACAGGTATTACATATCTGGAAAGTTCTGATTTGAGTGCTGGGTTGTACTGAGCAGTGTTAAATACTCCACATTTTTTCTTGTGACCTTCGTTTCATACTTATACTAATCGATCGCAATATACATCAGACATAGAATTAGAAGGTAATGCACAACAGATCATTTCTTAATAAAGTTGCAGTATTGATGTCAATCCATTAACCCTGGAGGGTGACTGTCATCAAGCATCAGTGACATGGAGTGACAGCTGTTACTGGTTCGGACAGCCACTCTCAGCTCCAATATCAGTCTTCATCTTCCCTTATGCATACCATTATCTCTGGTTTTATAGACAATCTCTGCTCTTTCTCTGCACCTATATCTTTCATTTGCATCCATAGGAAGCATGTCTTCTCATGACTACTTCATTCCATCGCCATCCGTGTCTCTCTGCCAACCTTACAACAACCAAATCTAAATACATGATCGCTTTTGGAAACAGTATTAAAATTACTCATACATCAAAAGTGGCAGATTAAAGGGTAAAATTGACATACTATTTCAACCTTCAAGTACATATCATTCAAATACAAAAAAATCTATCAAATATTCCCAAAAAGGTACAAAGCCAAGGTTGATTATTTTTCAAAATAGAAACCTACTGATCAATGAGCATAATTATTGTCAATGTCATTTGATGGCTCCTTCACTGACATATCATTCATTTCTAAAACAACATTCAACATATAATATTGTTGGGAAAAGTAGAGGAAGACCAAGCCCCAAAATGTAAATGCCAGCAAGATTGGAAAGAGTAAATTAACCATAATCAATGGCTCAGCCGCTTTCACGACGCTCGCAAATTTGATACTAATCTTCACTGAATCAGCTGATCTCCAGTCAGTGCAGCAAAAGTGTGCAAAATTAGCCTCAAAGACACAAGATTAGATTTGGGAAAAGGCATCAGAAGTCACATTTTTGTTTTGACGTTCAATGATCACCCCCATCCCTTTCCCTGGGCATGTGGACAATACAGCTATCCAGTGGAGGCAGAATCAGGTACAGTTGTGCTGTTCCAGTGTTAATTGGATCACTGTCACTGTTAAAATTGAGCCTTCAATAATAGCCATGAGGGTGAAACATTGAAAAGCAAATTAAATCTAAGGCATATGCACCAGCAATTAGCTAATTACTTCAGGAAAGAAGTGATCAGTAGAAACCTGAAACAAAAGTGTCAATTAGATTAGGCAATTCAGAAAATAATGCTTGGATGTCAAACTTGGTTGAAACTATTACTCATGTAGGGTCAAGCCCCACTCCAAATACTTGAACACTTAATGACTGCTTTTTTTTTTAAACTGTAGTTCTGAGACTGTTCTGCTCTGTCAGCATGACTGTCTTGCAGTTGAGACATTGATAAAACACCCACCTTCTCTCTCAAGTGAATGCAAAGATTTCTTGGAGAGAAGAGTTTGTTAAATGGTCCTGACCAAAAACAATCGCCAAACACTACAACAAAAGTAAGTTATTTGGTCATGTACGTCATTGCTGCTTGGAGTGCCTGTTGCATGCAAACTGGCAACCTAATGTTCCTTAACAAGCGTAGTCACATTTTAAAAGTATTTTGCTTGTTATTAAGCATTTTGGGCCATTTCACAGACATGAAAGGCTTTATGAAATGCAAATTATTTCTTTTCCTTTTGATAAATATTGCATTAATTTGAAATATAAACTGAAAACATGGCTTCTCCATTGCATGTAGCTCATAGCAAACAACCTTAATGGCATTATTTCAGAGATAGCAGGAACTGCAGATGCTGGAGAATCTGAGATAATAAGGTGTAGAGCTGGATGAACACAGCAGGCTAAGTAGCATCAGAGGAGCAGGAAGGCTGATGTTTTGGGCCTAGACACTTCTTCAGAAAGGGTCTCGGCACGAAACGTCAGCCTTCCTGCTCGGCCTGCTGTGTTCATCAGCTCTACACCTTGATATCTCTTAATGGCGTTGCACATGTTTCCAAAAGTTCACTTATTACAAAAGCCCACTGATTGCTGAGACAAAGATTCCTTTTGTCCACATTAATTGTCAGTATGATGAGATGCAAATTTATCCATCAAGTATCACTATACCAGAATGAAAAGTGCTGTTAAACAATGTTGTTAAAACATGTACACAAACTCCTGACAGCATATAGTTTCCCACTGTTGAAGCGGGGCTCAATCAAAATGAAATATAAAATTAAGACATAAACAAAAAGTTGGAGAAACCAATAAAAGCAATTGATTTTTAGGCCACAATATATCTTGAGAGCTCAGAACACAATCTTAAGCTGTTTGAGTTTGCTTGCCACCTTAATTAGATTTCCACTCTTGCAGTCAACTCTGGTATGCATCATTTTATATTCACTGCATTCTGTGACAGCATTTAGCCTTCAATCATTTCACATCACAAATACAGGCAATATATTTTGCATTGAGTGGTAATAGCCACATTGGATTTATTACAAACCCTCAATGAAAAATGAATTTGACTGTTCTCCTGCTTTGTGCTCAATATATTCTCAACGTAGCTATGATTTCTACTTATTAAAAAAAAGTCAAAATAACTTGGACACTTTAAAAAATGTACATGTGCACATTCAGAAAACCATGGCACAAAACTGAAGAGCTACCAGAGGAGTTATGGGAAAATCATCAGCAACTGTGGAGTTGAATATTTACTCGGAAGGAGGCAGTATGAACAGTTGACTCATAGCAGAGCTCGTTGCTTAGCAAAACGCAGCTGCCGAAAATTTGAAACAAAAATCGAAGAATACCAGAGGTATTCAGCAACTCAAACAGCATTGCTGAGAACTACAAATAAGTTAATGCATCAGTCATCGGCCATTAATTTGCAGGTAGCAGATGGTTTCCTATGTTCAAGCATGGTCTATTCTCTCCTTCAAAACTACCATCATTAAGTTCTTCTCAAAATTCATAATCTTGATCACTCTATCCTTGCCCATCTCCGACCACCACTGAATGTATAATTGTTTATCTCTTCTTCAATTTACTGTTCTGATTCTCCCACAGCACCAGAAGGCAGAAACAGAAGTCATTACAGTTTGCAGCATTTTCTGTAAACATGCTGCACTGTTGCCCTTCCCATCTTCAAAATTTAACACTGTTGTCCTTTTCCTTCGTTGTCCAATTTGGTAGCACTGGACCACTTTGTTCCACTCATGTCTAGTCAATCTCAACCAATCTTTTCTCATCCAAGTCACAAAAATTACCTCTCGAGTCAGTCATGCATCAATTCTCGGCCTTTTCCTTTATTTCATCTGCACGTTTTCCAAGAAGTTATCTGTACACATGGGGTTCACTTTCAGATGTAAACTGATGACAACCAATGCTTAACCACTCTCATTATTTCATACTAACCACTAACACTATCTCAATCACTTCACTTGAGCTCTCCACTGCCGTCCAACAGCTCTTTACTGATTGAGATGCTATATCCTTCAGTTAAACATTGGGCAGATTGAGGCCATCATCTACATTCCCACAACAAACGCAGTACGTGTCTCTGCCCATCCCTTTCCAATTCCATTCCCTAAATTGAATCAGATTATTCAAAACCTCAGCACCTAGGTGAACCCAACAGTAAAGCTTCATTTCAAATTCAGTCAAGTGTTACACTAAAGTCTATGTTGCCTTTAAACACAACTATTCTAATGCGCTTCTAGCGAACTGTCCGTCCTCCATCCCTGCAAACTACAACTGATCTGAAACAGCACCCTATCCCATGCCAAGTCCCTCCAAGGGACCTTGACATAAACTGGCCTCTGTTACTCTTGTACCTCAAACTCTAAATTTCCATTATCACAGTTAAATTGCTCTATGATCTTTCCCGTTATCACCTCCAATATTGGTCATCATGAGAGCCTGAGGGGACTTGACAGGGTGGATCCTGAGAGGATGTATCCTTTTTTTAAGAAGAGTTCAGAACTGCAAGTATACAGTACAAGAATAAGAGGTCTCACTTTTAAAATGCAAATGAGGATATTTTCTCTACAGAGAGTATTAGTTTGTGGAATTCTCTTCATTAGAAAATAGTGGAGAATCTTTTGAATTTATTCAAGGTTGGATTCAGGTGGATTCTTGATCAACAAGGCAGTCAAGGTTTATGGGAGAACAGGCAGGTCAGTGGGGCTGACATCATAACTAGATCTGTCATGATTTATTGAATGGGCTAAGAGGGCTGAATGGTCTACACTTGTCCCTGAGTTTTTCGTTCTTATTACTCTTAATTCCTATAACTTCAACTTGCTGTGTGCCCCCCACCCCCTTCATCCAATACTAGGCAGCATAGCAGTTCCCAGTCACACAGTCTGAAATTTTCTCCCTGCATTACTGTTTTCACTGTCTGTCTCTCTTCTTTAAAATCCAACATGTTGGCAAGCACTTAGCAACTCTATATCCTTTTTCTGTTCAGCACCAATGCCTTTCCTTATATCTATCACGTACCTCTGGACATTTTCCAAGTTAAAGGGCTTCATTAATGAAAAATTTGCCATCATAGAGAGCCTGGCAGAAAAGTCCAGGAGCATGTCATACAGGCTTAATCAAAAAACAACTGCTGAGCCAAAATTGGAGATGTTAGTAGCATATTTTGTATAATCGACGATAGGTCCATTTGGTATGATACTTTTAAACAAAAATCTTACAGCAACGTCATTTCAGAATTGATCGTTAAGTTGTCCAATGTATCATCAAATTTTGGAATGTAACCAATACATTAACAGTTTAGTTGGCCAGATTTTCATAAAAATAGTTGGAGACCTGTTGCTGGCCATTGAAGGTGACAGGACAGGTGAAGAGCACAGTTAATAAAGCATACAGTTTCCTGGGCTTTATAAATAGGGGCATAGAATACAAGAGCTCAGCTAAACTATTGTATAATTAATGAAAGGATGTGAAAACATTGGAAAGAGTGCAGAAGAGATTTACAAGAATGGTTCCAGGAATAAGTACCTTCATTTGGGAGGATAGATTGAAGACGTTGCAACTGTTCTTCTTGGGGAGAAGGCAGTTAAGAGGAGATCTGATAAAAATTTTCAAAATCACGACCGGGCTAGATACAACAGATAATGAGAAATTGATTCTGCTCATAAGGGGATCAAGAATGAGATGCCACAGATTTCAAGTGGTTTGCTAAAGAAATAAATGTGATGTGAGAAAAATCGTTTTCACATACCAAATGGTTTGCATCTCAAATTCATTCCCAAGAAGTGTGGTTGAGGCAGGTTCAATTTAGGCATTCAAGATGGCCTCGGATGATTATTTAAATACAATGTCAGGAGATTGGCACGAATTTGTGATGCTCACTTGGAGCACCAGTACAAACACAATGGGCTCAATGACCTCTTTCTGTGCTGTAACGCAGCTGCAATTCAATGCAGGATATATTTTAGATGTTTTTGGAATCTCTATGTATACACTTTGAAATTTTCAAGAGAAATGCCAGGTTGTGGTGATGAACTCACAGACAATAGGCAAAAGCAGGTACCCTCCTCAGCTGCTTCTTCCTTATCTCTTCAAACCATCCTCCTCACAGCTGGACACTGTGTCCTTCGCTGGGATTGAGCGATCAACGGTTTTCCTGTTCCACTGTTGAAAGCCAATGCTGGTAACAGCTTTGTGGTCATGGCACTCTGGCAGTGATTTTAAACAACTGGCTTCAGCAATCTTCAAGCACAAGGTGAACCAATTCAAATGCCTTTATTTGGCCGGTACTTATCAACTGGCCATTGCAGGCAGATGATGGTTGAGGTTTTGGGAACGTCACCTGTGGCTGAAGAGCAGGTGAGAGACCCATCCTGCCTTTTGTTTTGGAAAGGTCCCACTCAATCACAAACCAATCAGGCAGCAACAGATCACAGCCTACCGAGAATTACCAGCCAGAGGCCAGCAGCTCTTGTGCTCACCAACATAACTGAGGAGGCCATATTGGCTGCCAGAAGGCTGGAAGCCCAGGATTTCAGACTGGCCTGAGATATAGCTCAGTCGTACAGCAGTGAAGCTTGTGGGAATAGGAGTGATGGGGAGAGAGGATGGGGGTAAGGGTGTAGCTATCGGGGCAGATGCAGAGCAATGTTAGAGGTGTGCTCTTGGGCAGGGCTTGAACATTTAATTGAGGGGTACCACCTCCTCAGAGATAACAAGCCAGTCAACAAGGCTTTTACCGCTGTGCACTTCACAAGGTGACACGTCTGCCTGTCGCACAGTTAATCGCAGTGGCAACAGGATATGGCCCTTACGTTGTCACTAATCCGTCACTAAATGGCTCAGTTGGCAGCACAGTGGCAAGGTCAACCCTGAATTTCCATACACAGAGCTTAATGCTAGTGGAGGCAAGAAGGTCATAGGGTTCAGATACGCAACCACGCTGTATACTTAAATACCCTTACCACATCTCTCAGAGTAGAAGATTCCACTCTTCACTACTGAATTGGAATAAGAGTTAATGTAAGGGCAGGGACAAAATGTAATAGACATTACCTTAAAAAGTTTTTAATCAAAATAAGACTCCAAATGTTATCTCTTGTTGTACTGGTAGTCAATGTTCAGAAATAGAGAATCAATCTTTTTCAACTGATTTGAATCTTCTAATACAATGCAAATTAATGGCATACATCCACGATTGAAAGGACATCACTGCAGAGTCATTCAAACAGAAGCTATTATTTTGGACTTTCTGCCTGCCTGACCTTAAGCGTTGAAGATTGGAACACTGTCTTCCGAGCTGTATCCAGTGATACTGTTAAAATTTAACAGTTAAAAGCAACATAATGGGTTCTCATAATTTGCCAACTATATACCTAAACTAAATCTATTACATTCTATCTTCACAGTTTTCAAATGTGTAACTAAATAATTGGCTTTGTTACAGACAAGGAAGATAGGGAAATTGAATAGTTTTTCTCTGTTTTGGAACAGGCTGTGTGTGTTTCCACCAGATCCACCATTTGTGAAAGCTAATTTTTAAAGTGATCCGCAACAAGCTCTCTTTCTTTCATAGAATCATTCACAGTATCCTTACAAGGTGGAAACAGACCCGTTGGCCCAACCGACCCTCAAAGCATCCCACCCAGATCCATTCCCCTATAACCTCCCCTAAAACTACATCCCTGAACACAATGGGCAATTTAGGATGGCTAATCCACCTAACCTGCTCACCTTTGGACTGTGGGAGGAAAGCGGAGCACCCGGAGGAAACCCATGCAGACACGGGGAGAATGTGCAAACTCCATACAGACAGTCGTCCAAGGGTGGAATCAAACCTGGGTTCCCGGTGCTGTGAGGCAGCAGTGCTAACCACTGAGCCATCGTGCCGTCCCTGGCACGGTGATTTATGATTATGATTAATTCTGATTAACTTCTGTATTCAAATCCAGGGACAATGATTGTTTCAACAAATGCACACGTACAAGCATACAAGTAACAAAAAATGTAATTTTTTAAAATTCTAAACCTTTTCTTAATACCAATGACACAAATAGTAGTTCATGTGATTTGTCATGCCCAGAAAGTTAGCGTCCAGTGGGTGTTTTCCTTTTATGGACTTAGATTTAGATAGGTTCAGCCAACTAAGCATGAGGTTCAGAATGCCTTTTAAACTTAAAGTCACAGAGATCTACAGCACTGAAAAAGGCCCATCAGCCCATCACATCCATGCTGGTCAAAAACCACCACCCATCTATTATAACCCCATTTTCCAGCACCTCACCCATGGTCTTGGATTCCTTGGCATCACAAGGGCACATCTAACTACATCTTAATGTGCTATCTCATACATTCTATAACGTCAATTCTAGAACTGCGCACAATACCCCAACTGCGGCTGAACTAACGAATTATACAGTTCGAGTATAACCTCCCTGATCTTAAACTCAATGCCTCAACTCATAAAGACAAGTATACCATCTTTGCCTTCTTAACACTTTATCCACCTGTCCCATTATCTTAAGGGATCGGTGTACATGCATACCAAGGTGCCCCTGATCCGGGGGCTCTGCAGGTTCCTGTTAATCATGTGTTTCCTTGCCTTGTTTGTCCTGTCCAAATGATTGGCTGTGATAACTCTTACAAAGCCCATGGACAATCTGAGCACTGATTTCAGACAGACACCATTTTGGCTAACACAAGAGCTCTAACCGATCCGGTAGGAGTCATGAAGTGACACTGTCAATGCAGGCTCTCTTGCAGGGCTGGCAAGGACAGTTTAAGTGCTACAATCTGAAGTTTTTCAAATACCCTGTTGAATTAAATGGAAAAAAGGCTGAAGCTGCAAGCAATAACACAGTGTGGAGCTGGAGGAATACAGCGGGCCAGGCAGCATCAGAGAAACAGGAAAGCTGACGTTTTGGGTCGGGATCCTTCTTCAGACCCAAAACATCAGCTTTTCTGTTCCTCGGTTGCTGCCTGGCCCGCTGTGTTCCTCTAGACCTTGGGGGCTCCTGTGGTGCAATGGTAATGTCCCTACCTCTAAGCCAGAAGGCCTGAGTTCAAGTCCCACCTGCTCCAGATGTGTGTCACAACATGTCTGAGCAGGTTGATCAGAAAAGTGAAGCAGATCCTGTTTGTGCCTGGGTGTCATTCGAGATGGAGCACCCAGTGTCCATCAAAGCTCTTGATGCCCTTAGAGTGAGATGGGCACTGCAGGGGACATAGTGCTCTATTTCCCCCTCCAACTCCATTTTGATGTAGTCCGTTACTGCTCTCCCTATCCTGTGGTTTTGCAGTGGCAAAGCCGTTCATTGTGCGCGAGGGCACTTCCAGAAAAATAATAAATGAAGCAGACCAAAGGGGGCTCTTGTAACGCCCTTACCTCTGAACAAGAAGATCCGGATTCAAATCCCATCTGCCTTGAAGATGCGGCATAACATGTATGAACAGACTGATTTTTAAAAAAAAAGCAGACCCAGCCAAGTGAATACCCTCAATCGGAGGAGATTCAGTGGATAAACTTAAAGAATAGATACAACCATATACTCTTAAATGGTTAGACAACAGGATTAAACTTCTATCAGGTACAGCCTTATTTCTGAAAGCTTTGAATAAACAGCATAAACCTTCATTTCAATTCAGTCTTAATTAATTTGTTACCCATCAATATTCCCTAAAACATTTTTCTTTGTTCCTTGTTTGGATAATACTATCCACAGATTAAAATTCTTATCTGAAATAAAAAGCAGAGCCATCCCATTTTGATTTAGCTCCTTCCCAGTTTCCCGACCTCCCCATACCTTTTGATGTTTAGCACTGCCTTAATGGGCTTTGCATGTAATATCCAATTGGCTGCAAGGGTGATTTACTGGCAGCAGTTAGTAGATGAATGAAAAACCAAGTGTCACTGTGATTTGGTAAAGGAAAAAAAAATACATTCAATTGTGTGTGTTAACACTCCTGGGCATAAAGAAAATTAAAAGCAGACCCAGGAATGGTCACGAGTACTGAGTCCATTTTGGTGTTTAACAATAAACAATCTTCTTTCCCAATCAGGCTTCCTGAGTCGCTACATTGGGGAAAGTCACGAAAAGTTTAGGATAGCTTTGACTGAAAACAAAAAAACTGCTGGAAATCACAGCAGGTCAGGCAGCATCCGTGGAAAGAGAACAAGCTAACGCTTCAAGTCTAGATGACTCTTCATCAGAGCTGACGCAAAGTGTGCATTTAGGCAACAGTGAGGGATCGAGTGCTGGGGGAGAAATAGTATTGAAAGTTTAGGATAGCCTTGGCTTTCCATGAGCCTGTTAAGACTGGTGACGAAGTATTGAAAATGCCACCGTTTTTGGAAAACTGGAGCCTTGTGAAGCGCGTACGGAGGATTGGCCCTGTTATACTGAGAGGAGGTTTATGTTCTATAATGCACTGCCAGGGAAGGGTGTAGAAGCAGATAGATTAGCTAATTTCAAGAGGCATTTAGAAAGACACATGAACAGGCAGGGAATACAGGGATATGGACTATTTACACACAGATGGGATTAGTTTAGAATGGCATCATGGTCAGCACTGTCCAGGGGCTGAAGGGTCTGTTCTTGTGCTGTACTGTTCTATGTTCTAAGGAGATACTTCTTTCAGGCAAATGGCATAGATGGTGATCATCAACAAAATGTAATTCTCCTGACCGCTTGTGGGGTACCAACTTTCAACATCATAAAGTGTTTAATCCAGCTGGCAACTCCAGATTCAAAATCCTTTGACAAACTGCTTGATATGGTAGTAGACTGCTACGGCCACAAACCATCTGTTATATTGCAGAGTTACAGCTTAAGATGGCAAATAGCCTGCCGGGGGAACCAGTTACTGAATTCTTGACAAGACTGTGGAAATTAGCAGAACACTGAGTATAGTGCAGCACTTTGGGTAATGTTAAAGGATCGCCTAGTTTGTGGAATTAATAAAATGCGACCCAAAGGAAGCTACTGACTGAACCAGATCTGAACTTCAAGGAAGCCATGGAACTGGCTCTTTCCTGTGAAAATACAGAAAAAGGGCTCGGGGGCTTCAGGGGTCCATAGACTGTACCAGCCTCAAACTTGGGAAAGGTCCATATGGCAGAGCTAAGCTCCCAGCGGATAATATTCGCAGCTCCAGTTTGTTTTTAAGGAAGGGCAATCGGAGTCGGAGACTGTAGAATTTCAGAATTAGATGGGAAGTTTCTCCACAATACAGTGAGGAGCAAGGACACCTATCCACTTGCTTGGATGAGTTCTGCTCCAACAACACTCAAGAAACTTGACACCATACAGAACAAAGCAGTCCTGCTTGAATGGCACCATATCCACTCCCTCTGCAGTGTGTACCATCTACAAGATGCACTGCAGAAATTTGCCCAAGAATCTTAGACAGCACCTTCCAAACCCATTACCTCTACCATCCGGAAGGACAAGGGCAGCAGGTACATGAGAACACCATCACCTGCAAATTCCCCTCCAGGCCACTCACCATCCTGACTTGGAAATATAGCACTGTTCCTTCACCATCCCTGAGTCAAAGTCCTGCAGTTCGCTCCCTAACAGCAATGCAGGTCAAACTACAGCACATATACCGCAATAGCTCAAGAAAGCAGCTCACTACCACCTTCTCTAGGGCAACCAGGGACCGGCAGTAAATGCTGGCCAGCCAGTGACACCCACGTCCCACAAGTGAACAAAAAAATAAATCCATGCACATTTGTGGTTATAGAGTTCATCCCAGACAAGGCTACCAAATGAGGCAAAAGACATACACCAAGGTCGAAGTGTGAAGCCACTTCAAAACAGGGCTTTGAAAATAAATCAGCCTGAGGATAAGGAATTGATACAGCCAAATTACATCAGTGCTCCCAATGTGGCCTCAATTAATAAAACTCCAGGTAAATGGCCATCCTTTAGACATGGAGATAGACACAGGTGCTGCTGTATCTATCGTTGGGGAGGAAAGGTTTAGGACACTCCAACGGGGAATCTTGTCTTTAAGCCTGCAACACACCAAGCCTAGTTTGGCCGTGTACACTGGGGAGCCACCATGTTGCCCACCCTCCTCACACATAGAGCATAGAACATAAAACAGTACAGCACAGTACAGGCCCTTCAGCCCACGATGTTGTGCTGACCTATTATCCTACTAAGATCAATCTACCCTGCATACCCTACATTTTACTATCATCCATGTGCCTATCCAAGAGTCACTTAAAAGTCTTTGAAGTATCTGATTCCACTACCACTGCCAGCAGCACATTCCACACACCCACCCCAACGCTCCCATCCCATGCCCCAAACTGCGTCCCCCACAATACACACAAACCAAACAGTTGGTTCTGAGCACATGCACCAAAAATTCTGCTGCACTGCAGCTATTTTACCTCAGGGACAGTGTTAATTTGGTGAGACACGATGGACTGATCTGTGCTGTAGATCTCTGACTTTTACCCTCAGCTGTGGCAATAAACCTGAAAGAGACTTAGTCACAGCTGTGCCAGGTCCAAGTGTTGGCCGCTGCTGGGATGACAGTCAATCCCTGAACACATGACAATAACGGAAGCCTGTCTTAAAAATAAATCAGAGTATCAACAGAACGCACCCGGCATGCTGCACTGACGGATAAATGTGAAGGCTCAGGGTTTCAGAGGCAGTGAGGGTGGCAATATAAAAAGGAGGAGGGAGTATGACATTGAGGGAAGGAGCCGGGTTCCCAGTGGGCCACAAGGGCCTCCTGACATCTGGCCATGCTGTAAATACATTAAGTTACCCACTGGCATGGATCTCCTCCCGCTGCTGGGGGGAAAATACCAGCAGAGGCAGTATGAGGAAATGTGTGACCATTAACGGAGTGGACTAACTGGCACCACCCTACCCTTCCCACATATAATAAGAGACAATGGGAAAGGCACAGGAGACATTTTAACAAACACCCCTTGTTTTAATTGCACACCAACAGGGGTGAAAGGGTAAGGGGCATCAAATCCAGCCCACATTCTTAAATGTAAGTTAAAGAGGAAACACAAGTGACAGACATTGTACACTCAGATGTCAGCAAGTGATATGCATCATGAGCTATATTGTTATACCTAAACTCATCAGGACCTAAAAAGTGTGACAGTGACAAGATTTTCAATTGAGAATTGCACTCTGAAGACACAGCCAGCTGTGATGCAAAGGACAAGCTTAAGACACCTTGAGAAAGTACCATAGGTGAAAGTGCTGAAAAACTTTGTTGGGCAAAATTTGCAAACATGCAATCTTTAGTCAGATACAAAATGTAAAACATTTTCTCATCCAGATTTTTAAGGGGTATCCTCACCTTTATTTCATTCCCAGAATGTGGACAATTGGCAAACTACATTTGTAACTCATTGTCGATTGAATTTGATACTTGGAGGCAGGATGTCCATCTTGTGTGTAGAGGTTAGTTATGAACTACTCACCTACACTTGGCCAACCTGTCCTGCAGCTATTTAACAACCAGTGAGGCCCCATCAGGCAGCATGTCCCACCGAGACCTGCCGACCAATCAGATCGGAGGTGTGGCCACAGCTGGGGGTCTGGAGGTACTCGTTGGAAACAAAGACCACGGAGCCTAGACTTACAGGTAAATCTGGGGACGGTGGGGCAAGATCAACAGGGTAGGGGAGGGAAATGCTGCAGTTGAAATGCTTTATCAGGGGAGGGGGGTCTGGTCAAGTAGGGAAGGGGTCCTCAGGTGTGCACCTACCTTATACCTGACTAGTTTGAATTGTGACTTAATTTACGTTATTAATAACAAACCTCCAACCAATCACTGGAAAGAAATGCAACAAAAGAGAAGAACTTCGAAGGGGCAGGTGTTGTTCTGCTTCCAGACTCATTGCCTTGGGAACAAAGACTATATGGTGGGAGAACTGAGGAACACTGGAGGACTTTCAAAGCGATTTTTCAGTGTTCAGCAAAAGTATATAGCAATGAAAAGAAAGGACTGTAGGAAAAGGGATAACTAAGGAAATAAAGCAGGGTATCAAATTGAAAGCAAATCAATGCAAAGTGGCAAAGTTTAGTGGGAAACTAGGGGATTGGAAAATTTTTAAAGGTCAACAGAAAGCCACAAGAAAGGCTATAAAGAAAAGTAAGATGGATTATGAGAGTAAACTAGCTCAGAATATAAAAAGAGACAGCAAAAGTTTCTTTGAATTTATAAAACGAAGAAGAATGCCTAAGGTAAACTTGGTCCTTTAGAAGATGAGAAGACGGATTTAATAATCAGAAATGAGGAAATGGCCAAGGCATTGAACAGGTATTTTGTGTCAGTCTTCACAGTGAAAGACACAAATAACATGCCAAAAATTGATGACAAGGAGGCTATGGCAGGTGAAGACCTAGAAATGTTCATTATCAATAAAGAGGTAGTATTGGACAAGCCAATGGGGCTGAAGGTAGATAGGTCTCCTGGCCATAATGGAATGCATCCCAGGATACTAAAAGAGATGGCGGGGGAAATAGCAAATGCACCTGTGACAATTTACCAAAATTCGGTGGACTCTGGGCCAGTTCCAACAGATTGGAAAACAGCAAATGCGATGCCACTGTTCAAAAGAGGGGGCAGACTAAAAATGGGTCACTAAAGGCCTATTAGCTTAACTTCTGTAGTGGGGAAAATGCTTGAATCTATCAATAAGGAAGAAAAAGCGAGACATCTGGTAGAAATTGTCCCATTGGACGGACACAAGCATTGATTCATAAAAGGCAGGTCATGTTTAACTAATATACTGGAATTCTTTGATGCCATTACAAGCAGGGTAGACAACGGGGAACCATTGGATGTGGTGTATCTGGATTTCCAGAAGGCATTCAACAAGATGCCACAGAAAAGGCTGCTGCATAAGATAAAGGTGCACAGCATTACAGGTAGTGTATTAGCATGGACAGAAGATTGTTTAACTAACAGAAAGCAAAGAATGGGAATAAATGGGTGTTTTCCTGTTTGGCAATCAGTAGCTAGTAGTGTGCCTCAGGGATCAGTGTTGGGACCACAATTGTTTACAATTTACATAGATGGTTTAGAGTTGGGGTGCAGTGTGTCAAAGATCATAGAGGACACTATAATGAGTGGTCGACCAAAGTGGACAGAAGACACTGAAAGTCTGCCAAGGGATATAGATAGGTTAAGTGAGTGGGCAAGGGTCTGGCAGATGGAGTACATTGTTGGTAAATGTGAGGTCATCCATTTTGGTACGAACAACAGCAAAGTGAACCATTATTTCAATAGTGAAAAATGACAGCATGCTGCTTTGCAGAAGGACCTGAGTATCCTTGTGCATGAAACTCAAGAAGTCGGTTTGCAAGTGTGGCAGGTAATTAAGAAGGCAAATTGAATATTGTCCTTCCTTACTAAAGGGATGGAGCTTAAAACAGGGAGGTTATGCTGATAGGGTGGTGGTGATGCCATACCTGGAGTACTGTGTACAGTTTTGGTCTCCTTACTTGAGAAAGGACGTAATGGCAGTGGTGGGGGTGCAGAGGAGGTTCACTAGGTTGATTCTGGAGTTGAGGCGGTTGGCTTATGAGGAGAGATTGAGTGGACTGGGACTATACTCATTGGAAGTTAGAAGAATGAGGAGGCATCTTATAGAAACATATAAAATTATGAAGAAAATAGATAAGATAGAGATAAGGGAGGTCGTTTCCACAGGCGGGTGAAACTAGACCTAGGGGGCATAGCATCAAAATAAGGGGGAGCAGATTATGGACTAAGTTGAGGAAGAACTTCTTCACCCAAAGGGTTGTGAATCTGTGGAATTCCCTGTCCAGTGAAAAGTTGAGGCTACTTCGTTGAATGTCTTTAAGACAAAGATAGATAGATTTTTGAACAGTAAAGGAATTAAGGGTTATGGTGAGCAGGCGGGTAAGTGGAGCTGAGTCCATGAAAAGATCAGCCATGATCTTATTGAATGGCAGAGCAGGCTCAAAAGGCCAAATGGCCTACTCCTGCTCCTATTTCTTATAGATCATAGATCACAGAATCTCCAGAGTGTGGAAACAGGCACTTTGGCCCAACAAGTCCACACTGACCCTCACAGGATCCCACCCAGACCCCATCCCCCATAACCCACCTAATCTACACATCCCTGAACACTATGGACAATTGAGCATGGCTAACCCACCTGGCCTGCACAACTTTGGACTGTGGGAGGAAACCAGAGCACCTGGAGGACACCCACGCAGACATGGGGAGAATGTGCAAACTCCACACAGACAGTCGCCTGAGGGTGGAATCGAATTCGTGTCCCTGGCACTGTGAGGCAGCAGTGCTAACCACTGAGCCACCATACTGACTCTCTACTTAACAGTTATGCTGTTGCCATTCTAAAGCATTCCACTCCCCCTCTGACTGTCACTGTTCTCTCTGCTTCCAAGTACTTAGTTCAACACACAAGAACCTGTTCCATTGGACCATCTCTTTCTTATCATGCCTGGCCTGCCATCCCAACACTCAAGACTCAATGGCCTTCCCTATCCTAGATTCCCTCCATAAGCTAGCCATCCTGCCAGGACTCCCTGCACCTTTGACCAGCTTTCATGCCCTAACAAAATTGGGATCATAAACTCCAACAACATACTTACCTAAAATGCCAGTCAGACATCATGTGACATACATGGTCATTGCAGACCTGCTACTGAAAGAAGCTAAATCAATATTGGGTTTTAAAAACAAAGTCACTTGGGGAAAGCTAAATAGATGTGTGAATATCTTTATGACCACAAGGAGACAACAGAAGTATAAATTAGATCATTGATCAACCCGAGCTGAATTTTCTTATGTCGCTTTTACCCCAACAACTCTAATTGAGCCTAATCAGACTTCAATAAAATAAAATATTTTAAGATTATAGTGCAGACTGACTCTATTTTTAATTAAAGTAGACGATCTATATATTTCAAAGTTTCTAACAGAAATAAATTATCAAAACATTTCATTAGAACTCTTTAAATAAAAAGGCAGAAATGAAACTTCCTTGGCTAAGGTAGTATGAAAATAAGTACAAATGTAATCAAATAAATTTTCAATTCTCTATTAAAAATTAGTTCCAGAGTTGAGCTGCATTATGAAAATCAGAACGACACTGATTTGGAAGTAAAACGCTTTTAGTAGTAACAAACTATGTTTAATATAAAGGACTAAAGTGAGTGATGTTCATCAGTAGATCAAATGACCTCAAATCACTTTCACCAGAACACAAACTTAAATAATTTAATTACAACAAAAATTCTGAAAAACAGGTTTAACTCATTTTGCTGACAGAATCAAAAAACTGAACTTTGGTTTCATAAGGGTAATATCTCCATTTCAGTCCTGGGCTTCGTAATGATCTGATTTAACTCAGATTCAAGTGGCTGTCTAAAGTGAATTGAACTACGAAGAAATAATTGTTTCTCACATATGTACACAGCAGCAAATTTACAACTAAAGAGAGGCTGGCCCTCAGACTCACTTAGCAATGTATGCAAATTATTTCACTAATTAAAGAATAGCATCATCTGTCAGACAGTTTTTGCAGAGTGGAGCATACCCTGGGACCCTGGGGTCAGGTTTTACTCCATGTTTTAAACTTTCTGTCCAGTGGATTTCATCTATTTTTGTACTACCCACACACCACCCTACCACAAGCCAAAATATTATATATTCCCCTTTAGAAAAATCAATAAATATATCCCCTCAGTGCTTATGAATCTTAATATGGACTTAGTTTTTAGGAAGGAACATAGGGAAAAAGATTTGAGAGCTCACGTGTAATAATGAATTCCATACATTTGGCCAAGCAATAGAGTTCACAGCAAAGCAATTGTTATCAGTCCAAGTGCAGACTCAAGACAGATGTTCCAATTCACTTGGGACTGACTTACATCTGTTCCTCGTTGTCTGCTATGTAAGAACAGAAACCCAACTCTGCTTTTATCAATCCTTACAAGTATGCTGCTTGTTGATTGATTAAAGTTGCAGACATATCAAAAGCTATGGATATTATTCTTCAGGTACTCTCCCAATTTGAGCAGAATTCTACAGAGGTGAAAAGATATCAATACAGACCAATTAAAAGCTACAAATGAAACACCTGAATTCCTTCAGAAACGAGGTTTTTAAGCCCACAAGCTGTTTCTTTTTCTCTGTGTAAGGAGATCAATTGTTCTTCGTCAGACTCTCAATATTTCTCTCTCTCTCTCCTCTCTCTCTCTCTATCTTATATTTACTCACTTTTACTATCTGAGTCTGGGGATAGTGAAGCAAGTTGGTCTCTAAGCCTACCAGGCTGAACCTCCAAGAGTCTGCAAAGAACTGTCAAAGTATTCATTACTAACTGAAGGAAGGTGAGCTTTTCCAGATACACTGAGGGAGAGAGAGAATACAAGTCATTTCACTATTAAACTGCAGCCATAAACAATGATTAAAAAACTTTAAAGATTTTAAATATCCTTCAGAAAGGGCTTTTACCACAAAAAGATCACCACCTCGCTTTTCTGTTGAAGTTGCTTACAGGCCTGTTGTGTATTTCAGCATAGAAGAAAGCAGAGTGACTTAAAAACAATGTTTCTTTCAGAGATAGATATAGAATACCAAGATTTGATTAAATTTTGGGGACATGAGCTACTGCCTTTGCTAATTACCATTTAGGATTTACAACTTGGGAAGAGAAAAACAGAATGAAACCTTCAGCATATAACCTGTACTTGAGTGTGACAAAGAATTCAAACAGACAGAATTAATTGGTTCATATTTAATACTACATGGTTCCTGTAAGTCTCAGTGAATTGATTATGAACTGAGGTATATTCCCTGTGTTTGAAGGTGAAAATTACCATAGCCCTAGAGGATGAAAGAAGGATGACTGGTGGTGAGTTTAACCTGAGGTTCACAATAGCTCAGGCAAGGGGCTTTCACATGCAGCTCTACCGATGCAGAGGAACCAGGATTCAGTTGTTCAGGGCGATGGTGCAGCTTACTCCTTGTAAACGTGTGGGGTGCTGTAGAAATATCATGCTGTGCCACAGAGTACCTGTCTATGATTCTCACTTAGGCTATTAAGCAGTTTCCACATCTGTGCCAAAGATATCCAGGTCTTTATTTGTGTCAGTGTTGTCAGACTGCTGTCCAACATCCAGTCCATGTGTGTCTCAGCCCGGAATTTTTGTCTTTTCACAGTGGTCGGGTTCCTCGTACGTTATCAGATGGAGTTCCTGAGGAGTATGGGTGTGGAGATGGGCCAGATAGAAGGCCCACCTCAATTCTCCAATAGCTCAATAGCTCCCTAAATTCTTTCAAGGCCCCCAAAAGTCCCTCAGCCCACACTGCATAGCACTACATGATCCTCCATGTCTACCATGACCCTTCATGCCCTCAGCACCCATCTTCATGCCAGCCCAGATTGCTTCCTCAGATTGCCTATGTCACTGCTGTACCCACTCAAATCCCTCATGCCCCTTTGTATCCTCCACAGTCACACACCCAATGTGTACGTTATACCATCCTCAGGTGCAGTACAATAGCAATGGGAATTCTTTTAAAATCATTGCAAAACAATTAAACCTCTAAGAATCTATCAAAACCCTGAATTGAAACACCGTATCTTTCACACTAGAACCAAAAAACATTTTATCAGTGCAAAAGGATGTAATCCTTTAAGTACCGTCTGTTAAGTTTGCAAACAAACAGAAAAAAACTACATTAATCTGCCTTCCGGAGGGACCACTCCCTCCACGACTCCCTTGTCCGCTCCACACTCCCCTCCAGCCCCACCACACCCGGCACCTTTCCTTGTAACCGCAGGAAGTGCTACACCTGCCCCCACACCTCCTCCCTCACCCCAATCCCAGGCCCCAAGAAGACTTTCCACATCAGGCAGAGGTTCATCTGCACATCTGCCAATGTGGTATACTGCATCCGATGTACCCGTTGTGGCTTCCTCTACATCGGGGAAACCAAGCGGAGGCTTGGGGACCGCTTTGCAGAACACCTGCGCTCAGTTCGCAACAAACAACTGCACCTCCCAGTCGCGAACCATTTCAACTCCCCCTCCCATTCCTCAGATGACATGTCCATCCTTGGCCTCCTGCAATGCCACAGTGATACCACCCGAAGGCTGCAGGAACAGCAAATCATATTCAGCCTGGGAACCCTGCAGCCCAATGGCATCAATGTGGATTTCACAAGCTTCAAAATCTCCCCTCCCCCAACCGCATCCCAAAACCAGCCCAGCTCATCTCCACCTCCCTAACCTGTTTTTCCTCTCACCTCAAGCCACACCCCCATCTCCTATCCACTAACATCATCCCGCCCCCTTGACCTGTCCGTCCTCCCTGGACTGACCTATCTCCTCCCTACCCCCCTACCTACACTCACCTTTACTGGCTCCATCCCCGCCTCTTCAACTTGTCTGCCTCCTCTCCACCTATCCTCTCCTCTATCCATCCTCTATCCACCTCCCCCTCTCTCCCTACTTATTTCAGAACCCTCTTCCCCTCCCCCATTTCTGATGAAGGGTTTAGGCCCGAAACGTCAAGTTTTCCTGCTCCTATGATGCTGCTTGACCTGCTGTGTTCATCCAGCCCCATGCTTGTTATCTTACATTAAAGGTTTGTTTTGTCATTGCAGCCACTTAAAATTTTTAGTTGGATTAATACACCAGCTGCAGAGCTGAAACTACTATTAATTCTGAAACCCAACCAAACACCTTTAGTGGCTACAGCTGTCATGACAAAGGTTTCCACCTACATGGCTGGAAACAGTCATACCAGAATGGTGCTCCATTGCCATTTGGAGATACTGTCCAGTCAACCTGCTCAGGGATGTTATTCCACAACTCTGGAGCTGATGGCACTTGAACCCAGGCTTCCCGGCTCAGATTCTATGGCATGGATTCTACGATTGCACCACGAGAGCCCTCTACCACTTCCATTTGGAAGTAGAATGTTGAGAATCAAAAGAGGGGAACAGGAGCAGGCTTTCTGAAACTTTTGAAGCAAGGGGTTTTTTTTTGAAAGAGTTGTCAATTGACTTAAAACAGAGCATACATTTTGGCATTGGAGGTAGACAGGACTTTTTAAAAGCATGATAATCCATGGGAGAAAATGCCATAATGTAAAAGGTACTGCAATACGTGACAAAACTTAAACAATGAAAGTGAAGGTAAAGGTCCACTTATTTTTGCAAGACAAATCCCTACGATGAATCATTGCATTAAGAAAAACACATCCATGTTAAAATACAGCATCTAATCATGACATTTAAAGGGGCCAAACCATTTTACAATGAGTTGTCAGAATGCACCTAATTCCTCAGAAGGCTTCACCTAGCGATCACAAACCTTTTTGGTAGGTAACTCTTTTTTTAAAAAAACAGCTTCCAAGATCCACAGCAGCACATGAGGGAGAAAATACAACATCTTCTGGTCCCCCATACCTAAAGGCCTTTCTAATTTTTTTGAGGGGGTGGTGTGCACAGCCATGGAAAAATTATAGTGGGAGATGAACATCTGGTCCCTTGAATCTGAACAATGCACCAGGAGTAGATTTCTCCCTTCACAAACTGTTGATTTACTCTCCTACTGACATCAGATAAAAAGTCCTATGGAAAATATCTGCACCCAGGATGCTTCCAATCAGCAGCCCAAACCATAAAAGCAACAAGTTTCTAATCACTGCTTCCATATGCCTTTCACTGATTCACATCATCATTATATTTACAATTCAAATAAAGGTACTTTCCTTCTAATATTCAGTTTCAGTATAACTCACTAAATTAAATTGAATTAAATAGCATTTGCAATCCAAAGTTGAAGTTTTCACTTTGTATATAAAATTTCAAAATAAACAAAGAAACCAGTTATAAATATCCTGAGTTGAATATTGTCACTATCCTTGAATAATACTTTAACTGCCAAGACTGCAGATTGAAAACATAGTTAAGCATACATGACTGATAGGTCTAAGGCCCAGTTACCACATTTCAAACTACATGACCACACATTAGGATAATGCTGTTTATTTCAATGCAAGGTAACGCCCATTAATATTTTACTACTACAAAAACTGTTCTGAGGAAGGATCATCAGACCCGAAATGTTAACTCTGTTTTTTTTTCCTTCACAGATGCTGGCAGACCTGCTGAGCTTTTCCAGCAATTTTGTTTTTGTTCCTGATTAATGGCATCCGCAGTTCTTTCGGTTTTTAATGTTTTACTACTACTCAGTTATCCAAAATGGATGTTTCTGAAGAAAATTAACCTTATTTATTACCTTAAAACTAATCTTCCTAAAATCTAGACAATCCAGACAGGGGAGCAGCCACCTGTGATACAGTGCTTGTTTTTCCTCTCTGCACAGTCTCATTTCTCATTCCCATATTGAGACTTATTTTTGTCAACTGGTACAATATATTTGCAGAATTTAGCCACTAGATGGATCTATAGAGTAATTTCTACCAATTCTTTTGTCATTTTGGATAACAAAGACTTACACTACTGAAGAAACTTAAATTCAACTTAGCTATTTGCATGAAGTGATCCTGGACTAGAGGGTACGTTCCTCCTGACTGACAGCAATAACCATAAACTGTTTCTTCCCTCAATTATTAAGTAGGTGTCTATAACAAAATGTGGAGGTACTGGTGTTGGACTGGGACGGACAAAGTCTGAAGTCACACGACATCAGATTACAGGCCAATAGGTTTATCTGAAATCACAAGCTTTCAAAGCGCTGCTCCTTCACCAGGTGAAGACTTGTGATTTCAAATAAACCTGTTGGAGTGTAACCTGGTGTCATGTGACTTCTGACTTTATAACAAAATGGTGACTGAAATAATCTCATTATTAATTCCACTGGTTCAAATATTTGGGACTTTTAAAAATTCTTAAATTACTTCGAAAAAAGCAATCTTTAATGGGACATGGGCATTGCTGGCAAGGCCAGCATCTGTTGTCCATCCTTAATTGTCCTTGATCTGTGGGGCTTACTATGTCATTGTATTAGAGTTAGGAGTCATAGAGACTTACAGCACAGAAACAGACCCTTCAGCGCAGCTCCTCCATTCCCACCAGGTTTTCTAAACTGAATTAGTCCCATTTGCCTGCATTTAGCCCATTTCCCTCTAAAACTTTCCTATTAATGTACCTGTCCAAATGTCTTTTAAATCTAGTAATTGTACTTGCCTCTACCAATTCCTCTGGCAGTTCGTTCCACATATGTACCATCTTCTGTATGAAAATGCTGTCCCCCTCAGGTCCCTTTTAAATCTTTCCCCTCTGTCTTTAAATCTACGCCCTCTGGTTTTGGACTCCCCTATCCTGGAGAAAAGACTTTGGCTATTCGCCCTATCCATACCCCTCATGATTTTATGAACCTCTATCAGATCACCTCTCAGCCTCCGACGCTTCAATGAAAAAAATCACAGACAATGGAAGCCTCTCCCGATAACTTAGACCCTCCAGTCCTGGCACCATCCTTGTAAATATTCTCTGTACCCTTTCCAGTTTAATAGCATTCCTCCTATAGCAGGGCAACCAGAATAGTACACAGTGCTCCAAAGGTAGCCTCACCAATGTCTTGTACAGCTTTACTATGTAAGTCAGGTAACGATGGTAGATTCTCTTCCCCAAATGGCATGAGTTAACCAGATGAGTTTTCACAACAATTGAAAACAATTTAATGGTCACCATCACTGACTTTTAACATCTAGAATTTTGTACTGATTGAATTTCAGTTTGAACTCCACTAGCTGCCATTGAGAGATTTGAACCCAGGTCTCCAGGGCATAAGCCTGCGCCTCTGGATTGTGAGTTTAGTGGCATGACCACTGGCCACTGCCTCCTCCATGATTACTGTTGAGCATTTACAATCAAATTAGCACGCACTGGGTCAAGTGATTTTAAAATACCAGTGACGAGTAGCAGTAATGCAAACAAAAACTGTAAATAAAGGTACAGGATGGGATTCGAGAGACTCAGCAATATCAAGAGAGGGAAACGTATTGTCTTGTTACGAACATTTAAAGGCCGTAAATTATGAAACCTCCAAATCTCCAGTTACCAAGTCAAGGTAACTGCACAGCATTGATGTCAGATTACTATGCCGAAATTCACACTCCATTATTTGCTGAACCATATGAGGAAACTCAGGATTGGAAGACTTACCTAGGGTGATGCACATCCCTCCAGGGATGAAAGGGACTGGACTGAATCCATTATAGAAAAGATGATACACAGTGCACCGGATGAAGCAAACTCAATAGACCAAATAGCAATTTTCTTTTGCACAAATCCTCATGGAAAATATGAAGTAAACTGCTTAGAATGTATTAAAGAGAATTAAAGAAAAGCCTTTAAAGAATTAAAGGGACAGCATGCTATTTGTTACAGTCTTCGTTCACAATAAAGTGATGATGATTGTTCTTAAAGCATAATTTAAAGATGGAGACAGTGCTCGCCCAATATTCTTCCCTCAACCAAAAAACAGATCAACATTTGCCAGCTGTTTTAGCTGAAGAACCCCACTTGTGCCTAAGTTAGCTAGCACCCCATATGGAACAGCCTTTCTACTAAAGATCAACCAGCAGACATTCCTTGGACCAAGGAATGTGAAACACTGGAAGTCATTGACAGGTTCCTTCTGAAAATACCATCAGCTGAATAGCAGGCTTTGATTTACCATGCTGAGAGTGGTCCTTGTGCAGCCAAACTCCACTGCTGGGGCCTCAGTACAAACTCCTTACACCCTTGGGGAGAGACACAAACAACAATGAACACTACCAAAGAGTTACCAATGAATGTGGTAACCATTCATTACCACAGAATGGTAATGGCCTAATTACCTTAAATTCAGCAAATGAGGAGGCTATCACCTGGCTCAAGGGATTCATGTTCACAGAACAAAAGCCAGAGCAGATCATCAAAACAGCTTCAAATGTAATTTGTTCCTTGTGAGGGAATTGTGGAACAAAATTAGGAAATTCTATCACTGGCTATCAGGCTTCAATAGGGGTGAGAGGTTATGTTCAGAACAATAATGTCACCAATTGGAGTGCATCAAAAATAAGAAACACTTGTTATTAGAAAGAATGGTAAACTAATCTTCAAATGGAGGTAGGCAAGGGGACAACCGTCATCAGATGCATGAGTAGCTGCACTATGGCCATTGTCCAACAGGATTAGAAAGATCTTTGACATAGCACTGTTGGCCAATCCCCAAAATAAGGGACAGGATAGAAGGAAAGGGCAAGAAGATCCAGGGAGGGGACCCACACCCTCACTGTGGGAGAAGAGCAGGAAATCCCTTACATTAGGCCGAGGGAAGAACAAAGACAGCTGATACTGAGATCACCAAAAACTATCAGAGACAACCACAAGAGGATTAGGACCAATGGACATGGGAGTGCGCTATCTCTACTCCACCATTCTATTAACAACTCCAGGATCGGGAAAGCATTCTCACTTGTCACCGGTAGTATATTTCCTTTCTTTGCCTAATTACTTAATATACCACATCTAAACTCCTGCTTTTCAACAAAATATCAGAAAATTATATGGTCATCAACTGCCTATATTAGGTAACTGTAATCACGAACCCTCTAAAATCAACATACATCACATAATGTTTATAAATATTCATTTGATACTTTCTAAAAAATACATATTTTTGTCTTGTGCTCATGATAATGCTCAGGCATTACAAAGTTAAGGGAAAACAACGTTCATATCATATGGGCGGAGAGTGCTGACTGATTAGCAAGGGACTCTGGTAAAGGTATTGCCATGGAGAATTCAACAGCTAATGATGAATGACAGTTAACTGCCAAGCTTGGTTTAAAAATTTTAAACAAAATAGATTGATTCATATTGTTCAAGGGCATTGCCCTGAGAAATGATTGACAGAATTATTTTATTCAGTTGAATCAGACATAGTTTGTGTAACAAAAACAGAAGTTGCTGGAAAAGCTCAGCAGGTTTGACAGCATCGGTGAAGAGATATCAGAGTTAACGCTTCGGGTCCTATGACCCATTCTCAGAACTGATGGTAGCTGGGAAAATGTTGGTTCATATGCAGAAGATGGGGTGGTGGGAAAGGGGCTAAGTAGTAAATGATAGATGGGGATAGAGCCCAAAGAGAGAGAACAGGTGGACAGATAATGAGTGGATAATGATCTGGCTAGCAAAGTGAATACCTGTTAATGGAGACTGTTAGTGGCTAACAACAGGTAGTGTGTAATGGCAGACCATGCGGTAACAAGCCAGAACATGTGCGACAGAGATGGAGGAACTAGGACGATGGACTGGAGTCTTTACAGGAAGCAGAGTGTGAGGATGTACAGTCCAGGTAGCTGTGGGAGTCGGTGGGTTTATAGTGGATATTAGTGGCTGGATTACCCCCAGAAATGGAAACAGAAATGTCGAGGAGGGGAAGGGAAGAGTCAGAGATGGAGTGAAAGTGAGGGAGGGCTAGAAGTTGGAAGCGAAATTAATGAACTTTTCCAATTCTGGATGAGAGGGAAGCAGCACCAATGATGTCATTGATATATTGGAGAAAGAGTTGTGAGTGAGAGCCAGAATAGGACTGGAACAAGGAATGTTGCAAGTACCCCATGAAGAGACAGGCATAACTGGGGCCCATGCATGTACCCACGGCCACCCCTCTGACCTGAAGAAACTGAGAGGAGTTAAAAGAGAAGTTGTTCAGGTTGGGGACCAGCTTAGCCAAACAGAGGTCGGTGGTGGTGGGTGGGGTCAGTTCAGACCTTTGCTCTAGGAAGAAGCAGAGAGCCCCAAGACCATCCTGGTGGAGGATGGGCGTGTAAAGGGATTGCACGTCTATGGTAAAGAGAAAGCTGCTGGAGCCTGCAAACTGGAATTCACAGATGTAAGTGGGCAAGGGACTGGACCAGGGAAGAAATAAGACCAAGGTAGGAAGAGATGAGTTCTGAGGGGCAGCGGCAAGCAGAAACAATAGGTCTCCCCAGGCAGTCCCTTTTGTAGATTTTCAGAAAATGGTAGAATCGAGGTGTGCAGGGCTGGGGGACAATCAGCTCGGACGCAGTAAGGGGGAGATCACCAGATTAAATGAAGTCAGTGACCGTGGTTGATACAATGTCCTGATGTTCCATGGTAGGGTCATGGTCAGGGGGAGATAGGAGGTGGTACCTGAGAGCTGGCGCTCAGCCTCTGCAATGTACCTCTGCAAGGTCAGTATGCCAGACTACAAGAGGCTACACTCTTACAGGCAGGCTTAAGAACAAAGTCAGAGTTGAATCTAAGCACTTAGAGTGTAGTCAGTTTGGAGGGAGGCAGGTTGGATTGGGTGAGGGGGGAAGAGAAATTGAGGCAATCAATGTCACATCGATAGTTCTCAATGAACAGACTGAGTACACTGGGCAAAAGGGTCAGTGGGACAAGGAGAAGAATCTTGTCCAAAGAAATAGGGACGGAGGCGACGACAAGAGAAGAAGAGTTTGCATCATGTTGTGCCCGAAATTCATTAAATTGGGGACGTAGAGGGATAAAACTGAGGTCTTTGCAGGGTACAGAATGTTCAGAATTGGAGAGTGGAAGGTTAGGAGGGATGGTCAGTATCTGACAAGAGGTGGGATTGGGTGAGGGGATGGAATCAGAGGCAAGGGAAGAGTGGCAAGGTTCCAGAAGGCCATGGGTATCTCTGAGTTGTTGCATCTTGTGTGCCTTGATACCTGAAAAGTAAACAAAAAGTTTTTTGTTAGCACCATGAATGAGCCAGACAATGAAGTGGAACTGTGGAGTGGTGCAACACTGAGCCAGCATGATGCAATGTTGTTAGAGAGAGGTCAAGAGTGTGCATAAGACACTGCATGGCACTGAGTGTGTATCTCAGGATGAGGCAGCAGCATCTGTCTGTGGAATGTTAAACATCATGGCGATTTCGGAACATGAACAATGGAGACAGAGGGACTGGGAGAATGGAATGGAGTCTTCACAGGAAGCAGGGTGCGAGGATGTATAGTCCAGGCAGCTGTGGGAGTCAGTGGGTTTATAGTGGATTTTAGAGACCAATTTATCCCCAAAAATGGAAACATAGTTTGTGTACATATTTTTTGCTATCTGTGGACCCTGTGTATTAATAGGTAGCTTTCCATACACACATTTGTATCATACTACAAGCCCAGCTGACAATCCTAAATTGATTGGGGTAACAAAGTGTGGAGCTGGAGGAACACAGCAGGCCAGGCAGCATCAGAGGAGCAGGAAAGCTGAGCAAGTCTGATAGCGCCTTTGAAGAGAAATCAAAGTTAACCTTTCTCGTCCAGTAATCATTTTGTTTCTGAGTAAGCAGAGATGTTGCGCAAAACTGCAATGAGGACAAATCAACTGAATCTTGGCGCGCATTCAGCCCATTGTGGCTGTGCTGTCTCTTGTGAAAATTCATCCCACATCCTGTATATCCCCCAGGTCGTGTAACTGCCTTGTTCAAGTTTCTATTGAACATCATTTGCCATGCCATTTTACAGAGTAGATGAGAAGTGAACATCCAAGATCCCTCACAAAGAAACAGGCTTTAAAAAATCAGACACCCCAGATGGGACTCGAAGAAGGGTCCAGACCGGAAACATCAGCTTTCCTGCTCCTCTGCTGCTGCCTGGCCTGCTGTGTTCCTCCAGCTCGACACTTTGTTATCTCAGGCTCCAGCATCAGCAGTTCCTATTATCTGTAAATTGCTTGGACAATGTTCACTTAACAATCACATTCATACATTCTACATGATATGGCATTTATTTCTGATATAATTTACAATAAGCAAATTAACAGGGCATTCACCTTGATTTAAATTAACAGCTGCCACATTTTGAATATCTCTTTTCATATAGCCATAATACATTGTTCAACATTGTTGTGAAAATCAGTCATTTTGTGCTGATTTTCTGGTTTCCAATCTGAATTTACAAATAGCTGCTATCCATCAAGCAAACGTTCCTGGAAATTTACAAGCAGCTACAAATCTACAGAGATACAAATGTCTTCTTATTGACCTGCTTAACAGGACCGGACAGAGCATATCTCAAGATAGAGTGATTAACCTCAGGCTTTGTATATTTGCATAAATCAGAGCCACTTTAAGAAGAAAAAACCTGTACAATATCTTGTTGTAACTGAAATGAGCTTTAAAACAGTGTATTCGGTATTTTACTGAGAGCAAGACAGAGAGATCTGCTGGTACTAAGTACAAATATTTCAAATGCTGTCACCACAATTTCAGGACAATTTAACAGACCGTTTGTAAATGTTTTGCACTTTGTCAACTTGAATTTTGAAAAGGACAAAATTGCAAAAATACTGACCTTCCAAACGTGCACTGTACCAAGAGCATCTTTAGCTGCACTTGACGCTCATGTTATGGATTTGTCACTGGTGTTGGTAATACAGACAATCAAAAATACCATGATTTAAGCTATTAATTAGGAGTTAGTGATGACTGACAGTTAAATGTCAAGTTTTGCTTAAATTTTAAACAAGATAGGTTGACTCATATTGTTCAGGGCACTACCCTGAGAAATGGACCATAGAATTGTTGTCATCTGTTTTGCTGAGTTGAATCAATCATAGTTTGTGTACATGTCCTTCTGTCAATGTGCCCTGTGTATTAATAGGTGGCTTCCCATACATCCATTTGCACCACACTATAAGACCAACTGACAATTAGTTGTCAGATTAATTCTTCATACATTTAGGGTTGTTTAGTAAATGCTGTCCCTTACATCTAATAATGGATACTGTCTCAGTGTTGCAAATATGAGCTGTTTGGATATGAACTGTACCAACATTCCCACAAAACTGCACATGCAACCATTCTAATGTTCTGCTCAAGGCAATTGGAATGCCAATGCAGGTCAAACCATTGCTTTCCAGTTAAGGAAGAGCCTGCCATACATGGATATCGAAGGTCCATGCAGAAGGAAAGAAAATTATAGGGAGCGTCAGTCTTTACATTGTTTGCTGCAAATAGCTAAAGGTATATGCTGCTTGATACTATCCAACTTCATATTGTCATTTATACTTATTGGGTTCTATGACAAATGTGTCTTTGATCGAATGACACCTCACCACCCACCTTTGTATACTTCATGTATGACAGGAGAGCTCACAGTAAATCTATGGTCATGGTTCATCTCTCACACAAGATTCCACCTTTGGAGTTGCAATGTATGCTTGAGCAGCTCAGTGGCTTTCCAGAAAATGTTACTTACCCCATCCTACTGTGAGCATTCAGCAACTCCACCTGGGCCGTGCGGCTAAAATCAAGAACTAACAGTCTGCAGTTACAGCAACCAAGCCATTTTGCAGAACTCCACAGCACAGTAAAGTGAAGTAAAAACTTGTCAGCTCACAGTCTGCAAACAGAAGTCTCAAACAGGCCAGAAAATGAATGGTTGATGCAGTGTTCAAAGTAATAGTTACATACGTATATTGCTCGATGGTTCATGAAAACAAAGGCAAGTTGAAGACCGGACCTGAAGTTCTCCTTATTGACAGGTCACGTTTTCTCTGGATAGCGCAACAATATGCTCACAGTGACTAAAGCACAGCTGCATTAGCAAATTAAACTACAGTACAACCGAGGCAGGCCTCCTACAGCCTGTACCCCATTCATTCTTCACTCAATACCCTTAGTCCTTTTGGTCTAATGTGCAGTGTTGGAAGATTTTCCAAACTGCTGATTAAACCTGCATAGGCAAGAATTGTGCGTGAAGTTAACACCAAGTGGGATTGATTCAAAGCATCAAAGTTGTTGACGTTTCGGGCCTAAACCCTTCATCAGAAATGGGGGAGGGGAAGAGGGTTCTGAAATAAATAGGGAGAGAGGGGGAGGCGGATAGAAGATGGATAGAGGAGAGGATAGGTGGAGAGGAGGCAGACAAGTCGAAGAGGCGGGGATGGAGCCAGTAAAGGTGAGTGTAGGTAGGGGGGTAGGGAGGAGATAGGTCAGTCCAGGGAGGACGGACAGGTCAAGGGGGCGGGATGATGTTAGCAGATAGGAGATGGAGGTGTGGCTTGGGGTGAGAGGAAAAACAGGTTAGGGAGGTGGAGATGAGCTGGGCTGGTTTTGGGATGCGGTTGGGGGAGGGGAGATTTTGAAGCTTGTGAAATCCACATTGATGCCATTGGGCTGCAGGGTTCCCAGGCTGAATATGATTTGCTGTTCCTGCAGCCTTCGGGTGGCATCACTGTGGCATTGTAGGAGGCCAAGGATGGACATGTCATCTGAGGAATGGGAGGGGGAGTTGAAATGGTTCGCGACTGGGAGGTGCAGTTGTTTGTTGCGAACTGAGCGCAGGTGTTCTGCAAAGCGGTCCCCAAGCCTCCGCTTGGTTTCCCCGATGTAGAGGAGGCCACAACGGGTACAGCGGATGCAGTATACCACATTGGCAGATGTGCAGGTGAACCTCTGCCTGATGTGGAAAGTCTTCTTGGGGCCTGGGATTGGGGTGAGGGAGGAGATGTAGGGGCAGGTGTAGCACTTCCTGCGGTTACAAGGAAAAGTGCCGGGTGTGGTGGGGCTGGAGGGGAGTGTGGAGCGGACAAGGGAGTCGCGGAGGGAGTGGTCCCTCCGGAAGGCAGATAAGGGTGGGGAGGGAAAGATGTCTTTGGTGGTGGGGTCTGACTGCAGATGGCGGAAGTGTCGGAGGATGATGCGTTGGATCCGGAGGTTGGTGGGGTGGTATGTGAGGACGAGGGGGATTCTTTTTTGGTTATTGTTGCGGGGACGGGGCGTGAGGGATGTGTTACGGGAAATGCGGGAGACACGGTCGAGGGCGTTCTCGACCACTGTGGGGGGGATGTTGCTGTCCCTGAAGAATGAGGACATCTGAGATGTACAGGAGTGGAATGTCTCATCCTGGGAGCAGATGCGGCAGAGGAGAAGGAATTGGGAATAGGGGATGGCATTTTGCAGGAAGGTAGGTGGGAGGAGGTGTATTCCAGGTAGCTGTGGGAGTCAGTGGGCTGGAAATGGACATCGGTTTCTAGGTGGTTACCCGAGATGGAGACAGAGAGGTCTAGGAAGGAGAGAGAAGTGTTGGAGATGATCCAGGTGAACTTCAGGTTGGAGTGGAAGGTGTTGGTGAAGTGGATGAACTGTTCGAGCTCCTTGTGGGAGCACAACGCAGCGCCGATGCAGTCATCAATGTAACGGAGGAGGAGGTGGGGTTTAGGGCCAGTGTAGGTACGGAAGAGGGATTGTTCCACGTAACCGACAAAGATGCAGTCATAGCTTGGGCCCATGCAGGTACCCATGGCCACCCCCATCTCCTATCTACTAACATCATCCTGCCCCCTTGACCTGTCCGTCCTCCCTGGACTGACCTATCTCCTCCCTAGCCCCCTACCTACACGCACCTTTACTGGCTCCATCCCCGCCTCTTCGACTTGTCTGCCTCCTCTCCACCTATCCTCTCCTCTATCCATCCTCTATCCACCTCCCCCTCTCTCCCTATTTATTTCAGAACCCTCTTCCCCTCCCCCATTTCTGATGAAGGGTCTAGGCCCGAAACGTCGAGTTTTCCTGCTCCTATGATGCTGCTTGACCTGCTGTGCTCATCCAGCCCCATGCTTGTTATCTCGGATTCTCCAGCATCTGCAGTACCTTTTATCTCTGGCTCTATTCAAGGTCAAGTTGTATGGCAGAGCATCATGGGAGGCCCTGGGTGGCAACACTGAAACAGTTTCTGCTCTCTGATTCGTGTGGCCAAACCCAAGTATTGCCTGGCTCATTTAGATGACAGAAACATAACATGAGGATTCAGTCTGTGTACTTAGGGGTATTTTCTAATTTAATACTACCTGCTTAATAAGTTATTGATTACAAGAATGTATTTTAAAAGGAATTTTTTTACATCACATTCACAGATTCGGGGCATAACCGGGGCAATCCAATAGGAAGAACTATTTGGCACATTGGCTTTGGTCAAAGCAACCACATGCAAGCAGGTAAGCACAAGTAAATTACTGTCAGTCTAATTTCAAATCTAATTATCTTTTGTGAGTAAACACAGTAATTGATAGAATAAAGGTGACTAAGCCAGCACCTTCCTCTTACCCAAAGAGGACTCAGTGCAATTACTCTTTCATTGATAATTAAAGAAGGAATTGCCCTGAATTTACTAACTATCAAGAGTGTTGCTAAAAGCAAAAGGCTGCTTCCACACTCGATAAATGTAAATTAGCTTTATCTGTGGAGAACACTTAATTGTCTTGTTGCATGGGGACTCAGATGAAAAATCCCAGAACAATGTGCTGACAGATTGTCTAAACTCTTCGCTCTTGCACAGTGTCAAAGCCTTTCATACACAGGGCTTATCTGAATATTGTTAATGTTATATTACTTGATTGCAACAATAGTCAGACAATGTAATTACCCAAGCTGGCTTACTTTTGTCTAGGAAAGGCATGAGACAAGTCAAAACAAAGGTGAGTATCTGTTACCTATCTTTCTTACTTTTACAAACATTTGATGCAAATCAAATGGTTTTGCTGCAATTATTTTCTTTTTTCTCATAAAGAAAGGGGTCATGGAATTATGGCTTCATTTGGTAATGATAAACCATGTAGTGAAACAAATTAAGGCATTTCACAGACACATCAACCACCAAAATTTGACACCAAACCACGTAAGAAGTCATCAGGATAGATGATCAAAAGTGTAGCCAAAAATCTAACTTTTCATAACTTTAAAATTGAAGAGAGAGCTAGAAAAGATTAGACTGGAAATTTTAAGGCGGAAGCAACTTCAGGCACTGACGCAAATGATGCAGTAAATAAAAATCCAGAAGGAATGGAGCAATCTCAAGAGATTTTAGATCTGAAGAAGGTTACAGGGACTGGGGAGAATGATGCCACAATGGAATTTGAAAATAAGGGTAAGCACTTTACAACCACAGCCCTGTTGGACAGGGAGCCCATGCAGGTCAGTGAGCAGGAACTAATCAAGATGGGATACATCATCAAAGTTTTTGATAATTATGGTAAGCCAATGATGGCAAATCACCCAGAAGAGTATTGAGATCATCAAGGCCCAAAGTAACAATGGAATTGACATGAGGTTGACATGGAGCAGCAGCAGAGATAGGTGATACCACAGTGATAGAAGCAGGCAGCCTTAGAGGCCCATCCTTGGTTCAAATACATACCAGAACTGCAAAAGGTCTGGTTAACCCTCAGAGTTCACTCAGCGTGAGAACTAGAGCCACATAGCTCAGGAACAGAGCTTGTAGCAAGGACCAACAATAATGGCTTTAGTCTTTCGTCTTTCTAGTATTTCATTGGGTGGAAATTTTTTCTCATCGCATACCAAATATTAGACAGGAAGAGTGACAAATCAGATACAGTGAAGTAGAAGTAACAGATGATGGGTGAGGTAGATCTGGATGTTTTTAGGGATGTTCTATATTTGAATGATGACACCAAGATTCAATACGTAGACGTAAAGGGGAAGGGATCTCGTGTAGATCCATTGTGCTTCTGCTCACTGCATGCTCCAAAAGAATCCACTGCAGGTGATTCCCTGGCTACAAATGGTCAGGTAAGAATTGAAGCAAGAGAGTCATTAACATATACAGTATGGAAACAGACCCTTCAGTCCAATTCGTCCATGCCGAACAGATAAATCTGTAAAAATCGAGCCCCATTTGCCAGCATTTGGCCCATATCCCTCTAAACCCTTCCTATTCGTATACCCATCCCGATGTCTTTTAAATGTTGTAATTGTACCAGCCTCCACCACTTCCTCTGGCAGTTCGTTCCATACATGCATCACCCACTGCGTGCAAAGTTGCCCCTTAGGTCCCTTAAATATCTTTCCCCTCTCACCTTCAACCTATGCCCACTTCTTTTGGACTCCCCCAACCTGGGGAAAAGACTTTGTCTATTTACCCTATCCATGTTCCTCATGATTTTAGAAAGCTCTATAAGGTCACCCCTCAGCCTCCAATGCTCCAGAGAAAATTAGCCCCAGCTTATTCAGCCTCTCCCTCCAGCTCAAACCCTCCAACCCTGGTAACATCCTTGTCAATCTTTTCTGAATCCTTTCAAGTTTCACAACATACTTCCTATAGCAGGGAGACCAGAATTGCATGCAGTACTCCAAAAGTGGCCAAACATGACTCTCAACTCCTATACTCAGTGTACTGACCAATAAAGGCAAGCGTACCAAATTCCTTCTTCACTATCCTTTCTACCTGCAACTCCACCTTCAAGGAACTATGAAACTGCACTCCAAGGCCTCTTCATTCAGCAACACTCCCCAGGACCTTACCATTATGTGTATAAGTCCTGCCTTGATTTGCCTTTCCAAAATGAAGCACCACACATTGATCTAAATTAAACTCCATCTGCCACTCCTCAGCCCATTAGCCCACCTGATCAAGATTCTGTTATATGCTGACGTAACCTTCTTCACTGTCCACTACACCCACAATTTTATCTGCAAACTTACTAAACATACCCACAATGTTTACATCCAAATCGTTTATATAAATGACAAAAAGCCATGGACCCAGCACCGATCTTAGTGGCACACACCAATAGTCACAGGCCTCCAGGCAGAAAAGAACCCTCCACGACCCGCTGTCTTGTGCTTTTGAGCCAGTTCTGTATTCAAATAGCTAGTTCTCCCTCTATCTGTTGATCTAACCTTGCTAACCAGCCTACCATGAGGAACGTTGTCAAACGCCTTACTAAAGTCCATAAAGAACACATCCACCGCTCCGCCCTCATCAATCCTCTTTGTTACTTCTTCAGGAAACTCAGTCAAGTTAGTGGGACATGATTTCCCACACACAAAGCCATGTTCACTATGCCTAATCAGTCCTGTCCCTCAGGATTCCCTCCAACAACTTACCCACCACCAATTTCAGGCTCACTGATCAATAGTTCCCTGGCTTTTCCTTACCACCTTTCTTAAATAGTAGCACAATGTTAGCCAACCTCCAGTCTTCCTGCACCTCACCTGTGGCTATCGATGATACAAAATGCCTCAGCAAGGGGCTCAGCAATCACTTCCCTAGCTTCCCACAGAGTTCTAGGGTACACCTGAGAAGGTCCTAGGGATTTATCCACCTTTATGCATTTTAAGAGGTCCAGCACCTCCTACTCTGTAATATTGACATTTTTCAAGTTGTCTCTATTTATTTGCCCACGTTCTATATCTTCCATATCCTTCTCCACAGTGAACACTGATGCAAAATACTCATTTAGTATCTCACCTAATTCCTATGGTTCCACACATGGGCCTCCATTCTGATCTTTAAGGGGTGCTATTCTCTCTCTAGTTACCCTTTTGTCCTTAATGTGTTTGTAGAAGTCCTTTAGATTCTTCTCAACCCCATTTGCCAAAGCTATTTTATGTCGCCTTTATGCCCTCCTAATTTCCCTCTTAAGTATACTCTTACTGCCTTTATACTCTTCTAGGGAAGGAAACTGCTCCAACTTAGAAGAGAATTCATAACTGACAGCTGACTGGTGACATAACATTCATGTCACACGTGCTAGGGAAAGATCATCTTCAACATGAGAGAATCTTATCAACATCCTTTTGACATTCCATGGCATTATCAGCAAAATCCTAAGGGTTACCATTGGCCAAAAACTGATGGATTTGGATTTGCCATATAAATACTGCGGCTACAGCAGCAGGCCAGAGGCTAGGAATCCTTCAGTGGGTAATTCACCCCCAACTCCAGTTCAAGGGCTTCTGTTGATGATTTTTGTTGAAGATGAGGGTGAAAGATCCAGGGCAGAGGGTTTAATAAGATGGTTTGATGTGGACAGTCCAAGTTGACTGTTATTTTACAATCCAAGGTCATTTCTGTAATCTAATCAGATATAACGATCAATCAATAACTAAACCAGTTGTTCACCATTAAGGTTCAAGCCTCCCTCCCCCAGAAATAAGGGGGCAGGGATGGGACAATACCAGGGGACATACCTGGTGAAAGAGGCTAATGGTTTTAATGGGGTCAAAGGTGGAGGTAAGGATGCATTTATGCAAATCAGTAGTTGCAAAAATGGTTTCATGAACAGAAGGTGAAAGGCTCAAATTTGAATTTGCAGATCAGTGTTTCCAGGGACAGGCACAGAAGAAAATGTGTGAGAGAGGAGGAAGTGGAATGTGGCAAGAGTGCAAGTCAAGGAAATATTTTTATATGTATACAGGATGACGGCGTCGCAGGCTAGGCCAGCGTGTATTGCCCATCCCAAATTGCCAGAGACTAGTTTAACAGTCAACCACATTTCTGTGGGTCTAGAGTCACATATAAGCCAGACCAGGCAAGGATGGCGTTTCCTTCCCTAAAGGACATTAGTGAACCAGATGGGTTTTTCCAAAGCTCAACAATGAATTCATGATCATTGTTAAGACTCTCAATTCCAGATTTTTATGAAATTCAAATTCCGTGATCTGCCGTGGTGTGATTCAAACCTGGGTCCCCAGGAGATTAGCTGGGTCTCTGGGTTAATAATCCAGTGATAATATTGCTAGGCTATCGCCTCATCGTGGAGATAGAGCTGGCCATAATTTGGGATTGGCAAAATGAGTGCAGACAAGCCGTGGAAGAAAGCAGGTTCAAGGGTGTGTCTGGACATGATGTTTCTATCCCTGGATGTGGCACAAAGGGGATATAATTGGGTGAGTTCACCATGAGAGAAACTCACCACATTCAATCAAGTCAATCCTTTGAAACTAGTATGTGGAAGTATGCCAAGTCACTCAGAAAGGTACCCAGAGATCAGTCGGGGTCTGTTCATTTATGAGTCAGGGTTAGCTCTCAAAGTCAATCAGGGGAACTCCATGGTCAGCCCTGGGGTCTATCCACTGAAAATCAAGGAAGGGTCATCAGGTGCACTGATGTGGTAGGGAAATTGGGAACTAGATTACGGGGAATAGAGACAGCAAGCTGAGATATGGTTTTGAAGGAAAGAAAATCAACCCAAAAGGGAAGATATGATAAAGCATGCAAGGGAAATGATAACGCAGGAGAGAAGTGTCTTCAAGATCAGCGCCAGCCTGACTTGATGGTGGGCAATGCATGGTTATATTTGGCCTGTATGCCATATGCTTGAGACTCAGAGGGTAAAGTGGAGAGATGAAAAGTGAAATAAATGGATTGTGTGGGAAAGTGTAGAAGAGCCAAGTTGAGGGGTGGACAAGATGGGCAACCAAATAGGGAAAATTAAGATTTTGGGGGTTATCTAGACTGAGGGGTTGAGTCTGTGATGCTGCTTCCTCTGCCCTCATCCAAACTGCAGATGTGCAATGGAGATGAAAATGGCCGCCACCCCACCTCAGTAGGCAGGATAAGAGATTCATTCTGAGAGGGAGCAGGGTCCACTTTTATACAATGGGGGGGGCCTTCAAAAAGTATTAAGCAGACACCCACACAGTGCAGGTTAAGGACATCTGAGAGCACAGAATGCTGGATGTGCATATTATACATTGACCTACCATATTGCCTAAAACTCCTGACTCCAAGCAGTGTGGCCATCAAGAATCAGTTCCACTAATGGCTGGGAAACACAAGCAATATTTTACAGCCTGGAAATATTTACCTTAGTTGTTAAAGTTATAATCACTTTCCAAGGTCCAAAAGCCCAAACAAGGTGCAGGAGCTGCTATTTCACAACTTGGTCCATAAAGTGTCCACACCACTATCTTACACACAACGCTAACTTTCTTAGGTACTGAGAGGGTTGGAGGGGGGAGTGGACAGGTTCTCATTATTGCTGCCTCTCTTACAATCGTCAAATGTATGTGACTAATAGACATTTGAATCAGAGCAATGATGTGCAGTGTCTATGTAGAGGCATCCCACTGGCCTCCTTATCGGGGGACTTCATGCCCAATGTTTGAACTACTATGTCCAAATGTAATTTGTGTTGCTGTGAATGTGGTATGAACACATTACTGACTTGTTTCTGATGTTGTTCCACAGAGGCTCATTCGAACAGTCCCCAGTAGATCCAAGCACAGAAACTGTGGTCATCCCTGAGACCACTGCACAAAGGGCTGCAACATGAATGGATGAGGGACACATGCATCTACATACCCAGAACCAGCATTAACCTCCAACTGAAGTGAAATCATCCCCTGGTGCGGGATCTGCAGCAAGATGTGTCTTCATGATGTGGGAACTATGCAGAACAGCCACAGTCACTCGCCTCCCATACAGACGAGAGAAGGCAGTGGTGACAGACTCTGCCCAGGGGTGCAGCTTAGAATGCCATGTGATGCTGTGTTTGCGATGAAATATCTCCTCCTACTGCAGCCAATGTGGGACATAGAACGGCCCCTCAACATCAGGCTTCCTTTTTGGCCATGTCCGGGGCCCTTAAACCAGTGTTGCTCAGAGAGTGAATGGGGCTTGATCCTCAGAATCGCTGCTTCAAGTACCTGGAGGATGCCCCAGGCTATAGGTTCAACAAATGGGGATCAGTGAGGGCTGCAGCATTGCAATTGAAAGGATGTTCTTCAGACAGAACAGCACCTTGAGCATGTGACAGTGCAGCCATGTCAGCCAAAACAACACTGGAAGGACTTCCTTTTGAACACTGTTCAATGGAAATGAGCTACGTGAAGCCATCTTTCACTGACTGGAAATGTTTTAATGCTACTGAGCCCAGAAACCCCTGTATAATCCCAACTGCAAGAGCAACTTAACACTTTGATGTTCCTATTGCAGTTCATGCTGTTTAATAAAAAATAAGGTTGCAAAAGGCCGGAGGGCCTTCACAACAGCTGACGCACCTCACAACAGCACGGTGGCTCAGTGGTTAGCTCTGCTGCCTCACAGCACCAGGGACCCAGGTTCAATTCCACCCTCGGATGATTGTCTGTGTGAAGTTCGCACATTCTTGCTGTGTCTGTGTGGGTTTCCTCCTGGTACTCCGGTTTCCTCTCAGTCCAAAGATGTGCAGGTGAAGTAGATTGGTCATGCTAAATTGCCTCATAGTGTCCAGGAATGTGCAGGCAAGATGGATTAGCCAAGGGAAACACATAGTTATGGGGATCACGGGTGGTGTGTCTGGGTGGGATGATCTTCGGTGTGGAGAGATGGTGTAACTGAGTCCAGAGTTTACTGAGCCATTCCCATGAATGTGGCGGTGCTGCTAATGGTAATTTTTATCCTTATTGGGCACTGCCCAACACACATAGCTATATCTGCATTCAATTCTGGCCAAAAGACATTACTTCTCAGCAACATCTTCATTTTGATGACCCGGGTAGAGTTAAGCAGTATCTGGCCTTTGCTCGAGAGAATCACTCTTGCTCCCTATAATAATATGCCTTCCTCACTGTGATTTGGTCTCGCTGGGTCCAATTCTGGTTGTGACAGCCCTTTGGTCTCCCCCTCACTACCAGCTGTTTCAGTTTTGCCAGGACCAGACCTTTCTGTATTGAAAGTCAAATATTGTCAGCTGTGATTGGAAGTGTATCCAGAAAATTTAAACCAATTACAGACTCTTCCAGTGGCAGTACCATCAGTGTTGTATCTGTCAGTGTAAGGTGGCTCAGTGCATCCCTTTAGGCCCGAAACGTCAAGTTTTCCTGCTCCTATGATGCTGCTTGACCTGCTGTGTTCATCCAGCCCCATGCTTGTTATCTCAGTGCATCCCCCGCTTGCTTCTTGGTCTCCCGGACAGTGTTCCAACTTATAGTTATATGCACTTAGTATTAAAGCCCACTGCTGAATTCTGCCTGAAATTATTCGCAGTACTGCCTTGTTTCTCTTTAAGTAGACCTAGTGGGGGTTTCTGATCCATTATTAGTACAATATATGTCCATAAAGGTATTAGTGGAACTTCCTGACTCCAAATATAACCACCAAACCTTCCTTATCTACCTGGGTGTATTTATGCTCTCCATTAGCTAAAGTCCTAGGTGCATTCCTCTCCTTTGGGCCCATCTATAAGCTAACATGACCCAATGCCATACAGTGAGGCATCACATGTCAATAACAGATTTTGCTTGGGATCTATGTGTGCCAAAACCTTAGAGGACGATAGCGGTTTCTTCACTTCCTTGAAAACAATGGTTTAGCTACACGACCATTTCCAAGGCTGACCCCTTTTTAGAAGGAGATGCCAAGGTGCCAGGATAGATGCCAGGTTATGAATGAACTTTCCTTAATAATTCACCAGCGTAAAGAAAGGCCTAAACTCCAGAACAAATATGGGAGCTGGGACACCTTTGATTGCCCTCCCTTTATCTTCCAGTGGGTGCAACCTGGTCTTGTTGGCTCTGTAGGCCAAGTACATAACTTGGGGTGATTGGAACACAACTTTTCCCTTCTAAGGTATACGCCCCCTTGGGATAAATGTCAAAGGACTACTTCCAAGTTCTCTCAGTGCTCCTTATTGGTCTTCCCTGTTATTGGCATGTTACCTAGATAAATGGCAACCTGGGGTAGACCTTGTAAAATGTTCTCCATTGTCCACTGAAAAATTGCACTGGCTGATGTACCTCAAATGGCAGCTTCATATACTGGTACAAACCCTTATGGGTATTAACTTAGCATACCTCTGGGACACCTCATCTAACTGCAATTTCAAGTACACATAGCTCATGCCCAGCTTCAGGAAGGACAGCTCGTCTGCCAGCTTTGTGTCTCAATCTCTTATGCAAGGGATTGGGAATTTATCCAGCTACAAAAAGTGATTTACTATTTGTTTAAAATCCCCACAAAGGCGAACTGACACAGGGCTTCACAATCAGTACGACCGGTGCTACCTATTCCACAAACTGGACTGGTTTGATGACACCTTCACTATCCAGCCTTCTGATTTCTGCCTCTACTCTGCAAATGGCACTGGGCAGGCCTTGCAGAATTGTGGAATTGCATCCTGGACAACATGCAAGGTGGCGTTGGCACCTTTGACAGCCCCTGGGCCTTCCTGGAAAACTTCCGGATATTTAATTAGGACTTTACTCATGTTGATCCAATCAAGGTGAATCTTTCTCAATCAATTTCACCCCATCAGGCTTGGACCCAAGCCTTTTACTACAGTCAGTGGTAACTGAACCAGCTGCTCTGCATACAAGACCGGAATCTAGGTTATATCCGTAATCTGCAAAGGTTTCTCAGTATAGGTTCTCAGCCTAGCCGAGGTCTTACACAAACTGAAGCACTGGAGTCCACAGCAAATTTTGTTCGACTGGTTCTGTGATCACTGAAAACAGCCACACTGGTATCAACCTCCTTTAGAACTAAGTGACCATTTAACCAGAAACTTATTTTGATTGTTTCTGGTTTGGATGTCGCTCAGAAATTTAACTGTTCCAAACCAGATGTAGGTGAGCTTTCCAGGGTGTGCATTCTCTTGGATACCATCTGATGGCTTCTCAATTTAGGACTCTTTCGCTGTCTCCAGTCCACATACCTGCAGCAACTACAAGGGCTTGCCGGCCCAGATCAAAAAGAAAATTTTAAACATTTGGTCAAGGCTTGGCTTTGTTTTGGGGTTTTGCTGTGCACTGACCCTGAGTCCCTCTGTTCAGGATATGTCCTGAGGAGGCTATGCAATTGCCTTCACTCAAGTGGTGTCCTCCAAGATTAGTCAGACTGGTGAGGTTGTCTGGTTCCATTGGAACGCCCTGCAACTCTTATCCTCCACTTGCCACATTTTCCACTAATAAAGCCAGTTGTAGTGCCTGTTTGAAGTCCAGTTGGGCTTCAGATCGTAGCCCTTTTGCATGGTTACATCATTAATCCCACCAACCAAATGGTCTTTCAGCATCGCATGAAGGGTTAAACCAAAGTCACATGCCTTTGCCAATCTTCTTAACATAGTCAAAAATTCCAAACATGGTTCTCGAACTGCCAACTAAAACCAATAGTGTCTCAGAATTAGAGGCGGCTTTGGGGTTGTAATATTCCATAACTAAATCTGTCAACTCTTGAAAAGTTTTAATGTCTGGGGCCTCAGGGAAAGACAGGCTCCTAGTAACTGCTAAAGCTATGGGCCCACAAGCTGTCAGGTGAATTACTCCTCACTTGTCATCTGCCCCAATATCATTCACCCGGAAAAAGTAGTGTATTCTTTCCACGTACTGGGTCCAGTCTTCGATGGCAGGATGAAACAAGTCATGCTTCCCAAGGAACAACATGATGTCAGAAATGCTTATCCTAACTCAAAGACAACTGTTGCGAGCAACTTTCTTCAGGAGCATGCTTTGCACTCTTGTCACCACTGAAATAACCCCACAGAAGCTGGTATCCTGTCACCAAGTCACCCTCTGACACTGATCCAGCTCCCTCAGGATGTCTGACACTCCTGTTTTTATCTGTCAGCCAGGGTTTGCTGATTGGACCAGATTAACAGTCCCAATCAGGGAACTCCTATTCTATGAGGTCCACCTAGTTGACCTCATTATAATTGCTACAATAGCAGGATCTGGTGCCATGATCTCCTCAGACAGTCAGAAGAACGAACAGGACTGCCCTTCTGCACACCATCCTGTTCACCAGGACCTCAACAGTGTAAAGTTAACTTGCCTCTGTCCACCAGCTCTGGGACAATTCACAGGAGCCAAGCAGAGTAGCTCTGCACTGACAGCCCACATCTTGGTGGATAACTGCATCTAAATGTTGCACCTGCACTGGGAATCCCAGGAAGTCCCAGCATTGGAAAGAACTTCTGCCAATGGCATCCGGAAGATATTACAATTGGAATGCCATAGAGACATAGTGTATATATAGCTAATAATGCAAACTGTGGAGAATAGTGTGAGAAAATGGTGTACAGAGAAAAAACGCTCCATGAAACACGCCAAAACTGACACGTAGCCAATTGATTGCTGGTAAATTTCAGGCCGCAGCATCAGTCTCCATTAACTCACCCATGCTTGCCTGTCTGCTGTTAATGAGCTGATTCGTGGGGGATTGCACAAGTTTTCTCGCTGATGGGACTGGCGTGTTAGTCATCAACTAATTTGCTCACCTACCACAATACAACTGAAAAATAGGAACTTTCTGACCCTTTACCAGTGGTCAAGTCTATATGGAGGGAGCAACTATGGGAGCAACTAATGAAGAGTAAACACAGGAGACATTTTGTTACAGATTTCCTCCAAGATTTGTTGAATTGGAAAAAAATATAATAGATTCATTGTTTAAAGTGTGCTCAGAAGAGTAAAAGCATCATAAAACATGTTCCTCTTAGTATATGACCTCTATAACAGTACATTTTAAATGTAATATTAGTTCAAGCAGTGAAACTATTTTAAGTCTTGCTATACTAGAGGAGGGTGAGGAGATCTTGCAACATAAGTGTAACCTCCCTAAGTCTAGACTAAAAGCTCTGGGTTTGAGATCCTTGCCGAAACTGTTGGGCATGTGGAAGATTCATTAGTACTGTGGCCAAACAGGTTCATTGTCAGCTTGTAAATCCTTCCAATATGTCAGATGGCAGATGGTAAGGACTGGGGGGTGGGGGGTGGGGTGTGGGACAGTCTCCTGGTCAGCCATCCTACAGAAGGCAATGCGCAAACCATTACATCACTTTTCTCACAAACACGGACCGATCCAATGGAAATCCATGGCCCAATAATTGGAAATGAGGACCGCGGTAAAGACCAGCAGGAGGATGGATCATTTGGAGAGCTGGTGCAGACATGAAAGGCCAAACGGCCTCATTTCACACTGCAATTATCTGTGATTCTTTAACATGACTTTTCTTATCTAGGTTTCTTTGGAGCAATTTTTTGGAACAGTTAATGCTAAATACATAATTAGGAAAGCCTCAAGGGAAGAGTAACTGAAGTAAAGCGTTGTATCTAAGGTACATCAACATAAAGCTAACTTAACGGAGTCACTCAAGTACCCAGTGTTAATGGCGGTATCTGCTGATGTTAACTCCATTCCATAAAAGACTCAGCAATTTATCCAGACCAGCTCCCATCATGATATTATGTGCAGTTATGTCTGACATCATGTTGTTCCTTGGGAAGCATGACTTGTTTCATCCTGCCATAAAGCTAAAATTAACTGCTATTCCCTGGAACACTTAAAACAAGACTGATGGATTCCTTTAAATACAAGCAGTCACTCCAATCTTATGCACAGCAGCTAGAAATCATTTTACAGGTACATTAAAAAGTGCAAAATTACAGATTGTACCACTGAAACATATTTGAGCCACTGTTTCTGCTCATGGTTTAAGTGTTACCCCTACTCAATCATATTTTCTCATCTTTCACAGGAAACGATACCTCAACTTGGCGGACAATTGCAGAATGACAGTTATGCCCTTCTGCAACTGTGTTAGCATTCCTGATGTATAAAGGTAAGCCTGATAAAACATTATTAAAAATTTACCACAGAAAGTATGTCTGTTTGCATAGTCTTCCTATTAAAATATTCATTTTACTTTGCTGGGAAACAACATAAATGAAACACTCCATGACAAACAAATCATATGCTGGGAGAAAGATCTTCTGCATTCAAGAAAGATTGTGATTATGAAGATTATCGAGGGCTGTTTTGAACAGTGAGATCACCAATCATACAGGCAATTTCATTCAATTATAGTTCAATTCAAATACATTACAAAAATAGGGAGGATGATAAGATGCACCAGTGTCAAACCATCACAAAGAAACATTATCTCTGTCAAGTCACAGAAAGTGCAGCACGGAAAGAGGCCATTTAGCCCATCAAGTCTGCAACAACGCTTTTGCTAAGCAATCCCAGTTAGCGCAAATCTCCTGTTCAATTCTCTAATTCCATGCAATCTTTTTCTCAAGTATTTATTCGATTTTCCTCTGAAAGCATTTTTTTCTCATTGACAGGATGTGAGCATTGCTGGCTGGGTCAACATAGGTGAGGTGATGGTATTATCACTAGGCTAATAATCCAGAGACCGAGGTAATGCAAGTTTGCATCCTACTGCGGCAGATGGGGAAATTTGAATTCAATTTTCTTTTAAAAATCTGGAATTAAGAATCTGCTGAAGATCATGAAACCACTGCCAATTGTCGGAAAAAACCCATGTGGCTCACATTATGTCCTTCAGGGAAGGAAATCTGCCTTCCTCATCTGGTCTGGCCCACATGTGACTCCAGACGAACAGCAATGTGATTGATTTTCAATTGCCCTCTGAACTGGCCTAGCAAGCCACTCAGATCAAGGGCAGCTAGCAACAGGTAACAAATGCTGGCCAGCCAACAATGCCCACGCCCCATTAGTGAATATTATAAAATGTATTGCCTATCTCTAGTTGCCCTTGAGATCAGGGTGCAAATCACTTTCTGTTCCCGCTGCATTCCATTTGATGTAGGTTAACCCACATTGCCACTAGGAAGGGAGTTTGAGGATGTTGACCGATCAACACTGAAGGAGAGGTGATATTTTCCTAAGTCGAGATGGTTTGTGACTTGGAAGAAACTTGTAGGTGATGATATTCCCAAGCATTCGTGGCTCTTGTCCTTCGAGGCAATAAATGTCACAGATTTGTAAGGTGCTACTAAAGGATTGAGGAGTTGCATCTGTTTCAACCAGGCAGTGTATCCTAAATATGAACTATTCGCTGTGCAAGGAAGGTTTCCTTATGGCATCTTCTCTGTTTCTTTCACCTTTTCCCTGAAATCTGTACTCTGGTTATCTGCCTTCCAGTCATTGGACACTGAATCTAAAGAACATGATTTTTCTGTTAACTGCTTCTGCTCAAAGGAGAACAACCTCAGCTTCTGCAGTTGACCCATGTGACTATAATCCTTATGCCTGGAATGACTCGAGTAAATCTCTCTGCTTCTTCTTTGAAGCCTTCATAGCTTTCCTAAAATGTGGTGTCCACAATTAGACATAATATTCTAGCTTGGGCTGAAATATTGTTGTATATTGGTTAAACATAATTTCCCGGCTTTTGATTTTTGTATCTGTATTTATAAAGCCAAGGATTCATTATACTTTATTAACTGTATCGTAAACATGTCCAAACACATGCAAAGATTTGTGTGCAAGGACTTTCCTTTTTAAAATTATATCTTTTGGAATGTATCCTCTCCTCACTGATTGCACTAGTGTTAAATCTAGTACTTTTCAACATTGAATTTCATCTGCCACCTGCCTGCCCATTCTTTGTTGTCTTAAAATCCATCACAATCTTCCTTGCATTTTATTACATTTGCAAGTTTTGTTGTCACATGCTAGTTTCAAAATAGTGCACTGTACCCACTAGTTGAAGTATCAAGGATAGTAATAGTCCTAATATTAAACATCAGGTAAATTTCCTCCCTCTTGTTTGAGAAGCAGCTAACCATTCATCACAACTCTGCTTTCTATCCCTAACTAACTTTGTATCTATGTTACCTCCATTCCTTGCTCAGGGGCTGAGTGTTTCCAGCATTTTCTGTTTTTATTTGAGCCTTCATTGAGGAGTAGCAATCTACAGAAAGGAATGAAGGTGGTAAGAACTGATGGGATCAAGATCAAGTTAGTAAATTGGATTCAAAATTGGTTTTGTGACTGGAGGCAAAGTGTGATGCTCAGCAGTTGTTAGTGAAACTGGAGCCTCTTTCCAGTGGTGTACTGCAAGGCTAGGTGGTGGGACCTTCACTTTGTGAGTGTACATTAATGACCTAGATATGAATCTAAGAGGTTTAATGACTAAGTTCAAAGGGGACACAAAACTTAGAAGAGTTTCAATAGCAAGGAGGAACGCCTTAGTCGCCAGGGTGATATAGATTGGCTAGTAGATGGGTAGAACTGAGGCAGGTGAAGTTTAATCCTGAAAAGTCTGAGCTGATATAATTGGGAGGACTAACAAAGCAGGGGAAGTACAGAGGATCAAAGGGGCCTTGGTGTCCATGGATCACTGAAGGTGAACAGGCTGGTTAAGAATGCATGTGAAATAATTGCCTTTATTTGTCGAGGTATTGAATACAAGAGCAGGGAGGCTATGACGGAGCTCTATAATAGCTTAGTTACTACTGTGCATTGTTCCGGTCCCCACACTACGGGAAGAATGTCATTGTACTGGAGATGATACAGTGGAGGTTTCTCATGATGTGCCTGGGCTGGAGTATTTCAGCTATGAAGAGAGGCTAGACAGGCTGGGTTGTTTCAGTTAGAGCAGAGAAGCTTAGGCAGGGATCTGACTGAGCTCTACAAAATTATGAGGGCCATAGATTGAGCAGACAGGAAGAAGTTTGTTCCCTTAGTACAAGGGGGTCAATAACCAGGAGACACAGATTTAAAGTAAAGGGTAGGAGGGTAAGACAGAATTTAAGGAATAACTTGTTTTCACCCAGAAAGTGGTGGGTGACTGGAACTCATCACTTGAAACAGTGGTAGAGGCAGGAACCATATCAACATTTAAGAACAAAGCATATCAGGCTACAGGTTAAGTGCTCAAAAATGGAAATGGATTAGATAGGTGCTGGTGACCAGCATGGACGCTATGGGCCAAAGAGCCTGTTTCCCCTCTGTAAACTGCTATGACTTGAAACTCAAGGTTACATGCCACACCATTTAGAATGAAGCACGTTCACTATGTTGATCAGAAAGCTCATATTCCCCCCAACCCATTAACCTACCATTGCAGGTGTAATAACGGCATTCCAGAATTATCTTCTGTCAACTGTGCAGTCAGATTACTTTTGTGCAATGGATGGGCACCAACGCCAGTATCAGCATAGCTGGGGCACACTCTCAGACTCGGAGAGGAGAGAATAGGGGTGAAATGTCAAATGCTGAGCCGCAGGCCTGTGAGGTCCAACATTGAAACATCTGAAGATGTAAAGTCTTGGCTTGCAGAGTGGTACACTGATTTAAACTGTTCAATGTTCCTTTTGATTGAAATGAATAGAAACAAAAATCAGCTGCCTTTTATAAATGACAAACAGCAACACCAGGTCTGTGCTCAGCTGGCAAGTTGACAGCACGGTGGCTCAGTGGTTAGCACTGCTGCCTCACAGCGCCAGAGACCCAGGTTCGATTCTATCTTCGGGCAACTGTCTGTGTGGAGTTTGCGCATTCTCCCCGTGTCTGCGTGGGTTTCCTCCAGGTGCCCCAGTTTCCCCCAAGAGTCCAAAGATGTGCAGGCTAGGTGGATTGGCCATGCTAAATTGCCTGTAATGTTCAGAGATGTGTAGATTAGGTGGGTTATAGGGGGATGGGTGTGGGTGGAATGTTCTGAGGTTCGGTGTGGACTTGTTGGGCCGAAGGGCCTGTTTCCACACTGCAGGGATTCAATGGAGAAGAAGCAGCACCAATATTTTGAGTCCCTATGAGAGCTCATTGCAGAACACACATTTCGAACATTATGTGCAGTCCTGGTACCCAACTGGCTGAGGATCTTTTCTTTTAATTATTCACTCTTGGGATTGGGTGTTGCGAGCTTGGCCAGCTTTTACTGCTCATCCCTAGTTGCCCTTGAGAAGGTGGTGGTCAGCTGCCTTCTTTATCTGGTGCAGTCCATATGCTGTAGGTTGATCCACAGTGCCATTATGGTGGGAATTCCACGATTTTGACCTAGCAACAGTGAAGGAAGAGTGATATATTTCCAAGTCAGGAAGGTGAGTGGCTTGGAAGGGAACTTACAGGTGGTGGTGTTCCCATGTATTCACTGCCCTTATCCTTCTAGATGAAAGTGGTCATGTGTTTGAAAGGTGCTGTCTAAGAATCTTGGGTGAATTTCTGCAGAGCATCTTGTAGATAGTACACATTGCTGCTACTGAGCATCAGTGGTGGAGTGTGTGGATGCTTGTGGATGTAGTGCCAATGCAGTGGGCTGCTTTGTCCTGGATGGTGTCCAGGTTCCTGAGTGTTGTTGGAACAGCATCCATCCAGATATGTGGGGAGTATTAAATCGTACTTCTGATTTGTGCTTTATAGATGCTAGACAAGCTTTGGAGAATCAGGAGGTGAGTTACTTGTTGCAGTATTCCTCGCGTCTGACCCGCCCTTGTAGCTACCATGTTTATGTGATAAGTCCAGTTGAGTTTCTGGTCAATGGTAACCCCAAGGATGTTGATAATTGGGGATTTGGTGATGGTACCACCATTGAATGTCAAGAGGTGGTGATTAGATTGTCTCTTATTGGTAATAGTCATTGCCTGCCATTTACAGAGCAGCAAATGTTACTTGCCACGTCAGCCCAAGCCTGGATATTCAGGTTTCATTGCATTTGAACATGGACTGCTTCGGTATCAGAGAAGTCGCGAATGGTGCTGAACATTGCGCAATCATCAGGGAACATCCCCACTTCTGACCTTGTGATGGAGGGAAGGTCATTGATGAAGCAACTGGAGATAATTGGGCCTAAGACAGGGTCTCCACAAGAGTTGTGAAGTGATCAGTCTAACTGATACTGTCATGGACAGATGTATTTGCAGCTGACAGGTTGTTAAGGATGAGGTTTTTTCTTCTTGTTGGATCCCCCACCTCCTGCTGCACATCCAGTCTAGCAGCTATGTCCTTTAGGGCCCAACCAACTCGGTCAGTACTACTGCTGCCGAGCCACTCTTGGTGGTATACATTTGAATCCACCACCCAAAGCACATTTTGTGCCCTTGCCACCCTCAGTATTGTCCAACATGGAGGAGTACGGATTCAACAGCTGAGGGAGGGCGGTATGCAGGTTTCCTTGTCCATGTTTAATCTGAACCATGAAATTTCATGGGGTCCATGGTCATTGTTGAGGACTCCCAAGATGACTCCCTCCCGAAGGTATACCACTGTGCCGCTACCTCTGGGTCATTGTCTGTAAGGTATGATTGTGAATGTATCATGCTGTTGCTTGCCTAGTCTGACAGTCAGCTTTACCAATTTTGGCACAGGCCCACAGATATTACTAAGGAGGACTCTGCAGGGTCGACAGGACTGTTTCTGCTGCTGTCTTTTCCAATGCCTCGGTCGATGCCATGTGTTCCATTTGGTTTCATTTCTTTCATGAGGTTTCTTAACAAGTGGAGTCACATGTTGACCAGACCAGGTGAGGATGGCAGATTTCCTTCCTTGGAGGACATTCGTGAGCCAGATGGGCTTTTTTTCAAACAACTGACAATAATTTCATCATCTTCAGTAGATTCTTAATTCCAAATTTTTTTTGGAATTCAAATTCCACCATCTGCCATGGCAGGATTGGAGCTTGGGTCCCCAGAACATTACATGAGTTTCTCAATTAATAGTCTAATGATAATACCACCTGACTATTGCTACCTCCCTGTGTTACCTGACAAAGTGTTCTGAATAACCATGATCATTCGGAACTTGTCACTTAAATTATGAAGAGGAAGCTGAATTACTTTGATTGGAGCAAAGAGGAGGTATATAACATGTTTCAAATGCTGAGATTTGTGAATATTGTAAACATAAGCAGATGCTAAATATGGTCTTTAACACCAAAACAAGAGATGTTAACTGAAACAAGTCTCAACATTAAAGATCAAAACAATCTTGTTCCCCTCAAAAACCATGGAGATATAAGACTGATTTTACAATAAAGTAAATGAGAATTCATTTTTAAAAAGGCAGATAATTTCATATTTCAGAATGAACTGATAAGTTATTAAGATAGATACTGATCACCATGAAATACAGAAGTTCATGCACTTGTGGAATAGGTTATCTGTCTTCTACAAAGACAATTGGTTGAAGTTTTATATCGTTTATGCACATTATCAAGTATTTCATAAAGAGAGTTGGGGAGAAACATTCCTGCTTCTGCAGTATGTCTGTCACTGGTCATCTCTTGTGAAGATTGACTGGCTTTGGTTGAGGACAAAATGTACATAGTCAGTGAAAATAAATTGACTTTCATGAACCTGGTGACCTTTACTCACTCAATATTTCTTTCTGTTATTCAGAAGTGTAAGAGGTGAATGGGGATTCAGTGGCCTTTATTCCATATTGTTTAACAGGAGATCTGGCTACATAGCAATAACATCTCATTTCTCAATGCATGCATTAAGCAACGCATGCTGCAGTAAAGTAACAATTGTGTTTGTAAAAGGTTCATTGGATTTGCTACATCTGACATCAAATTAAGAGGATCAGGAATTTTTATAGTCAATACATTTTAGCTTTACATTGCTGAGTTGTGATTGTATGTGCCTAAAGAAGTAATCAGAAACGGCCCACTGACCTGTAGCAATGATGAAATGCTATAACATTCTAATTAATTAATCAGAAATGTTCTATAAAGACTCTAAACATGATACTTTGCTTGATTACATTTTGTGCACTAAAATAGCACAAACCCTGCAAAATGTGTAAAGCAGAATTATCCAGCCAAACTGAATTACGGCAAGCATATATAGGTCTATTTCGTACATTAGAGTTTAAGGCCCTTCATGAATTACTTAGCAGGTCATAAATTAGTTCAAACACCTGCAAACATTTAGCTGTTTTGCTGAACGTACCAAGACTTCTCGCTCATCACACTCATCATTTAATGAACCATGCAATAGTGCCACCTAATGTCACTGAGATGAAACTTCAGGAGTGGAAAGTCACTTTCCTTCAGTAAAGAGATAACAAGGTGTAGAGCTGGATGAACACAGCAGGCCAAGCAGCATTAGAGGAGCAGGAAGGCTGATGTTTCGGGCCTAGACCTTTCTTCAGAAAGTATATCAAATGCCTTGCTAAAATCCTTAAAGAATTCAATCAGGCTTGTGAGGCATGACCTGCCCCCCACAAAGCCATGCTGACTATTTCTAATCAAACTGTGCTTTTCCAAATAATCATAAATACTATCTCTCAGAATCCTCTCCGATAATTTGCCACCACAAAAGTAAAATTGACTGAAGTAAAATTTTCTGAAGAAGAGTCTAGACCCGAAAAGTCAGCCTTCCTGCTCCTCTGATGCTGCTTGGCCTGCTGTGTTCATCCAGCTCCACACTGTGTTATCTCAGATTCTCCAGCATCTGCAGTTCCTACTATCTCTGAAACAACTTCCTTCAGTAAAGTATCTGTTAACAAATCGCACAAGCCTCCTAGAGTCATCAACAGTGTGAGTAAAACTCCTCATTCTGAGGCCTTAAGTGACATTTATAGCATTAACTCTATATGCGACTGCCTCCTATGAGGTATCCATTCAATACAGCAGGGTCACATTAGGTAATGGATACATGAGCTTCACAACTCCAAAGCTCACCTATACCAACAATAGCAGTGTGTCTAACAAACAACAAATCTCTTTGTGCTCAAATCAGAATAATTAGACATCTTTGAACACATGGCATCTAAAGCTTAACTCAATGAATTCCAGTTCACCTCATGGTTATCTTTGACTGCGAAGGATGAAGGCACAATATTAACTATTAAATGGAGTGGCATCAGTCAACAACCAATGCCCACCCTCAAAAATGACACAGGCAGATACTGAGAGCGTCTGTTCCTTTGGTGGAATAATATCTAGTTTATGAATATCAAAAAGGCAAGGAAAGTTCTATACTAGAGCCACCAACCTGGATCTTCTTGCAGCTATTGTAAATTCAGCAGGCCAGAGTTATACTCCTAACTGCCTTGTTTCAGGTCAAACTGAGGTGTTACAAAGGGATGGTCAACACTTCTCTGATAATTAAAACCTAAATACCCAGAGGATAGATAAGTCCCCTGGGCCAGACAGAATATATCCAAGGTTGCTGCGGGATGCAAGGGAAGAGATTGCTGCCCCTTTGGCAATGATCTTTGCATCCTCACTGTCCACTGGAGTAGCACCAGATGATTGGAGGGTGGCAAATGTCATATTCTTGTTCAAGAAAGGGAATAGGGGTAATCCTGGGAATTACTGACCAGTCAATCTTACTTCTGTGGTGGCAAATTATTGGAGAGGATTCTGAGAGATAGTATTTATGATTATTTGGAAAAGCACAGTTTGAGTAGAAATAGTCAGCATGGCTTTGAGAGGGGCAGGTCATGCCTCACAAGCCTGATTGAATTCTTTAAGGATGTGACAAAACACATCGATGGAGGCAAAGCAGTGAATGTGGTATGTATGGTTTTTAGCAAGGCATTTGATAAGGTTCCCCATGGTAGGCTCATTCAGAAAGTAAGGAGGCATGGGATGCAGGGAAATTTGGCTGTCTGGATACAAAACTGGCTGTTCTATAGAAGACAGAGGGTGGTTGTAGATGGAAAGTATTCAGCCTGGAGCTCGGTGACCAGTGGTGTTCCACAGGGATCTGTTCTGGGACCTCTACTCTTGGTGATCTTTATAAATGACTTGGATAAGGAAGTGGAAGGGTGGGTTGGTAAGTTCACCAATGACACAAAGGTTGGTGGAGTTGTGGTTAGCTTGGAGGCCTGTTGTAGGTTGGAACAGGACATTGACAGGACGCAAAGAAGTGGCAGATGGAATTCAACCCAGAAAAGTATGAAGTGATTCATTTTGGAAGGTCGAATTTGAATGCAGAATATAGGGTTAATGGCAGGATTCTCGGCAGTGTGGAGGAACAGAGGGATCTTGGGGTCCATGTCCATAGGTCCCTCAAAGTTGCTACCCAAGTTGAGAGGGTTGTTAAGGAGGAGTATGGTGTGTTGGTTTTCATTGGTAGGGGAATTGAATTTAAGAGCCGTGAGGTTATGCTGCAGCTCTTTAAAACCGTGGTTAGACCACACTTGGAATATTGTGTTCAGTTCTGGTCAACTCATTATAGGATGTGGAAGCTTTAGAGAGGGTGCAGAGGAGATTTACCAGGATGCTGTCTGGACTGGAGGGCAGGTCTTATGAGGATAGGTTGAGGGAGCTCGGGCTTTTTTCATTGGAGTGAAGAAGGATGAGAAGTGACTTGATAGAGGTGTACAAGATAATGAGAGGCATAGATAGAGTGGATACCCAGAGACTTTTTCCCAGGGCAGAAACAACTATTATGAGGGGGCATAATTTTAAGGTGATTGGAGGAAGGTATAGGGGAGATGTCAGCGGTAGGTTCTTTACACACAGCGTGGTGGGCACGTGGAATGCGCTGCCAGCAGCGGTAGTGGAGTCAGATACATTAGGGACATTTAAGCGACTCTTGGATAGGCACATGGATGATAGTACAATGTAGGGTATGCGGGGTAGTTTGACCTTATTGGGATAATAGGTCAGCACAACATTGTGGGCCGAAGGGCCTGCACTGTTCTATGTTCAGAAGCTCACCTTGCCTTCTAATCCATTAGAGAAAGTGTGAAAAGTGATATAACCTGCCTCTCAGCCCTCAATCTGTTGTAAAGGAGTGCTTAAATGAAAGAAATCCCTGATACTCACTTTATTAGCAGCAAGTAACAATTTATTTATCTGACTGTAACAGTAAACAAATTACAGAACTACTAACAAACTGAACAAATCCCCCCCCCTTAATTACCAACTATTCCTGAATAAAACAAAATTCTAATGGTATGCAGTTCCAATAAATATCAGTCTCACGTATATGAACGAAAGAAATAAGAAAGAAAAAAATTAAAACTTAGTATCTCGAAATTACAGCTACAATAAGTCTTCCGGAATGTTCTTTGCCTTCTCTGTTGTTTTCCATTCAGAGCGCCTTTTTCCGTCGAATTCTTGTGTCAGGAAGACTGGCTAACAGTGCTGTAGCACCTTTATTTAGGAGGTGCTTACTCTGAGAGTTCAGAGATTTCTGTGAGAGCCAGTGAGTTTCTCTTCAGATGGTAGTTCATTCTCACAGACACTCACATTTTCAAATAACCTCCTCTTTTTTACCCTGAATGACCTATCAATTTCTTAGACTAGGATTAGTCCTGGGTGGTCAAAATCATCAGATATAAATTTAATTGGGTTTTGGTATCTAGGGCCTTGTTTAAATTAAATCGGCTAAATTCAAAAACCTTTGTCTTGGTAAAAATGCTGCTTTGCCTCCTAACAGTATAGCAGTTCTGATACGATGTTTCTATTTCAAGAACTATCCGTGCATCTGCTGCTGCCTGCAGATTTTTTCAATCTCCAAACCTAGAAAAGCACATCATCTTTTAAAGGGACCACACACTCTTGCCCCCTATCATCTTACAAACAAATTCTAATGTCCTGCCTTCCAATTCGCCAATACTATACCCATTTGCAAAAGAACTCAGAACATGTATCTTTGGATGCATGTACAACGCTTCACTCTGTGAGACACAAAGTTGTGAGTTTTCGAACAAAGTCCAAGTCCACACTTTTGATGACAGTTTTATTTCAGTTCCCCACATTCCATACACATTTGGCCCTACTGGTTCGAAGCTCCCCATATTTACATAACTAATTCACATCAAGATCACGCTTAATTAACACATCCATCACTTAATCTCTCGTTCCACTAGGTCTCAAGCATCCCCTCAGACACGTTAGATGATAACACAGTCCTGGGATTTAATATCCCACATTGAAAAAGACTAGCAATAAAATCTATTCTTTTATAATATTTTACGCAAAATCAAATTCTAATTCAGTGGACACATTTAAATTATAACTTTCAACTGGGCTGCAAATAAAAAAATCTCTCGTCAAAAGGCTCTTTGTCTAATGAATTCAGGAAACAGATCTAGACCTGACTCCGATCTCTACTGTTACCTTCGAATCCATGGTCACCATTGCTGGTATAACTCCATTCCTAAAAAAAATTGCAACTCCCATCAGATCAGGAAAACAAAACAGAACAACCAAGAACATTTCAAACATCGAAGGAAATAGAAATAACACAGTGTGGTGCTAGAGGAACACAGCAGGCCAGGCAGCATCAGAGGAGAAGGGAAGTTGACGTTTTGGATTGGAACCCTTTTTCAGAAATGGGGAGAGGGAAGGGAGCTCAGAAATAGAGAGAGAGAGGAGGAGTGGGGCTGGGGAAGGTAGGTGGCACGGTGATAGTGGAGTGGTAGGGATTGGTCAGTGAGGTGGGAGTAGCAGATAGGTGGGAGAGAAGATGGACAGGTTGTGTCAGGTGAAGGAGGCGGAGATGAGATGGAGGGCTGGACACGGGATGAGGCTGGGGTTGGGGAGATTTTAAAACTGGTGAATTCCATGTTAGGCCATTGGGCTATTGGGTCCCAAGGCAGAAAATGGGGTGCTGCACCTCCAGTTTTGCAGGTGCTGTCATTGTGACACTGGAGGAGGCCCAGGATGGAAGTGTCACCCAGGGAGTGGGAGGGACAGTTAAAATAGTTCGCGACCAGCATCCCCAGCTCCCGACATGGCCTCCTCTACGGTGGTAAGACCAAGTGTAGGCTCGGAGACCATCGTGAGGAGTATCTGCACTCTGTGTGCACCAAACCACAACACCTTCCAGTTGTGAACCATTTTAACTCCCCTTCCCACTTCCACTCCCATTCCCTGGGTGACATGTCCATCCTGGGCCTCCTCCAGTGTCACAATGACGCCACCCACAAACTGGAGGAGTAGCACCTCATATTCCGCCTTGGGAGCCTACATCCCAAGGGTCTAAATGTGGATTTTACCAGTTTCAAAATCTCCCCACACTCGGCCTCATCCCATGACTAACCCTCCCTCTTATTCCTGCCTCCTTGACCTGACACAACCTGTCCATCTTCTCTCCCAGCTCACTGACCAATCCCCACCACTGCCTACCTGCACTCACCTATCACCATCCCACCTAACTTCCCTAGCCCCACCCCTCCTCCCACTATTTATTTCTGAGCTCTCTTCGCCCTCCGCTTTTCTGAAGAAGGCTCCAAACCCGAAACATCAACTTTCCTGCTCCTCTGCTGCTGCCTGGTCTGCTGTGTTCCTCCAGCTCCATACAGTGTTATCTCTGACTCAAGCACCTGCAGTTCTTGCTATCTCTGAAGGAAACAGAAAGTTTGGTTCAACGTTATAAGTTGTATCACAGCCACCACTGTATGATAAAATCAGGAATGCAATATTTGGATTTAATGGTGTCCTTGTAAGTCATTTAACCGCAGGAAACAGACCCATTTTACACCAGAATTATACGGATCTACACAATCAATTTGTAACCACATGACTATGATTTTCTGATGAAGGGTCTAGGCCCGAAACGTCAAGTTTTCCTGCTCCTATGATGCTGCTTGACCTGCTGTGTTCATCCACCCCCATGCCTGTTATCTCGGATTCTCCAGCATCTGCAGTACCTTTTATCTCTGACTAAGATAGGGTTTGCTTGTGTCTTCAACAAGGTGAGATTTAGAAGGTAGCTGGATTATCTCTGGCAGGAGCTAACTGAGACTGGACAGATGACTTTCAAAATACAAGAACCAAAATTAATAGTTGTATCAAATATTCACAATCACAACATGTCCTATCTGTATTCTTTTAACTGGAGTTGAAAAATACATTTTAACTGAATATCATCAAACATGCGCCAAACATGTAATGCAACTGAGAATGAAATGAAAATACAATTTCCAAAAATTAGATATAAAAAAAACCCACAGTGGATTGATCAACATTCGATTAAGGTCAGTAATTATTTCAGGATTAATCCTTGTATGGCAGCCAAACACAATTCCAAACTGACAGGGCGGGGGAGGATATTCACAAATGTATGGTCCCAGCATTTCCTATTTAACTGTGATAGGTTAAGTCCCAGGTAAATATTGTCAAATATCAGTTGTGTCATAGTTTGTAGAAAACACTGCTAGAAACCCATCATGAGGACATTGCAGGCAAACCAAATCCAGGAATCATAGACTCACCTTCCTATCTACTCCTGTGGAGTTGGAGAACACATATTCCAGGTGGAAAACTATAGCAAACGTTGGCAGTTTTACCATTTCTGTCAGCTGGATACGGCTCCGGAGGACCAGGGACGTTTTTTGCGAACTGTGGTTACAAAAGAAACACAAGCCACTTTTTGTTATAAGACTTTTCCATTATTCACAGCCGTTAAGTGACTTGCAGTCCAGACTGAATTAAAGGCAACAAGTTAACCCTGTTCTGTTTGGCTAACACCCATCATTTCAGTGTTTGCACAGAAAGTGTGCTGTACTACAAACAAGGTGTCTTCTAATAACCAATTAACACTCTGTCCTTTGACCCCCTTCTCCAAAATGTATGCTCAAGTAAATGTTCCTTTTCTGGTTAGACATCGAACTCCAAGTCATTTTCTTTTACATGCTTATAAGAAGAGACAAGATTAGAAAAATGCATTTAAAATCCTCGGTCCATTTACTATTGAATCACAGTTGTACTCAATATCAAATTCATGGCATTTTAATGAATTTTTCTGCAATAATTCCTCACTGTCTGCACAAGGGTGAACACACTTCCAATACTCTTAGTCTCCAACTATGACTAAAGAGCCAAACATAATTAATCTTGACCATACGATGTAGGAAAAGGACAGAAACCATTTGCTTCCACGATGCTTCTCAGTTAGAGGTTTCAAGGTGGTTAACTTTTGGGCCATCAAAATAAATACGGTATTTGAGTCAGAGGTGTAGAGTGCAATTCGCAACTAGAAATGGAGAAATCTAACTGGCCACTGCATTGATTCGCTCACTGCAGATACGCGTCTAATGTTCTGCTTTCTTAATACTTTTTTTAAAATATGCTTCACTGCAAATTTAGGAAGTGCTCAGCAGGTCCACATAAGCATCTTTTAAGTGTAGCTTGAGCCCACACTACAGTTAGGGTTTACATGAGGTAGAATCCAAGCCAGCCAGACAACTTCCAAAAAAGGATTTTGAGTTGTTGCATTCCACAGGCAGATGAGAATCTGATTCCAAAGTATAATACCCATTTTTATCTTGATATGTGGCAGACACAGGGTGAATGAATTGCGAATGCAGAAGTACAATTAAAAACTCAAATCAGCATTTTATAACAGACAGACGGTCTAGGTTTTCCTTAAAGTTCTGCACAGCTGCACAAGTAAATTGCAGAAATAAAACAAATTGCTCTACATCAGTGGAACACAGGGAACAGTGCATGACACAGAACTATGCAAAACAGCCCAACACCACGCAGTGTGCGTTCCACTGAATTAAGTTGTCTATCACAGACTTTCTAAAGATGTATCTCTTTTGTTCAAGTTGAATTATATCAGTCAGTGGTAGGCTTCCTGACATTCTTTTAGTTGCTTAGTCTGCCATTCAATGCCCTATCTTAATTGGCTCCAATTCCCATCAATTAAATGCAATCTGTATGGAGTTATCATTTAGCAACAAATTGTTCTTGAACAAAAGACCTAAAGCACAGGAGCAGAAGTAGGCCATTTGGCCCATCAAGTCATGGTGGATCTGATAATCTTCAATATCACTTGCCTGCCTTTTCCCCATTATCCTTGATACCCATACAGATTAAAAATCTGCCCATCTCAGTCTTGAATATTCCTCATAAACCAGCTTCAACAGGTCTCCCATCTCCTGAAAGAATAATTTCTCCTTATCCTTGTCTTAAATGGTGATGCTCACTCTGAGATTATGACTTCTGGCCCTAGAATCTCCCAAGGGGATATAACCTCTCTACATCTATCCTGTCAAGGCCCCTAAGAAACTTATACATTACATGAAGGTCTCCTTTTATTCTTCTCAACTCCAATGAGTACAAAATCAATCTATGCAACCTCTCTTCAAAAGAAAATCCCTTAATACCAGAATCAACTGAGTGAACCTTCTCTGGACTGTCACTAGTCTCGGTGTACCTTCCTTTGATATAGGAACTAAAACTGTTCACTGTGGTCCAGCTGTAATCTGACTGGTATCTTGTATAGGTTTAGCCAGTCTTCCCTATTTTTATACTCCATTCCCTTTGAAATAAAGGACAATTATCCATCTGGTTTCCGAATATCTGCAGAACTAGGACACTAACGTTTTATGATTTACGCATGAGGACCCCCAAATCCCTCTGTTCTGCTGCTTTCTTCATTAAAATAACATTCAGCTCTTCTAATCTTCCTGCCAAAGGGCATTACTTCATATTTTCCCCACAGTATACTCCATCTGCCAAGTTTTAGCTCACTCACTTAACCTGTCAATATTCCTCTACAGACTCTTTCAGTCATCCTCACCACTTCCCACCTATTTTTTGGGTCTTCCATTCACTTTCTACATCAAAGTCATTAATACATGCTGTAAATAATTGCAGCCCAGCACTGATCCCTGTGGCACTCCAATGATATAGGTTGCCATCATGAAAATACCCCCTTTATCCAAACTTTCTGTATTCTATTTGTTAGCCAATCCACTATCCATGCTAATATGCTACCTCGAGTACATTCGCTCTTATCTTATTGAGTAACCTTATGTGCAGCACTCTATAGTGAGTGCTTGTCGTCAAATATCCTCCTTCAAGAGGTGGCTGTAAATTCCACACCACCAACCCCATTCCTGCATGAAAACCTACCTCTCCTGCAACCCATTCACATTTATTGTAAGAAAGTTAGTTCAAAGATCAATTTTGAATGACCACCGGCACTCGAGACTAAGATTCCACTTCCTCCAGGTCACAAATCATATCTAGAATCTTCTAGCATAGCTTAGTGCTCTGCTGACTGGTACTTTTAACTTTCATAAACTTGGACATCTTAGTGAAGAGAACCATAGGCTTTGTACGGTTTTAAACATTTATCTGGATTTTAAAAAATCATCGCACCAAAACGAGAAATAACATCACCATGGATGTAGCAGAGGGGGGAGGTGATGGCCTAGTGGCATTATCACTGGACTGTTAATCCAGAGACCAGACAACATTCTGGGGACCCAGGTTCAAATCCTGCCGCAGCAGATGGTGGAATTTGAATTCAATAAATATCTGGAATTAAGAATCAAATGACTACTGTGAATTCATTGTTGACTGTTGGTAAAAACCCATTCAGTTCGCTAATGTCCTTTAGTGAAGGAAACTGCCATCCTTACCTGGTCTGGCCTACATGTGACTCCAGACCCACGGCAATGCGGTTGACTCTTAACTGCCCTGTGGGCAATTAGGGATGGGCAATAAATGCTGCCTAGCCAGTGATACCCTCATCCCATGAATGAATAAGGAAAAAAAATTAAGAGAAAATCTTCATCACCTGAACTCCAGAAGATCAAGAAGGCAGCTCAACACCACTTTCACGAAAGAAGGTTAGAGATGGACTACAAAGGCTGATCTTGTCAACAATTTCTATGCCCTGCTGATGCATTTAAGCAAAGCACAAAGACATTAGTCTCACGCCCAGCTCAAAGTCCATAAATGCAGTAAACGCTGCAAAATTTTGAAGGACCAAGAAAATGTGTGGCATTGTCGCAAAATCTAAGAATGAATGAATCAATTCAACATGGAATTGAATGTGTGTAATGATTTGGAATAAGACCTCCTTTAAGGTCACATTTGAACGTGTACTGCAGAAAAGTGTGATTATCACACCATTACACAAAGCACCAGCAGTTTATTAATTCTTACCAACAACCATCACAGTGTATTCACAATTTAATTTACTTATGAGTTATGGACCTTTCACATAATGATCAGAACTACCATAACTCACTGTCACTTGTGTAATATCCCCCATCAACCTTATAGCAGCAATTGAAAATATTTTTAATCATTTTCTGAGCTCCCAGAAGCAAAAACTAAAGTAACTCAATATGTAATCATTGGGGAACAGCCTGTATAACTCCATTTATGATACTTTTTTATCTCTGGAGTAATTCACTTGCAGATTCCAGATATCCTTCATGAAGACTGCCATACTGAGCTGTCTCTAATTGATTTTCTGTAGGTATCAAGATGCACATCAGAACACATGTGACAGCAGAATGAGAAGATCAAAAGTGGTCTTGATTTAAAAAACTTAAGTGGAGTTGGAGTTGTTTCATGAAAGCAAAATATAACAGTTAGATAGTATGCCATCTTTGTGCCTTTACAATGGTTAACATCTTTGAACAGAACCAGAGTAAAAGAGCCCATATCTTTTGCATTTGTAATATATTTCACCTCATTGACAATAAACTTTACCTTTTGGAGAGGATCCTGGATTTTCCTTGCACCGTTCCAGGTATTAAAACTACCACCTGCGGCTTCTGAACGTAGCACCAGCCGTTGTGAACACAAACATGCAGCCTTCGCTCTTGAATGACAACCATGCTTCCGTCAGAAACGTGATTAGTCTATAAAACAAAGCCAAAACAGACATCTGTACTTCATAGCCAAACACGAACATGGTGGATTACTAAAATGAAAGTGAGGTTGTTGGCTTGCTCTCCGAGCTGGTTTGTTTTGGAAAATAAGCCAGGTCGGCGAGCAAGTCAACAACCTCACTCACAACCCGAGCTACAAACTTTGCAAAAACCTTAAAAAATGAAAGTGTATCACCGCAGATGCAGCAACTCTAGAATAAACACAAGAGACTGGAAATCAGTCAGCAGATCAGATAGCATCTTTGGAGAGACAGCGAGAAAAAAAGTTAACGTTTCACAAAAATAAAGCACTGCTTACTTTTCCAGATGAGAAAATTCTGAAAGTTAGACTTCAATAACCTATTCTAAGCCCATGTGCAATGAAAGTTAACCAGGCTATCCTAATGCACCCCAAATATTAAATTGGAATACTGGCCCGCTCTTGGTTGGTCAACCAATAAACAAAGGCTACAAATAATGAAATACATTTCTAATTGTTTGCTTACTAAACAACTGTTAAATACCAGCTTTGGCCATGAAAATAGTTCTACCAACAGACAGGAAGATTAAATAAAAATGACTATGCTAATTTTGTTTAACCTTTATCAGTAGCTAGGACAGTGCAAAGAAATCTGGGAAAGTCTCAAGATGAATCAAGGCTCAACATGAATAGTGCCTTTGAAAGGATGCGAGGGAACAAATAAGAAGTGGGAAAGCGCAGTAAATGATCACACTAAAAAATAATGTGTGTGTTTTGCATGTGCTTTGCTTATCCCCAAAGATGTGCAGGTGTCAGTGTTGGACTAGGATGGACAAAGTCAGAAATCACACAACACCAGGTTATAGTCCAACGGGTTTATTTGAAATCTCAAGCTTTCAGAGATGACAAAGGAGCAGCAGTCCAAAAGCTTGTGATTTCAAATAGACCTGTTGGACTATAACCTGGTGTTGTGTGATTTCTGACTATCTCCAAAGAGATACACCATTCAAACATATTTGCAAAACTGGTTTCATGCAGCACAGTGAGTTTAACTAGATTCTACAGCTACCCCAATTAAACAGTTGACCAGTTGGATACTTTTACAGTCTACAATACAGACATTTTATTTACTAAAACCATCATACTTCAAATACAGCTAACATTACAAAATCTGGAGTTGAAAAATAAACATTGGAAATCTGAAATAAGCACTTCTCACTTTTGAAGGTAATCCTATAACAGACAGACAGAGCTGCCAATCTGCGCACAGCCAAAACAAACAACAAAATGAATAGTCAATATACTTTTACCGCAATTTGATTGAAGAAAGAATTCAATTAAAAAGCAGAACCTCATGCATGGTAATCTCAGGATTATTGTCCAAGACAGCTGTTAGTTAACACTGAAACAGACAGAGCAGGAAGATGTATACATGGCTGAAAGACTAGCATGGGAAAGAGAGGCACAATTCCATAGCAGTTTAGCAGCAGTATTGGGACAAGTCACAGCAGGACCTTTGCAATAAGCCCCAGATGAACCAGAATAGGACCAGAGCAAGAGTAGAAAGGAGAAATAGAGCTGTAGATAGGACTTTAAACAAGAAAGGATGTGGTAAGGGAGCAATCTGGCGAAATATAAGAATAACATGAAGTAAGAGAGAGAACGAGTGTAAAAGCCAAGGTCAATGACAAGGGAAACAAACAGTCACAGATCCAGTTGTAGAAGGTAAGTACAAAATGGCTTAATATAAAAAGTGATGGGGGTAACCACCTTTTAAAAAAATAAATTGCCTATACAGAAATCTACATGAAATATGAAACAAAACAGGAGAACTGGAGCATTAATGTTTGTGTGTAGCGAGTGTTTAAGGTATAAAGACAACATTATATTTGGAATATAATCTGGGAAAATGGAAGCATCAGCACATCTAGATTGCAGAGATAGAACCAGTTGATTTTCACAACTCAAAGTTCAACAGTGGAACTATGAGGTGTTCAGTTATTAGTTGCTCAGGGTTATGTAACTTTTCGAAAAGCTGGATGTGATACTTCTGAGAGAGAGACTAGCACCAGGTGTCTTTGGATTAAAAACAATGGCTAGCAACATCTGTTGGAGTTCAGTTGCAGTATCACAGAAGAGAGAAAGGAAAGCTGTACACTGTCCTCCTGAAAGTCTGCAAGTTAGGGCAGGTACCTCCCTCCCTCTATCTGTCTGTCTGTCTGTGAATGGAAAGGAGAGAAGAATGTTTAACTCAAATAAATGACCCAGGTTCAACTGACCAGCTACCAAACTGTGATTCACTGTGATCAACAACAATGCCATTCAATCATCAAAAGTTAAGAGTATTGTGAGAAAGTCAGCTTTTTCCACTGAACTGGTCTGGACTCTTGATCCACAGAATCTGTTCCTTTTGCCTATGTTTTCCATCCAAGCTATTTCTGCAGAATTGTCTATCGTGTCCATTTAAAAGGGATATAGCTTAAGTTTGCATATTAATAATTAATCTATTTTTCCAATTTTTAAAGCACAAGTTATTTGCAATAAATATGTTTTCTGTTCTTGGTTATCAACGAAACCTGACATAAATACCTTTTATCTTAGATTGTGATCAATAGTCAGGCAAATTAACCATCCTACTGATTAAACTGGTCATTTACAAATTTGGAACGATTCAAGGAAGAGTGAGGTATAATTACCAGCACATTCTTCTCATCAGGGTCATGACAAAGGGATGGCTTAAACATAGCTTTCTAAAGATTAGGACTAACAGTTAAATACTACAGGACAATATTTACTTAGAAAGTATTGTAACACAATTTTCAAGTGCACCTAAAAATAAAGAGGGTATCGAACAACTGTGCTTCTAAGTCCAGCATTAGTGGTTTTTTTTGTCTAGTTTAAGACTTTTAGGGGAAATTTATTTTATCTAAGATTGCTGTTCTCTTTCTCTTTAGTTATAAGTTAGTTTTAAGTAACTTCGATGTCACTTTGAAAAACAGAACTTCAAAAATGATATTTATCTGAATAACATAATAAGATGTTTCTGTATGCATCTGTGTAGCAGTGTCATATCTGTTTTAAGGCTGTTCACAGCTTCCCATGCTTTCTGTCAAAATGGTTTCCAACTTTGCTTTTGGCAAAGATTCAAACTCCGTACCAGATTCTCGTTTTACTGTATTTGTAATAGTAATTCTGTAACATGTTTAACACTTCAACTTCTGCACCAATTTGGTGATTTTTATTTACAAGGGGATACAAAAATAGGAAAGCAAGAACTAAATAATGCACGGGTAATGAAAAAAGTATGGCTGAAATATTTAATTATTTTGCCTTTGTATTTACAAGGTTTGACTGATAATTGGCATATAGCACTCGTGTCATGCAATGCCAGACAATGACCATCTCTGAAAAGATATCCAAAGCAATTACCATCATTGAATGCCCAACCACCAAAATCCCAAGGATCACTGCTGGTAGAAAATGAACTGCATCACCCATAATGTGACTGTAAGGGCAGAGGTTGGGAATTCTGCAGCAAATGACTCATTTCTTGATCTACCAAAGTCTATCCACCATCTACATGGCACAAGTTCCAGAGCATAGAAATACACTCCATTTGCCTAGATGAATACAGCTCCAACAATGAATGAAAAACCATCCAGGATAAAGCAACTTTTTTGATTGGGTGCCAGTCCACCACCTTATATCTTCACTTTATCTCCAGTTGAAAGGTGGAGGAAAGGAACCCTGTGGAAGGTGAGGAGCTGCCAGAGGCGTAAGGGGGAAGGATGCTATTGACCACCAGCCATTTAATATAACATGGACAGAGTTAAATGGAACATATTTTAAACAAAAGCACTCAATTGTTGAACACAGCTCATGCACTGGCACCATTTTTCTGCAAAACTGATGCCCTTCAAGGGGATTCCCCTTGCGATACCATTAAAGTCTCTGACTCCTGCTGAGGGGATCTATAGAGTTCTATGGAGGAACCCTTCAGAATTATTAACATCACAAACATGTCAGCCAATACTGATCATTCAAAGCATTTATCTCCAAGGTCTTCAACTTGAAGACAACTGTCTCATTAAGATTTTTCTTCCCCCTTTTCTTTCTTCTGTACAGAACTTAAAGCAAAGCTCACATTATCATTGCTAGATTGACTCCAATGATACCTAAACGAGATGCAGCGGTGATTAAAGTGGTCAAAAGCATTATTTTTTTTGTTCAAAATGTAAATATTTGCATTACTTATGAAAGTTTACCAGCCTGTCGTACCGCAGACTCCAATTTATTTCACAGGCAATATGTTTTGCTGCATCCCTGCCTTTCTTTCAGTTTGAAGATGTTGTGCCTATAGTTTCATAAAACATTTTGTTATGAGTACTTGATTTGTTCATGAGATGAATACAGTGTTGTACATTTCAAATCATGACACTCTGTGTAAAGATGCATTAGAAGCTTTTATCATTCCACAGACAGACACAAACATTTCCTTCTCCCAAATTCGCATTTAGGTGCAGCATTTGCTTAAGAGTCTAGAGATTTATCAAGGTGTTTTATTTATTAAAAATGTATTCAGCACTGGATGAATTATTCATTTCAAAACAAGTGGGATAGATGGAATGTTAAAAAAATGGAGAACTCAAAGGACTACTCATAGTAAGTCATGATTTGATGTTATCTGCAGTAACCCATCACCAGAACACAGATTCTTCACACCTAAAGGAAAAAAGTATTTAATGTTAAAGTTTTGGATGGGATCATGGGTGAAATAAAATGGTGAACCAGGGCAGTGTGAGATAAAGTTAGTACTTCAGAAAGGTCAAAAGATTCATGGGCCAGTGCATGATGCAAGGAATACACATATTTTATCTGAAATATAAACAGAAATATGTGCTGCAGAGAATGAAATAGTTGTTTTACTTTTACATAAATCAAATCAAAAATGGAATTGCGTGGTGTTCACTTATGGATTACAGTCAACAAGAATACAGTATCATCACCAAAAAACTAGAGAACTGAGAGAATGTCACTTCTTTCCACCCTTGCGGTTTGGACTCTTGACCCTCAAGATTTTTTTTTCCTGAATTTATCTTCTACTCACAACAGTTCTGCAAAACTGCCTGTGTGGTCTGTTATATTTGTGAATGAAGATGTGTATTGTTGGATTTAAAGAGGGTGTAATTAAAGTTTGCATGTTAGCAATTAGCTTTGCATTTTACCACTTGCTAAAGGAGAAGTTTGCTCTGACACATGAGCTTTTGTTTTCTTGATGAAACCTTAGATTGGGCCTAAATTCAGGCAAACTAACCATCCTGGTGATTAAAACGTGTCATTTTCACATTTAGGACGACTCGTGGAATAATGAGACTTGATTTCCAGCATACTCTTCCCGTCAGGATTGTGATAACAGTTGAGAGTGAATCTCATGATGAGGTGAGAACAGTGTTTTATGGAATGCTAGATATCTAAGGGATATTATGTCAGGAATCATAACCACAAAGGGTGAAAATTTAATTGATATCTATGTGGAATAAATCAGAGTCAGAGATAAATTGCTAAGGAGGGAGATGTGACTACGAAAACAAGGTTTGAGAGATAATTCAACAAAACAGGAAAGGAAATTGGAAACAATGGAAGTATGCAAGGTGAAAGAGAAAAAACTGAAATCCCTTTGGATAGAACAGCAAAACGGCCTTAAGGTAAGCAATCCTTGCAAAGTCCTGACCATGAATTAAACAGAGTGACAAAAGCAAAATACTTCAGATTTAGAAATTCAAAATTAAAATACAAAATGCTTGAAACACTCAGCAGCACCCATGGGGACAGAAACAGAGTTAACTTTCAGGTCAATGACATTTCAGCAGAACACAAACAGAACATCAGTTAGTTCAAGAGTTAGTAGGAACCGCAGATGTTGGAGAATCTGAGATAACAAGGTGTAGAGCTGGATGAATACAGCAGGCCAAGCAGCGTCAGAGGAGCAGGAAGAAGGGTCTAGGCCCGAAACGTCAGCTTTCCTGCTCCTCTGATGCTGCTTGACCTGTTGTGTTCATCCAGCTCTACACCTTGTTATATCAGTTAGTTCAACGGCTGATCCCAAAATGAGGCCCAAAAGCAAGTTGGTTGTCATAAAGGATGCTTAGTCTTCATCCTTAAATCTTTGTTTCAAATGTTTAGCGCTAATATAATCCTAAGAAAAACAACTTACACCTTCATAACATTGTCAAACGTTGCTAGAGTTCAGAAGCGACATCCGAGCAGGCATTTGGTTTCTACATGGAGAGACAGCTAGACAGAGCAGTTGTGTGATAAATGAGGTAGGCACTGAAAAGTGGTTAAATGATAAAGACTCAAAGTTGCCTCGAAGTATGCAACATCTTTAGTCCCTTAATCAACACTGTGACCTCATTATGCCAGAAAATGCAACTGACGTTGATAGACATTCATTGAAGCTCCCTAAACAATTTTCCATCCATCTCAATTTAGATCCCATTTATGGATAGCATCAGTAAATCACCCAAGGCAATTATCAATATTACTTCTTAGAAGATATTGCAAAAACACAATAATGTCAATTACAGTAAGTGCACAATCGCAGCAGAACTCAATAACATACAAACCAACATGTGGCCAATGCGGTTTGCATCCAGCAAAGAAGTGGCTCACTCCACAATTGCAGGCTGTTGCTGTAAGTTAACAGAATCATATGCATAATGAAAACTGAGATGGCACTTATAACTTTCACCTCACTTAGCTGTAGAAGGCTGTGTCATTGGGAGCAACAATAAAGTCAGAAAATGAAGGATCAAAGTGCTAATGAAGTAGTACAAAGCAAAAGTGATTTTGAGAAGCTCAAAAGATTAACCATAGCTCTCCCCTACCTTAAGCAGTCGGTCTGCATTAAGCAATTCCACCAGCTCCTCTTCAAATTTCTCCAGTGTTGGGTAAAGTTGAAGGGACAGCTTGTCCAAGTTGCAAGTTACGGTCTTCATTAAACTGGGTTTCTTCAAAACATTGCCTTGAATCAAAATATAAATTGTCTGTTATAAATCAATCTAAAGACATGCCACACTTACTCATTTAACCAATATACTTACAGAGATGTAACGAGTGAAGTAAATAAAGTAAACACACGATTAGGTGCAATCGTTCAATGGATTCACACTTTTGATTCCTACAACAGAATGTTTCCACTTAATCAAAGGAGCCATTTTGTACTGAACACATATTTCACCAATTCAGAAATATTATTCTACACTTTTAATTTCTTACTTTGAATAAGTACATAATATTCATTGTTATCAATCTATGTGAAATTCATCCAGTAACCGAACATCTGCAATGTCGACAACAAAGAGTGTTAGGGAAACTATTACATCCACTGGGAGTAACGTACTGGAAATTGAAGCCTACTATTCCCAGAGTTGTCACAGAAGTTAAAGATATTATAAAAGTACACAAAATTCCCCAATTTACTGTGTATTTAGACCCAGATTGACAGAAAGCACAGATCAGGTTCCTGGAGTCAACAAGAATGCCTATTAGTTACACATCAATTGAATCTAGCTACAGCTAAACAATTACAAATTGTCAACAAATAAATCTCCTCAGTAACACTCTAACCCCTTATAAAACTCCTCTGACATACATATGGACAGACACAGAGAGACATTAAAATAAAGGCAATGGATGCAGGGAAAGACACGAAAGACAGTTCAATGGTCCCTGTCCACAGGGTCCAACGAGATGATCCTTTTGGTTTATCAGGTCTTGCTGTTGCACAATCTTCCTTCTCCAATGTCTGTCTCTATGCTGTATGACTCAATGACTCTAATAGCTTGCAGGAGGCACAGAGGCTGGGTCACATTTACAAAGTCTTTGACTTACTAGTTAAAAATACAGCAAATGATGGGGAGAAATAAACTGGCTTTCTTGAGGCTTGAACTTTTATTTCCACTGCAGAGAGAAGGTAAGCTCCGTCCTTCTCACGAGTCCAATGACTTCTAGCTAAATGTTCACACCAGCAAGCTTTTCAGTTACATGGGAGCCAATCACATAGTTGTTGGCAGGCAGAAGGCTCAAGGCTGTGTAATATCATCAGATTGGGAGAAACCTAAATCAGACTCGAACAATGACCCTTTCAGAATCATTAACTTCTACAAATCCCCCTCCATGCTTTTATAGAGAATATAGTGAATATTCAGATCTATGACTATTTTTACTAACTTGACTCCTGCACCTGAACAACACATTGCATCCCATATGTCATGGCTCTCAGTTCCCAGCCTAGACTATTTGCTCTTCCTGGTTAACAAAATTAACCCATTACTTATTACAAATCACAACATTCACCTCTCATTACTGTAGAGCTTAGGACAAGTCAAACCTGCTCTTCATAAAGGACAAGAAGATTTAACAAAATTGATCTGTCCCCTCCTCCACCACCAACATCTCCCACCTGTACCCTGACAACCACCACCACCATCCTGACCCACTGGTACACAAAGTATTTCAGCATGTGGAAGACTTTGAGTGATTTAGAGTGAGACTGTCCAATATTCAATTCATGATCAATGTTTTAAGATGAAACCAGTGTCACAGCTCACTGGGATAGCACAATAGAAACCATACCCCATTATTTTTGCAATCGTCACAAATGTGAAAACGTTTGGTCAAATAATCCAAAATCCCCAGTTTACCTGACTGACAAACTCAGCTTAAAATAAAACATTCACCAAGTTTCTATAACTCAATGTGAAAATATTATTTATCATGAAAGTTGTCTTTAACCAATGGCAATTAGGAAATATGAATTGCTAACTTATAATACCATAACCTCAACTCTCTCCGAGCTTAAATTCTCACCTCCTTAAACAGAGAGACACACAAAGACAGACAAGACATAGATATTAAGAGCAGAAAAAGAAAAAAAGAGATCAGAGAAACACAGCTCAATAGCACCAGATTTGACGACAGGATTTGATTTGTTGTTTATTTCAGTTTCTTCCAACTCCTTTTAATTTTTTGCTGTTTAGACAAGGTTGTTTGCACACCAATGCTCTCTTTCATTCACTAGTGAAGAATTTTTCCCTTTGTTGTCCTTGAAGATGATGTATTCCATGGATTTGTCGAGAAAAGCGAATGGAAGACAGTTATTGGAAGCTTTCCAGTACCTCCACACAAGAGTGAGGGGGAGAGCGAGAGAGAGAGACACATTTTCTTGTTGTTTTCTCTTTGCAGGTTGGGTAGTTCTTTGCTGCAATGGTCATAGTCAAATCATGGTCACCTGGTCCTCAGTTCAGAGCCCATCAGCTCTGTCATGTCTACTTTTGCTTTCAATGTTCCTGGGAAAGCAATATTATACACAACTCAGAGTGCACTGATAAACATGATTTTTAGAACTCTTCACACAGTCTCCTTGGTTTAAAGCAGTCTGTTCCTTTTTTAAGTCCATGGTCCAAACAAAGTTAATGTGTGATCTTTACACCAGCATAGTGCTGGCAGGCACACTACATGTGGATTCAGCATCTCCAAAATAAGCAGGAAACAAATTGAAAGGAAACAAATCAGGGATTCTATTCCTGATCATTTATCCCATAACCCTGTGGGAAAGTGTAGATGCAGAATGCTACAATGGCCATCACAGTCAAACGGTCCACTAATATCAGGTGAATTTGAACCCTGCCTGTTTACAACACAGAGATAAAACATAAGAATGATGTTGATGGAAAAAGGGTTGTCTTGCTTCTTCTTCACGTCTATTTAAGTTTCTGTACTGCCTGAGAGGAAAGACATACTCTGAACTCCTTTCCAGTGGTGTCTTAGGATGGAACCGCACTGACCTCCCTTTTTCTTTTCATCTCCAGTGAGGCTCAGTGCAGCAATAAGGCCAGTTGGAGATTTCACATAGCTCATTGTCTTCTAGATTGATACTTTAAAAATAACTTTATTTTCACCTGTTTATTCTCCCTACATCAGTCAACATAACTAAAATCTAAACACAAAGATTCTTAATTAATGAAAAGGATGCATGTACATCATAACTCAATCACTTTTTAATCCTTCAAATCAACAAAAGCCATAACCAGAAATAGTCTTTTGGAGTACCATGGGATCTTTACATTAACAAAGATACCAGCAGTCTCTTCTGAAGTAACAGTTATAACTAACATTACATCTGTCAATAGTAAACATGCTGACAGTTTACCCATCTCTACGTATGTTTAGTGCCATAATTATTTAAGTAAACCCCTACCCAACCAAGCAGTCCTTTTTTCGACAATGTTTTTCTGTGCCAAGTCAACGCGCTGTGCAAACTGTTGCAATCACTGATGCGCCTACAAACACTACAAGCTGTCAAGCATCTGTGGTTTATCCAACTTCATTCTAAAAGTCTTCCAAAAACAAAGGTTATTACCAACTAAGATAAGGACAAAAAACAAAAGTAATACTAAATTAAATATTATAATGCATAAATCAACACAATTCATGATTTATTTATTGAATTAATTTTTAAAAGTTTTGATCACTCACACCTCTTAGAGAACACGCTTGCGCAGATGTAAAAACTGAAACAAAAACAGAATGTGTTGGAGAAGCACATCAGGTCTGGCAGTGTCTGTGGAGAAAAAAAAACGAACCACAACTAAGTTTTTCCCTCTAGAGACACTGCCAGACCTGCTGAGTTTCCCCAGCATTTTCTGCTTTTGTTTCAGATTTCCTGCATCCACAGTTCTCCATTTTACTAGAGCAGAAGACCTGAGTTGGCTTGGTTATCATGTTCCCTACACGTAATCTGCCAACACTAATCATTGATACTAACTGTAGACTAGGGTGAGGTAGTGATGCAGTACTCATGGCACAGGTCAAGTAATCCAGAACCTCCAGGACATGGGTTCAAATCCTGCAATGGTAGATTTTGAAGTTTCAACTTAAAGAAAACTTGGAATTTGGAGCACCAACCAAATGGCAACCAAGTAAACAACATCAATTGCTGCAAAACCTCACCTGGTTCTCTAATGTTCTTTCAAGAAGGAAATCTATCATTCTTATCTGGTCTGGCCTACAAGTGACTCCATACCCACAGCAAATGCAGTTGACTTTTAATTGCCCTCCGAAGTAACTCACAAGTCAATCAGATCAACAATGGCTCTAACTGGGGCACAGCAAATGCCTGGTCTCTGGCCTTCCTCTGTGTGTTAGAGAACTGGGATATTTCTTCCTTGGCCAACTGTGAAGATCTGCCAACGATGTACTCAACAGAATCTGCTCGTGAGTATAATTTGGATAAAGTACACACCGAGGTGGAAGAATATGAGCTGGTGGAGGGTGTGTGAGAAAAAGTTGCTGGTGCATTCTCTGAAGGATTGGGGCTTCTTCCTCAAAGGAGTAGTAACAGCTGATGGCTGAAGGGGCTAGCCTCTCATGTGTGGAGCTATGAAGGTGTGTTGGTGCCTGCAAAAGGGAATAGAGGGAATAGGCCATATAATACAGATAGAGGCTTGAAATATAGCCAGTTTTGGAGGGGTTGAGCTATAGGGAGAAGCTGAATAGGCTGGGGCTTTTTACCCTGGGGGGGGTCGGAGGCTGACGGATGACCTAATAGAGGTTTATAAAATCATGAGGGACATGGATAGGGTAAATAGGCAGGGTTGGGGAGTCCAAAACTAGATGGTACAGGTTTAAGGTGAGAGGGAAAAGATTTAAAGGGGACCTAAGGGGCAACATTTTCAAGCAGAGGGTGGTACGTGTATGGAATGAACTGCCACAGGAAGTAGTGGAGGCTGGTACAATTACAACATTTAAAAGGCATCGGGATGGGTATATGAATAGGAAGGGTTTGGAGGGATTTTGGCCAAATGTTGGAAAATGGGACTAGATTTATTTAGGATATCTGGTCAGCATGGACAAGTTGGACTAAAGGGGCTAATTCCAGCTGTACATCTCTATGACTCTATGTTAAGAATACATGCTGAGTGATGGAAATGAGAGAACAGCACAGCACCACAAAAGCAAGCTTATTTGGCTTCCTGAAAATGTGCAGTCTCAATTCTCTCCCATTAATTTAAGGGTCTTCTCCCACTGGCAACAAGGAGACCAATGTCAACCATTCTGCCACCCATTTTACCCCATTCTGTCTATTATGAGACAATTCTCCTGCAATGAAACAAAGGAAGGGTGTGAGATAAGATGAAAGTGGCTGGAACAGCTGTTCATGGTGGCTCATGAACAACACAGCGTGAGTAGGAAGCGCAAAAGGCAGAAAAGACTGGCAGTGTAAGAGGACAACGTGGGTCAGAGCCATTGAGTTAAGAGATGACGAGCGTGATAGATCATTAGCCTTGGTAGGAAGTGATGGCAGTGGCAGAGTTAAAGTGAGTGCGAGATCGAAGAGAGAAAAATATTGTGGCACTTAGCCTTGCAGTCCGCAGTAGGTGACAGACCCTAGCACTGACCTTGAAGGCTATCTCTGACTAGAGTGGCATGATTTGTTGCCATCATCTTTGCTGGTGGTCCTGAATGAAGAGGACAGCCCTCCTGTCCACTGGCCCATCCACCATGACCTCCAAGTGCCTTTCAGTGAAGCAGAGTGCTAACTACCCTTTCTCAGCCAGCTCCTTTAGAAATGCAGTGCAGCAACAGACTTGGAATGGTTGATCCTGGCTTGCAGTGTTTGAAGTGGTGCACAACTGGGCTTTAAACGTGACATCCACAATATGTATGCTGTAAGGCTCCGGCAACAGGGAGCCGTTCAGACTTTGTTTGCACATGATTCAACAAGAAGGGCACTGGATGCATAATTAATGAGATCAGCAGTGGAGGATTGTGAGGAAAGTCGACAAAGCTCAGAAAGAATGAGAATCTTCAAAAAATGACACTTATCCAAGATTTGGGAAGATTCAAATAAAAGCAAAAGTGCTGCAGATGTTGGAGATCTGAAATAACAACAGAAAGTGCTGGAGAAACAGAGCAGGTCTAGCAGCATCTGTGGAAAGAGGTACAGAGTTGACATTTCAAATCTAGGGTCATATTGGACTTGAAATATTAACTCTGTTTCTCTCTCCATAGGTACTGTTAGACCTGTTGAGTTTTTCCTGTACACTGTTTTTATTACAGGAAGATTTAGCTCATTGGATCATTGGTGACAGGGCAGGGAAGAGTGATCCAGTCGATTCTGAGCAGTGGCAATATAATTATAAGGAAGATTTGAGAATCTTAGACTTTTTCATCCAGAAAGGAAGCAGCTGAGAGATGATCTTGTAGAGACATACAAAGTAATTAAGAAAATGGAAAAACATATCTGGAAATGCAACTTCAGTTATTACTCTACCAGAAAGCTTTGACACCTTTTTAATAGGAATTAAAAGGACAGCAAGAACGGAGAAAGGAAGTCAGAGAGATATAGCAGGCAAAGGGCAAGAAAGAAAGAAAAAGCACACACCCCAATCCACTATTCCAAAGAAGTATCCCCAAACTAACCCTGAGATGGTGACCTTGGCCTGGAGGAGGTAACAACAGCAACAAACCCAGCAGCTGAGGAGGAGATATGACTGAGAAGGCAGACAGCAGAGGTGGTCAAGACAAGCACTGGAGCAGGAAATGGTTGAGGTGACAGATTGGTAGGTCAACAAGGTGAACTGATCAAATAAATACATAATATTGTTAACAGGGTTCATGAGACAGCACCGCAGAAAAGATGGAGGGCCAGCAATGAGTGAGTCAGAGCTGAGCACCATCAACAGCTGCTGCACCAACAAGACAACGTTCCAGGATCCAGCACAATTAGGGCCAAGTAATGGGGCAGATTATTTAAAACGATTTGGGCTCAGATAGCTTTTGTGGTCATGATCAGTTTTAGATGTTCATCACTTTTTATGCTTTTTGATCATTTATATAGTTTATTGTATTTATAATTTGAATATTTTTTGTTGTTCAATGATTTTATTGGCTTATATGTCTTAATGCCGTTTAGAGGGGAATTTTTCTTTGCATTTTATGAAAAGATTTGTGACTTGAGAGCTGCATACTCTGATATCAATTACAGCTTAGTTGATGTTTAAACTCAACATTTTTAAGTGCTACAGTTTGTTCTACACTACAGCATGTGATAGGTACGATATTTTTGATTTTAAAAAAAGTCAAAGTTTTCTAGTGGGGTAGCATAGTAACACAAAGTTCATTTTTGCTACATATTCCAAAGAGATCACAGGACTCTATTGGTCATGGTGCTGGGAGAGAAGAATACTTAGGCCATTCTGCTGACAACACAACTCAAGGCAGGCTCATAGGAAATGGACGTAATAGCAAGTAAGAGAACCATAGCAACAGCAACGAGAATGAGTTCAGACAGCGTGCAGACAAGGAAGGAACTTTGTAGACTTCTGTCTTATCTTCAATGCCTTGGATGATTCATTCCCATTTCATCTGTTATTTTGACAGAAAAGAAGGAATACGAATTACATTTTCTTGCTCCACAATGTTTACAGCAGCAAAAACAGGGACCTGGGTGTATAATTGCACAATTCACTGAAGATGGCAGGAAAGATTGAGCGAGCAGTTTATAAAGCATTCGGCGCTCTTGGCTTTAGGGGTATAGCTATAACGCAGGGAGATGATGTTGAACTTGTATAAGACACTCGTCAGACCTCAGCTGGAGTACTGTCACAGTTGTGGGTGTCACATTAAAGGAAAGATATGAATTCACTGGAGACAGTGAAGAAGCGACTTACGTGAATGATTCCAGGAATAAGAAACCTCAGTTATGAGGATTGAAGAAGTTGGGATTGTTCTCCTTAGACAGTAGAAGGTTGAGAGGAGATTTGATAGAGGTTTACAAAATCATAAGTGGGCAGGATAGATTTGAAAAGGAGAAAAAAGCTAGCATGATGTGAGAAATAACAATTTCGCACAGTGAATAGTTAGGGTATGGAATGCACTGGTTCATTGAGGCGTTCAGGAAGGCATCGGTTGGTTATTTGAACAGAAACGGTATACGGAGATGTGGGGAAAAGCCAGGAGATTGGCACTAGGTAATGGACCTGGTGCAGGCACAATGGGCCAGATGACCTCATTCTACACTGTAACAACTCTGTGAAAAATCAAACATACTGAAAAATCTGACTTTAAATTGGCAACAAAAGCTGCCAGTGAACATGTAACTGAGCCTGTTTCCACCTGTCAACTGCTGCATCCTCATCCCCTCATATCTTACTTTATTGTAAATCATCTACTTGCGTTGCTTTAAGTTAACTTTCTTAAATAGAATGAATAAATGGTTTGTGATAATATATTTCAAATACAAAACAGTACCTAATACACACAGCACAAACAAAAGGTAATCAAATTTACAAACTAAACAGCAGTTCAGCAACTTTGCTCAAGGCTCCCATACAGATCTTCAACATAAACTCTCAGCTGTAGTTCTTGGTACAAATGAAGAAATATATACTTTCAGGACATTAAAACACATGGCCACTTCACAGAAAGTTAGTCTGGCAGACTTGAATCCCTCATGACTGAGTAGCAGCTGTGATAGAGTTCAATTTGATCACTTGAATAGGACAGATGTAGGAATGGTCAAGGCCTAATAACTGTTTTTGGCACTATAGTTGGAGATAAGCTTGAATAACCATGACAGTTATGATTATTCCTGTGCCTGTCAGAGCTCTCTGCACTCCAGGTTATAACATAGAATATGCAGCATGCACCTGAGTTTCTCATGGCAAATATCCTATTTGTTTTAGAGATTAACATTTTTAAGTTTGCCAGAATCAGAGAGGCATAAACGATGATTAGTTGCATGTTGTCCCTGCTCGGCTTTTCTTTGTCATCCTTTTTATTCTCTGTCCTTCCTTCTCTGTACATCTTTCTTCCACCATTTACTTCCCTTGTTACTTTCACTCTTCCCTACCCTGTTCCCTTCTATTTTACTCTCTCCCACTCTATTTGATTTCCTTCATCCTTTTCTTTGCCTTCTCTTCTGTTTCTCTCTCTCCTTCTTAAGCCTGGTGTTATCATTCTGCTTTATGTGACTCATTTCATTTTATTACAGGTTGTAGGGTGCAGTAAATAAACAGGCAGGGAGGAGGCCAACATTACTAAAATACATAGAAGCATCAGGGTTACTTAAGAAGGAGTATAGAGGGGGTTGAGTTGTAGAAGGAGCACACAGAGGGTGGAATCTTCTGATCCTACAAGGAGGTAGATATTACAGATAATTTAGATGTGGCATTGGCGTACACAAACTCTGCCTCCTTCTCATCTTCACAAGAATAAGTTCAGGGTACGAAGGCCCATGGTCAACCTTCCTGCTTCACCAATGGAGACCATTAAGTGGGTAATTAAGAGCCTTAGCCGTTCCCCCATTCTAATTAACCTAATTTGTAGGTCTGTTGCTAGGTGGCGTTCTTGGTAACTGCTATCCTGAGGCGATCTGTCAACTCGCTTGGGGGAAAAGGGGGTTTCCTTCCTTCAAGGCTATCAGTGTCAGATGAAGGTAGTAGAAACCAAAAGGGGGAATACCATCTGGGAGTTACACCCTTGTTGGTTCTTCCGACTACACCCTTGCTGCCTCTGGTACAACCCTCAAACAAAGCCTCCCCTCAACCCCCACACCACTCACCTTCGCCCTGGTCCTCCACATTCCTGGAACACTGGGATCTGTCCAAATACAGCCATGTCCTTGTCCTTGCCCTTGCTAATACTGAGCAGCAGTTCTCGCTGGCTTGGTCTTCCACCCGAGGGTCTGGATTCCAGGGTAAGGCCCCTGGTGGCCCTCACCATTGCCTGAGTGGTTCAGTGGCCTTCCCTGGAAGGGGCAGCACTGCTCAATTGCCAGGTCTCCAGTCAAGTAATAAGACCCCCAACACCGCTGCAAGATTCCACCAACAGAGTGGTGCTAAAGGAGTACGCAATCAAAAGAAGGGCTACTGAGGCTTTCTGCAATAAAAAGACAAGTATCTTCCTGCAAAGTTTCATCTGCATAGTTTTCCAGAGCCTATTGAGCTCAGATACACTGCAAGGGGAAAAGAGAACAAGTAGGGCTTGTTCCTTTGCTCCAGTATAAACATCCATTAGCCTTATAATGATAAAGTTATAGAAACTTGGATGAATGATTACGTTGAAGGACCACCATCTTCTCAAATCATGATGGAGTAAACACTGGGCCCTGAGAGTTCAGTAAGCTTGTATTTCCTACAATTTTTGTTATTCACTCTTGAGATGTGGGGATCGCTGGCTGGCCAGCATTTATTGCTCATCCCTTGTTGCCTTTGAGAAGGTCATGG
>JAHRHZ010000004.1:31294454-31314051 GCA_024137785.1 Ginglymostoma cirratum
TGGACCCTGGCAGCAGCTGAAAGCTGGGGTTTAGTAAAGGAGGAGACAAACAGGGGGTGGGGAGTGGGAGTGTCACTTATTCATCCTGTGAGATACTCAACTACCCACTACTGTCACAGCTGCGACCACTGGTAGTTCTGCAAGGAGGCTGCCCTCTCCACAGTGGGAGCTGAGCAGCTGCGACTGTCTGTGATTTTAAATATTTGCCACAGTTCTTCAGAGAATGCTTTCATCTTGAGAGGTTATTCCTATTGGACCTCTCCTCTTGGGAACTGCCCCCTCCGCCATTCTCCATTGGATGGGGCTGCCAAGGGCAAGCACTTCATTGGCTACTGCCTCAAAAATCACCTTCTGGATGCCCGACTCACATTTCTGCTCAATGATGCGATTGGGCCTTACAAAGCGAGAAACCAGACCAATAGTGGTTTCTTCAAAGACCAGAACACATTTTTAATCATTTTGATGCAGGGTGCTATAACTCATTTCCACCAAGGCACGAGAGAAATAAAATGCAACATTTAAAATTTTTTGTAACATTGTGAGGTTAGTGTTACTGCTACTGTTTTCAATACCTTGGAGACATGGGGAAGGGGAGAGTGCTGTCAAAAGGGAACACATCAGGGGCGGGTTGGCAATCTTGCCAACAACAAACATAATAGCGAGGAGGCAATTGAAGTACTAGAGGAAGCAATCAAGAGAAATTTTGTACTTGCACAGACCATTTTCCAATAACAGGGAGCAGACTTGCAGAATCAAGAACAGGCTTGACCAGCAGGAAGTCTGCAGGCAACAATGCAGCCCTCCGAGATGTACTGAGTAGACTGCCAAGCTGCTATTCCAAAATGGGCCAATGGGCTGAGAAGCGGCAGACGGAGTTTAATTTAGATAAATGTGAGGTGCTGCACTTTAGAAAGGCAAATCTGGGCAGGACTTAAACACTTAATGGTAAGGACCTGGGGAGTATTGCTGAACAAAGAGACCTTGGAGTGCAGGTTCATAGTTCCTTGAAAGTTGAGTGGCAGGTAGATAGGATAGTGAAGAAGGTGTTTGGTACGCTTGCCTTTATTGGTCAGTGCACTGAGTATAGGCATTGGAAAATCATATTGCAGCTGTACAGGACATTGGTTAGGCCACTTTTGGAGTATTGCGTGCAATTCTGGTCTCCCTCCTTTAGGAAGGATGTTGTGAAACTAGAAAGCATTCAGAAAAGATTTACAAGTAAGTTGCCAAGGTTTGAGCTAAAGGGAGAGGCCGAATAGGCTGGGGCTATTTTCCCTGGAGCATCAGAGGTTGAGGGGTGACCTTATAGAGGTTTTATAAAATCATGAGGGCCATGGACAGGGTAAATAGGCAAAGTCTTTTCCCTGGGGTGGGGAAGTCCAAAACTAGAGGGCGTAGGTTTAAGGCGAGAGGGAAAAGATTAAAAAGGGATCCAAGGGGCAACTTTGTCATTCCGAGGGTGATGCGTGTGTGGAATGAGCTGCTAGAGGAAGTGGTACAATTACATTTAAAAGGCATCTGGATGGGTATACGAATGTGAAGAGCTTAGAGGGATATGGGCCAAGTGCTGGCAAATGGGACTACATTGATTTGGGACATCTGGTCAGCATGGACAAGTTGGACTGAAGGGTCTGTTATGGTGTTGTATATCTCTATGACTCTATGACTGAAGATTTTGCCAGGACCTGCTCCTCCAATCAGACATCAATTCTGTTCCTCATTTGTTGCAGACAGTGAGCCTAAAAGCAGTAAACATGGGAGAGAAAGAGTGTGCAATTGTAGGAGTAATGAACAGTGTCACATGACAGTGTTCTTAGCAAGGAAATTGCTGGTAATTTCTTCCTGAGACCACCACGACTTAAGGAGATAATACATCTTCCCCATTCCCTCTTGCACAATGGTCAAATGCAGCTCCACCAGGTTACCACCACTGAAATCTCTTTGCAGCTACTAGGAAGATCGCCTTCTGCTCAGCATACCTAATTGGGCAACTATTCCCAAGGAGGGTTCTAATTTGGACCCCATTAGAAAGTTTAACCAGAAAGTTCATGGGTCTGGGGTCAGGTGCTGAAGTCATCTACTATTTATGCAAAAATTAAAATTGCAAGATTCCACTCAGTTTCCTCATGTTTCAACCCGGACACTAAGTAACTATTTGAACGCAAGGAGCAACAAAAAGCAAGTTTCAGTGACTCAGCACAGCTTGAGTTCAAATACTAATTTTCTTTTTCTCTGCACGGAGGCTGCCAGATCTGCTGATTATATCCAGAACTTGTTCATTTAGTATGTTCAAATCACAACCACCACAACAGTGACCAGTGGAGGATGTTGAAATATTGACACAACAGTTTTTGAATGGAATGGCAACTGCTCACAGGACAGTTTAAATGTGTTTTTAACATTGAAAAAAAGTCAAGGAGGATATACATCAGATGTGAGTTCACTGATAAACCCTTTAATCTTGTTGCATCCTTTTTGAAGTTACAAGATTTATTAAGAAAAATTAATTAGCACTTCCTTATGTTGCTTGATCAATCATGAGAGCATGTGTACTGCACACAGAGAGGAGACAATCTGAATGAGAGGAAGTTAATGCAGCTCTTGAAAATCAGTACAAACAATATTTTAAGGTTAGGTAATAAGATTTGAACTGCTGAATCTCGAAAAAGATTGAGGAGATAATATTGAAGTGGTCTCGACAGCGGAAGACATGCTGTGCTGTTGCCAGCTTCGGAAAGGAAAAACAAGATAAAAAGGCACTTGGTTAAAATTCCCATGAGGAGTAAATTAATTATGATGCTAATGGTGTTAATGAAGCATCCGACAGTTCCACAATCATTCCACACATTGTGGAAAGCTGTTTGGAATCATAGATCAGAACAAAACTGGATTAAGTAACCCGGTGTTTTCACATTCCAAGCATGTTGTGGATGATGGCCCCAGAACACCAACTTTTTGACCAAATATAAATGATCAGACTGCAAGGACCAAGCAACATCAAAGGAAAATATGGTTGTTATGGATTTGCTACTATATCTGTCGACTGGACAGGTTAAACCAAAATCCCATCACTCTTCTCAGCTGGAATTAAAAATTCCACATTTTTGAAGAGCAGCCAGCAGATGCTCCATCGTGTCCTGGTCAACATACATCCTTTAACTCAGGTCATTTCTAAAATGGCTATCTGGTTAAAATAAAATTGTTGATTAGGAACCGTGATGAATGTACTTTAGCTGCCACAGCTCCTTCACATAGGGCAGCTGCTTTCTGAGCCTTTTGTTGCATCTTTAATTATTCAGTACAGCCAGGGATAACGCCCTTCCATGAGAAACTAGCACATATGAGATGACCCTTGCTATTAATGGCAAAGGAAAGAAACAATTAGAAATAAACAATGTGGCTTTTAAAAAAAGTTTGTATTTGATAGTCTTTCTCACTGGAACCTTGGATAGGAGAAACCTGGTAGACATTGTCAACCTGGGCTTGTAGTAAGCCTTTGATTAGTCCCTCACATTAAGTTATGTTATAAGATAGAATCTTGTGGTACAGCATGAATTTGAATTTGTGGATTAGGAGTCAGCTCCAATCCTGTGGCCAAGATGTGTTTTAACCTGGAAAAACTTCACTGGTTGTGTCCCTCAGGAATCAGTCTATTCTTCACTGTTCCTATTCATGAACTGGACAGTGAAGTTGGGAGTACAGTGAGGAAGATTTTGTTTTAGTCCTTTCATGGGACTGGTTGTTGCTGGCAAAGCCAGAATTTGTGGTCCATTTCTACTAGCCCTTGAACTGAGTGGCTTGCTAAGCCATTTCAAAGGGCAATTAACTGTCACCCACTTTACTATGGATCTGGAGACACATGTAGACCAGACCTTCACTAGAAGACATAAGGTAATTAAACTACTTTTGACCACATTTAAAGATTGTAATGGTGATCATGAAACTGGCACCAGCTTTCATTCCAGATTTTTATTAACTGGTTTCAAATTCCACCAGCTCCTATGGTAAGTTCACAGAGCATTAGTCTGGATGCATATTACCACTACACCAGCATCTTCCCATGTCTGCAAATGATACCAACATCTGCAGATGGGTTAAGCTAGTGGAGGAGTGCAATGAATGTTTAAAAAAAAGGTTTTCTAATTAAGTAACTCAACCAATGGTAAATAGAGTACAGCTTAGATCAGTGCTTCCTAAAGTAGGGATCCAGACCCAAGAAGGATCATGAGATGGAATTTTAGCTTGGAACCTCAGAGGCAGCAACAGCCACAGCAGAGTTCTGACCAAATTACTACAGTTTCCACTCTCAAAGGCCCTTGCTCTTACAGCCTCTCATCTCACTCTCATTGTTCTCACCAATGGGCCTCAAATTGGAGTCACGGTAGAAAAATAGTTTGAAAAGCTCTGGCTTAAATAAATGGAGTGTAATGTACATTCTCAGTGTATACATGCATTTCAACAACATTAATGAAAGAGATAGAGGTACTATTGTCAACATAACACTGAAGGCCTCTGGCCTATGCAGATAAACTGTAAGAGTATAAAAGTTTGTCATTGCTGACCTCCACCTATCTACAAAAGATGATGGACGCACAGCAAACAAATCTATTTTAGTTGAGTGTCTTCCATAATGGGATATGTCAAGTATCTTCAGCCATAAATATTGATGCAAAGTATTAACTCCTCTGCCATTTCCTTATTCTCCATAATTATCTCCTCAGATTCATTTTCTAAGCAGCCTAGGTTCATTTTGACCTCTCTCTTCCTTTTTAAGTATTTATTTTTATATGTTCATTTGCACCAAGCCCCACCTTGCTAATGGCTGTTTACAGACTGTGCTGCGACAAGTATATACATGTTTTCAGTGCAGAAACAGACTATGCAGCTCCATGCCAGTACTTATGTTGTATGCAAACCTCCTCCCACTGCTTTTCATTGAGCCCTATCAACATATTCTTTTAATCTATTCTCTGTGAATGCATTTATGCTGTTGAGTCAATTACTCCTGGTGTCAGCACGTTCTACATTCTAACCACTCTTTGAGTGATGTCATTTTTCTGAAATTCCCGACTGGATTTATTCATAGCTATTTTATATCTAGTTCCGTAGTTCTGCTCTTGCCTACAGGTAGAAGCAGCTTGTCTAAATCAGTCCCTGTCAGACCGTTTCATAATCTGGAAAACCTCTCGAGTCTCTCCTCAGTCTTCCCTTTTGAGAGAAAAGAGACCAGCCTGTTGAATCCTTTCTGGTAAGTAGAACCTGGCTAAAGGCAGCAGAGTACTGGGTTGTATTGATGTATTCAATCATTCAGTATAAGTGAAACAGCACCATTTTATCACTATACATGTAATTGGTCTGACTGCACTGTACTCAGATTGGTCCTCATACAGTGAGTAATATAGTAACCTTGAAACAAATCCACTGGAGAGTTACTGGAATGATTCCAAGCTTCGCGATCTCCAGTTCCTTCCTTTACAACAGCACAGGCTGACAGGCTAATAGAATAGGTGAATAATTAAGGGTCTATGTAGGAGGCCATTGATGGAATATTCTAGTATAACAGATTGGTGAGAACCAGGAAACTATGTAAGAGTAGGATTGGAATGAATGTTATGGAGGTCTTCTTTCTTTAGAGAGTAAATAGTCCTTGGAAAACACTGTCGACTACTGAGATGGGGGGAGGTATTAATGGTATTAATCACTGCTCTGTTAATCCAGAGACCCAGATAATGTTCTGGGGACCCAAGTTCAAATCCCGCCATGGCAGATGGTGGAATTTGAATTCAATAAATATCTGGAATTAACAATCTAACGATTACCGTGAATCCATTGTCAATTGTCACTGAGGAAAAGACCGTCTGGTTCATGAAGCACGTCCCAAACATCACGGACAGACACACATCTACCGCACCAGCACCCGGGTGAGACAAAAATCCAGAGAGAAGGCAAAGCCAGTAAAAGCAAATATATTCTGGATAGTTTCTTTTCAACTCCCTCAGTTGATTATAGCCAGCTGCATAGATCAAGTGCTGGTTCACTAATGTCCTTTAGGGAATGAAACTGCCATCTTTACCGGGTCGGGCCTATATGTGACTCCAGACCCACGGCAATGTGGTTGACTCTTAACAGCCCTCTGAGCAATCAGGGATGGGGCAATAAATGCTGGCCTAGCCAGCAATACCCTCATGCCATGAATGAAAAAAGAAAAAAAACCCTGTATTCCTTCAAGATGGAATTGACCACTTTTTGAAAGGGGCCAAGATTGACTCATATATATTGTTATATAAAGCACTTGATCTATGCAACTGCCTACAATCAACTGAGGGAGTTGAAAAGAAACTATCCAGAATATACTTGCTCTTACTGGCTTTGCTTTCTTCCCTCTGGATTTTTGTCTCACCCGGGTGCTGGTGCGGTAGATGTGTGTCTGTCCATGATGTTTGGGACATGCTTGATGAACCAGATGGTCTTTTCCTCAGTGACAATTTCAAATGTTTGTGTTAAAATAGTGACCACACTTCCAAATACTCATTGACTATAAAAGCGCTTTGGGGCATCCTGAGGTTGCAAAAGGTGCCAGATAAATAGAAGACCTTCCCTTTCTCCTTCAACACAATAATGCTTTAACGTCCATGCTTTTTTTGCTGCTAAGTTGTCTCCATATTTACATGTTTGACCTCTGAGCAATAAAACCAAGTGCAGCGCACATAGAAACATAGAAAATGGGTGTAGGATTATGCCATTTGGCTCTTTGAGCCTTCTCCACCACTCAATATGATCTTGGTTGATCATGCAATTTCAGTGTCTGAATCCCACTTTTTCTCCATACCCCTTGATACCTTTAGCTACCTCTTGAATTTATCTAACAAACTGACCCCAGCAGCTTTCTGTGGTAGAGAATGCCATGGGGTCACAACTCTCAATGAACAAATTCTTCCTCATCTTAGTCCTGAATGGCTTACCCTTTATTCTTAGAAAAACAGATAGATTCATCCAACACCAAATGTAAAAACAAAGACTTGTTGTAGAAAGATTACCTTCTACACTAAAAAAACAAGCAGAACCACTAATATAAAGGTGTCTTCAAGAATGTAGATGCTTTATAATCCTCATTTCAAAAGAATTATAGACAGTAAGCAAATATCTGAGGTAGTAATGGGAGCAATTTCTAGCTAGCATAACTAATCTGGCACCAATCATAAAGGGAGATAAATTTTGATTAAACTTATCCAAACATTGTCAGGTCATTTACATTTTGATCATTTTATGTTAGTTATGTAAATATTTAATAATGATGTGGGAACAAAAAGAACAAATATTAGAAGCAATTCTTGCCTTATCCACTGTAAACAATTTGTCAGGAGGTTGGGGGATATTTTAATTGAAAATTGTTTCTAAAAAGCAGAGAGAAAATACATTCTTAATGCTTGAAAAGCTAACAGCATGAAGAACTGATGCCTCATCAAAAGCTTATGCTCAAATCAGATTACCTCCATGACACAAGCCAACAGTTTATAATTCCTTTCCTGGCCAAACACACCTCATCATCTCGCGTGCTGAAGAATGAGCAAATCAATCGATGAATGAGTGTCTATTAGTGGCTTTGCCGATGAATGCATTTCCCAGAAGGAAGAACAGAGATTTTTTAAAAAGTGTATTATAATTGAGCCAAGGCAGCTCTGGGTTACTAGGGGAGAAGGGAAAGAATGCGAAGAATGCACTATGCTGTAGGCTCCTAATTGCTGTTCTGTGATGCATTCTGAAAAGTCCACACGTGTAACCTTAAAGTGAAGTCAGAATGATTAACAATGACTTCACAACAGAATAGCAATTAACATTTATTGTATTTTCTGTATTTTTTTGAATGTCAACTGAAATGGGCAAAGGGCTTTTCTAAAACCAAGGACTGTGGAAGGAATTACTGCACTTTTAAAAACAAGTCAAAATTGCAGCACTTTTAAAAACAAACACAACAAAAATATATAATTCTGCAAAGATAGGTGGCCTGTCAGAAGATCGAACAGAATATAAAAAGCAGCACTAAAACATGAATAAGGAGCTAAAAATTAGAGTACAAGAGAAAGTCAGCCAAAACTATAAAGATCGGACAAGTTTCATCAGATATTTAACAGAGTTAACAAAATAAGTAAAAACCAAAAGAACTGCGGATACTGTAAATCAGGAACAAAAACAAAGTTGCTGGAAAAGCTCAGCAGGTCTGACATCATCTGAGAAGGAGAAAACAGAGTTAACATAGAACATACAACATACAACAGTACAGCACAGTACAGGCCCCTCGGCCCATGATGTTGTGCCGAGCTTTTACCCTAAACCTAAGGTCTATCTATCCTCCGCCCCTACCTTATACTATCATCCATATTCCTGTCTAATAGCCGCTTAAATGCCCCCAATAAGGCCAACTCCACTACCCTCTCCGGCAATGCATTCCACGCCCCGACCACTCTGAATAAGGAACCTACCTCTGACGTCTCCCCTATATCTACTTCCACTCACTTTAAAACTATGCCCCCTCGTAATAGCTACCTGCACCCTAGGAAAAAGCCTCTGGCTGTCCACTCTATCTATACCCCTGATCATTTTGTACACCTCTTGTCAAGTCACCTCTCATCCTTCATCGTTCTAAAGAGAAAAGCCGTAGCTCTCTCTACCTTTCCTCTTAAGACCTTCCCTCCATTCCAGGCAACATCCTGGTAAATCTCCTCTGCACCTTTTCCAACACTTCCACATCTTTCTTGTATTGAGGCAACCAAAACTGGACACAGTACTCCAGATGTGGCTGAACCAGGGTTTTGTGTAGCTGGAGCATAACTTCACGGCTCTTGAACTCAATCCCTCTATTAATGAAAGCTGACACACCATATGCCTTCTTAACAACTCTATCCACCTGGGTGGCAGCTTTCAGGGAACTGTGAACATGAACCCCAAGATCCCTCTGCTTCTCCACACTGCCAAGAATCTTTCCCTTCACCCTGTATTCTGCTTTCAAGTTTGTCCTTCCACAATGAATCACCTCAGAGGAAGGGTCACCAGGCCCGAAATGTTAACTCTGTTTTCTCCTTCACAGATGCTGCCAGACCTGCTGAGCTTTTCCAGCAACTTTGTTTTTGTTGTTGTTAACAAAATAAGTGTTGGCCTTATAGAAATGAATCTGGAGAATTAGTAATGGAGGATTAAGAGATGGCAGACAAATTGAACAGATATTTTGGGTTCACCTTCTCCAGAAAGGATACAAATAGCATTCCAAATAAAAACTGCAAATCAGGAATTGAAAGGAAGGGGGAAATCTTCAGGAAATCACAATTACCAGTGAAGTATTACTGAGTAAGATGTTGGAATTGCGAGTTGACAAGTCCCCACATCCTGATGGATTTCATCTTAGGGTCTTATAAGAAGCAGCCAGTGAAATAATTAGCATGTTGGTTTTAATTTTCCAAAACTCATTAGATTCAGGGAAGGTCCTTTAGTTTGGAAAATAACTACTGTAACTCCTTTACTAAAAAAGGGTGGGAGGCAGAAAGCAGGAAGACAAGCCAGTTAGATGAGCGTCTGTCATAGACAAAATGTCAGAAGCTATTCTTAAAGGTGTTATAACAGGTCACTTGGGTAAGTTCAAGATAATTACACAAAGCCAATATGGTTTTGTCAAAGGGAAAGCATGTTCAACTAGTTTAAGGGGGTCCTTTGATAATGTAACTTATGCTGTAGATAAAGGGTAACCAGAGGAGGTAATATATTTTGACTTCCAGAAGGCATTTGATAAGGTGCCACATTGTGGAAAATAAAAGCTCAAGGTGTAGGGCTAACATATCGGCATGGATAGTACATTGGCTTGTTTACATCAAGCAGAGAGTAGGAATAAGTGGGTCTTTTTTTCAGCTGGCAGGATGCCAAAAAAATTGTCATGCAACGGTCAGTACTAGGGTCTCAACTCTTTACAATTTTGTAAATAATTTGGACGAAGTGATTAAAGGTGCAGTAACTAAATTTGCTGATAGCACAAACATAAGTAGGAAAGTGAGTTGTGAAAAGGACATAAAGGGTCTACAAAGTGATACAGATAGGAAAGTGAGTGGGCAAAGACCCAGCAAATGGGGGAAAAGTGAGAAATTGTCCATTTTGGCAGCAAGAATAAAGAAAAAGCATATCATCTAAATAATGAGGGGTTTTAGGGCTCAAAGATGCAGAGAGATCTGGGCGTCCGAGTGCATGAATCACAGAATGTAACAGTAATCAGGAAAGCAAACAGAACATTATAGTTTCTTGCAAGGGATATTGAATACAAGAGCAGGGAGGTTATATCTCAGATATACAGGGCATTGGTGAGATTGTATCTGGAGCACTGAGTCCAGTAGTGGTCACCACATTTATGACAGGATGTTAAAAAATTGGAAGCAGTTCAGAAAAGATTTCCCAGACTAACACCTGGAATAAAGCTTACTGCCTTATGAGAAAAGGCTAGGCAGGCTAGGTCTGCATCCACTGGAATTTAGAAGAGTCAGCTTTGACTTAATTGCAACATAAAATATCCTAAGGGGGATTGACCAGGTGGATGTGAAGAGTATGTTTTTTCTTGACTTAGGCTCCCTACAGTATGGAAACAGGTCCTTTGGCCCAACAAGTCCACACTGACCCTCAGAGCATCCCACCCAGACCCATCCCCCTGTAATCCACTTAACCTACACACCCCTGAACACTAAGGGCAATTTAGCATGGCCAATCCACCTAGCCTGCACATCTTTGGACATCGGGAGGAAACCGGAGGAAACCCACGAAGACACGGGGAGAATGTGCAAACTCCACAGACAGTCGCCCGAGGGTGGAATCAAAGCCAGGCCCCTGGTGCTGTGAGGCAGCAGTTCTAACCACTAAGTCACTATGCCACCCTTGTCGGAGAATCTAGAACTAGGGGTCAATGTTTAAAAATAAGAGTCACCCATTCAAAACAAATGAGAGGAAACATTTTTTTTTCTCTCAGATGGTTGAGCGTCTTTGGAATTCCATTCCTCAATGGATGTAGAACCTTTAAATATTTTTAAGGCAGAGGTAGATTCTTGATTACCAAGCAGGTGAAGGGTAATCAAGGATATACAGGAATATAGAGATGAGGTGAAAATCAAATCGGACATGATCTTAATGAATGGCGGAACAGACTTGAAGCACCAGGAGGCCTACTCTTGTTCCTTTATTCATAAGTTACTGAAACTCATTGTGTGTGGTGTTTATGCTGGTGTTCTCTTCAAATAACGACAGAAGATGTTGTAGATGGCATGGCACTGGACTGCATGCATAATGGGATGCTTGAGTGGTAAAAAGTAGTTGATTTGTTTGTGCTATCATGACCAGTTGTGGATACCAACAATCATCACTCTGGCAACAACTCTGTGATTGGTTCCTAGGCAGCTCAACAGCTTGTGGGTGTGAACAATACAGAGAGAAACTTTCAGACTTCTTTAAGAGCAGGTTGTGTGTTTATTTAGTTAAAATAAAACAAATAGCTTCAGATGATGGAAATCTGAAACACAAATAGAAATTGCTGGAAAAACTGAGCTCGGCTGGCAAATCTGTGACAGAAAGCAAAGTTAATGTTTTGAGTCCAAAGACCCTTCTTCATGCTGAAGAAGTAGATAGATTCTTGATTGCCAAGGAGATGAAATGTTATCAGGGAGTTGCTAGACTATAGATTGTGGTTAAAAACAAATCAGGAGAAGGGTCACTTGATTCAAAACAAAGTGCCAATCGTCCTGAGCCTCTTGTGAAGAATTAAAAGATCATCGGGAAAGGAGATTGAAGGACAGAAAATCCTGGCAAACCAAAAGTAACATTTTGGCAAACTCTGCAGACTGGTGCCAATGAACTATGTTTCCCAGTTCTTCCCCTCCGCCCAGGAATCCAATGGGTTTTTTTTGGTCGGATGTGTAGAGGTTTTAACAAGGGGAGCCATATGTTGATACTTCTATTTACTTGCAATTAGAATTGACTTATTCATAATAAACAGTAGTTCTTGATAAGTACAGGCATCTGGTTTGCGTTTTCTGTTACTTGATTCCAGCATGTGGAGGTGCTGATGTTGGATTGGGTGGACGAGGTCAGACACGACACGAGGTTATAGTCGCAACAGGTTTATTTAAAAACTCAAGCTTTCGGAGTCTTAGTCCTGCTTCAGGTGTTAGAGAGACAGATAGTATCAGACTTTATATGTAAAAGATCAAAGGGTCACACCGCTGCTGAGGATGTACTAAACAAATCTAAGATGCTATTAAATCTTTAACCTGTTAGAAGGTTTTAATTGATTAATATGTATATATAAATCCCTGAATTCCTTTGAAGTCACTGTCCTGAGTGAACTAAAGGTTTAATCAGTGTAAAGAAGGGGTGACATTTTAGATGGGACAATGCAGGTTAGGTGAGAGACCTTGTTTAGGATCTGTTTGTGTTTTGCTTTGGAGTCAGACTGCTTGTATTACTGGTTGTAGGAATTTATAAAACATCACACGGACTGGCTGTCTATAAGTTGTGTGCTTTTTAAACAAAATGGAATGTGGGGGGAGAGAGAGAGAAAAAGGTTGTTGTGGGAGGGGAGAGAAGAAGGTAGAGAGAAAGAGGGGGAGAGAGAGAGAGAGAGTGTGTGTGTGTGCAAGCACGCTTGAGAGAATGTGTGTGTATGAGAGGAGTTCTGTGTGTGTGTGTGTGTGTCAGTGAGAGACTGTGTGTATGAGAGGATCTGAGTGTGTGAGTGCATGTGTGCGAGCAAGAGAGAGAGTATAGTGCACTGAAGACTTACACAAATACACACACACAGACACACACACTCACTCAGACAAACACACACACATTCTTTCTCATACAGTCTCTTGCACACACAGTCTCTCCCTCCCACATACTATCTCCCACACACACCCTCTTTTTCCCACACTCTCACTCACACACACACACACACACACACACACACACACGCACTTCTATGGGGTGAATTTGTATTTGCAGATACATTATATTTTGTTCAAAAAGCACACAATTTATAGACAGCCAGTTAATGTGGTGTTTTATAAATTCCTACAACCAGTAACACAACCAGTCTGACTCTAAACCAAAACGCAAACAGATTCTAAACAAGGTTTCACATCTAACATGCATTGAATGACCTAAGATGTCACCTCTTCTTTACACCGATAAAACTTTTCGTTCTCTCAGGACTGTGACTTCAAAGGAATTTGGAGATTTACATATACATATTAATCAATTAAAACCCTCTAACTGGTTAAATATTTAACAGCATCTTAGATTTGTTTAGTACATCCTCATCAATAGTGTGAACCTTTGATCTTTTACTTATAAATTCTGATACTACCTCTCTCACTAACACCTGAAGGAGGACTAAGGCTCTGAAACTTCACAGAATCCCTACAGTATGGAAATAGGCCCTTTGGCCCAACAAGTCCACACCAGCCCTCAGAGTATCCCACCCAGTCCCATCCCCAGACACTATGGGCAATTTAGCATGGCCAATCCACCTAGCCTGCACATCTTTGGATTGTGGGATGAAACCAGAGCACCCAAAGGAAACCCACACAGACACAGGGAGAATGTGCAAACTCCACACAGACAGTCGCCCAAGGGCGGAATCGAACCCGGGTCCCTGGTGCTGTGTGGCAGCAGTGCTAACCTCTGAGCCACTGTGCCACCCCTTGTATTTCCAAATAAACCTGTTGGACCATAACCTGGTGTCGTGTGATTTCTGACCTTGATTCCAGCAGGCAGATAAATTGGGGATTTTGTGTGTATTGATAATATTATTAACTTTTGTGGCAATCCCAGGAGTAGTCGGGCTTGAGAATCAGCACATTTTCCCAAGTGTAAAGTGTTTGGCAAGTGTAAAGACTGGTACAGGGGCAACTGGGAGATATAGAAAGACGATGAAGTGCAACGTTCCCTCTAATGTGTCTTTTCTCTGCACAAACCTCCAACGTCCACATGCAGTACTGGCTTCTGGACGAGGAAGCCAATATGTCAGCACGCTGACTAGTGCCCACAACCTCCCAGCAGTTAGGAGAATGCACAGCGTACAGGGAACACCGACTAGAAGATAAGGACCTGTCATTGGACAAAGCACACGCGATTATGAGAGTAATAACACAACATATAAATAAATCAAGTTCCCAACATGAAACGTCTCAAGAATAGAATAATTGGACAGTGGTCAGTAAAAGACAAGGAATAATTCAAACAAGGGAGCTCTAAAGTCCATCTAAATGCAAGGGAAAAGATCGATTTCTTCACATTCATCATCTCAACCCCTTATCAATCACTATACGCAATTCTAGAATTATTTACAATAGAGGACAATGATTCTTTGAAAGTTATCATAAATCATATTGACGGCGGCCTATTAATTAGATGCCATACAGATCTTCATTAAAGTAGCAGCAATATTTTTTAGCACTTCACAAAAGTTAGTTTAATTTGCTTTGTTGACAAATGAAACGTGTAGTTGAAAATCCAGAATTGAAGGTTCTTAAGCTTGATTGCCAATCTCACCCACAGTGAGTTGCTGGAAGGACCTGGTCTTAATATCTTTGATCGAATGAGAGAAACAAGCTAAGGTTCCACTCTCATTCACGTTCCAGTCACTACTGTTGGAAATGTTCACTTAATAGCCAGATTGCCCTCAGCCATGATGCCTAACATGGTTGAATTGCATCACAACAATCACCGTCTAAGCACTTGTGCAGAATTACCACTTGGTTGGAGGGCAATGGGTATCCACAAAATTGAACCATCCCTCGCAGTCAACAACGTAATACTGTCAGGAGATTGAACAAAATAAAGGAAGTGTAAAGCATTTAGCCTTTGAAGCCTGCTCCGCATTTCAGTTAGATTACAGCTGATCTTCAATGTCATCTGCAGTTTTTGTACTATCCCCATATTCCAAAATTTACTGAATACCCAAACATCTTGCAAACTCTGTCTTGAATATCCTCAAGTACTGATTGTTCATGGCTTCAAGGAGAATTCCAAAGATTCACAACAAAATTTTCCTCAGTTGAATCCTAATTAGTTATCCCTGTATTTTGTATTTAATTCCCTGAATTCTAGACTCTAGACTGCACAGCCAAGGGAGCATTTTCTCAGCACCTACACTGTCAGGCCGCTTAGGAGTTGTATATGTTTCAATTAGATCACCTCACACTCTAATAAATTCCAGCAAAGAGAGGCTTATTCTAATCAATCTCTCTCAATCACCATCATTCTAGAAACTAGTCATAGAGTTGTACAGCATGGAAACAGACCTTTCAGTCCAACTCATCCATGCTGACCAGATATCCTAAATTAATCTAACCCATTTGCCAGCATTTGGCCCATATCCCTCTACACTTTCAAGGAATTATGAACTTGCACTCCAAGATCTCTTTGTTCAGCAACACTCCCGACCATTAAGTGTACAAGTCTTGCCCTGATTTGCCCTACCAGAATGTAGCACCTCACGTTTATCTAAATTAAACTCCTTGGCCCATAAGCGCATCTGATCAGGTCCCGTTGTACTCTGAGGTAACCTTCTTCACTGTCTGCTACATCTCCAAATTTGGTGTCAACTGCAAACTTACAAATTATATCTCCTATATTCACATCCAAATCACTTATATAAATGACAAAAAAGCTGTGGACCCAGCAGTAATCCTGTGGCACACTGTGGTCACAGGTCTCCTGTCTGAAAAGCAACCCTCCACCACCACCCTCTGATTCCTACCTTCAAGCCAGTTCTGTATCCATATAGCCAGTTCTCCCTCTATTCCATGTGATCTAACCTTGCTAACCAGTCTACCATGTGGAACCTTATCGAACACCTTACTGAAGTCCATATAGGTCATGTCCACCTTTCTGCTCTCATCAATCCTCTACATCACTTCTTCAAAAAAACTCAATCAAGTTAGTCAGACATGATTTCCCACAGACAAAGCCATGTTCACTATCCCTAATCAGTCCTTGCCTTTCCAAATCTATGTAAATTCTGTCCCTCAGAAACCCCTCCAGCAATTCGTCCACCACTGATGTCAAGTTCACCGGTGTATAGTTCTCTGGCTTTTCCTTACCACCTTTCTGAAATAATGGCACCACATTAGCCAGCCTCCAGGCTTCCGGCACCTCACTCATGGCTAGCGATGGTACAAATATCTCAGCAAGGGGCCCAGCAATCACTTCCCAAGCTTCCCACAAAGTTCTAGCGTATGCTTAAGTTCCGATGATTTGTTCACTTTTATGCATTTTACGGCATCTAGCACTTCCTTCTCTGTAATATGGACACTTTTCAAGATATTGCTGTTTATTTCCCCAAGTTCTCCAGCTTGCATATCCTTCTACACAGTAAACACTGATGCAAAATACTCGTTTAACATCTTACCCATCTCCTACGGTTTCACACGTAGGTGGCCTCACTGATCTTTAAGGGGCTCTATTCTCTCCTCAGTTATTCTTTTGTCCTTAATGTATTTGTAGAATCCCTTTGGATTTGCCTTAACCCTATTTGCCAAAGCAATCTCATGCCCCCTTTTCGTCATCCTGATTTCTGTCTTAAGTATACTCATGCTACCCTTATACTCCTCTCGGGATTCAATCAATCCCTGCTATCTGTACCTGATGTATGTTTCCTTCTTTTTCTTGACCAGAACCCCAGTTTCCCTAGTCATCCAGCATTCCCTACATCTACCAGCCTTGCCCTTCACCCTAACAGGGACATACTGTTAGGACTCTCATTATCCCATTTTTGAAGGCTTCCCACTTTCCAGTCATCCCTTTACCTGCAAATATCCACCACCCCATCACCTTTGGAACGTTCTTGTCTAATACCGTCAAAATTGGCCTTCCTCCAATTTAGAACTTTGCTTTTTAGATCCTTATCCATCACTATTTTAAAACTAATAGAATCATGATCACTTGACCAAGTGAACTTTTATTGCATTACCTCTGAGACAAATTTGGTCTTCTTTACGTAGAGACTAAACCTATCCACAGCACTCCAGGGGTAGCCACATAAATGCCCTATATAATTGTAGCAAGACTTCCATGTTTTAGCACTTCAATCCTGTTGTAAGGAACATGAACATACCATGTGCCTTTATAAGACTTTGCTCTACTTGCAACTAACCTTCTACGATTTATATATAAGGCACCCAGGCCCCTCTGTATGGAAACATTTCCAAGTCTCTAACCATTCAAAATACATTCTACTGTTTTGATTTTTCCTCCCAAAGTGGATTAACCCACACTGGCCACTGAAACAATGTTAGCGTGTCCCTTCAGTAAGATTGCCAACCCTCCAAGATTATCCTGGGTTCTACAGGAAGTAAATTTTAACCCTCTGTGAGCAACCCAGAAGAAAAATCATTGGGGAAAAGGGGTTAAATAATTGCACTATTTTATTCAATCTTATTTGACTTACTGTGTTAACTACTTCCAAAACTATTGCAGAAGTAGGGTAAAAAGTTAGTTTGATGGGTGTGGCAGTTGGAGATGAGAGGTCATGGTGAAACCAACCCTTCTGCACAATCACATACTGTAATTCCCACTCCTTACTTTCTCAGTTAAGTTGCTATCATCAGCAACTTCAGCTCAATATATGCGAGGCTAAAAAGGGAAATCATTTATTTATTTTTAATCTAACAGTTGCACGTAGATAAAGATTAAGCAAAAAATTTAAATTTCCAAAAAATGAAGCACAAGGACCCTGTCATTTTTATTTTGTTCATTGAATATTTTGTACAATTGCCTTCCTCTGTGGCTGATTTGAAAGAGCACATAGATTTTTCATACAGATTGTGGCACAATGCAGTTAAAATCAATGAAAATATTGCATTATTTGAAACAAGGCGCTCTTGATTCCCTCAAAACTGTTGCAGAAGCTGCAATGTAGCTTCTTTTTGAGATTAACATTTCATTCTAAATTCATGTCACAAACTCTTCACTCGTCATCTTGCATATTATTTCCTGAAGTGGTATTTCAATTAAACTTCACAGAAGCAAGTTCAGACTTCTTGATACACAATGAACTGCATTGATAGGCTACCCAGCAAAATTGAACCCTAATTTATTTTTAATTACAAGAGTCCAATTAGACATCATTTCCAAGTTAGCTATACAAGGAAGAATAGTGAAAGGAACCTCATTCACGGCACAGTGAAGGCATGCTCAGAAGGGTAAATTATCCTCTTCTTCAAAACAAAAAGAAAGGTGAGACTCAAACTTTGTAAACAATTTGAAAGACATTGCAATTGAAATGGAACAGCACTTTAAAGTCATTGGGGAAGCTTTCATGTTTGAGATCATTACTGTCACGGGCAGTCACCTTGCCACCTAGTGGAAAGGTTGGGTTTGCAGATCCTGTCCAGCGGGCTCTGATTTTCACACTGATCGTGTTTCTCAGCATTGAAGGAAGCTTTAAGATCAAGGGATGTTTCCTATCTATCTCACCACTACAAGTGGAGAACTTTGGAAGTACAAATCCATATTCTAAAGGTGTGTGAACAGCTGATTCTGAGGAATAAAAATGAACAGACATTGTACGTGTTTGCAACGAGAATGTTGGTTGCAGCAAACCAAGTGAGCTGTTTGTCTTCTTCATAATCCAAAGATTTTTAGCGTCTTAATAACCACAACTGAGTTTTAATATTCTAAACAAAAAAGGAACAAATTCAATATACGCCAAAAGATAGATCGATGGAAGTTTAATTTGAAACATCAGGGCAAATCTTTTATTGTTTTACTCCAACGTGAATGGAGCATTACTAAGTTTACCTTATTAACCCTTATTGTTGTAAAAGATCATCCTCTGTCTAGTTAACAAAAAGAGATCTTTCAATATCCTAAGATCTTAAATAAGGTTCTTTATTTGGTGTGACCGACTCTGTCTGCGCAGTGGAGATAGTAACATTCTTAATGCACTTTAAATGTTTCTAGTCAGCTGTCTGAAAGACAGTCACTGCACTCCAGGCTAGATCCCATAAAGTACACATTAGTGACAACAGAACAATTGCTTTTAAATTAGAGAATCTAGCCATCACATGCCAGCTGACTGAATACAACTATTGTGTAATAATTCTTGGCACAGAGCCCACGAACCTGTTATTGATAATAATTAGTGACACTGTTTCCTGCTCTGAACTGATTGCACTCTTCTCGGAAATGGATGTGAAGAGTTTTACCTTTCTCTAAATTGTTTCATTTATTGTATTCTAGCCCAGCATCATTTTATGATGTTTGCTAAAATAGATCCAGTACTTTCCTCATCAGTCTGTATGCAGTGATATAACTCAAGTAACTCCACTGCAAACCAAATACTGCATTAGATTTCTAGTTTGGTGCTTAAAGAAATTCCCAACTAGATGAGAGGATTAATCTGTACAATTTAAGCCAGGAACATTAGTAAAGTGTGAGGTAAGAGCTACATTTCATTGCACCCAGTTCCAAAATTCCAGTATAACAAGCATGGGGCTGGATGAACACAGCAGGTCAAGCAGCATCATAGGAGCAGGAAAACTTGACGTTTCGGGCCTAAACCCTTCATCAGAAAACCCTTCTGATGAAG
>JAHRHZ010000004.1:31327650-31411380 GCA_024137785.1 Ginglymostoma cirratum
TTCCTGCTCCTCTGATGCTGCTTGGCCTGCTGTGTTCATCCAGCTCTACACCTTGTTATCACTGAAACAAGTTATTGGGTGTCACAATATTCATATATATTACATTTCCTGGTTGAGCTATTAATTCTGATCTGATGAATGTCTGGTTTGCAGGATGTCTTCTTGTCTTTCTACACTGTTTTATTTTTACATCTCAGGCAAAGGCAAATCAAAATGTAAATACCATCAGTGCACTGAAATAATACACTACCCCTCAAGACTGAGAATGTTACTGCTCTCAATTTATAAACTGAAAAAGGTCATTTATGGTTTTCAAAGCTCATGCTTAAGGAGTGCTTAACCATTTCCTGATCAACGCAGCGCTACAAAATACTAGAAAGTTGTTTTCCCTTGTGAGAGAGTCTAGGATGAAAGGGGATAAGCTCAGAGTAAGCAATTACCCATTTAACACAGAGACGGAAAGGAATTTCTTCTCTCAGAGGGTTGCGAATTGGATATGGAATTCTTTACCACAGATGGCTATCAAGGCTGCATCATTAAATATATTCAAGGCTGTGATAGACAGATTTTTAATTAGTAAGGGAATCATAGGTTATGAAGAAAAAGCACAAAAGTGGAGGATTAACAAATCAGCCATGATTACATCAAACGGCAGGGCAGACTCAGTGGGGTGAATGGTGATTTATGCACCTATGTCTACTGGACTTGAGAGCGCATTGGGCCCTTGAGCATCAGGTAGATGAACTGTTCAGTTGGTTGTACATTCTTTCTGATGCCCCAACATCCTCTCTCTGTTCCCGATTAAATTTCTCGTTGTATTCAGTAGCTTTCTTATTATGGTCGGCCTTAAGCCATGATTCAATTGGTTTGTTTGACCCCTTCAAGGGTAATTTGAGGACATCATTACGGTGTACAATCTTCCAGGAGTCACTTTCCCCAACTGACTTCTTAGTGAAGCTTTTCTTTTGGGTATTAGTGTCAGGCATACCTGTCTCATCCAGTGAAGCTGCTTTTCAGTGATTAGCATATCAATGCTAGGCATGTTAGCTGAGAAGACAGTTCTGTTGTTAGACCATATTTCTTGTCACTGGATTTACAGCACAGACACCTCCAGTGTTATGAGGTGCGCACTGTAGTTTTTCCAAGTCTCCAAAGCACATAAGTCAGGGCTTTCCAAATTGAGGTTGAGACCCCAAATGGGGTTTGCAAGCTGAAATTTTGGTATTGTGATCTTTGAGGCAGCTAAGGCTCCAATGGAGGTCTGACTGGGTTATAACAGCTATGCTCCCTCTCAAACAGGCACCCGCCCTCTCATTTTTTACTGAGGAACCATGACAACTTTCAAGTCACGCGATGGGATCACAGTGGGAAAATGTTCAGGACACACTGATATAAATTCATAGTGATAAGGACTATCATGCCAAAGCTGGAAATCCATTGTGATCTACAAGGTATTTAAGTACAGTAGCGACAAGGTAATTTTTGTGAACATACAATCACATCCATTACTTTCCTTTTCATAAGTTCTTTGGAAATTTCTCCACATCTTCATAAACGCCTCTCATATTATTTAGAAAACTTCTGTCAAATTTTCTCTCACTAACAATCAGTTTTCTGTAGTCACATACTTCTTCTCTCCGTACGGACTTATCTTCTTTGTTTCTTTAAACATTTTCCAAAAGTGTCTAAGACTTACATGAACCATCAGTATCATTCCCTTAGATGCAAGTGCTATGTGTTTGCCTACCTTGCAAATAAATGCAGGCCAGATTTTAACTTTGCATTCTGCATCTGCAATCCAGAAGTTTTTTTTTTAATTCATTCATGGGACGTGAGAGTCGCTGGCCGGCCAACACTTATGGCCTATCACTAGTTGCTATTGAGGTGGTGGTGGTGAGCTGCGTTCTCGGGCTGCTGCAGTCCATCTGCTATGAGTTGATTCACAATGCCATTTGCGAGAAAATTCCAGGATTTTGACCCAGGGAAGTGAAGGAACGGCGATTTATTTCCAAGTCAGGATGGTGAGTGGCTTGGAGGGCAACTTGGACATGGTGGTTTTCTCATGTATCCGCTGCCCTTGTCCATGGAAGTGGTTGTGGGTTTTGGAATTTGCTTGCTGAGGATCTTTGGTGAATATCTGTAGTGCATCTTGTGGATAGTACACATTACGGCTAAAGAACATTTGTGGTGGAGGGAGTGGACACTGTAGATGTGGTGCCAATCAAGCAGGCTGCTTTGTTCTGAATGGTGTCAAGTTTCTTGAGTGTTTTTGGAGCTACACCCATACAGGCAAGTGGGGAGTATTCCATTCAAATTCTGACATGTAGATGGTGCACAAGCTTTTGGAGTCAAGAGGTTAGTTAATTGCTGCAGTTTTCCTAGACTCTGACCTGCCCTTGTAGTCACTGTGTTTATGTTGAGTCCAGCTGAGTTTCTGGTCAATCGTCACCAACAATTTTGATAGTAGGGGATTCAGTGATGGTAACACCATTGAATGTCAAGATGCTGATTAGATTGTCTCTGGAGAGAAAGCAAGCTAATGGTTCAAGAGATAACAAGGTGTAGAGCTGGATGAACACAGCAGGCCAGGCAGCATTCAAGGAGCAGGAAAGCTGACGTTTCGGGCCTAGACCTTTCTTCGGAAAATGTTTCAAGTCTAGACGAGTCTGATGAAGAATCATCTAGGCTTGAAACGTTAGCTTGCTTTCCCTCCATGCATGCTGCCTGATACGCTGTGATCTCCAGCATTTTTTGCTTTCAGTTCAGATTCTAGCATCTGCAGTAATTTTCTCCAACATTAGATTGTCTCTTATTGGAAATAGTCATTGCTTGGTATCTGTGTGACACGAACGTTAATTGCCACTTATCAGTCCAAGCCTGCATATTGTCCAGATCTTGTTTCATTTGAACATGGAGCTGACTGACCCCCAACAACCACAACCATCTTCCTACGTGTCAGGTATGACTCCAACCAGCGGAGAGTTTGCCCCCTGATACCTATTGATTCCAGTTTTACTAGGTTCCTTGATTGCACACTCGGTCGAATGCAGCCTTGAAGTCAAAGGCTGCCACTCTCACTTCACATCTGGAATTCAGCTCTTTTGTCCATGCTTGAACCAGGGCTGTAATGAGATCAGGAGTTGAGTGCCCCTGGCAGAACCCAAACTGGGCGTCACTGAGCAGATTTTTGCTGAGCAGGTGATAGCACTGTTGATCACATGCTCCATCATCTTACTGGTGATCAAGAGTAGACTGAGGAGCGGTAATTGGTTAGGTTAGATTTGTCCTGCTCTTTAAGCGCAGGACATACCTGGGTGATTTCCACATTGTCGGGTAGATGCCAGTGTTGTAACCGTACTGGAACAGCTTGGCTAGGGGAACAGCAAAATCTGGAAAATAAGTCTTCAGTACTCAGGCTGGAATGTTCTCAGGCAACACTGCAGAATCCATTGGCTTTATCCATTTCTTAATATCACATGGAGTGAATCAAATTGTTTGAAGATGGTATCTGTAATGCTGGGACCACTGGAGGAGGCCACAATGGATCACCCACTCGGCACCTCTGACTGAATATTGCTGCAAAAGTTTCAGCTTTATCTTTTGCACTATTGTGTTGGGTTCTTCAATCATTGAGGATGGGGATATTTGTGGAGCCTCCTCCTCCACCATTGATCTGTCTAATTATCCACCAGCATTCCCAACGGGATGTGGCAGAACCGCACAGCTTAGATGTGATCCTTTGTTTGTGGGATTGTTTAGTCTATCATTAGCTGCTTTTGCTGTTTGGAATGCAAGCAGTCCTGTTTGGTGGCCTTACCAGGTTGACACCTTGTTTTTATGTATGCCAGGTGCTGCTCCTGGCATGCCCTCCCACAATCTCCTTTAAACCAAGGTTGATCCCCTGGCTTGATGGCAATGGTTGAGTGAGGATATGCTGGGCTATAAGGTTACAGACTGTGCTGGAGATCCATTACGCTGCTCTTGATGGCCCACAGTGCCTCATGGATGTCCTGTTTTGAGTTTCTAGGTCTGTTCGAAGTCTCTCCCATTTAGCACAGCGATAGTGCCACACAACACAATACACAGTATTCTCAATATGAAGACGGGACTTCATCTCCAAAAGGACTGTGAGATGGTCACTCTTATCGATACTGTCATAGACAGATGTATCTGCAGCAGGCAGATTGGTGAGGCTGAGGACATAAAAATGATGCAAATATGTTTTTCTGACAATGCTTTCATGGTCATCAGCAGAATCTTAATTCCGGATTTTTTAAATTGAATTCATTTTATTGAATTTTATTGATTCTAACCCAGTCCCAGAACATTAGCAGAGTTTTTTTCATTAATAGTCTAGTAATAATACTACCAAGGCCATCACCTGCCCATAAGTAAACACTGTTACATTTCTGTGTCAAGAGATAACAAGGTGTGGGGCTGGATGAACACAGCAGGCCAGGCAGCATCATAGGAGCAGGAAAGCTTGACGTTTCAGGCTTAGACCCTTCATCTGTCACATTTTTCTTTATTTTCACATTTAGTAACAAATAAATTCAGTATTTTATTAAGAAAGGCTGGTTAAGTTGGCTCCTTTTCAAACATCAACCTCATTTGGTCTGGGAGAAAGGCATGTTAGAAGGGAGGGATCCTGATTAAATCAACTTTGTTACTACTGACCAAGGCAGCATGTAAATAAAGCAGTGGAGCCAGTTTCGATTGTCGGAAAAATACATTTGGTTCACCAATGTCCATCAGGGAAGGAAATCTGTGACCCTTTCCTGATCTAGCCTACACAAGACCCTCAACCCACAGTGATGTGGTTGACTCTCAACTGCCCTCTTAAATGGCATTCTCATCCAGGAGGAAAGGAAGTATCGCTGGCATTGGAGAGAATCAGGAGGAGTTTACAAGAATGATCCCAAGGATGACGAGCTTGTCATATGAGGGACATTTGAGGACTCTGGGTCCGTACTCAATGGAGCTTAGAAGGATGAGGGGGATATCTGACTGAAACTTACAGAATACTGAGAGTCCTGGATACAGCAGACATGGAGAAGATGGTTCTACAAGTAGAAAAGACTAGGACCCAATGGCGCAGCCCCAGAGTGAAGTGACGACCATTTAGTCTTTAGATGAGGAGGAAGTTCTTCAGCCAGAGGGTGGTGAATCTGTAGAACTCATTGCCGCAGAGGCCTGTCGAGGCCAAGTCACTGAATGCATTTAAGACAGAGATAGTTTCTACAAAGGAGATCAAGGGGTACCAGAAGGCAAGAGAGTGGGGTTGAGAAACAAATCAGCCGCGATCAAATGGTGGAGCAGACTCTATGGACTGAATGGTCTCATTCTGCTCCTATATCTTATGGCTTTACAGGTTAAGTAACACAGCTGACTGAATCTATCATTATCTTCTTCTTCCCTGCCTGTTAATAATATTTATTTCCCATTCAATATAATTTACTCCAACTTTCTTCCTAGATTACCTCAAATGTCTTTGTTTCCTCAATCTTGACATTTTGTAATGGGAAGTATTTAATTTTTTTAATGGTATTTGAATAACTTAAGGCTTTCTCCATTACCCAGTTCGCCAAAAACTATGCAACAAGGATGCAAAAATTGGACTGCAGGGTCAGTCACTTTGATGAATCACAGTAGCAAAAGGGCTGACAAGGAATAAAAGACACATCACCAGTTCACACACCTGAATCACACTCCATGATGAAACTACTCAATGGAAAGTGCTACGGTTAATATGTTAATTGCTTGGACAATTATTATTTTACAAAGCAATTGTCACCTGTGTTTAACCCTCACATTATTACCTTACATTTCTTAAAAATAAATGTCTTGGTCCCTCAGCACAAATTTTTGACCCAAGACATTTTGTGCCTCACCAGATAAAAGCAACAATTTTTGCATGCAGCTAATTCCAGGAAATTGCGAGCTGTACAAGCCTGAATTTAATAGCTAACATCACCGGCATAATTGAATTTATTTTGATTATTATTATCAGGCATCAATGTTGTGATTTCCTGGGAAGTAGATGTACAGCTGAAAGATTGGAGTAGAAAGAAAATGGATTCAATTTATGGGACATTGACACCAGTACTGGGACAGAAATGAGGCACACAGCTAGAATTCAGGATTTTGACTCAACAACAGTGAAGGAATGCTGATATATTTCCAAGTCAAGATGATGAATTGCATGGAGGGGAACTTGCAGCTGAAAGGAAGATCTCAGCAGAAAGGATAAACGGTACTGTAGTAAGGACTTCAACACAAGGAAGGCGCAGGGCAATGTCCATAAGTTAATAACAGTAATTGAGATAAAAGCAAAAGACCCCACAAGCAAAGATCAGAGTATAAAAGTAGCAAAGATAGCAAGTTCACCTTGAACAGCAAAGATTATAGGATATAATATGAAACACTCATTAAAACTGAAGCGAAACAAAAATATGTCCAATACATCTGCAAATCAAGTTCAATCAATTAAAAATTCTATGAAAAACACAAAACATACATATATAATCGACAGGGTGGGGACAGTTCTTCAAATGGAAATGGATGTCACATTAGAAATGAAACAAATTAGTCAGTAGCTCAAAATCAGTGATAGCCAATGACTAGCAGCATGGCTATGTTTAGTCATCTGGTCCACGAGGAAAGAGGTGTTGTTCCAAGAGACTGCTGATGTTAGCAGAGGCCTGTTGCAAAAGCCTGAGCCTCCAGGGACACAGGTCCTTATACCTGTGATCACTCCTGGCCAGATCTGATTTGCACCACCACCACCCCATTTCCACACCCCTAGACCCAAAACTCCTGTTTCTCCTTGCCACTACCTCCAGATCCAACTCGCCCCAGACCTGTGCTTCCATGTTCCCACCTGCATTTTCTCAACCTGACCCATCCCTGACCTAACCAAGCACCCCAGTAACATCCCACCCCCAACCAAATAACCGTAGCCGATCACTAAACACATCTACCATCCAATTTATCTAGACCCCACCTGTACCACCCTGCTACCTTTCCTCCCTTGCCTCAGAACTCACCAGGCCTCACTGCCACTTTACCTCTTTACCTCACTCCTTATCCCTTTGGCCACTTAACTGACTCAACATTATTTTAGTAACACATTGAGAAGTTGTTTATATGCCTCTCAGCTCTTCAGTATGCCAGCAGAATGAATTAACTTTCCAGAAGATAGTAGATACAGCTTAAACTAATAGGGATATGGCTTGGCTTCCCCCTACTGTCCAACTCTAAGAGGATTCAGCTGGACTGGATTCCTCTTTCATGCCAGCTCCTCATAGCCCTCAGCTCTACAATATATTTCAAAGATCGGTCTAGATCCTCTTTAAATGATTTTGGTGACCTAGTCTCCACAACTCTCTGGGTTAACGAATTCCAAACATTCAACTACCCTCTGAGAAATCCCTTTACATCTCAGTTTTAAATGAATGTTCCTTATTCTGTAAAATGTCTCATCATTTGAGATTTTACCATTCGTGAAAACATCTTCTCAACATCTACCCTGTCAAGTGACCCCAGAATCCTCTATGTTTCAATAAGATCACCATCAGTCTTCTGAATTCTGGGATAACAAGGTGTGGAGCTGGATGAACACAGCAGGCCAAGCAGCATCAGATGCTGCTTGGCCTGCTGTGTTCATCCAGATAACACCTTGTTATCTCGGATTCTCCAGCATCTGCAGTACCTATTATCTCTGATACAGTCTTCTGAATTCTATTCATTTTCACCAGGAAACAGAGACAGCATGCCTTGCCCAGATAACAAGGAGCACTGCTGCTTCCACCTGGTTTTGAATTGTTTACTTTTCCCATGTTAAGCGAACAGGATAGCCGCACTACAGGAACACAATACTCTTCTAAATTCCAAAGGCCTAATCAGTTCAACTGTTCTTGATAAGTTTACCCTTGCATCCCAGGAATCTGCCAAGCAAATCCCTTTGGAACACCCTGTAATGCCAGTATATCCTTTCTTTTAAATATAGGGGCCAAAACTGTCCATAGTACTCCAGCTGTGGTTTCACAGTCGTAACAAAACTTGTTTGTTTGTAAACTTCAATCCTTTAGCAAATAAAAGCCTAAATTCCACTAATTACTTGCTGTTAAAGGCACTATGTAAATACGTCCTGCTGTTGTTGTTGAAGTATTCAAAGAAGCACAATACAAAACCCTTCCATATGCCAAAAGACAACAGTTTCATTTGTGTTGTTAAGTAACCATGGTCACAAATTAGGGAAGAGACAGGAAAAAGATTACACCGAAAATAAGGAGCAGTGGAAATCCAGCAATGGGATAGCATGAGGAACAAGATTCTGCTGAGAATGTTGGAGCAGCTAATATCCACATTAATAATCAGAACCTCAAAAGGTAATAATCTCTGGAATACCACCTGAGACACACAAATTGGCATGGAGGTAAACAGATCACAGATTTGAAGGTGAGGTTAAAATTGATTCAGAGATAGTAGGAACTGCCAATGCTGGAGAATTTGAGATAACAAGGTATAGAGCTGGACAAACACAGCAGGCCAAGCAGCATCAGAGGAGCAGGAAAGCTGACGCTTCTGGTCTGGACCCTTTTTCAGAGTTGTGTGTGGCGTGGGAAACACGTGATTCCTGGGACACCTGGACCAATACTGGGGAGTAACGGAGTTATTGCCATTTAACCTGGCTGAGAGCAAAATCCTGGCACATCAAAAAATTAGGATGGTTGATAGGACTTTGAACTGAATGGTGGGTAAGGTTCAGAGAAGGGAGGTCATAAATAGAAACAGAAACTCCAGAGACGTAGCAAGTTGGAGAAAGATAAGCAAAGTGTGATAGGAAGGGGAAATTTCAGCATAGTGCATTGGAGAATAAAGTGATAAAACTGATAAAGAGCAGAATTAAAGGTACTTTAACGGAATGCACAAAACATTGAAAGATACATGGATAGCATACATACAGATAGAAGGATTTGACCTAAAGCCACTGCACAAGGATAGTTATGTGGTGGCAAAGGTTGGGAAATAGACATTTCACATACCCATCATTTTGAAGTGACAGACAAAAGTAGAAAAGGATAACCAAGGATGACATAAATAAGATCAGGAGCTCAATGGTAATGCAGCAAGTAGTCATTCAGATTAATTGATCATTCTACTATGGATTGATACGAGGGGGAATAATTTGAACTGGTGTGTGGAAGGAGCAATAAAACTGAATTGATAATAAACTCTATCCATGAAGTAAGGCATCTCAATAATCCAACTGGCTTGGATCCAGATTTAGTAGCAGAGAATAGTTGCCTAAAGGGGAAGGTTGGAAACTAAGTCAAACACAGAAAATGCTGCAGAAACTCAGCAGATCTGGCAGTATCTGCAGAAAGAGAAACAGACTTACTGCTTTGGGTCTGGTATGACTTCTTTTGGATATGAAATATACAAAGAGGAAAAAGGGTAAGTATCTTTAAACGAGATCAGCAGTTCGCTCATCCATCTTCTTGGGTTAAAAATCCTTCTAAAGAATGCAGGAATAAGTTACAATGAGTACACTAAACTTACAAAAGAGATCAGCAATAAATGTGATATATGTAAAACATACAGGACACTTTCACAGTCCACGGTGAATCTCCCATTAGTGAAAACTTTATCGAAGTTGTACCAAGGAACTCCAAAATATGGGATGAGGAAAATGTCATTCTAATCCTTCATAGATATAGCAACTAGATTAAGTCAGTCTGCCAAACATAGAGTAAAGAGAATAGAGTAATAGTCGACAAGATAATGGAGAAATGGATCGGGAATTAATTGTGGGCATCAGCTGAATTCTAAGCTGACAATGAGGGGCATTTGCCAATAATGAATTGAGGGATGTGTGTGATAAATTGTGTGGTAATGAACACATCAACAGAAAGTCTCTTTAGTCACAGAGTGTGTGAAGGAACTCACATGGTGACAGGTGAAAACCTAATCCAAGTGGGCCATCCAACTTGTACACTTGGCATGGGGAGTCCATATGAAGAACTCACTGCAAATTGTTGTGGGCTACAGTCCATTTATAGTGGAAGGAAACCAAAAATTCTTTGAGTAATGAGTGATCATTCATCGGTTTGGGAGGGGACTGCAATGAACTCCACTTTTTCCAAGCACTGAAATGACCTGCATTCAGGGAGGAAGGCATTCATTAAAGCTACAGCGAAAATTCAGTGAGCTATTTGGCATTTTACAAGCACATCGGAAATAAATTTTAATCTAGAGACACGGCACATGAAAAATTCAATGGCAGATAGAATGGAAACATAATTACAGGAAACAATGGGGAAATAATAATAGCAACCAAACTGTTAAGGTACATTTCTCAATGTTAGATGGCACTGATTACATACTTAGAAAATCTGAACAAGTCTTAGTAAGTGATGAGGGACCTTTCACTTCCCACAAGGGCTTGATCAGGGGGAATTGGGATGATGAGTAATAGAGTTGTACAGCATGGAAACAGACCCTTTCGTCCATGCTGACCAGTTATCATACAGTCATAGAATCCCGACAGTGTGGAAACAGGCCATTCGGCCCAACAAGTCCACACCACCCCTCTGAAGAGCATCCCACCCAGACTCATTCCCCTAATTTCCCATTTCTAACCCACCTAACCTAAACATCCCTAAACACTATGGGCAATTCAGCATGCCCAATCCACCCACCCTACACACCTTTGGACTGTGGGAGGAAACCAGATGACCCGGAGAAAACCCACGCAGACACAGGGAGAATGTGCAAACTCCACACAGTCAGTCACCTGCGGCTAGGATCGAACCCGGGTCCTTGGTGCTGTGAGGCAGCAGTGCTAACCACTGATCCACTTCCAGTATCCAGCATTTTTACCAGGATGTAGCCGGATATGGAAGGTTTGAGTTATAAGGAAAGGCTGGGACTTTTTCACTGGAACGTAGGAGGTTAAAAGATGACCTGAAAGAAGTTTATAAAATAATGAGGGGTATAGATAGAGTCGATAGTAGTTATCATTTCCCTAAAATGGGGAATTTCAAGGCAAGGGGGTACATTTTTAAGGTGAAAGGAGAGTGATTTAAAAAAAAAGACATAAAATGTAGATTTGTTTACAGAGAGGGTGGAATGAACTTCCTGAGGAAGTGGTGAATGCAGGTACAATTATAACATTTAAAAGACATTTGGATGGATAAATGAATAAGAAAGGTTTGGAAGGATATGGGCCCGGAGCAGGCAGGTAGGATTAGTTTAGTTTAGGATTATGCTCCTCATGGATTGGTTGGACCGAAGGGTATGTTTCCGAGCTGTATGACTCTATTTGGCCCATATTCCTATTTATGTATCCATCCACATGCCTTTTAAATGTTGTAATTGTACCAGCTTCCAACACTTCCTCTGGCAGCTCATTCTATACACACACCATCCTCTGCGTGAAAAAGTTGCCCCTTAGATCCTTTTTTAATCTTTTCCTTCTCACCTTAAACTTATGGCCTCTAGTTTTGAACTCCTCTACCCTGGGAAAAAGACCATGGCTATTAACTCTATCCATGCCCCTCATGATTTTATAAACCTCTATAAGGTCATCCCTCAGCCTCCGATGTTCCAGGGAAATCAGCCCCAGCCTATCCAGCCTTTCCCTGTAGCTCAAACCCTCCAACTCTGGCAACATCCTTGTAAGTCTTTTCTGAACCCTTTCAAGTTTAACAACATCCTTCCTATGGCAGGGAGACCAGAAGTGAATGCTGTATTCCAAAATTGGACTTACCAATGTCCTATACAGCTGCAACATGACATCCCAATTCCTATGCTTAATGCACTGACCAATTAAGACAAGTGTACCAAATGCCTTCTTCACTAGCCTGCCTACCTACGATTCCACCTTCAAGGAACCACGAACCTGCACTGCAAGTTCTTTTTGTTCGGTAACACTCCTCAGGACCTTACCAATAGCTGTATAAGTCCTGCCCTGATTTGCCGTACCAAAATGTAGCATCTCACATTTACCTAGATTAAACTTCATCTGCCACTCCTCAGCCCATATGATCGAGATTTCGTTGTACTCTCAAGATAACCTTCTTCACTGTCCACTACCCCACCAATTTTGGTGTCACATGCAAACTTATTATCTAATCCTCCTATGTTCACAACCAAATCATTTATATAGATGGTAGGATTTCTAACATATATTTTCCCAGTCAATCAAGTGGCCACCCTTCCCACTGCTTACACAGAGTTCAAGAGCGGAATGCCATGTCCAAAACTTGAATGCTAGACCAATGAACATTGCTATGAGACGCTAAGGTAGGTTGGGAAATTAAAATGCATGGATCTAATGGTAAAAATGAAAACATGAATAAATACTCCACAATTCTCACCAAAAAAATGTTCTGACGAGAAATAAAAGTTCAGCCAGTCAAGTAATTGATCTGTGGCAATATGAAGCGATTAAGGAAGTATTAATTTGAAAGAAAAAGCTTATGAGGTTATCGACAACCTGGTGATTCGAACAGCTTTGGAAATGAGCTATGGATGACCAAAAAATAAATAAAGGGGAGAAAGTTGGAGAATAAGAGTAAACTAGCAACAAATATAAAAGTAGACTGTAAGGGTTTCCAAAGGTATATAAAAAAAACTGCAAGATAAACATTGTGCCTCCGATGTAAATCCAAGATAAATCATTATGGGAAATAAGGAAATGACAGATGTGAAATATTTTTATCATTCTCCACAGTAGATGACATTAACAAATATTAAAAACAAAAGGTCTAGTGATATTTCTCTTTTTCGTTCATGGCCATGCAGCTGTCACTCACAAGGCCATATTTCATTGCTCATCCTTGATTGCCTTTGAGATGCTGATGATGACTCCTGAAGTCTTTCTTACATAAAGTTGCCAGCCAATCAGAGACTGCCAGATCATTTCAATGGCAGGTCCCCACCCCCAGGAGGTGGTTGCTACTGTCAGAATGACAACCACACTACACCGGCTTATCATCCATGTCGCCTAGTGACCCCTGCCAGCCACTGGGCAATACCAGTACCAACAGGATGGGATCATTTAAGTGCCTATTAAGAGCTTGAATTGGTGGAAAGATGGGAATACCATCCATTGGTCCACCCACCAACCTCACACCCAATTAAATGCCATCCCTGTCACCAAGTGTACCATTGGATAGGGCAGAAGATTCAACCCTCAATACCAATACTTCAACTTCACTGAGATAAATAAGCAAAACATCTCCAAGGATAACAGACTCTTTGAACCAAAAGATTAGTTATTTGCTCGAGTAAATAACAAATTTGTGTTTGTGCCAATAAATTAGGTCTGCTGATTAAATTAGAATTATGAAATTGACAAAACTTGAAAATAAAACTGGGTCATGCTTATTGCTGAAAACATTCAAGTTGTTGCTCGATGCTATAAAACAGCTCACTTGTTGTACATGTTAACTTTAATATTTCAACTGGAAGGCATAATATATGGGAATTTTAATAATAATGATTAAAGCACAGAAGAAATCTGTCAAATCCAGGTTAAACTGTCAGGATAGGCAATTACAACTGCTTACTTTATTTTGCAATGCTCTGAAATATAAACTCAAAGGCTAGTATTTTATGATTTTAAAAAAATCACTCACAATCTGGAATACTTCAATACCTGGAGTCAATATCCTGCTCTTGCAAAAAACAGACTTACTCTCAATGGGATCCTGTAACTTTGGATGCAGCAAAGCTCTTGGAGTACCATGATAGAGACTCAATCTGGAGTTTTCAGAAAAGGAAAAAAGAAGACTGTTAACTTTTTCTTATTTTATTAGATTGAGCACCAGCTATTGGGTACAGCTTTATTAAACTTGTATTGGAAAGAATGTGATGAAATAAAGTCCAATTCCAGATGGTATTGATAAACACTACAAGACAATAGCCACCCATGGCAGGCTCCAATTCTGGTATTAAAGAACTTTGAAATAGACCTGTAACTAAATGGAGGCTGCAAACCATCATGAACACAGCAATAAGGGGCTGAACAAAGAGGAGACAAATGCCATATTTCCCACAGGAATACAAGAATTAAATCAGATCGACTCAATCTGGATTAGCTGACTTTTTTCAGTCTTGCCTTGGAGGCACAATAGATTAATATATGATGGTGAAATGGTGGCGTTTTCAATGTTCCTGTCTGCCTATCTTTTGCAATCTGCCTGCCAATTTCAAGTCAATTTCATACACAGGCGGGGGATGGGAAATGAAATAAGTCACTCCTTTTCTAGACAGGTTTAGGAGTTCAATTATTGTGAATAGATTTCTGTGGAAAAAAGAGCGAATTTTAAAGGAGATGCAAATTACTGTTCAGCCTTAAATGTCTGAAAGAAAGTCACTCTGCACATTTTTATATTAACATAAAAATATTCATCAGAAAAAGAATTCAAAATAAACAATTGGTGAATGGAATTTACCATGGACTGCAGTTTCAAAATGGCATAAACAGGTTTTCATCAATAATGCAGAACAAGTTTAGTAAAGATGTAAAAGCATATTCGTCTTTTTTTTGCTAAAAGTCATATCCCATACTGTTCTTACAATTATGCTTTCTCTCCCTGGAGTTGACGTATCTAAAACACCTACAGAGTTCTATGCCAGCACATGACAATCACTCGTTCACTAAATTAGGTGAAGGAAACCATTCGTAAGATATCTGCAAATCATCTAATAGTTACTGTGAGCATGGTCAATAAAGTGAGATGGATTTAACAGTTAATAAATACAGTTCAAATGGAGCATTTTAAAATAGAGATGCTTTAGCAACGTGAGTTAGAAATAATTTATGAGAAACCGGGAAGGTTGATCAGTGTTAGGCCAGTGTTACTGATGACATCAGTTTTTTAAGCATTCAAACCAGAGAATTATTAGATAGCTTGAGGCCAGATTTTCAATAAATCAAAACTGATAAATTGACTTCCAAGTAACAGATCAAAGTTAACCACTGATGGTAATAGGCAATAACTAACCTTACTTATGTCAAGTCAGAGATTACTTTATTAACATTCTAACACTCAAAAATTCCAATAAGCTATATAAATTTAAACGTTCTTTAAAATTGATATTGGTGCACTGTGTTTTATCCCATTGAAGCCATGATTTGAATCTAATTCCTGCACTTCGTAATACGATCTCAATCCATAATGTAATTAAGTGAGACAAAAGAAGGAGGCATACATATTAATGAGGCAGCACTTATGTTCTAACCAGATTCAAAGCCAGAATTACAAGATCTTTCAAAATCCACGAGAAAAAGAACAGTATGCTACCAGTTTAGGCATTCAATGCATCCTATCAGACAATTGGATTTTTGAATTTTTATGGTTATTCAAAAATTAGATTATCAGATTTTTATAAAGTCAAAAGTAGAAAATGACATTGAAATACATAACATGATTACATTTTAAACATATTCAGGGAAAAATCAATACATCCATGTTACAAGCTCCCTCAGTAGCTTTCTGAATAAAGCACTAGCCAGTGTAGCACTAGACCCGACAGACCAGAAGATCCCAGACTTCACTAGTTAGGATTTTTGAAATGTTTAGTACCACAAGGTCAGGTAGGGCGGAGGATTTTCACTCACAATGCTCTCCAACAGGAAGTACACACTCAAATTGAAAAGGGTTCAGAAAAGATTTACAAGGATGTTGCCAGGAATGAAGGGTTTAAATTATAAAGATAGGCTGGGACCTCTTTCACTGGACCGTCAGAGTTTGAGGTGTGACCTTATAGAAATTTATAAAATCATGAGGGACATAGATAAGGTGAATAGCAAGGTTCTTTTCCCAAGGGTGGGGCAGTCCAAAAGTGGAGGCATATTTTTAAGAGAAAAAAAGATTTAAAAAGGACATGAAGGGCAACTTTTTTAACGCAGAGAGTGGTTCATATGTGGAATAAACTGCCGGAGGAAGTGGTAGATGCAAGAACAGTTACAACATTTAAAAGACATTTGGACAGGTACATAAACAGGAAAGGTTTGGCCCCCTGACAGTCAGTGGGAAATTGAGAAGCAAATATGTAAGGAGGTCTCGGATATCTGTAAGAATAATAGGATTGTAATGGTAGGGGGTTTTAACTTTCCAAACATAGACTGGGACTGTCATAGTGTTAAGGGTTTGAATGGGGAGGAATTTTTTCAGTGTGTACAGCACAACTTTTTTATTCAATACATGGATGTACCCACTAGAGAAGAAGCAATACTTGACCTTCTGTTGGGAAATAAGGCAGGGCAAGTGACTGAGGTATCAATGGCAGAGCACTTGAGGGCAAGTGATCACAATTCTACTAGTTTTAAAATATGATGTGGAGGCACCGGTGTTGGACTGGGTGGACAAGGTCAGAAATCACACGGCACCAGATTATAGTCCAACAGGTTTATTTGAAAACACAAGCTTTCGGAGTCTTAGTCCTTCTTCAGATGTTAGTGAGAGAGGTAGTATCAGAAATTATAAGTAAAAGATCAAAGGTTCACACTATTGATGAGGATGTACTAAACAAATCTAGGATGCTGTTAAATCTTTAATCAGTTAGAAGGTTTTAATTGATCAATATGTATATGTAAATCCCTTAATTCCTTTCAAGTCACGGTCCTGAGAGAACTAAAGGTTTTATCAGTGTAAAGAAGAGGTGACACTTTAGATCAGACAATGCATGTTGGGTGTGAAACCTTGTTTAGAATCTGTTCGTGTTTTAGTTTGGAGTCAGACTGGTTTCATTTCTGAAGTAGGAATTTATAAAACACCAATTGACTGGCTGTCTATAAACTGTGTGAACAAAATAAAATGTATCTGCAAATATAAATGCACCCCACAGATATGTGTGTGTGTGTGTGTGCGTGTGCGTGTGCGTGTGCGCGCACGCGCACGCAAAGGATAGATCTGACCAAAAAAGTTAAAATGGATAGATAGAAAGTTTCAAAAGTTGATTGGGGGAAGCTATTAGCAGGTACAGGGACCATTGGGAAGTGGGAGGCCTTAAAAATGAGATAATGAGAGATCAGAGACAGTATGTTCCTGTTAGTGCAAAAGGGAAAGCTAGGAGGTGTAGGGAAGGCTGGATGATGAAAGAAATTGAGGCTCTGGGCAAGAAAAAGGAGGCAAATGTCAGGCTTAGACAGCAGGGATCAAGTGAATCCCTAGATGAGTATAAGGGCAGTGGGAGTATACTTAAGAAAGAAATCAGGAGGCAAAAAGGGGACATGAGCTAGCTTTGGCAAATAGAATTAAGAAGAATCCAAAGAGATTCTATAAGTACTCTAACAGCAAAAGAGTAACTAGGGAGAGAATAGGGCCCCTGAATGATCAATGTGGCCATCTACGTGTGGAAGCACAGGAGATGGGTGAGGTACTAAACAAATATTTTGTATCAGTATTTACTGTGGAGAAAGACATGGAAGCTAGGGGACTTGGTGAAACAAATAGTGATGTCTTGAAAAGAGTTCATATTGCAGAAGAGGGGTGCTAGAGGTCTTAAAATACATAAAGGTTGATAAATCCCCGGGACCTGAACAGGATCAAGTTCCCAGAACTTTGTGAGAAGCTAGAGAAGGGATTGCTGGGCTGCTTGCTGAGATATTTATATCATCGACAGCCAGTGGTGAGGTGCTGAAAGACTGGAGGTTGCCTGAGGTGCTGCCATTATTTAAGAAAGGCTGTAAGGAAAAGCCAGGGAACTATTTACCAGCGAGTTTTACATCAGTGCTAAGTAAGTTGTTGGATGGGATTCTGAGGGACAGGATTTACATGCATTTGGAAAAACAAGGACGGATCATGAATAGGCAACATTGTGTGTGGGAAATTGTGTCTCATTAACTTGATTCAGTTTTTTTTGAAGAGCAAAGAAGATTAATGAAAGAAGTGTGGCAGATGTTGTCTAAATGGACTTCAAAGCGTTTCACAAAGTTCCAAATGGTAGACTGGTTAGTAAGGTTAGATCACATGGGATCCGGGGGCCATTTCAATACAAAATTGGCTTGAAGGTAGGAGAAGGAGGGTGGTGGCAGAAGGTTTTTTTAGGACTGGAGCCCTAAGACCAGCGGTGTGCCACAAGGATTGGTGCTGGGTCCATTGTTTTTCATCATTTAGTGGTGTAGTGGACACTGAAGAAGATTATCTCAAGAGTATAACGTGATCTTGATCCCATGGGCAAATGGGCCGAGGAGTGGTAGATGGAGTTTAATTTAGATAAATGCGTGGTGTTGCATTTTGGTAAGGCAAATCAGGACAGGACTTATAAAGTTAATGGTAGATCCCTGGGGAATGTTGCCAAAGAGACCCAGGAGTGCAGGTGCACAGTTCCTTGAAAGTAGAGTTGCAGGTAACTAGGGTGGTGAAGAAGGCATTTGGCATGTTTGCCTTCATTGGTCAGTGCATTGAAACCACGAGTTAGGATGTCATGTTGTGGCTGTAGAAGCCATTGGTGAGGCCACTTTTAGAATGCTGTGTACAATTCTGATCACCAGTCTTAGGAAGGATATTGTTAAACTTGTGAGGGTGTAGGAAAGATATGCAAGGTTGTTGCTGGGCCTGGAGGGTTTGAGCTATAAGGAGAGGCTGTATAGACTGGAGTGTTTTCCTCTGGAACATTGGAGGCTGAGGGGTGACCTTGTAGATATTTATAAAATCATGAGGGGCATGGATAGGGTGAATAGACAAGGACTTCTTCCAAGGGTGGGGCATTCAAAACTACAGGGTGTAAGTTTAAGAGGAAAGACTTGAAAAGAATGTAAGAGATAACTTTTCCACACAGAGCATGGTGCATGTATGTATGGAATGAGCTGCTAGAGGTAGAGGCGGGTACAGTTACAATATTTAAAAGGTATCTGGATGGGTCTATGAATAGGAAGGGTTGAGAGGAATATGGGCCAAATGCTGAAAAATGGGATTACATCAGATTGGAATGTCCAGTCGGCACAAACAAGTTGGACCAAAGGGTCTGTTTCCATGCTGTATGACCCTGTGTAAATGCGGGCAAGTGGGACTAGTTTGGTTTGGGAGCACGGATGACGTGGGTTAGTTGGACCAAAGTGTCTGTTTACATGCAATGACTCTACCATCTTCATCTGTGTTGCATCAAGTTCAAAATAGCCTAACTATCACTTTGTGCTTTTGAAATGGAGAAGGTTAAACAGTAACCTAATAAAAATTTCCAGGATGACGAAAATCTTCGAGAGGGTATACAGAATAAGATGTTTTCCACTAGTTTGTAATTTGTAAACAAGATGCCCTTCACTTCTTCCTGTCCCGCAGGCCTGACCAATCCCTCTCCAGTGACATCCTTGTCTGCTTAGCTGAACTCGTCCTCACCCTTTAAAACTTCTCCTTCAATTCCTCCCACTGCCTATAGACAAAGGGGGTGGCCATGGGTACCCACACGGGCCCAAGCTATGCCTGCCTCTTGTGGAACATGTGGAACAATCCCTCTTCCGAAGCTACACTGGCCCTATCCCCCACCTCTTCTTCCGTTATATCGATGTCTGTATTGGCGCCACCTCGTGCTCTCACGAGGAGCTCGAACAGTTCATCCACTTTACTAATACCTTCTTCCCCAACCTTAAGTTCACCTGGACCATCTCCGATACCTCTCTGTTTCCATCTCTGGCAACCACCTGGAAACCAATATCTATTTCAAGCCTACCGACTCCCACAGCTACCTAGAATACACCTCCTCCCACCCACCTTCCTGCAAAAATGCCATCCCCTATTCCCAATTCCTTCGCCTCTGCCGCATCTGCTTCCAAGATGAGGCATTCCATCCCTGGACATCCCAGATGTCCTCGTTTTTCAAGGACCGCAACTTCCACTCCACAGTAGTCGAAAACGCCCTCGACTGCATCTCCCACATTCCCCGCAACTCATCCCTCACACCCCCTCCCCGCAGTAACAACAAAAACAGAATCCCCCTCGTCCTCACGTACAACCCCACCAACCTCCGGATCCAACGCATCATCCTTCGCCACTTCCGCCATCTACAATCTGACCCTACTACCAAGGACATTGTTCCCTCCCCACCCTTATCTGCCTTTCGGAGGGACCGCTCCCTCCGTGACTCCCTTGTCTGCTTCACACTCCCCACCAGCCCCACCACCCCCAGCACTTTTCTCTGCAACCGCAGGAAGTGCTACACCTGCCCCTACACCCCCATCCCAGGCCCCAAGAAAACCTTCCACATTAAACAGATGTTCACCTGCACATCTGCTAATGTGGTATACTGTATCCGCTGTTCCCGATGTGGCCTCCTCTACATCGAGGAAACCAAGCAGAAGCTTGGAGACTGCTCTGTGGAACAGCTATGCTCAGTTCACGACAAACGACTGCACCTCCCAGTCGCGAACCACTTCAACTCCCCCTCCCACTCCTTGGACGACGTGTCCATCCTGGGCCTCCTCCAGTGCCACAACGATGCCACCTGAAGGTTGCAGGAACAGCAAATCATATTCAGCCTGGGAACCCTGCAGCCCAATGGTATCAATGTGGACGTCACGGGCTTCAAAATCTCCCCACCCCCCAACTGCATCCCAAAACCAGCCCAGCTCGTCCCCACCTCCTTGACCTGTCCGTCTTCCCTTGACTGACCTACCCCCATCCTAACTCCCCACCTACACTCACCTTTACTGACTCAATCCCCGCCTCCTTGACCTATCCGTCTCCTCTCCACCTATCTGCTCCTTTATCCATCTTCCATCCAGCACCCCCTCTCTCTCTATTTATGTCAGAATCCCCTTCCCCTCCCCCATTTCTGAAGAAGGGTCCAGACCCAAAACATCAGCTTTCATGCTCCTCTGATGCTGCTTGGCCTGCTGTGTTCAACCAGTTCTACACCTTGTTTTCTCAGATTTAAGGATATTGTTTCGACACAGAAATACACAGCCGAACCAAACATACTGTTTTCAGTAAAATTAAAACCTTCCGAGGCCACCAAAATTGACTCCAATCGTTCCTAACTAGACTTTTGAATAGCCAATCCCATCTTTCGTGAATAATTAATTCTCAACATCAACTTGTAGCTTAAACAAAAGACTTCGTAATTTATTAACAATGCAATAACTTTAATACGATAGAGCAAAATTAAACAACAAAGTAATCTAATCGGTCTGTACTTTAAACCCAAAAACCTTTGTTTCTCACTCCAGTCACACAAAAGACAGACAGAAAAGCAAACAAACACAATTAAAGGGTAAACAAAAGAAAATAATAAAACTGGCCAGATTACTTAAGTGGTTTTCATGATCCATTGTTCCTCATGTACAGATGATGGTTTCTTGGTTGATTTTCTGAAGGTGTCAGTCAGGATCACCTCTTCAGTTCACTCAGATAAAGGCAGTAAAACCTATAACTTAGTTTTCTATTCTCTGAGCTTCCAATAGCTGTTCATGAGAGGTGCATGAGAAAGCTCTCAAAACTTTATGTTATAGTATCAACAGCCAGAATATTCTCTCACAGAACACACAGTCCAAAACCCAATTCAAATTCTGACCACTCTCTGACAGACTGATCATCTCCCCCACCAGATCCCTGTTACCATTTAACATCTGCCAACTGCTTGAGCATAAGGTTTTTCCCAAACTTGCTGGAACCAATTCCCAGGTACTGACTCCATTAGACGACAGCTTATATTATTTGTTTGAACATCATGTTCTTCCCCGGTGATGAAGTGTCTGCAAAATCTTTTGATCAAGAACCACCTGCAATTAAGTTTTAGGCCCAACTTTATGAATAAACAAGAGCTTGTTTCATCCACTTTTCTTTTAACACAAACATAGTCCAAAAGTCATCTTTAGCTCATAGTTCCCAGTTCATAGCTCCAAACTAAAATCAATGTTAAACAAATAAATATAATGAAATATCAGCAAGAGTTCAAACATTATTATCCATGGTACAAAGGGGAGGTATGATTTTTATCACACAGAAGGTTATCACAGCATGTAATATTATGCCACAAATAACTAGTGTGGGAAAGATTATATCATTGTTTAAGTAGCAAAGGGATAAGCTTTTATAAAAAGTACCCATAAAGTATAATGGGGGCAAAGGAATGGGCAAGGAAATGGATTACGTGTACATGGACATGTTTTTTTTTCCCCTAAGTGTCTATACAAGATTGCACACATTCCCTCAGATTAACTTGAATGAACAGGTAGACCACAGGTTGGGGAGGACGAACTGTAAAAGGGTACAATCAAATTCCCTATTTAAAGAGTTGGCAGTAGCACTGGCTACTGAGACAAACTCATTCTGTTTTAAGAATTCTACAAACATGTGAAGGATGGCCAGAGGGGCTGAGATAAAATGGGCTCATTGGTGTCAGAGAACATGAATACATTCAGGCCTCAATTTTTGCCACAAAGCAAAAACCATATAGAACCTGAAAACCTCAAGACCCACCTCTGAACCTAGCACATCCAATTTCACTGTGGATGATAAATGGGGACATTCATGTTTTGTGTATGCGCAGTTAAAAGAAGCAGCTGGCCATCTAAATCAGCAGCTACCTCCACTCAAGTCAGGTTTTGGTAGCCCAGGAGTGTGTAACCCTCAGTCTGCAGAGTGGGCCTAGTAACAGCAGGCTCAGCTTGTGCATTTCTTTGGATAGCTGGGTTATCCCTTTGGATATGCTTCTGAAACACCTTCAGGGTAGTAGTATTGCCTTTGGGGAAGATTAGGTGTCTTTTTGAATTGTTAAAAGTTGGTGCAATTCTTCACAAAATATGGTCAAACCCATTCATTATCAAGCTCATGCAAATTGTCAACTAGCCCATCAAAATCAATGACCAAAAGTATCAAAAACAATGTCAAGAGACTGTCAGAACTATTAAGCGGCCTTGTCAAAAGCAACAATCAGAGGGAGTTATCAAGGCATTTAAAAGACCTGCCTCTAAATCTTCTGAAACATTGTCTTGAGTGTTAAACAAACATTGCTTGCTACTTCATTCTTTCAGTTGACATAAGCTTGAGGCCTTGTGTTACTGGATTACAGCTGTATGATTGATTTCATAACCAGTTATGTTAACAGCAAGGTGCCACCTTTTCACAGCGTAATTGACAACTACAAGAGGTGATAGGCTTTTTGAAGTGGAACTACGAATTCCAATACTTGTATCTATAAGCAACTGTGAAGTTGAACAGAGATAAAAGGTACTGCAGATGCTGGAGAATCCGAGATAACACGGTGTGGGGCTGGATGAACACAGCAGGCCAAGCAGCATCATAGGAGCAGGAAAGCTTGACGTTTCGGGCCTAGACCCTTCATCAGAAATGGGGGAGGGGAAGAGGGTTCTGAAATAAATAGGGAGAGAGGGGGAGGCGGATAGAGGATGGATAGAGGAGAGGATAGGTGGAGAGGAGGCAGAGTTGAACAATTTTGTTTTGATGGAAGGTTTGATGTAGATGAAGGAATCTAAACTTATTTGCTTTTGTATGAATGAATGTCTTTTATTCATATAGTGAAGTACACAATACACAGAACGTTATTTCATAGAAATTTCACTTTCATCTCTGAATAACTCCATAGAGGCCAGTGTCCCATCACCAAGTCACTCTCTATTTATACATGCATAGTGCTTGACACTGGTCCGGTTGCTCTGAGCCAGCTCTCAAAGTGAATAGAATCTCTGACACTCCTGTTTTTATCTGTCAGGCAGGGCTCCCTGATGAGATGAGGTTAACAGTCCAATCAAGGAACTCACATTCTATGTGGTCCACCTAGCTAACCTCATTTTAATCACTACAATCTCTTCTCTGTATAGGTCGTGAAGCCTGCAGTTTGTGAACAAGAGAGCAGGTTGGCACGCTAAATCCAAGGCAGAGGGTGATGGAGATCATGGGATGGCATGAACTGATTTCCAAATTGACTTTAGAATTACAGAGAGCCTGAGGAATGGATAGGTGTATAGGTGGGAATGGGAATATGAGGAGATATGGCTAGGTACAGGGAATTCATTACATGACATGGACACAAGGATTGTATGGACAAGAACAAAGTTGCTGGAAAAGCTCAGCAGGTCTGGCAGCAGCTGTGAAGGGAAAAACAGAGTTAACGTTTCGGGTCCGGTGACCCTTCCTCAAAACTGATGGTGGATGGAAAAATGTTAGTTTATATGCAGAAAATAGGGAGGTGGGTGGGGTAGGGAGTAAACGATCAGATAAAGCCCAAAGAGAGAGAAAGACAGTTGTACAGACAAAGGCGTTGCCAACGATCAGGCTGGGAGGGTGAATAGTTGTTAACGGGGACTGTTAGTGACTAACAACAATGGGTGTGTACTGGCAGGCTATGTGGTAACAAGGCCTGGAGTGTGGGCTAAGGGGCTGGGACATGGGAGAGTTTAGGCCCTAAAATTATTGAACTTGTCCAACTGTCTTTCTCTCTTTTTGGGCTCTATCCTATCGTTTACTCCCTACCCCACCCACCTCCCTATTTTCTGCACATAAACTGACATTTTCCCAGCCACCATCAGTTCTGAGGAAAGGTCACTGGATCCAAAACGTTAACTCTGTTTTTCCCTTCACAGATGCTGCCAAACCTGCTGAGCTTTTCCAGCAACTTTGTTTTTGTTCCTGATTTACAGCATCCACAGTTCTTCTGTTTTTTACAAGGATTGTATGGGGTGGGAATGAGGGATCCAGGCTGGAAGAATATTTAATGCTTCATTTTTTCTATTTTGGACATTGTGCTGGGGCCCCAAGGCAAGCCTTCTACCCAATCAGCCTTCAGTTCTAGCATCCTCCTCATTATTACCAGGGTTTGCCTCAACTTCTATTATGCTCAGGCAACTATTTATGTAAGTCAGATTTACAGAACTAAGAATTCTCCTGATTGCGTGCACCCAATTCGCAGATGAAAATCCAGGATTAAGTATCTTACAGAATGGATGGAAAATAACAGTTGAAAAATATATTATGGAATGACTAAACTTGATCACAATCTGCCAATGCGAGCAATAAGTAATTTATTTTTGTTATGAATTAATAGGACATTGGTGAGGCCCCCTCTGGAGTATTGTATCTAGTTCCGGTCATCCCGTTTCTTTATTTTTTTTCCTTTGTTAATTCATGGGATGAGGGCGTCGCTGGCCTGGTCAGCATTTATTGCCCGGCCCATATTGCCCAGAGGGCAGTTAAGAGTCAACCACATTGCTGTGGGTCTGGTGTCACATGTGGGCCAGACCAGGTAAAGATGGCTGTTTCCTTCCCTAAAGGACATTAGTGAACCAGACGGGTTTTTCCAACAATTGACAATGGATTCACTTGCTCCAGCAAGTCAGTTGTAATATCACCTGTGAATTAGCAAATTGTTCATCTTAATAGCTATATGATTTGTAACATTCCATTTAATTTTTGTAAATTCAGCCAATTTTTACTGAATTTCAGGAGTATTTCATTGATTTTCACTTTGAAATGCCCTGAGGTTATGAACAGTTCTACATAAACGCAATCAGAGATAATAGGTACTGCAGATGCTGGAGAATCCGAGATAACAAGGTGTGGAGCTGGATGAACACAGCAGGCCAAGCAGCATCTTAGGAGCAGGAAAGCTTGATGTTTCGGGCCTAGACCTTTCATCAGAAATGGATGCAAGTTCTTTCTTTTATTTAAAATTGTATTTTGATGCTGAATTTTCAGGAAGAGCAGGCCTGATCACTATCAACTAAAAGTAGTTCAAGAGGATGATTCACCACCGCCCTATCAAAGGCAGCAGTGAAGAACAGTAAATGCTGGTTTTGCCAGCAACACCCACATTCCAAGTACAAACATAAAAATATATTCAGTACCAGTGAACAAAACAACACACATCTAATCTTTTACAATCACCTTTAAAATTAACTGGGTTGTTTTTGTACGTTTACGCGTTCATAATGTCAGAGGGAGATTTGGTTTGGTGGATTTACCAAGTCTGACAGGCTTAGTATGATGTGATCAAACATCGTGGCATATTCAGACATTAATCTAGAATGCTTTAGATTAAGCAGCAGGTTTTACTTCATCTCCCACACAACTCCACTGACAGCTCCCACAGCACTCAATGGGCAGAATACTGTACTGACAGAAGTGGCAAGTTTGGAGGAATGGTGGCCAGGTAATTAGGCAAGCTTGTGGTACATCTGAACCTCATCCCATTGCCTTCTTTCTGTGTCTGCCAGAATTAAGTTCGGGGCAGGACAGTCCATGGTCAACCTTTCCACCCTACTACCAATTCAGGAATTGAGGTCCTTAAGTGGCTCATTAGGAATCACTTCGGAGCCTCACCTTCCACAGCTGGCATTAACCCACGGGCATGTCACCAGAGTGTGGAGCTGGATGAACACAGCAGGCCAGACAGCATCAGAGGAGCAGGAAAGTTGATGTTTCAGGTCAGGACCCTTATGAAGCCCATTTCTGAAGAAGAGTCCTGACCCGAAACGTCAACTTTCCTGCTCCTCTGATGCTGCATGCTGTGTTTCTCCAGCTCCACACTATGTTATCTCTGAACCCAGCATTTGCAGTTCTTACTATCTCTGGACATGTTACCATGTGGCTTGCACAACAAAGGGTGATGGCGGGAACAAAAACAAAGTTGCTGGAAAGCTCAGCAGGTCTAGCTGCATCTGTGAAGGGAAAAACAGAGTTAACGTTTTGGGTCCAGTGACCCTTCCCCAAAACTCAGCAGTTCTGAGTTCCTCAGCAGAACTCTGAGGAAGGGTCATTGGACCCGAAACAATAACTCTGTTTTCTCCTTCACAGATGCTACCTGACCTGCTGAGCTTTTCCGGCAACTTTGTTTTTGTTCCTGATTTATAGCATCCGCAGTTCTTTTGGTTTTTAAAGGGTGTTGGCAGGTTGGGGTGGGAGTCCGTCAATCAAAAGGAACTCAATCCCTGATTGAGGGACTACACATAGGACAAAGGGCCATCTGCAGAGATCTACATGCCTGCTCCTGATTCCAAACCTCGACAAGATTCCACCCAACATGATTTTCTTGGAAATCACAATAAAGGCAATAAGCAACAAAAGAAAGTGCTTAGTGTAAACTTTTAACCATACTCCAAAACTTGATGCACACCGTTATTTGGCCAGATTTAATTCCACAGTTTGCATTAAAATGCAAATGATTAATATCCTATGGGGCTCTGTAGAATGAAACTGACAAGGAAAACTTAGCACTTGACTTTACCTCCTGATGTACACCAGAAAGGATCAAAAAGCAGTCAATCAATCAGGGATAGTAGGAACTGCCGATGCTGGAGAATCTGAGATAACAAGGTGTAGAGCTGGATGAACACAGCAGGCCAAGCAACATCAGAGGAGCTTGACATTTCGGGTCTAGAGCCTTCTTCAGAAAAATCAATTATTCAATTATTTGAATTAAACAGTATAAAAAATGCAGTTAAATGCAAATTTGATACTAAAAGTTTTTACCTCATCTGATACAAGTTAAATAACTACAAATTAAAAGTTGAGATGTTAATATAATCAAAAAATCATAAGAATTCCTTAGGAGCAGGAGGTAGCCTTTTGGCCCATGGGTCTGCTGTACATTCAATAAGACCATGACTGATTGGACTATGCCTGTCATCAGGGAATGTGGTTTGGAGGCCAACCAGTTTTCAATGGCCGTGCCATGTGTGAATTTCACTGGTGAGCTTCTCATTCATTTACAATACAAAGAGACAGCTGTCTGCATTGTAGCAGGAACACCAGTGGCACAACTTTGTTGGCGTTGGAAGAAGTTCATCAGGAACAGGGCAGATTCTGGGCAGGTCCTTGTACAATCACACTGATCGTGGGTCAAGGCGAAGCAAGAGAAGCTGTCCTTTCCACATTGAATCCATTAGATACTCTTGTGCTTCTGGTCCCGTGACGGTAACAACAAAAATATGTATTTGTACACACGAAGTGAAATATCATAAAGGAAAGACTTCTCTACTTTTGTAGCTCTGCTAGCTTCCCAATGGATTTAGCAGGCAGAATTGCTATGGTCAGCACCTCCTCAGGAAAGGATTAAAATGCAATAGAAGACCCATTGTGTATCCTAGGGCCCCATTGTGCATTTATTAATGAGATTCTTAATGAAGGCTGATTGGAGGCTTATCCATCACCAAAATTAGAAAATCAAATTTTCAGATCAGGATGGGGGGTTCCCGTGTTTTAAGTGCTACCCTGAATTATTTACAAGGAGGTCAACTGTAATATAACAAAGTTAATTACAGATTACCCTGAACACAAGTATGTACGTAATCATATTTTGCAATAGAGAATTACAGATGAGTTGTTCAGAAAAACAAACATGATGAATGTTTAGATGGATCATCTTTACATCCACCTGTACAGCCTCATTCCTACTTCTGATCACACACAGCGGTCAAGAAGTACGGGCAAAATTACAACGTTTTCTAAAGGCACCAGGGTCCTCAGGTAGAGGGCCATTAATCTGCTCAACAAATTACAAAGAAAGTATAACATTACAGGTAGGTTTGCATGCAAGAAACAAGTCATTTGTCACTGCCTGCATGCTTCATACTGTCACAGAAGCCTGGAGAAACTGTTACTAAGTTCTGTAAAATTCTATTTCCGAACTAAAATAAAACCTTGAATTATTCAATGATTTGAATTAAACAGTATAAAAAATGCAGTTAAATGCAAATTTGATACTAAAAGTTTTTACCTCATCTGATACAAGTTAAATAACTACAAATTAAAGGTTGAGATGTTAATATAATCAAAAAATCATTAGAATTCCTTAGGAGCAGGAGGTAGCCTTTTGGCCCATGGGTCTGCTGTACATTCAATAAGACAATGACTGATTGGACTATGGCTATACAGTATTTTCCTGCCTGTCACCAAGAACTCTCAACTTCCTTGCAGATTAAAAGTCTATCCAACATAGACGTGACTATATTTGATGACCCAGCCACTCCTGCTCTTTGGGGAAGAGAATTCAAAGACAAGATACCCTCTGAAAACAAGAAGCCTCTACACACCTTCAGCAGAAAAGTGGATGCCTCATCTTCATACATTTATTGATTCTGTACCAAACGAGCTACATACAGATCTAAATCTGAACATAGAACATAGAACATAGAACATAGAACATAGAACATAGCAGCGCAGTACAGGCCCTTCGGCCCTCGATGTTGCGCCGACCTGTGAAACCAATCTGAAGCCCATCTAACCTACACTATTACTATATAATCATAGGAATCATTCATATCAGGATGTGGATACCAGTTTATCTGTGCCAAATCCAACAGTAACTACTTACTTGTCACTACTCATGGCCAGAAAACTCCTAACAGTTTTGCATCCTTTACCGGAGCCTCAGTTTAACATCTTACCTCGAAGATGGCTGCTGAAGCGGATAAGTAGCCCCTCAGTACTGCATCGAAATCTCAATCTAAATCTTTCTGCTCAAGTTTCTAGAGTGGGACATGAACACACAAACCTCTAAGTCAGAGGTGTGAGTGCTAGTAGTTGGGCTGTGGCTGACTGATATGGCTCACATCACTTCGTGAAGAAGTGTCCCTTCGATCACCCAGTCTTCTGTGTCTGAATTTGTTTTGTAAAGTTGTTGAGTATCTTTATAATCAGACACCCAAACTTTATTCCCAAAATTACTATAATCAATGTTAATTAAAACGCAAATACTTCTCCCTTTTCCCAGTTGGTATAATTTCCAGGTTGTAGACTAATTGCAATTAAATTCACGTCTGCTCTCTATGAACTGTTTTACAAGACGATGCTCTTCACCTTGAGGAGATAGCAATATCAAAACGCATGATTTGACCAGTTAACCTGTTGCTGTTCACAAAACCTTTCTATGAACAAACTGTCACTTTGACCTTTTATGACTACACTTCAAAAGTATCTCATTAGTTATAAAGGACTTAGCGTCAAGGTCAAGAAAGGCATTAGATTATTGCAAGTTTCTTCTTTTCACATGTCGAGCTCATAAAATCCAATTACTGTAAAAACACGAAAAACAGTTCTGGTGCAAACACCAAAATAAAAAAATCAATGAAGTGACCTTTTTCAACCAATATTTCTGTCAACTTTATGCATGTTTATGTGCACAACATAGGAGTTCACCAACAACAACCTACATTACATGGTCTCTTTATGCCTCACAATTCTCCACAAATTTTGACACTGAGCCACCAAGGGTAATGTCAGGACAGTTAACCAATGATGTAGGTTTAAGGAGCCTGTTAAAGGAGAACAAATGGGCAGAGAGGCAGGAAAAACTTGGGGAGAAATTCCAGAGCTTAGAACCCAAGTAGCTAAAAGCGTGGCTATCGATGGCAGAGAGATTAAAATCAGGAAGGCACAAGATGAGAGAATTGGAAGAATGCAGAGATTTGGAAACCTGGAGGAAACATGAAGGGGCAAGGCCATGGAGGAACGCAAAAAGAAAGAAAAGACAATGACTTTAAACAGTCAGAACAGAAACCAGTGTAGGTCTGTACGCAAAAGAACGATGAGAGAACAAGAATTGCTGAGAATTTTGGATGCATATAAATTATTCAGCTGGTAGATGCCAGTTCAGCAGGGAGTGCATTACAATAACAGGTCTAGAGATACCAAAAGCATGAATGAGGGTTTCAGGTGTGAAAGTATGATATTTTAAACATGAAAGGTGTTTAAGGCCGATGTTGTTTTACTTTGTAGCCATCAACAATTACAGGCACAATGTGATGCAGTGTCTGCAAGTGATCTGAAAAACTGCACTATCAGTACCTGTGGAGAGCCACCACTTACCAAATCAGTGCAGAATTCTTCTACAGCCTACTTCATTTTCACTCAGAAGCCAAAAAGACTGCATTAACAGCAAGTACCAGGCTAGAGGCCAGGGTTTGGGCGTTCAGCTGTGTCTCCAGGTAGCTGTACTTTCGACAGCTGGGCCAGCTTTAACAGACACGATTAGGGGGATTAAGTAATAATTTGATCACACCTTCAAAGAGCTGTCAAATACAATTTGACTCTAAAAGGTTTTGTTTTAATTGCACAAGGTGGTTGGACAGATCAGCCTCCGTAATCGCCTTCTGGTACAGTGACAGATTGTGTAAAGATCGCTGGAGGTGAGAGAGAGAAGGGACACCAGCTGGTGAAAAAGATCAATTTTCTTGTTAAGCTTTGCGAAAACAACACCCTGGATTTTAAAAATCAAGAATACAGAAAATATTATATACAACATATGAATGGAAAGTTCTGCAATTACTCAGCAGAACTAGTAGAATTTATGAAGAAATAGATTTAATGTTCGAGTTTGATTGTAACTGAAAAAAAATAACTATTTAACTGGCTTTTAGTAAATACAGAGGCCAGAAAGGAGATGGCAGCAAAAGGCCTGTAATTGAGTGGGAGGCAGAAGAGATTGAATGACAAAAGTGGCAATGTTAGAAAATAAAAGGACATGGTAAAGGGACAAGTAAAGAAACAGGAGATGGATCTAGAGGAAACGTGAATGGGCGAAGCAGAACCATTACATGGAGCTGTGGTCCAAATAAATGAATATGGAGGTTATGACCTGAAATTGTGCAGAGTCCAGAAGATCATAAGGTTCCTAATTAAAGAATGAGTTGCTATTTATCAAGGTTACATTGAGACTCAATGAACGATATAGAAAGTCAAGAGAGTTTAAAGTAGGAATGGAGTACAGAATTAAAATGGTAAGGCATCAGTAGCTCAGCAATTTGATTTCCATTTTCCGCCATATGTGGTACTTTGCTTCTTATGTATTACATATTTAAATCTCCCTTAAATTGTCTCTTCATGCTTAGCTACTGTAGCCTACATTGTCATGAAAAGGTTCACTATTTCTCTCGTCAAATAAAAATATACCAGTATTTTAGTGGGAAAGAAGACTGCTATAAGCCTCTTACATCAAGGTCTTGACCAGGAAAGACCATTGAAATGACTTTTCAGACATATCTTGACTCTGTGCAATGGAATTCCCTCCCCAAACACCACCTTCTTGTGACACTGGACCTCACCTCCAAATGGCTCTTCTTCAACCATGCCTTCAGTCACCTCTGCAAATTCTCCATTTACTGCCTTACATTGGTATTCCCTCTGTCAAAGGCTTGGTTACTTGATGAGGGTTGTACAGAAACAAAAATTGTTATTTGGCCTGCTCTCTTTATTTGGAATGGAAGCAACACCCTTCCTGTTCTTCATTTCCAATCCCAGAAGTGGGTGCAATTTACAGACCTGTATAATTCATAATGTGTTTTCCATTGTCTCTAAAAGCTTACATAAAAAAATTGCTGTCCTAACAGTTCAAATAATTCAATGTCAGTTCAGGTTTTGCAATGAAAACTGATTTCTGAAATTTAGAAATGTGCATTTCGTATTATAAGAACACTGAAACAAAAATTGTTCATGCCTATCAGCAATCTAACAAACTCTGTCCTCCACTTTCAAAATAGTTCTTTGCAAAAATAAGCAATTACATCGAAAATGGTGTGGGACATGTGCTTGCAACTTAGGCTGCAGATTATTATTACTTGGAGCTGAAAGGAAATAATCAGAAAACTATAAAAGCCAAATGAAATAAAAGCCATTTTCTTCCAAAAATGTTTTGATTTTGATGCTTTAGTTTAAAAGCTAGATGAAACAAGAGCTGCGCATTTTTTCCAACTAAAAAGGTCACTAATTCAAAAGTGCAATACTTGCCATTTAGGAATTAATTGTTTTCTTCATTTTTTTCCCTCAGTAGAAACAAAGAAAAAGTTATTTTTCTAAATTCCAACTCGTGAATGAGGGATTTAACCAATGCACCAAGGCTACACATAGCAAATTCTTGATTTGTGCAGTTTTCCAAATGATGGCCATTCCTTCACTATGCCAAATAACTGTTCATCACTAGGACTGGCAATCTTGAATTTCAAAGTTATAATCACTGCATTTCAGAATTTTTAAACATTCATAATTTATGGACAACAGCTTTTAACCTGCCAAATACTCAGTTGTCAGGCAATCTGTCTGTCAGGACAACCCAAAAAGAACAGTGCATACCAGATGCATGCTTGATGGGTGGATTTGAAAATCAACAGCCATGTCTGTCCATTCTAGTCAAAGATCTGAACTGTCAGAGACCTTACAGAGAAGGCAGATGGGGTGTGCCAGGCAATGCTTGGAATTCAGTGTGGACATCCAAATCAATAAAGTGCTGGCCTTCAGAATGAAAAGAGTTACATCACTGGAACTCCCACAAAGGGGGAAAGCAACAAGTGGTGGAAACAATTAAGACCAACGATGAATCAATAACAGTAGAACAAAACAGGTACCTCAGATGAGTTATGTAATCTGATGGAAGGACACCCTGTCACCACTGTCTGATGCCAAATCTGTCCAAGCTTGTTGCCCGATACAAGATAGTGTGGCATGCTGTGTCATTACTATCGAGGATAACTGATACAGAATTGACCGGTGACAGCACCTTCATATAGGTTCGTGCCAGAGAAAACTGCCAGATCCATATGTCAGTGCCTTCATCAGAGATCCATATTTCAAAGTGTAAAACCCATAAAATAGATAAAGCTCGGGACATACAGGAATGTTTGTTGTCCATAATTTATACATGTCTGTCATTACAGAGTGCCTTATTTATCTTTTATTAAAGTACAATATTCGGAAATGTCAATAAGTGCCCAGATTTCTCTGTTTGTCATTTGCATGATCATGCTTTGCTGTAATTCTAATGTAATTATTGTCATATTAAAGGCAGCAATCCAAAGTACTGACCTTTTAATATTTTGACCTTTAGTAGTATCTGGTGTAAATTTCTGTGTGCTGCACAAGTGCAGAATTCCAAACCCACATGACAGGACTTGTTCATTATCTTCACGTTTCTTCGCAATTGCGACTATTTCCACAACGATCGCAATTTGGGTACAGTTTAGGGAGGTGTGAAAGTAAACAGCCTGAAAAAGAACATGAAACAATGAAAGAATGTTACAATTTTGAAACCTATTCTTCCACAAACTTCCATGCCCATTTTCATGGGAGTTGTAACGGCTGCTATGGTTAGTTTATACCTAGGAGTTATTTTCCAATTGTCTTTCAGTACTTGGCAATTTAATACAGAGGTTGATATGAATTATTCATGTCCTAATTTTTTTGATCATTTGGATTAACCTGTGAATCTCTGGACCAGTATTGGCATTGCTGAGGAATGGAACAATTCTCACAATGGTCAAAAAAATTTTAATAGCCTAATCAGATGAAGCTTTCTCGGGCAAAGTTGCCTTTATTCTGCTTTAACAATGCACCATAATTCTAATTTCAAAAAAAATTCCTTACTATACCAAAGTACCTCCAGTAACTCAAATTCACCATCCATGTAGCTTTTATAGGATATTGGGATTCTGGGTAAGTTGATAACCATAGGAAGCTAAAGACCAAAACTCATTTCATTTAGGACCTCGAATACCATCAGTTCTGGCTGGATCCAAATCCTGTTAGTGCAAGTGACTGAGCCTGTATATATCTTCCTATCTCACACATCATAAGCTTCTGTTGTCATGACTCAATGACATAGTGTGCTGGTAATCAAGTCTCATTATTCATGGACTCATAACAAATGTAAAGATTTAATGAAACCAAAAATCTCAATAATCCTCTGACTGACTGCTACCCAGGATGAAAACAAACCACACAACACAAAGAAAACCAAAGAACTGCAGATGCTAGAAATCAGAAACAAAAACAGAAGTTGCTAGAAAAACTCAGCAGGTTTCACAGCATCTATGGAGAGAAAGCAGAGTTAACATTTTGGGGACCAGTGACCCTTCTTTGGGACTGAATTTCTGTATTTGTTTTTAAAAACAAACCACACCACGTTCCTTCATTATCAATAAAAGAAAACTCTATTTATTCTAACACTGTCAACATTAAGAAGTGTAAAAGAACATGATTTTAAACTTGTTAGTTCAACTTGATCTCTTATAATTCCTCCACTCAGACATGAAAAGGGAAGAACGCAGCATGAGTAGGGAGAACAAAAACAGCCAGAACACAGTTCTACGTAACCAATCCAAAATCACACAACTAGATGGGTTTCACAATCCACAATTCTTCAATGATCACTTGAGGTCATCTGAACAGACACGAGCATTCTGTAATTCACTGGTTGCCTCGCTGGACCCAGGATCTTTAGGTAGACTCAGTGATGCTTAGAACAGTGAGGGAGGCATTAGGGTCATCATGTCCATGCAGTCAAAAAATACCTGACTGAAGAGATTCCATTTTCAGCTGTTGGCGCAGTACCCTGAAGGCTATAGTAATACGAGTGAATATCTAAATATTGTTGAAACATTCTGAGAATTTTCAATCTAACTACCTTTCCAGTCAGCAAGTTCCAGACTCCTACCACCTCTCTGAGTGAAAAATTTCTCAACTCTCCTCTAAGCCTTCTACACTTAGCTTAAATGTTTGTTCCCTAGTTATTGACCCCTCTATTAATGGAAAAAGTGCCTTCCTATCCACCCTATTGATGTCCCTCGCAATCTCGTATGCTTCATGACATACCCCTCAAACTCTAAAGAAAACAACTGCAGCCTATACAGTCTTCCAGAAAAACAAAGTGTTGTCTGCAAAAGAGTTAACATTTTGAGTCCGGTGAATCCTCATCATGTACAAAAAACTGCCACTTAGTTTGGATTCAACATCCCCAAAAAGTAATATGGCTTTATATACACCAGTTAGCTTCACTGATTTTCCCAAAGTTGCATACAACTCTTGCAACTTTCTTTCTTCTTCAAAGCAGCACCCATTTGTCTAATTTTCAGTCTATAGTCAAAAAATGATGATGTGGTCTTTCGTATACCTCCACCCTTAAATGAAACAAAGCATCATTTTTAAATATGTTTCATTGCAATATTGTGGCACATAGACAACAAAACACCAAAATGTACATCCATTCATCCTCATTCAACTCTTAAACAGTATTTAACAATTTATTGATAGCTTTCTCTTCAGTTTTTAACTTATTCAATCATTTTCACATTCAGAGCAATAGATCTGATATCATATTATCTCTTCAGGTAATGTGCAAAATCCATCTTGCATTTCAAGTTTTGAAGTTTTCAACAAAGGTTTTACAGATCGTAACCAGTTTATATTAATGTTTCTTTCCAAACTCATCAGACATAGACTTCAAAACGTTAAAGAGTTAAAAATAATCACGAGTCTGCTTTTCAACTTTTTCTGACATTGATTTAATTCCTTACAAAATTAGATCACTGCCTTCTCTAATCCCAATTCATTATCTTGCAAATAGACTACACGAGCATCAATTGCCATTTTAAAAGGTTTCATTAGTCAGGAGTGGCCAACAATTGCTTATTTATTAGAAATGCCTTCAGTTTCTCAAAGTTTGCTTGATACTCTGCTGACCATACCACCTTTGCCTGTTTCTGTACTAAATTTGTCAAAGGTACATCTATTTTGCGGATGTTAGGCACAAATTTCTAGAAGAACCCACACATATCCAAAAGTCTCACGATATCTGTTTAAATTTCAAAAGAGAATTTCGACCAGAGCCTTCGCTTTTGCTTTTGCTATTCTGGGCACCACCTGCCCTTATCCAACAATGTGTAGAAGGTAGGTTACTCGCACTTTGGTTAAGTTCAGCCTTCGTAAGATTGATAACTAAGTCAGCCGACTGTAAGTTTTCTAGTTACTTTACATGTTGTTCCCATGTGTTATTGTATATTACAACATTCTGTAAATAAATTAGAGCTTGGTACTTTAACAAGGATTTGATTCATTAAGTCTTCGGATTTCAGCTGAGGCATTTTTAAACCTAACTGATATCACTGAACATTTGTATCACCCAATCAGTGTTTTGATGTTCATGGTTTTTGCTCATAGCCCTTCAACAGATCAATCTTAGAAAAAATAAGGTATCGCCAAACCTGTTGATACAATCATCTAACCATGGAATCGGGTAGGAAATTGTTTTTGTTACTATATTCAGCTGTCAGTGACCTATGCAGAATATAGTTGACCCATCCAGTTTTCAGAACTAACACAACTGGTGAACTCCAACAGCTTTGGCTATAATCAATCAGGTGATCTTCTAGCATGCATTGAATCTCCATTTCCAACTAAACTCACTTTTCAGCATTTGTTTGATAAGAATGTTGTTTAATTGTCACTGATTCTACCAAGTACGCATCATGTCTAGCTTAAACAGTACATCCAGGTATATCTCTACAGATGAACTTCATTCTCCCAAGTAATTTTATGAGATCTTCGCATTGTCCTTCCTCCAAATATGAAAACATGCTATCCAACTGTACAACATTGGCTAATATGAGCTTTGATGAACTGTCTCCATCTACTTCACTCTTACTATTCCCATTATCATCCACTAATCTCAACACCCAACAGTGATACTCTTTCTTATCATCTTCCTTGCAAACATATTTCTTCTAAGTGTTCATGCGACATAAATGATTTTTCTTCCAGCAATCAGGAGTATCTATCAGATTAATCATTTTACTAAACTTCCGAACTAGTTTTTACCACAGTATGATGAAGGGTTCTTCAGTGTGAAAATGGGACTTCACCTCCACAAGGACATGCAGTGAACACTCCGACTGATGTTGTCATAGACAGATACATGTGCAGTAGGCAGAGTCGTGAAGAATAGGGACACGTATCTTTTCTCCTCTCGTTGGTTCCTCCACCAAATGCCCCAGACATAACCTACCAGCTACATCCTTTTGGACTCAATCAGCTTGGTCAGTAGTGGTGTTGCCAAACCACTCAAGGTGATGGCATTTAAAGTCTAATACCCAGATTACATTCTTGATGTTCAATAGACAGGAGTACTGAGAGCTCATTTATCTCTTGCTGTTGATGGGGTCATGCTGACTGCAGCATTTCCATAAATTGCAACAGTGACTACATTTCAAAAGTGCCTCAAAGTCATGAAAGAAACTGTGTAAATGCAGTTTTACCCTCTATGAAGTCAACATACACAGATTGCAAAGGGCAGGTGAAATAGAGTGAAAACCAAACCTTGTCATTCTGTTCGTCACTCACTAAACATCCTGATGGTTACAGTTTGAAAGGAGGCCATTCGCCTGTCATGTCTAGACCAGCTTTCTTAATGAGCAACTCACTTAGTGCCTTTCCCCCATCTTCTCCCTGTAACTATGCAAATTCGTCCTTTTCAGATAATCCAACTTCCTCCTGAATGCCTTGATTGAACATGCCCCACTACGATCTCAGGTAGCATATTCCAGATGTTACCCATTCGCTCCATGAGAAAGTTTCTTCTCATGTCTCTATTGCTCATTTTGCAAATTACCTTACCTCTGGGCCTATTTGTTCCTTCCAACCCTCGTGAATTTGACTATCCCCGTCAATCTAATGTCATCATTTTCTTGGGCTGTTGTTTTAACTGACATAGATAGGCAAAGAGCTACGAATAACTATAGATTGGAGACCTTGAAAGTACCCCACTTGGGGAACTGGTTGGGTGCACGCCACTGACATTCAGCTCAGTAAAATCTGACCAGCAATATGTGGTTGTCTTTTTTCAGGAAAGTTGAAAAGTTACAGGAGTCCTCATCTGAGGCGCACAAAGCAAGTTTAGACTGCTACTGTTCCAGGCTCTTAATCTTGATCGAGCAGTTTAGCTGGTGCACTTTTAGACAACTATAAAATAGATTTTTATTGGTCAATTCTCTCACCACAGGGCAATGAAATTGAAGCAAATCTCTAAAATGCTACTTACAAGATGGTGTGCTGCTTTAACAGTAAGAGGTTACATGCACTAGATATTGCAACAATTCATTTAGTCTATATTGACTAAGATAAGTAATAGCATGCTGAGATAACTTGAAGTGGAGGGCTTTATGAATAATTTAGCAGTCAGTGGGTTGACTACATTCCAGCATCAGAGTAGCTAATGCATGGCAACAAATTTCATGTCATTTACTTTTCAGTTCCCCTGAAGCGAAGCATGCAGCCACACTGCATTTTCCATCTGGTCATCAAGCAATTGCCTTCAGCCAAAAAGACAGGTTGACCTTGCCCCCCAGACAATTCTCTTCACAGTAAGCCAGCAGAAGGCACAATTCAAATAATAAGAGCTGGCTTGGTCAGATTTTCTATTTTTTGAAATGAAGCAGTTATTCTCAACACAGTGCCCCATCAAACAGTCCAACTAAGAGCTGGTTAATTCCATCACTGTGGTTACCAACAGATGGAATTCTCAGGGCAAAATCTAAATGAAGCCTTTGGGAAGTAACTCTGCTCATTTCATTAATTATGAAATGATTGTACTAAAGATAAAGTTGATGAATTTAGGCAGTCTCAACAGACATCCATTTTGATATGTGCCCACTTTCCCTAATCAGCACAGGCTGACAGAGCTGTAGGAATTGGAATAAAAATGCCACTGCAGTGCAAAATGGTCTTCTGTGGCACATTGTTGGATCTAAGTCCAACTTGGAAAGGCTTGATTCTGAAACGAAGTGGCCAGAGTAGGTAAGTATTCCATCCTTAGTATGAAAACCCTTAACACTCCAAAAACAATTTTCAACAAGGTCAGTGTGGGTGACACAATGTAGAAGAATACCAAACAATAGGCTGGTGATTAATGAGCCTGATCCCACATATGTGGCATTGCCGTTTCCCAAACGCACCACATGATGGCATAGGAATGCACGTAAGATGAACTCCATGGAAAAGGAGATAAAGCCCAAGGGGAGAGTTATATTGCAACTGTTAAGTAAAGCCCTGTAAAGGCTGTCCCACTATTTCAGAGAATGATGTGTGAGACGAGGAAACATAAAAGAACAAAATTAACAAACATACTTTCAACTTCCCTTCCCACAAAAAAACCCTGATGAATTGATTATATCCAATCATTTTGAATACACAGTCTCATTTCACCTCCTGTGACAAGCCTCAAGACCCAGCACTGCATTCGACCTCCTGGCCCAAGGTTCAACTGCTTTCTTTGTTTTTTTTCGCTTTTGCTGGTGCTCTTTTCCTTTTTTTTCCCTGTTCAAAGCCTTTTACAGCACATGTGCGGCAGTGGTGGTAACAAAGTCACCTCCTCCTCGCATCGGGGGTAGTGAGACTCATGGGGAGAACAGAGTGAGCTCAGTGCCAAGGGAATAGCAAGCCCAGCACGGAGGGGAGCACAACCCCGCCTGAGGGGCTCGGCGAGCTCAATACGGACAGGTGGGGGTGGAGCGCAAGCCCAGCGTGAAGGAGAGCAAGCCTTGAGGCAGGGTCAGCGAGGTAGGCCCAGTGATGAAAGATGGTGCCTGAGAATCAGCAACTTGGACGTTAGTTGGGAGTGGCAAGGCAGTGGTGGTTCTGAGCTGGCTCAGGACTCGTACGGAGATGGTCTTCCCCTTAAGGTACACCTTATCATTTTCTCTTCTTCTTAAACTATCAAAACGGTGCTGGATTACAGCAACAAATAAAAGCTTTTCACTGTATTTTGTTGTATTGTTGTAAAATACGTGACAATAAATAAATTTTTAAAATATGAGCTAACTTTGCTCTGCAAACAGTTTCAATCAAAAGTGTGCTATTAGTGATATAACACCAAAGAAATGTTTAAATAAAGATAGAAAGATTGAACTAAATTTGCTAAGTTATGTATCATCAATGTCTGTACAGAAGATTATGTATATATACCTGTGAGAGACTACATTATCACTACATAGAATAAATAGGCTAATAACAATGTGTCACGAAAAGAATCTTGGCTTTGAATCAAAGCATTGACAGGGTAAGATAATGGATAAGAAATGCAGATGTTGTAAGTTAAGTTTAAATAATCTTCCATTATCTACAACGGGCCACGAATAAAAATGAACATTCATAGTTACCAAATAGACAGCCGTGATGAAATAATGCTTTATTCTACCCATCAGCAAAATCAAAACATAGGCCCCCAAGGTAACTGCAGCCTTCACCATGATTTTCACAGCAAATCTTCACTCAAAATGAATTCCCTTTTAACTGTAAAAGGTTGTCAGTAGCTTAGGATTGTAATTCTGCAGTTAGATGCAAAATTAGTCATAAAAGCTAATGCGAATTCAAGGCTTTTGGACTAGCCAGACCTCTGCACTGAAAGCCATTTTCACATCTTAATTAACAGTTAAGATCAGACACTAAAAGCTCAGTTACAGATTTCAAGTTAGCACGCCACCTTATTAACACAAAATTACAATCATCTAGCACAAATTGCATAGACTGTTACAATTGACTTTTTTTTGGCAGTTGATGGCTGAGTGATATTATTGCTAAACTATTAATCCAGAAACTCAGGTAATGTTCTAGGGATCAGGGTTCAAATCCTGACATAGCAGATTTTGGAATTTGAATTCAATAAATATCTGGGATTCAGAGTCCAATTATAACCACGAAACCGCTGTTTATTATCAGAAAAACCCATCTGGTTCACCATTGCCCTTCAAGTAAGGAAATATACCATCTGTACCTGGTCTGGCCCACACGTGACTTCAGACTCACAGCTATGCGGCTGACTCTCAAGTATCCTCTGAAATGGCCTAGCAAGCCACTCAGTTGTAACAATCGCTGCACAGTCTCAAAAAAGAAATGAAACAGATGGCATTGACCTAGACACTTGAAACAACGACAGCAAAAGCAGCCCTGCTGACACCTCCTCGCTAACATCAGGGGGCTCATGCCAGTGTTAGGAGAACTGTCTCACAGACCAGTCAAGCAACCACCAAACATAGTCATACAATCTCAGAATCATACATTACAGACAATATCCCGGGCATCACCTTCACCATCCCTGGATATTTCCAGTCTCACGAGCAGGACAGACCCAGCAGCAGTGGGGGCACTATAGGATACAATCAAGAGGGAGTTTCCCTGTGAGTCTTTAATATTGACTCGAGACATTATGAAGTCATCTGGCATCAGGTTATAAATTAGCAAAAAAAAACCTCCTGCTGTTTATCATGTACTGTCCTCCCTCAGCTGATGACTAGGTGCTCCCCCATGTTGAACAACATTTGGAAGAAACTCTGAGGGTGGCAAGAACACAAAATGTACTCTGGGTGGGGGATTTCAATGTCTACCACCAAGGGTGGCTTGGCAGTAGCATTAGTGATCAAGTTAAAGGACATAACTGCTAGACTGGGTCGCGGCAATTGGTGAGGGAACCAGCAACAGGTAAAAACATACTTGACCTCATCCTTACCAATTTGCCTGCCACAGCTGCATCTGTCAACAACAGTATCAGTAAGTGCGACCACAGCATAATCCTTGTGGAGTCAAAGTCCCACCTTCATTTTACCATTACCATCATGTCAGGGGATCAACTCTGGTTCATTGGAAAGAGGAGGAAGGCATGCCAGGAGCAACATCATGCATACCTGAAAATGAGGTGCCAACTTGGTGAAGCTACAAAACAGGACTATGTGCATGACAATCAGCATAAGCAACAAGTCAAAGACAGAACTAAGCAATCCATAATCAATGGAGCAGGATCTAAACTCTCCAGTCCTGCTGCATCCAGTTGTGAATGGTGAAGGACAATTAAACAACTCGTTGGTGGAGGAGGCTCCAAAAACATCCCCATCCTCATGATGGGAGAGGCTAGCATATTAGTGTAAAAGGTAAGGCTGAAGCATCTGCAATAATCTTCAGCCAGAAGTGCGAGGTGGATGATTCTTTTGACCTCCTCCCAAGGTCCCCAGCATCACAGGTGCCAGTCTTCAGCTAACTCAATTCACTCCATGTGACACAAGATATGGTTGCAGGCATTGGATGCCACAAAGGCTCTGGGCACTGGCAACATTCTGACAATGGGACTGAAGACTTGTGCTCCCGAATTTGTCACACTCCTGGCCAAGCTGTTCTAGTATAGCTACAACAGTGGCATCTACATGACTAGGTGGAAAATTGTCCAGCAATGTTCTGTACACAAAAAGTAGGACAAACAGAACCCGGCCAATTACAACCCTGTTTGTCTACCATCAATAAAGCGATGGAAGGCGTCATCAACAGTACTATCAAGTTGTGCAGCTCCTCAGCAATAATCTATTCACTGACATCAAGTTTGGGTTCTGCCAGGGAGGCTGAGTTCCTGACCTTTTTCCAGCCTTGTTTCAAACATGGATGAAAGAGCTGAATTCCAGGTGTGAGCAAAGAGTGACATCAAGGTCGCATTTTACTGAGTGTGACATCAAAGAGCCCTCGCTCAAATGGAGCAAATGGGCTTCAGGGGGCAAACTGACTCCTGATTGGAAGATGGTTGTGGTTGTGGGAGGTCAGTCATCTTAGGTCCAGGAAATCATTGCAAGGAGTTCCTCAGGGCAGTGTCCTAGGCCCAACCATTTTCAGTTGCTTCATCATCGACTTTCCCTCCATCATAAGATCACAAGTGGGGATGTTCATCGATGATTGCACAATGTTCAGTTCCATTCACGACTCATAAAATAATGCAGCAGTCCTTCTCCAAATGCAACAAGATCTGGACAAGGCTTGGGCTGACAAGTAGCAACTAACTTACATGCCGCAAATGTCAAACAATATCCATAGTCAATACGAGCTGATCTAACCATCCCCCCTTGATATTCAATGTCATTACCATCACTGAATCCCCCACTATTAACATCCTTGGGGTTACCATTGACCAGAAACTCATGTCATACAAAACACAGTGGCTACAAGAGCCAGTCAGAAGCTAAGTACACTGCAGTGAGTAGCTCACCCCTTGACTCTCCACAATCTGTCTTTTATCTACAAGACACAAGTCAGGTGTGATGGAATGCTCCCCACTTGCCTGGATGGGTACAGCTGCAACAACACTCAAGAAACTCGACATTATCTAGGACAAAGCACCCCACTTAATCATTTGTGGATCTGGCGCCACTCAGTCACTCTACCACTGATGCTCATTTGCAGCAGTTTGCACTATCTTCAAGATACCCTGCAGAAATTCACCAAAGATCCTTAAATAGCACCTTCTAAACCCATGATTAATTCAATCTAGAAGGACAAGGGCAGCAGATACATGGGAACATCAACCGCTGCAGGTACCCCTCCAAGCCATTCACAATCCAGACTTGGAGATAGATTGCCATGCCTTTACTGCCGCAGGGTCAAAATCCTGGAATTCCCTCCCTAACTGCACTGTGGGTTTACCAACAGTACACGTTCTGCAGTGGTTCAAGAAAACAGCTCACCACCACTTTTCCAGAGAGTAACTAGGGATGGGCAATAAACGCTGTCCCTGCCAGGAGTGCCCACATCCCTCAGGTGAATGAAGCAAAACTTGCAAACGTTTGTATCAGAGGTTACCAGCATCAAGCTCAGTTCACAATGTTAATGTGGTTTTAAAAATTAATTTTCTTGACTAACAGCAGACTACTGAGAGCAGGGAAAACAGCCACCCTTGTTGGAAGCACATATGATGGCCAAACATAGTAATAATAACAATTTGCATTTATGTAGCAACTATCCCATAAAATAAAATGCTTAATGTAGAAATTTTCTACCATCAGATATGGCAACAAATGAGAATGACTCTTGCAACACAGGATGGAAGATAGCTGTTACATCAAATATTTAGACACAACACTACTCTTTTAGGGGCAGTGAATATGCAGGACACTTGACGAAGTATGTTGGGATGGACAAACTAAATGCTCCTTTTATTTGTCATTCCTCTTTTTTGCTCTAAGGTTTTTACTGTAGTATTTCAATTTCTCTATTATGGATTAGCTAGCATAGGTTGTAGAGGACATAGATTAGACAAGGAAGCAGACACATGGCAGATTAAATTTAATGGCAAGGAATGTGAAATGATTTGTTGAGAGTAAGCACAAGGAGAGACAATAAAATTGAACAATTCAAAATTTTACCGTGATACTTTTAACATCGATTTTGATGTTGTTGTCCTACATGTTAAGACTTCAGTGATAGCCTGCGGTCATACAAATTTCATAATGAACAGTGTGTTCAATCTGAAAAATAATACCTGTACCTTTTTAATGAATAGGGTATGTGTAAAGGTATAGAGGGCATCATCTTCATTAAGCAGCACAAGTTTCATAACTATAACACATGGTATCAAAAATCATGCTATTTCAGAAATCCATGAATATTCAACTCCTTCTCTTTGTCTTGGCGAGTTGCTTGGAAACCTTTAACAGATGTATTGTTTTGCAGCACTGAAGGACTCTGCAAATCCTGCATTTAAATAGTGGCTTGTCTCATCCAAGTATTGTCAAGAAATTTACCAACGAATTACTTTTTAAGTGTACAAAGTATTGTTATCCAGCCAAAGCATTTTTCCTTGCAAAGAATGAGAAGCTTTGTCATGTACAAGTAACAGTTGGGAATTTTTTTGAGTGGAGGTTTGTACTTCACACTGCGAGGATAAGAAACCTCTCCAGCAGACAACTCACAGAAACTGAGAAAGCAGTCCTATTACGCAGGTTTAACTATAACCACAAAGATGCAAACAGAACAGCCTTTACGGCTGCCCTGAAGACTACACTAAAAGACGACAGACTCATGGACGAAACACACAAGCCATCCGACAAACTATTATCCCCACACTACACAGAAGGAACAAAGGGGACAACCTGAACACAGAGAGAAAAGCATTAGATAAACTCAAGAACATTAAAACCCTACCAGCAGACAAAGGGCACATGACCATCATTATGAACAAACCAGACGACATTAAGAAAGCACAAGCATTGCTTGCAGATACAACCACTTCCCAACAGGTGGCGATAGACCCAACACTGCAACTAGGTAATAGTATCACCCAGACACTGAAGAGACTAAAGGATGCAGGGCAGATAACCAAGGCGGACTTCATCGAAATCAGAAGGCACGACACCCCCCTGCATCTATGGACTTCCTAAATTACACAAACCAGACATCCCCCTCAGACCCATTGTTTCCCTCCCGGGCACACCTTCACACAAACTAGCCAAGGACCAACAACAGAGATTGAAACACCTAGTCGATGGATCACCCCATTCCATCCACTCAACCCAAGATTTCCTCGACACCCTCAAGAACATAAAAATCAGCGACAACAAGATTATGGTATCCTTTAATGTCACAGCTTTATTCACATCAGTCAACATCCCACTAGCCAAAGAAATACTGGCCACTTTACCAGAGGAAGCAGCAACACAGACCAGCAGCTCCATCAGCAATGACAACATACTCAAACTACTAGACCTCTGCCTCACCACACACCTTGTCTTTAACGGTCAGGAATACAAACAGATCAACGGTACACCAATGGGGTCACCCATCTCAGGACTCATTGCAAAGGCAGTCATGCAAAGACTAGAATACACCACCCTCCCCCACATTCAACCTAAACTGTGGATCCAGTACATAGACGACACATTTGTCATTGTTAAACACAACAAATTAGAAGAGACCCACCAATCATCAACAGCGTATTCACAGGGATTAAGTTCACAAGGGAAGAAGAAAATAACAACCAACTTCCGTTTCTGGATGTTAATGTTGAGCGTATGACCAATGGGGAGTTCCAAACCTCAGTACACAGAAAAGCAACCCATACAAATCAAATCCTCAACTTCCACTGCAACCACCCCCAAAGTCTGCAAACAAAGCTGCATTAGGACACTAATTAAATGGGCCCGGACACACTGCAACACTCTGGAACCAAGCAGGAAATACAGAGAGCACCTATACAAAAATCCTCGCTATAAACGGATATCCTCGCAGATGTCTTCATAATAGACAACAGGAGGACACAGTACGCCCTAACACACCGGCCACACTGCCCTACATCAAGAACATATCAGAACTGATAACAAGATTCCTAAAACCACTAGGAATCATGGTAGCCTACAAGCCCACAGCTACTCGAGAATAAACACCCAAGGATTAAAGACCCCAGTCCCACAACATTCAGAACCAACATGGTTTACAAAATACCATGCAACAACTACCACAAACATTACATCGGACAGACAGGAAGGAAACTAGCCATCAGAATACACAGACATCAGCTAGCAGCAAAACGGCATGACAAACTCTCCTTAATATGAGTACACTCAGTCAATGAATGCCATCAGTTTAACTGGGACATGGTAACCATAGTAGCCCAAGCTAAACGCAAACACTCACAGGAATTCCTGGAGGCATGGTTGTCCACCTGTAATGCAATCAACAAAGATATAGAATTGGACCCCGTAAACAAACCCATACAGATCAAAACCGGAAATGACACTACTCACCATAATGGACCGGACAGTATAAATTCCAAGCGGAGTAGAAGAACACCATTTCGTCAGAGGCTCCACTGATGATGTCACCTAGCATGGTGATGAAACGTCTGAACGAGAACAAGCCAGCTCGGCGAGCAATTCAACAACCTCAGTAGTTGGGGATATTTTGACCTAAAACTGAGTGTTTAATTGTTTGCAATCCTATCTACTAAAATAATCATCTGAAAGGGTGTGGAGCTTTCTTTGTTTCCTGAACCTCATTGCTCTTATTGTCAATTTGTAACTCACTTGCAAAATTGATCCCATAGGATCGAAGCAGCAGACTGGATATAGAATTGGTCAGGAGACAGGAAACAGTGAATTGTTTGTTTCTGACTGGAAAGGAGTATATACAGTGGTGTCCCACAGGATCGTTGCTCTTTCTGATATAAATTAATTTTCTCGATTTTGGGTATAAGGGAACTATTTCCATGACATGAATGTGCATCATAAAGTAAGAAAAATAATAAGGAAGACATAGCAAGAGTGATGAAATGACACATCTAGCCAATGAAAAGCAAAAGAAATACAAGCTGTGGCATTTTGAGAGATATACAATTACCCCTAAGTCCCTTGGTGTTACAGCTTTCTGTCGAGATTTACCAAGATAAAACTAAAGATGAGAGATTTCAGTTATCTAGGAAGACAAAAGAAGCTGGGATTATTTTCCTTAGCTCAGAGGAGGTTTTCATACAGATGTTCAAAATTATAAATGTCTCATCAAGTGTACAAGGTGAGATAGCTGAAACACAAAAAGAAAATACTGGAGCAACTGTCAGCAGATCTGGCAGCATCTACGAGGGAAAGTAGAGTTAACGCTTCACATCCAATGACCCTTTTTTTAGAACAGGCCCAGAGTCACTGAACCAGAAACATCAACTCTGTTTTCTCTGCATAGATGCTGCCAGACCTGCTTAGATTTTCCAGAAATTTCTGATATTGCTTCAGATCTCCAGCATCCACAGCTCTTTGCATTTTTTTAAGCAAGGAGAAATTTCTCACTGGCAGGGAGGAATAAATAGACATCACCTCTTTATATCACTTCATAACTTTCTGGTCCCAGCTCCACAATTTATTACACCTCTAAGTTTCAATATGCAATTCTTTGTCCAAGACATTGACATACATGTTGCAGAGCTGAGGGTCCAGAAGATCATTTCCCAGATCCATCATTCAGAATTCATTCCCTTTATCCTAAGTCTCTGTCATCTATCCGCCAACCAATTGCAATCCAATTCAGAAAATTATCAGCCAGTTCCATGTGCTCTCATTTCTGCTAATAGCCCCTTGTTAGGAACCTCATCAAATGCCTTCTGAAAATCCATGAATCAACATCCATAAATACACCCACATCAATCTTATCAGTGACCTCTTGAAAGAATTCAGGCCAATTAATCAAGCATGAAATACCCTTAACAAATCCTGCTGATTGTGTGACCAGCCTATAATTGTTCAGTCACTCTCCCTAATGATAGTTTTATATCAGTGTTTGTTCTGGAAGTGAAGATACATTCATTGCATGGCATTCCAAATCCACAGTGCTAGCATTATTTGAAGGAGAAAAATCCCTTTGTGGACAATGCTTAGAGGACAGTTCATTCGTCATTCACTCACATTATGGAGAAATGCTGTGAAGTACTTTTTAAAAGGTTGTGAAGTTTCCCGCATCAACTACACTCCCATTTCACTCTACATTACAGATCCTTGGGTGGGGTGAAAAAGCTTTCCCTCAAATCCCCTCGAAACATCCCTGCCTTTGACTTTAAAATTATACCCCCTTGTTATTCAACCTGCAACAAGGGGGAACAGCTGTTTTCTATTCGCCATATCCTTGGCCCACATAATCTTACAAACCTCTACTTTCCCCCTCAACTTTCTCCGCTCTAAAGAAAACAATCCAAGCTTATCCAGCATCGCTTCATCACTAAAATGCTCCATCCCGGGCAACAGGTGAATCTCCCTTGCACCCCCTCCAGTGCAATGACATCCTCCTCATAATGTGGTGATCAAACAGCACACCGATCAGAAGACACAGGAGACACTTGCCTTTATCAGTCAAGATATAAATTATAAGAGCAGGAGGTTACGATGGAACTGTAAAGGACTTTGATTAGGCTGCAGATGGAGTACTATATGCAGTTTTGGTCACCGTGCCATAAGAAGGATGTGACTGCACTGGAAGGAGCGAAGAGAAGATTCGTCAAGATGTTGCCTGGGATGAAACACCTTAGTTACAAAGAGAGGCTTGATAATCCTACGTTGTTTCTTTGGAGCAGCAAACATTGAGGCAGGACCTGAGAGAGGTGTATAAGATTGTGAGGGGCATGGACTGCATAGATTGAAAGCAGCAGCTGCCCCCCCCCCACCCCGCTTATTTGAAGGATAAAATAACTGACCCTTCAAGTCGGTAACAGTTAAAGGGGACATAATTTTAAAGTGACAAGCAGGAGGTTTAGAGAGGATTTGATGAAACTGTTCTTCATCCAGAGGTAACAGGGGTCTGGAATACACTGCCTGGGCGCGTAGTTAAGGCAGTTAACCTCACAATCTTTAAGAAGTGCTGGAAAGTGAGACTAGTGTACATTTAGTGTAGTTTGGTAGCACAGACTCGATGGACCAAACGGTCTCTTCTATGGTTCCGAGGTTCTATAAAGTGAGGAACAAACACCAGTTTAACTTCGGGTGATATGAATTTACCCTCTCCTAATTTGCAGAAAAGGTCAAAGGAGCCTTCAGACCAAAATACTTCCACCACACTTGGGTGCATCTCATATTAAAGGACTTGCAACTATTCACAACCAAGGAATTCAGGTGCTTCCTACAGGTCAGTGTTTTGCCATTGTGAACAATTGGTCAACTGGGAAAATGTTCTTAGTAAACCTTCTCATTTATTGCAAGCTACAACCCCCTGACTTGACCCCCATTCCATGAAAGCACTGTTGTCTTGCTAGGATTTACACTTTAGCAAATGCAGTGCAATAATTGAAATTCTCTGTTGCAACCTTTCTTATTATTGTCAGAAGGAAAGTATGGAGGCCTTGTGGTGCCCCATGACTATAAGCCAGAAGCTGTAGGTTCGAGTCCCACTCCAGGACTTGGAGAATGGAAGAAGCATTAATGACGAGGTTCAAAGGGGTTGGTACTTAAGCTGCTAATTAACCATCCCAAATACTGCTGACAAAAAAGTGTGAAAATATAAAACAAATAAACAGAAGGCAGGGTTTAAACTGCAAAACTCACCAAAGTCTGTCTGCTATAGACAGAAATGCAATAAAGTGTGGGATAAACAAACAACAAGCATGCAAGGGAATTTCTGGAGGCCCGGTTCTCAACACGAGACTCCATTAACAAACACATAGAAATAGACCCCAGAACAGACTGCTGCTGAAAAACAGAACCTAAAGTGACAAGACCCACCACACCAGAGGATCACAAATTTGGAACCGAGCAGAACACCAATGCTTCGATTAGCGGTCGCACTGGTGATGACGCCTAGAATGGTAACAAAACGTCTGCACACCACAGAACAACCTGCTCGGCGAGCAAACGAACAACCAGAGGCATGTCCTATCCCAAATTTGCTAGGATTTCTGATAGAGCTTTCTTTTTTAATCTTTTAAGGGATGTGAGCATCAATTCCAAGGCCAGTAATAGTTGCCCCTTCCCGATTACCCTAAGAATTGGGTGAAAAGGGCAGTTCAGAGTCAGAGTCAATCTTCTTGTTACTCTATATCCACAACATGTAGGCTAGACTAGGTAAGGATGGTAGATTTCCTTCCCCGAAGGATACTTGTGAAGCAGGTGGGCTTGTATGACAATTGATAATAGATTCATGACCATCATTGTGACTAGCTTTCAATTTAAATTCCTCCAGCTGCCATGGTAAGATTTGAACCCATATCCCCAGAGCATTAACCTGGGCCTCTGAATTATTGGTGAAACGATATTATCACTAGACCATCTTCTCTCCATAAATGATCTTGTTTACCAAAGCAGAACTTTATGACCAAAGAAAAGGTTACTGGTTTAAGTTTCTTCTAAATAGTCGGGTTATACAAGTGGCTGAGTACCTAAGCTTCACAGTTTATTGAAATTGCACAATTATAACATTTTTATTCAACTGCATCAAAATACAGTAACTGTGAATGTAAAACTTCTTTCTTGGTTTCTCTTTCTGTATTCAAAAGACCTAAGGAATTAAGTTTTCTTAAGAGATGGGATGGAAAATATTTGGCAAGGCCAGGATTTATTGTCCATTCCCAAGTCTCTCTGAATCACTTTGGTCTTTGGGCGTAGGGACGCATATAGTGCTGTCAGGAAGAGAATTGCAGAATTTTCGGGAAGCACAGGAGGCTATGTCATGAAATGTATTCGAGGCTGAGTTAGACAAAATTTTGATCCACAGGGGATTGAGGGTTATGGTCAGCCAGGCAGGAAAGTGGAGGTAAGGCCACAATCTGATCAACAACAATCTTATTGAACAGCAGAGTTCACAGTTTGATAAAGTTACTAGTTTATTTTTTATAATTTTAATTATGATGTTTATTACTTATAAGATTTCAATACATGCAAAAAAAAATTAAGGAATTTTTAACCAAAGATATTAGCTTCCATCGCTATTCAGTCAGTCACCTTTACTGCCTGTAAACAATGAAAGGTGAGTACCTCGACATACAATTCATCAAATTTAATTCCATGGTATGTGCATTGAAAAGTTGCTTCTTTTTAACTATGAACAAAATGGTGCAAAAAAAAGACACTGGTCAAAGAGCTCAGTATCCATCTATTTGTGAGGAAAACTGACAACATGTGACACCAAGCACAACCACTGGAGAAAATGGTCACATGCGGCATTTTGAGTGTCCTCCAACATTTTGACAAGAGGAAACAGTTTTATGCAGCAATACATTTAGTACTGCAATGAAAACTGGTAATGTCCAGAGCCACAACCTTTACAACAAATATTAGCCTGATCCCTTCAGGACATAGGAGGACCCAATTATTTCTAATTTTAAAGTTGTATTAACATATTTATAGAGGTAATGTTAAAAGAAAAGGCCCTGAAACAAAGCTCTTTCAAAGGCACTGTTAGTATAAACTTATGATAATTTATGACCGGCGTGTGAAAGAGCTGAATAAACCAGATTGACAATAATTAATCTCATCTAGAAGCTAATGCCATATTATATTGTTTTGATAATTACTAAGTCATTATAAAATATATTATCACGTGCCTTTCACAATGACACCGTAAATCAGTATTGTCAATGCTGACAGTGCAAGTGGAAATATTAACATTTGCAAAAACACAATGACTAGTATATTGCAGTACAACTGACCCGGACCTTATTGCATTGGCACTTACACAGAAAAGAAACATGCAGCAGCTGAAAAGTAGTCTTCTCCCAATCACCCAACCTATCACCCCCACCAATTCACAAATATCGATTGACCAGTTGCATCTCCAAAAAGGTGCCCATGTTAAGTCCATTTCCATTTCCCAAATATTTAGTATACCACAAGTCCAGGGAGGCAGCCTGTTTATCTGCCTTTGGCAGCAATACCAAGCTGACAGATGAATAACTTTATAAACTATTTGAAGCAGATCAGTTCTTTATGCATTCAGTCTGTGTTACCCGTAAATTACTGAATAAAAACAAGTTGCGTGCTCTGTTCTCTTTGCTGTGTAAAATATTCAATTTGAATTGCATAATTGTGGTTAATGGCAAAATTAAATTTGCCCAATACAAGTGTTGTACGTGGATTGTTGCATTGATTAAGTTGAAATTTGAGTTAAAGTGGCAGAACACATGACAATGGCAAGCCTTGCACAATATATAAAAAGAACATGTCATTGCTGCAATGATGCTGTGGCTTTAAGAAGTTATTTTGTTCTGGTTTCTTTTAAGAGAGATTCAACGAGACATGCAGAGCTAGCTACTGAAGACCACTTGAACAACAGCTTGGGAGGCCTTGGGTTTTTTTTAAAAAATCAGCCTGAACGGGTGTGGCCGGGTCTCACAGATAAGGATTTCTGGGTTTTAGTTTTTAAGTTGCATCAGAAGCTATTGGGGTTTCAACAGAGTTGGAAGCTTCAGTGAATTCTTCCGGGCTGCTACACTCTCAGAATTTTCTCGATGCTTTTTCCTCCCGGATTGGAGAAGAGCATGTGAGAATCTGTGTCTGAATTTCCTTTTTGCCGAGGGGTTTACTTATGGGATGTTACTATATTGAAACAGTTAATTAGTAATAGTTTCTGCATCTATTATTCAATTAAGGTTTGCAACAAAGTTGTTATTCTAAATTCCACTTTCTTTTGTTTGTACTTTCACGATAGTGTTTAAATAAATTATGTTTTGCTTAATGTCGAGTAGTTTGACCAGTCACATTGCATCTGGAACACAGCACTTCACATTGCCCTCTAAACTAAGAAAAGTTAGGGCCTAGGCTACCATCTTAAGATATTTTGAGGGGGTCTGGTCTGGTCCATAGCATTATAAACACCTGTATTTGACAAATGGGATCAAGACAGGAAGCTGTGAACAGAACTGAAGATGAGTCACTGGACTCTAAACGTTAGCTCTGCTTTCTCTCTACAGATGCTTACAAGCCTGCTGAGTTTTTCCAACAATTTCTGTTTTGTTTCTGATTTCCAGCATTGGCAGTTCTTTCAATTTTTTTGGTTCGCTGTTGCCAGGTGCTTTGTTGCACCTTAGCCGAAACACGTTTCTGAATCCTGCGTCCATATTTACCCATTTTATTCAAAATCTATTTTTTAACTTGGGAACTAAATATCCAAGGATATTTGGTACTTAGGAGATATAGTAAGAGAGAAACTGACTTGGAATAGCACACTTGATAAGGGATATAAATGCTGTCTTTTTGTTTTTCTTCATTTTTGACTGTGTACTGAAGTGGGAAAAGCACTGGCTTAATACCCAAGTAAGGTAGTCATATTTTTTAAAAACAAGTAACCTGACACTTATGGTAAGTGCTGCCTACACAGGTACTTGTTCAAGCAGTCATGGAAATCTGGTTACAGATTAATTGGAGGCAGAGCTACGTGTAAAAGTGTAAACTTGGTTGAGAACTAGTAGGTGACGAATCTGAGGAATCATAAACATTTATCAATGACAAAGGCCTCCTACCTATCAACAATTACATGTTTGATTCCCAGGTAGCTGTACAGCTTGGTGGTTTGAGAGATCAGATCTCCAAAAGGGATCTTTCTCTTTTCACTTCAGTAAAAAATCACATGAAGCCTCAAGAAATCCAGTTTACTTTTCCCTCAACAGTTGCTATAAGCTGTGGTTCTTCACCAGTAAGAAAATGACTTTAAAGGTATGAACCAACTGCCCTGTATTATGTGCAAGCCACCGAGAGTATCAAGGTGCAGCATGTCCTGACAAATGTCCAAAATAACTAACTCAGTAAACCTTGTGAACAGGGACCACCAAACTACCTTTACAGTCTTTCTCTCTGCCCATCACACCCACGTTCTTCTCCTTGTATATGTCGGAAGACAGTTTATAATGGGGTTAGTTTTAGAGTTATATGTCAATTTCTGGAGACTATTGACATTCAGGAGTTTAGGGGTAGTGAGGGAAAGTGGCACTGAAGTTGATGATCAGTCACAATCCTACTGAACAGAGCAGAAGACTTGATGGGATGAATGGCCTATTCCTGTTCCAATTTACCTTCTCCAATAATCCATCACTGATAAATAAACTTTAAAAGCGTCATCCACAAGGAAACAATGTCAAACATACTTTGGCAGAACTAGAGAATTTGAAACATGCAACATTCTGAATATTATAACCGTTATCAGTTGAATGGCTAGATGAGTAAAGAAGAAAGGATCATCTTGTTTGCCTTCTTCTCTTCTACCCTCCGATACAAGGATAACGAAAAACAAAAAAAAGAGAATGCTGCGGATGCTGGAATACAAACAGAAAATGCTAGAAATACTCAACAGATTAGGCAGCATCTGTGGAGAGAGAAATTGAGTTCAAGTTTCAGGTCCATGATTTTTTATCAGAACATCAAACAATTAGAAATGCATCAGTTTTAAACTAGTGAAAGAAGAAATAAAGAACAAAAGGGATGGTCGGTGATAGGTGGGAAGACAAAACAGGTGGTGTTGCAACACCGAAGATAGTTGCATTGGGACGAGCCAAGTAACAAAAGATGTACCTCGAGGGGTTTGAAAACAGTAGAATGATGATCAGTTGCCATCTGAGAGACAAAACAAGAGAAAAACAAGTTTAAAACACAACTTGGAAAAATAAACAACAAGGAAGCAGAAAATACAGTCTTAATTTTTTGAATCAGTGGATGAATCCAGATGGCTGTGAAGTACCAAATCAAAAGTTCAAATGAGGCTCATTTGGAGGATGCAGAAGAACAATGGCAGACAGTAAGAGGGAGACTTAAAATGGCAGATGGCTAGAAATTGTTCAGAAGCAGGCATCCAACCTGTATTTGGTCTTGCCATTGCAGTGCAGACCATTTTGTGAACGCAAATAAAGCATACTGAATTGGAAGCTATACACGTAAAATCACTGCTTCACCAGGGAGCAGAGTTTGGACCCTTCTACTGTAAGGAGAGGGGAGGTGAAGGGACTGGGGCCACATCTTCCGTGCTCCCAATGAAAAGGTGCTGTAGAAGGGGAGGGATGTTAAACTGAGGATTGGTCCAGGATATTACTGACAGAGAAATCCCACAGGAACACCGGAAAGGAAGGAGAGGGGTAAGGTGCGTTTGGTGGTGGTACCCTGCTGGAAGTAACTAGAGAGGATGTTATATTGGATAAAATCAGATGGAATTTGGAGACAAGGCAAATACTATAACTGGTCAAGGAGGGAAGGGAAGTCTTGAGAGAAGTAGCGTGGGATGTAGGATGATGTCACTCAGGGGCCATGTCAATCACAGTGGGGAAATGGTCAGTTTGAAGAAACAGGAAAACATATCAGAAGCACTGGTATGAATCTGAACAGATGCAGTGGAGACAAAGACATAAGCATAGTACCCTGTGGGCTTTTTCAGAAGATCACAGCGTGGGAGAGGTTTCCTACACAATGGTACACCCGAAACATCAGGGCTGGCTTCAGCAAATAATGCAGTGTAAACTAATTAAATTCATGCTCAAACACATCACTGTGGCCCTTTCATTCTGCAGGCTCATGCTATCTAGTCATTAATAAAGTCAGTGGTTGAGGTCTGAGAAAATTCTGCTGCCCAAAAATCCCTTTAGTGATGTGAATGGATGAAAACAACTCAGGGAAGGAAAGTGAGAAATAACCAAAACATTGAAAGGAAACATCACACAGAAAGAAACTTACAGTGGTAGACCCACCAAAAATTGAAGTAATCAAATTAACTTCCTCAAGTTTATCAAATTACAAAATGGCACTGAAATAAAGTTAAGAAATTAATAATGCAAAATGTTGGATGCTCTTTCTTGGCATATTATACATCTATTTTTAATTCACTGAAAACTTAAAGTTGTTGAGCAATGCTGAGAGGTCAGAAAGTGTTTTTAAGGATGATCTATTTTTAAATGCACCTTGCATAAGCCTGCAGCAAAGGTTAAGTAAAGCTCAGTACTTCCAATCATTCTTCATCCTGGATTTTGGAAAGTATTCTGTAATATGTCCTCTAATCATGAACACTTCACATCACTTAGATAGCTAACACGTCCTGCTGCTACAAGACAACACAAAACATCATCAAATGCATACTGGCACCCACTCAAAGAATCTTAATTTGTGTGTGTTTAGGTGCCAGTCAGTCAGATTAGGATGAGTAAAAAAGGCCCTTAATAAAGTGATATATGTATCTCAAAAGCCTAGAGAAGACCTGTCGTGGCATCGCCAGAAAACAGCTACACTGTGAAGCAAGAATGACAAAGAAATAAGTTATCTGCTCACCCAATCACCAAGGATCAAAGTAACACAAAATTTACAACAATGAACAGTGCATTTCTCTTCACTGGTGCAATACTGCCCTCTACAGAAAATCTTCAAAATGTCAACACATTTTATCAGAACACTTACATGACAAGACTGTGTTGCCAACAAAAGGTTTCTTCATCCCATCACAAGTGGAATGTTGTGTTATAAGGGAAGGATCAATTTTGAAAAATAAAGTCACTGGGATGGGAAAACAGGCACATTTACCTCCAATGAGATAAGCTAACGCCAATAATTTTGGGGCAGCATGGTAGCTCAGTAATTAGCACTGCTGCCTCACAGCGCCAGGGACCCGGGTTCGATTCCACCCTCGGGTGACTGTCTGTGTGGAGATTGCACATTCTCCCTGTGTCTGCGTGGGTTTCCTCCCATTTCGTCCACAATCCAAAGATGTGCAGAGTAGGTGGATTGGCCATGCTAACTTGCCCCTAGTGTCCAGGAATGTTTGGGTTAGACAGGGGGAAATGCAGGGGTAGGTGAATGAATCAGGGCGGTATGAATTATTGGGCCCAATGGCCTGTTTCCACACTGTAGGGATTTTATAATGAATAAAGGCAATATGCCTCCTAGTGCCAGCTTCCATCTTTTAGACTAATTATTAAGAGTTGGTGTCTGTAGGTGTGTTGAGTTCCACTGCATAACACGGTAACTCAAAAAGCAAATGCCCAGAGCCAGCTTCCATCTTTCAGTTCATTTTCATTGCCATTGTTCATATCTCGAATATCTGCTGCACCTTCAATTACATGACCTTCAATTACTTTACAGTCAGGAATTCAGTCAACAGATGTAAGAAAAGGAGATGAGCTCCAGCTGAATTCTCACTCAATAAAATCCCCTCAAAATGTTGCTCAGAGGTCATGAGTTATATATCAAGTACCACTCTCTGAAAACTGGAAAATATAGAACTGCCCTTGCAGAATATTAAAGTTCAGAATTACAGGTGTCAAGCAGTCTGTAGAAATAATACATCAATTTGCCAACATTACTAGTAGTTTGAATATGCCTTGCATTCACAGCATCAACAGCATAAAACTGGGTTCAGTTATAACTGCTGAGCATAAGCTGTACTAACTTATACTGCTGGAAATATTCACTGAATAGTAGACTCTTTCTTGATGGATATGTCCAATGAATTGCTTATTTAAAAACCCTGGCATCATAGAATCCCTACAGCGCAGAAAGAGGCCATTTGGCCCATGAAGTCTGCACCAACCCTCCAAAGAGCATCCCACCCAGAGCCACCACATCTCCATAAACTCACATTTCCCATGGTTAATCCACCTGACCTCTACATCCCTGGGCACTATGAGCAATTTAGCATGGCCAATCTACCTAACCTGCATGTTTTTGGACTGTGGGAGGAAACCAGAGCACCTGGTGGAAGCCCATGCAGCCACAGGGACAATGGGCAAACTCCACACAGACAGTCGCCTGAGGGTGGCATCAAATGTGGGTGCCCAGCACTGAGGCAACAGCACCAGCTACTGAGCCACTGTGCCATCCAAACCCTCGCCTATGACAATTCATACACAGCAGGCATTTCCGTCTGTGGTCCAGATTTTACAGTCAGTGCCAAAAGAATAAAATTTGCTATTTATGAAGTTAGCAACTGCCCTCGAAGGTTTCATGAGCTGCTGAATAAAGAGAAACATCATCACTGGATGTCTGATTGTACATGGCAGTTACACCATGTCTCTTCAACCAAATCAGATTGAAGAATTCTCATGGAGACACGAGCATCTGAGCAGGAAATAACAATCAGATTCAAATCATGTAGACAGCAAAATAAAGATTGGACAGAAATGGAATTTAGAGAGACAGATAGATTAAAAGTTGAAGAGAACTTATTACGTCTCCAGCACAAATTCAGAAATAGGAAAAATGAGATTCAGCACTAATAAAATTGAATATTTGTGACCAGAGAGATTGTTTGGCAGTAATTGCAAATGAACATGCCACTAAGAAATTACCATTATCTGAATACACCAACTTTAACCTTTTCTAGGATGCTTTGTGGGTAGCCAGTAGTTAGTAACCAGCCACTACGTATCAGAACTTCACGATCTTACACTGAATTTAATGTTGATTCTATTGGCATGGTACCAGTGCAGCCAAGCTTATGGCACTGCAGGCTAACTTGTAACTGCTGGATTTTTATATTTAACTGTACATCTCATGTGCCATAAGTTGCTATCCAATTCAATTTCAAGTCATAAGAACAGTGAGCACTGTGAACGTCACCATTATTCTCAATGTAAAGTTCAGGCCTATTTGTTCAATACAGTGTCACCTTTAAATAAGCTACAGAGTGAAGATTCTGCAAAATATTTCAGTGAAGGATATCTTTCACAAGAAAACTAAAGTGCAGTAATTTGGGACAACACACACAGTACTCAGTGATTATTCATGTCAAAACTTGATTATTTATGTCGAATTTCCAAAAGCAGATTTTTGGATTTTTTACGGACCACCATAACATGGTTACTCTGATGAGAATTCTTAAAATGGTTTTGATGTGAGCTAAAACATGGTAAAAAAAAAGCCAATGTTCAAAATTATATCTTCTTTCTAGCTGTTTCTTTACAAAGGCTACAGCCAAGTAGACTAAAGTCAGGTAACTGTCCACAACAATCGAGATTTAGCAGAAGTATTGTCAGTCAATCGAAAATCCAACCAGCTCAAAATGTACTGAAAATTTGTCCATCATGTGTCACTCAAAATAGGATCTACTGGAACAGGAGTAGAGCATTCAGGCTCTCAAAACTATTCTGCCATTTAATTAGATCAGAGCTGATCAGGACGGCAAACCAATGACCCTCTTTACACCAATATCCCCAAATTGTACATACATGCAATTGATACCTGTTAATGCCAGTTATAACAATTTCAATTGCCCGAGCATCTGCTGCGATCTTCGGGACAGAATTTCATGTTCCCACCACATTTTGTATGAAAGAGAATTCCCGATTTAACTGTCAAAAGGCCAGACTCTAATTTTAATACTGTGCACCACTGTTACGAGCTCTGCAGGCAAAGGTAGGTTTCCTGCATCTACTGAACCCTGTCAAATCCTTTAAACATTTAAAAGTGCTTCAATTAGATCATCCACCAGACTTTTAAACTCAAAAGAAACACAAGCAAGCTGATGAAACACATGCTAATAAATTAGCTCTTTAAACCCAATACTATTCTGGCAATTCTGCACTGTACTGAGGCCAAGACAATAGATCATTCCTAAGGTGTAATATATCCATCTTGAAAGTAATTCTGCAGATGGGGGTCAGAAAAAGTGAACACAACTTTGTATTTCAACCTGCTCGAGATATAGGCTAACATTCCATTATCTTTATTGATTACTGTTTGTGCCTGTGGACTAGTTTTTAGTGGCTTGTGCACCAGGACATTTAAATCACTTTGCTCTTCCACAGTTTCACGGCTTTCAATTCAAGAAAGTATTCCGATTTGTCTTTCTTGAGCCTAAAGTGAAAAACATCAAGTTTTCTCAAGTTTAATTACTTCAGTTTTCCTCAGTCACTTAATCTGTCACAGTGTCTTTGTAACATCCTATTTTAGAATCATGGAATCATACTCTATGGAAGAGGCTTTTCGCCTCAATGAGTCTGCACCGCTGAAAATATACTACACTATCCCACCTTCCCGCATTAGGCCCATGGCTTTGAATGTTATTACAATTCAAGTGTTCATCCAAGTACATTTTAAAGGTTATAAGATTTCCCACCTCAATTATCCCTCCCACACAGTGCATTCCAGATCCCCCACTACACCACACTCTAGATGAAAATAGTTTTTTTCAAATTCCCTCTAAAGTTCCTGCCCTTCACTGTAAATTTATGGCACCTTGTTAATGACCCTTCTACACAGAGGAACAGCTGCTTTCTATCCACCTTGTCCATGCCCCTCACAATTTTATACACCTTTGTCAGGTCCCTCCTCAATGCTCTCTGCACCGAAGAAAACAACCAAAGCTTTTCCAACTTCTTTTCATTGATACAACTCACATGGTTCTTCCCATCACAAACGTCTCTGCAAATCAGGAAACGTACCATACTATCTTTTCACTCAACAACATGCTGCCATTAAATAAAGTCATCTCTTTGACTTCAGGCAGGCTTTGATTTGATATCACACCCAGCCTGCACATAACCTTTGGGATGGCTGCTGAAACATTTCAATTCTAAATAAATGGAACCCTAAAGGAAATCTTTATCTTCTTGTAAGTAGCTCTTAGTAACTCGTAATCTGAATTTTCACCTTCTGCCCATCAGACAGCTAACAATATATACCCTTCATGGTCACTGATTCAGAGCACGCAGATGAGACCTAATATTTAAACATCCTCAGGCTTGAAATCCAAGTCTATAGACGTATTTATCTCAACCACATCCCACCCATCAAAAACTCACCGGGCGTTAAAATCAATCCCAAAGGTCAACTAATCTCAAGGCCGGTAACTTAGTGATTGCTTGGAGTCACTATCCTGTCCAGCTGCCCCATAACTATTGACTCCCGAGTCGATCAAAAATCTAATTCAGCCTTCAATATATTCAAAGACCAAGCTTCCACTGCTCTCTGAGGAAGAATATTCTAAAGACTAAATACCCTTAGTGAGGAAATTCAGCCTTAACTCTATCATAAACTGGAGACCCCTTATTTTTAAGCAGTGTCCCTAGTTTTAGACTAACTCACAAAATAATTAAGTTCCAAAAAAGCAAAGGTACATAGGTACAAGATATCTACCTCAATAAAGTTATCAAAAGATTCCCTCCAAGTGAGAATGACATTTTTAGAGAATCTACACAACAGGACACTCATGACCGTGAGTTTCTCGGTTTCCGTTCTGTCATCCTTTCACCTACTAAAGATGATGGACTCGCAGTAAATAAATCATTTCCAAATGGGATGTCTTCATGAAGTGATGGCAATGGCTGAAGAGGCAAATCCTTGAGATGTATGAAGCTACTAAATGTCATTGTGAGATATTGCTTTTGACATTGGCGTCTGTTGGCAGCCACTGCAGTATACGGTGCACACCATCTCACATGAGGCGTCATTATTTTCCTCTGCTGTCAGTTAACGACTATCAAGTTCAATTAACGATATTCAGGGCCTTTATGCCAAGCTTACAAGCATGCGTGAATTGGATCTTTGGTCACAAATGTTACCTCTGATCTGCGTGGACTTTCCACTCTGAGGGTCTACGAGTGCTGATTGGCAAGCCGCGCCATTCCCAGCACTGACTTCCAGTTTTAGAAGTCACTGCTATGCACAGACTTCAGATTTGTGCAGAAGAAAACAAAAGAAGAGGGAACATAGCTGGTCATCTGACTACAACTACCTCAACATACTGAAATTCCTCAGGCATGCATCTGACTTCCATCCTGTAGACATGCTTGAGCCAAAGAAACCACTTCTGTTTGATGAGTACCATCAAATGGAGAACAGCCACATTCATGCATTTGAGATTTTGCCCTGCCACAATATACACAGCCAGCGAAGATAGAAATAGCCGCGTTTCTTTTCCTGATAGATACAAGTCATCTATCACAGCCATACAGGAAGATAGTGAGTACCCTGGCATTATAAACAATCAGCTTGATCCAAAGAGTTAGCCTGATGTTATTCCATGCATGTTTCATGGATCAACCAAAGGTGATAGTTGTTTTTCCTGTGCATGTATCAAGTTCTGTATCATGGGACAAATGATCTGTCATCCTAACCCAAGGTAGCAGAATTTGCTAACCACTTCCAGAAAGGTATTATTTTAGTATTTAATTACTTCAGTCACGCAGTTTAAAAAGCCGTCCAATTTTCTGGCGACAAAACCTGATAAAAGTGGGCATAATGATGAGGTGCAGTGCTAGGGCACAACAATGACACAATGAAATAACATACAAAATGAATAAAGGAGAAAGATAAAGTAATAGTATTAGCGATAACACACTACAAAAGACACAATAGAGCCACAAACAAGGCATAAGGCAAGAACAAAGGTAATTGCACTGTAGTTTACACCTTCTCAGTATGACTTGTCTTCTTTTCAGCATATCTAATGCAATCTCTGATCTATTGCCACGATTTCATCTATCGCTTAGTTTGCTTTCACACATCATCTTCTTTGCACCATTGACTTTTGTCCAGGCTGAAAGCAAGTGCCTAATGCTATCTCTGTACTCAGCCTTCTGGCACAATGATTGCTGCAAGTACTCAATGCAAACCAAACCACATTAGCAATAGACAATGGATCATGATTGTGAATTTGCACCAAATTTTAGAGAAAACCAGGGATACCTCGGGCACAGATATAACAACGTAACCACCTGTACACTGACACATCATTTAGCTTGGTGTAGATAGTCTAAGTCAGGGGTTTTAAATCTTGTAGCTTCTCTTCTGATACCCAATTAAGGTCAGCAAAGTAATTCAACATGAAATTTCCCTACCTATTAGGCTCAATTCAAATCTATGTTTACATTCACGTCTGAACAATTGGAGAACCCTTGGAGAGGTTTTAGGGATAATCCAACTTTCATTTGTTGCTGATCTCATGATTCTTACTCTGAAGGATACAAGTGTAGGCGACAATACAACAGCAATTAGCTTTCAAAAGTTGGCTAGGAGATATTTGGGACAACAACAAAATTCTATCACCCATTGCTTTATTGCTACCCTAAGTCTACGTAAAATGTACTGAACTACAGAGCACTGGTGAGAGATTACAGGTAACGTTAAAACATCATTTCTGTATACAGACTCCACCCAATCAAGGTCAAGCCAGCAGAGGTCACTGCTCTTACCACAGTATAGCAGTGATGCAATTTTCAAATAGACTCAAGTTTGCAACTAGGAAAACTTAGCAATTAATACTTGCTATTAATGTAAAATAAAGTTAGTCTATGATTCTGTGTATGGACAATTATTCTTACATCAGCTGTAACTGACCATGGCACTGGGACAAGGTGCATCCCCTTCCTGCAGCAATGAGTCGAACATCCTACAAAGCTGCATGCCTCAGACAGTTCTGGCATGTATCTGTCCAGCTGATATGGGACAGACTTTTTTAGACTTCTTTCTTGGAGCAATTATCAAGGCATACTTACCCTTCATATCTTAATCTTAGCAACCCTCTACATGCATGATGTGAATTTGTCTGTCAATTTTTTTGTGAGGATATTTGAGTTAGTGATTCTTTGCCTGCACAAGCCATCTGGGTGGCTACAGTTTACTCTGCAGTACTATCCTCCTACTGTAGGTCCATGCTTTGACTCAGTAGCTAGATGACGATTCTGGCTCAAATAGCTGATCATAAATATGCTTTGTATCAGTGAGTCACACAACATTCATGGAGAGAAAACAGGTAAATGATCTTTCATAAATTCTGACAAAAGGTTATTAACTTGAATCAGCATGTCTGTTTCTCTTTCTTAATAAATGTTGCCTGACTTGCTGAGTATTTCCAACACTTGGCTTTTATGCAGATTTTCAGCAATATTTTGCCTTTGTACATGCAGTATCTAATTGGCAAGCCATTCATTTGTACAATTTAACCCTGACTGCTAAATGGTGCAGCCGATTCAAACAAATCGTCTTAAGAATCCTCCACAAGTGATAAAGATGACTTATGGTAGGTTATAAATGCAAACATAGATAACAAGGTGTGGAGCTGGATGAACACAGCAGGCCAAGCAGCATCATAGGAGCAGGAAACATTTGCAGTACTTATTATCGCTATTATCTATAAATGCAAACACTTTGCTAAGAGGAGTTACAAACAAAAAGAGACGGAGCAATGGGTAGTTGCTTCTCAGACAAGTCTTAAGTTATCTCTGACTGAGTTCAAAAATATTATCATCATATTCCACTCACAAACTGGACTTTTTCTCTGAAAGTTCTTCAGACTATGAGTCTATCAAAGCACCCTGTTCCTTGCAGGTTCACCATTGATGCCATTGTAAATATTATCCTTAGCAAAATGTCCTTTGTTTAAAAATTCAAGATATAATTATATGGGTACTTTTAAAGAATAGCATTTAGATCTCATTCTTCATAACATAACATTCTGGATTAAGGTCTTCTGGCAGCCCAGAAGCTTTACTCTGCATCGGAGAGGTCACATTACTTGAAGAATTCCATTCTTCCAACTGATACCCTTACCTGGAAATAAAAAACATTTATTTCTGGAAATGGTCCAATACATGATCCAACTTGGCTGCATCTAGGCAGCTTAAGTGGATCGAAAATATACTATCAACTTACCTTCGGTTAATCAGAGCAGACACAACATCAACCATACAACGAGCCCAGAGAATGACATTCACTGAATGCTTCCTTACCTGATTGAAGAACACTTTGGTTGGCTGGCCACGGGTGTGCATTATGGGCTGTGGAGAACTCTTCCAGGTTCTGCCAAAAAAATGGGAATATGTGGTATCAAAGAGGGTAAGTCGCAGCTGGCACTGGACATTCGCCACTCCCTCCAACAAACTCTGCAGGAGAAAACAGGGATGAAGATAATTATGCTTGAATGTATTAATACAGTAAAAGTTCATAGTAATATTGACAGGCAGTGACAGCATTGCAATATGTCACTGGACTGATAATCCAAAGGCCTGAACCAGTGATCTGGAGATATGAGTTCCAATCCCATCACAGGGGATGTAGAAATAGGAGTAGGCCATTCAGCTCACTGAATCTGTTTTTCATTGAATAAGATCACAGATGATCTGATCATCCTCAACTCCACTTTCCTGCCCTTTTCCCATAACTTTAGATTTCCTTACTGATTATTAATCTGCCTGTCTCAGTCTCAGCTGCTAAGGATAGTAAATTCAGTCAGTTTCTCTTTTATAAACTGGCATGAAAAATGCTAGCCCGAGTAACTGATGCAAATATAGTTCACTAACATCCTTTGAAAAAGAAATTTGCCATCATTTCTCTTTCTTTATTCTTTCATACAATGTGGGCATCACTGGCAAGGCCAGCATTTGTCACCCATCCCTAAATGTCCTTGAACTAAAAGGGTTGCTCAGGCATTTCAAAAGGGCAGTTCAGAGTCAACCATATTACTTTGGATCTGAAGTCACATGTCAGCCAGACCAGGTAAGGACAGCAGATGGTGTTTCCTACAGGACGTCAGTGAACCAGGTGAGTTCTTACAACAATCAATGAAAGTTTCTTATGGTAACCATGTCAAGGCTGGGTTTTATATTCCAAATTAATTAGATGAATTTAAATTCCACTTGCTGCTCTTGTGTAATTTGAACCCATGCACCTCGAGCTTTAAACTGGACTTCTGGATTATTCTGAATTGCTGTCCAGGACATTGGTGAGGCCACTTTTGGAATACTGCATTTAATTCTGGTCTCCCTGCTATAGGAAAGCTGCTGTTAAACTTGACAGGGTTCAGAAAAGGTTTACAGGGATGTTTCCAGGATTGGATGGTTTGAGCTATAGGGAAAGGCTGATTAGGTTGGGGTTATTTTCCCTGGAGCATCAGAGGCTGAGGGCTTATCTTATAGAGGTTTATAAAATCATGAGGGACATGGCTAGAGTAAATAGCCAAAGTCTTTCCCCCAAAGTAGGGGAGTCCAAAACTAGAGGCATAGGTTTAAGGTGAGAAGGGAAGGATTTAAAAGGGATCTGAAGGGCAACTTTTTCATACAGAGAATGGTGCGTGTATGGAATGAGCTGCTACAGGAAGTGGTGAAGCTGGGTACCACATTTAAAAGGCATCTGGATAGGTATATGAACAGGAAGGCTTTAGAGGGATATGGCCAAATGCTGACAAATGGGACTAGATCAGTTTAGGATATCTGATCAGCATGGACAAATTAGACCAAAGGGTCTGTTTCCTTTATTTCATTCAGGGGATGAGGGTGTCACTGACTAGGCCAGCATTTATTGCCCATTCATAATTGTTTGAGGGCAGTTAAGAGTCAACCACATTGTTGTGGGTCTGGAGTCACATGTAGGCCAGACCAGGTAAGGATGGCAGTTTCCTTCCCTAAAGGACATTAATGAACCAGATGGGTTTTTCCTGACATTCGGCAATGGATTCATGGTCATAATTGGACTCTTACTTCCAGATATTTATTGAATTCAAATTCCACCATCTGCCATGGCGGGATTCAAGCCCAGGTCCCCAGAACATTACCTCTGTCTCTGGATTAACAGTCCAGCGATAATACCGCTAGGCCACTGCGTCCCCATTCTGTGCTGTATAACTCCAGAATTCTATTAGTCTGGTAATATTACCATACTATCACATTTTTCCTTAAAAAAATAATGATTCACCTGCAGGTCATGACCAGTCTGGTAAATATCTGACTCCAGACCAACAGCAATGTGGTTGATTTTTACCTGGCTCTGAATAGCCCAGCAAATTGCTTGGTTTAAAGCTGGCACAATCCAAGTGATGCACATATCCCAAGAATTTTAAAGAAGTTAATTCCCAGCTCATCAGGTTTAAATTGATATCAAAATATGACACAAAAGTAGAAATAATGCTCAAAAGCCAGTTCCACATTTAAGCAGCTCGATCTTCTTCACTGCATAAATTAGTAAAAATGTCACTGGACAATCAGTGCATCAGGAGAAATAAGATGGCCAAGCACGAATTCTTTTAGCACAGCAATGATCCCCATCCTCCGTTCATCCAGCTCCACAATGTTTTATCCACAAGATTCATTTCTATTTCAACTTGTGAAAAAGTTGTTTTCTAAAACATTCCAAATTGTTACTCAATCCACATACATCAAAGTTATTTTAAAATTATCAAACCTAATAAATGATTTGGGTGAACAAATGTAACTGAGGAATGTAGCAAAGCCTTACCACAGTCTCAGGGGAGAACGGCAAAGAATTTCAGTAAATTTGACTATCAGTCGGATGAAAACTAGGGAGCGATAAACTTCAGTTTCATGAGATAATTATTTCAAAAAAAGATTTTCTTCGCCCAACTGGTCAAACGTGTTATGACACAACTCTGGGGGAGGTGGGACATGAACCAGGAGGACCTGCTGACGAGAGATAGGGTCACTACCACTGCACCACAAGACCCTTAAAGGAGAGGGGTGACTGTCAATTCAAAGTATATGAGAATAAACCTGTTTATCAATAATTAATTTCACTTGCCTTGTGTGTGTTAAACATGCTGCAAATTCATTGAACAAATGTTCCAGTATCATTTCACTCATGTAGCAATTAAATAACCTAATTAAATTTCTGCATCAACAGACTGACATTGCCTTTTGTTACATTTCTTCACATAGAGCTGGGGGAAGCCAAGGAAAGAGGAGAAAAAAAAACAATCTATCCAACAAGCAGGAAACAAATTAGCAAATCTTGCATAACTTAAAGTGGCCAGTTTAACTGCACTGATAGATAAAGAGAAGCAACAATTGGCTTATTATCAGGACCTAAATCTGCCAAATTTTGACAAATTCAAGATAATGCAGATTTCAGATTGGCACATTTATTTAAACATGACTCTTAAATATCAGCAGCCAATGACATTGATGCTTAAATTTGGTTCATAAAATTCCTGCGCATTTAAGACGAGTATTTTGATGCTTTCCTACGCTATTTGTGATCAATAACCACTTTTATAGATGAGAGAGCACCTTCAGCCATTTGATAGCTGTCCCTCTGGCTTAATAAAGTTTTCACTCAACTTGCCTGCAAGTTTACTGAAATCATCAATAGCTCTGATGAAGTATTATGGGTGTGCATAGCATCCATTTGCTGCTGATAACATTGTGTTTGAAGGAGCAGTTGAAGGGCATCACTTTAACCACAGCAACAGAGCGTAGATATCTACACATGGTTACCGAGTTACTTTTAGTTCTTCCATTATTCTGCTGTGCTTTAAATATAAACAGTGGATAAACCACAGTATACCAAGGGAAAACACACCACCCTGGCTATGCTGTGGTCTTGCTTATACGAAAGCTGCAAACTCTAACTGTTCAATCCAAATCTGAACCTGCGAATTTGTTACAACAGTGGTAAAAATGGACTATCAAATTTCAACTTCCATCATCAGATTAGTACTCTGCAGACCTTTAATGGGTAAAAGTCAGTTTATAAAAAGGGCAAATATTCAGCTAAAATGGCTGCTATAGTCATCAAGGATTGAGGCATATTCAGGAGTCCCATGTGGAATTTGCTAACCATTCCATAATAAAAATACCATTTTATCTAAAGACATTGAAATGAGTCAAGTGTGTTAGCTTCAATAAATTTACATGTCCTACTTTAATTCACACATGTATGATAATTTCACATGTTGGGGGATGGAAGACTTGCATCAGCCTGGACAATGAAGCCAAACTTGGGAATATATAAATCAACTGTATTTCAGTCACTGCTTTAGTAGGCAGCAGAGCAGAGAGAAGGAATGATGGACTCAGAGCAGCAGAACCTGGAAGGTTCTGTCATTCCCTCAGGTACTAATTCCCCTTCAACAACATTTTGGAAGCTAACACCAGTGAAAATGCATGCTGGGAAAATAACTATTCACTGAGAACTCAAAGCTATCTAGAGTTTCCAATACTGCTAAGGCTACAAGTTATCCATTAAACATTTGTGATCTCAGGTTAAAAATTGCACATTTTAAGGACTGTAATGACTGAAAAACTTTATTCTTCCAGTCTGTAGCAGGCAGTCTCTCCTTTTTTTAAAAAAATATATTACCTATGTGTTACATTTGATGTCATCTTTCATTATATTTTCTAGGGTTAGCAGGTAATAAAATTCCTCTTTCTTTCACTCAAGAAAACTTTGTAATTGGCCCCTTCATTGTTATCTAGTTGGCAACATTTTTAATTAGCGTGTGATATACCTATGTGCTAAAAGGAAATAAAAATATTTGTTGCAACCAACTGATAAAGGGGTTATGAAGAGGGGAACAAATTCCCCTTCTTCACTTGGTTGAAACAAATTGCAAATTAAACACCAGTCAGATTTCTGTGCCAGAAATGAGGCCATTAGATCACCACAATCCAGGTTCATGCTGCATTTGTCTTTGCTGTCATTAGTTTTAAAAAGAACAACTTATTTGAAACCTTCTTGCTAAGGTGGCTACAAGTTAGTCCCGTGGTCGAGAAGGGGGAACTTTACAAAGTGCTTGGTGTACGGGATGAGTTGGAAATCTTCAGAATAGTCCAATATCAAAACCAAGGAACAGAAAAAACAAAGAACAGGTGGCGACTGTTTTGCGCTCTGGGTACAGTCATAAGCAGTACTCCCTCTCTGTCTTGGCTACACTGCTGATTATGTTAATCCATCTCAATACTAAATCCAGGCTTGTCAGAAGACTACATTTTAAAAGTTTCAACTTGTGCATCAGATAAATATACTTGCAAATATCCATTGCCCATCAGAGGGAGCCTGATCTCCTTTGGTCAACAAACTGGGAGCACACCCGGCTTCCAGTGCAGGATAAGATCGCCCTGTCACTTATTCCTTTCTATCAGGTGTATAAGAGAGACAGAGATTCGTTCCAAGTCACTGGACTTTGCCTCAGCTCAGAATCACGAAAGGTGCCAGGAACGAACTGAAGCCTCCAGACCAGCCATCGATCGCAGGCCCCCCAACAGGCAGGAGGGCATGAGACTTGCTGCTTTTTCTAGAAGGGCATGAGACTACTTCTTTTTTCTCTTTTCTCTTTCCTCTTCCATTTATTACCCATTTATTATTACCACTATAATTGTTTATTATTACTTAATAAACATGCATATTTAAGCAAAGCGCTGTGGTCAAGCCTTCTCTTAATTATATTTACCTGAATCTGAAAAGAACCGCTTGGATACGTATTGTGATCCAAGACATCAGGTGAAATGTGACAAAGGGACGAAGGAGCAACACTCCAACAGCTTGTGATTTTAAATAAACCTGTTGGACCATGACCTGGTAACATGTGACTTCTGGCTTTGTCCACCCAAAACCAACATCAGTATCTCCACATCATGGCTACTCTGTAGAAGACTAAATACTTTGCTGAGAAAAAGAAATTCCTCTTCCTCTCCATCTTAAATGGAAGACTCCATTTTAAACTGTGTCCCCCTGGATCTGGATTGCATGACAAGAGATAACATTCTCCCAGCATTCATCATGTCAAGCCTGCTCAGAATTATATATTTCAACAAAATCACCCCTCAACCTTTTAAACTTCAATGAGCAAACGTCTAACCAGCTCAATATTTCCTTATGAGAAAATCCATTCACAGAAATCAGTCCAATGAACCATCGCTGAATGGTTCAATTCAACTATATTCCTCCTTAAATAAGGAGACTAAAACTGTGCACAGTATTTAGATGCAATCTCACCAATGTCCTGTACAGGTGCAGCAAGACTATCCTGCCTCTGTATGCCATCCCATTCCAATATTTAAGACCAACAACCCTTACCATGTCTGTATTCTGACGTTTTGCGATTGATGAACATGGACACTCAGATCCCCCTGTACAGCAACATTCTGTAATCTCTATCCACTTTGATAAAACTTTGCTTTTGTATTCTTCCAGCCAAAGTGGACAACCTCACATCTTCCCACATTGTATTCCATCAGCTAATCTTTTGTCCATTCAAATTTTAAATGGAAGAGCAGGTTTCAGTGGCTAACTGGCCTACTCATGCCTAATTCATATGTTGTACGGTTACTTAAGCTAGCAATTGTTTTTTGCAAACTCTTAATCCTCATCACTAGCTTTCCTGCCATTTGTTACATATTGTTTCTCCCTTCATCCAAGTCAGTAACATAGATCATGACTACTTCAGGCCTAGCACTGTTCACTGCAGCATTCCAGATTGGAAGTTTGACCACCTGAAAATGACCCATTTATCCTGGCTCTGTTTCTTGTTAGCTTGCCAATCCTCTATCCATGCGAATATAATCACCCTCAACATTATGAGGTCTTGGGTGGTAACCATTTTGTGGCACCAGATCGAATGCCTTTTGGAAATCCAAATTGACAACATCTCCAGGTACCCTTTATCTACCCTATTACCCACAATAAGAATACATGAACACTAACTAGCCACCAACAATTCTCACTGGTCTCAATACACACATATTGGAAGGACATGAATTCGACTGGGGCAATACATCCACAACAGCCGAACAGAGACATGCCAGGGAACTCCATCAACAAACACATTGAACTGGACCCGATATACAAACGACTGAAAAACAGAACCGGAAGTAATGCCAACCACCCCAGCAAACTGAAGCATATAAACAACAAGTGGGACAGAACACCAACACTTCACTGGAGGCACACTAATGATGTTACCTCGCAGGGTGACAAAACATTTGCAACCAAACACACCGGCTCGGCGAGCAAGTCTACAACCTTCTCCCTTTTTAGTTATTTTAATTACCTGTTGTCAGTTTTGAAAATTTTCCCAACCAATTAGGCTACCAGTAATGAAGCATATCACCATGGAAAACACAATATTGAAATTCAACAGTATTTTGTTAAATAAAAAATATGTTGCCTGGTTCATGAGCAGTAATAATTCAAAATTCACATATGATTTTTCAAATGTAAATGGTACTGGCTAAGATTTTGTGGAGGTTACTTTCCCTTGTTCCTAAACTGAAGATTGAACTTAACGTCACCAAGATATTACAGCGTACAGTGGAAATATTAAGTGCAGAGGTATCCAGAAACTCCAGCCTATTTCTAAGGATGGTGCAGTGGTAACATCACTGAAGTAATAACAGAGGTCGGAGATTCAGGGACACAGATCCAAATGCCACCACAGCTGGAATCTAAATTTAATAAATATGGAAGTAAAAGGAGACGATGAAACTTCCATTGACTGTTGTAAAAATCCAATCCTACCCAGAAATGCAGTTGGCTCTGAACTGCCCTCTGAGAGGGCCAAACAAGCCACCCCGTTCAAAGGCAATTAGGCATTCGCCTTGACAGTGGCACCCACATCCCATGAAAGAATAAAAACATTTGAGTGTCAGGTGTCAAATCACAAGGGCGTTGTCGTTGTACTATTACTTTGGCTTCTGTATTAACATTACAAACTTTCCTTTTCCAAACTTCACCACATACTGAGAAAAATGACATTGATACCAGGCAGTGTAAGTGAACTGGTCATAAAATACCATGTAAAATGCTCTACCACCATCTGCAGGTAGAAAATAGCACTGCATGAATACTTCCAATTCACCACGACTGTTCGAAAAATTAACAGAAAATTTCACAGCACAGATACTGCAATTCAGTATTTCCATCTGTGCTGCTTTCACTGTAGAAACATTACAAACTTACTGTATACTTGGTTCTCTAGGCAAGTGTCAAAAACCAGCAATGGTTTGGGAAACACCTCAGACCATTATTATAAACACATTTTGCCTTATAGAATTTCTTAAATTCTTCAGCCAGAAATGTTTACCTTATAAATTAGAACTCAATGCTTTAATTCTTATTCAAGAGTAAAGAAAAGCTGTTCCTATTAATTGACGATACAAAGACAAGGGGCACAATGCTGTTCATTGTTCTACACACGCTGTCCAGTTTACAAATCCTAACCTTCTAGCCCCAATTTAAGCTACTGCTTAAAACCAGCCTGCACATCTTAAAGGAGGAGTGGATGGTGACTCAAGTAGATGCGGGAAGTGAAGTTGTCCTGGGAAATAGTGATGAATGGCTCAACGCTGGAAGCTTGGTGGAGGAAGTGGAAAGAGGAGAAACATCTTGTAGACCACAAGGCCAAAGGGCAGATTGTTGCCAGGGGAGGTCAATGTCTGCAGTGTAGCCCGGAGGTTCTAAATAGTGCTATATGGAGTTTCAATGGCCACACTCAAGCAGTCAGTGTCAATGAATGCATCTCCACATGTCATATTCCACCAATGTGCACCACTTGTTCCTAACAGGCTCGATCAACCAGGATTCATATCTCTTACTCATATGCTTAAGTCCATCTCACCCAATTACCACTGCCAACAATCTCACCTCATGTCTCTCAGCTTGCCAGCAATTCCAACATAACAATTACATCAGCCAAACACTTCGCACTACAATTACAAGCAGCACTTTCTCTCTTGCAGGTCAAGGTAGTGCACAACCAGAGGAGCTAACCAAAGTAGAACAGGTTAGCCTACATATCGTAACTCCTATGGAACAGATAGTTGTCACCATTACAGGGACAGAAAGCAGAAGGTTCTGCAGCAGGGTCACAGATGCTGCCTGACCTGCTGAGTTTTTCCAGCAATTTATGATTTTGTTACCGTTAGTACCAAATTAATGTTACATGCTAATTAGCAGTATCTGCATACTTCCAACTGCACCCATCAGCAATGCGGTATTTGCCAAAATTCACCTCACTCTGCACACGTACCATGGATTACTCTTTGGAACACAGGGACACTCAACACCCAAAACAGGTGCTAAGTAGGTCAATTTCTCACTCCAACTCTTTCCCACATGCATTTTTCTAAACTTTTCAGAGGTTGGCTGAAATATCTAATCAGACAAACCATGGAACATCACTACTCCAATCGTGAACCATTCAGTTTAAACACATGCAGTCTGTACAAGTAGCAGCGCTTCAAATTACAGTACATACATAACCATGAAGACAAATCTTGTGCACCAAAAGGCAAATAAATCTAATCTGGGTCCCAAAGGTATGTCTGAGGCATGGAAAGCAAGCATCCCTTTCAACTGACTTTTGAACAAGTGCTCATGGCAAGGGAGCCAGCAAAAAGGGAAGGGAGTCTGGATGTGGAGATGCAGGTGAACTCCACTTTTCCAGGAGCAAATTAAACATAACTTCTATAATCCTATATGAATCTGCATATAAAGGATTCATTTGCTGGTGATCCTACAATTAAGCCTGAAAGAATGAGAGTCATATTTGTAAACATTAATGTCCACAAATCGCAAAGTTGCTTGGCAGCATTTGAGATATACTGCAGCGTTATAAGTTTAAGTTTATAAGTTTATTATAAGTTTACAGTGGAATGAAGCATTCCTAACTTTTTTTGCCAAGTTCAATTCATATCATAGAATCCTCACAATGCTGATAGAGGCTGTTCAGCCCATCAAATCTGCATCAACCCTCTGAAGAAAACCCCACCCAGATCCACACTCCCCACCCGCCTACCTTAGCCCTGCATTTCCAATGGCTAATCCACCTAACTTGTACACCCCTAAACATCACAGGCAATTTAGCATGGCCAATCCACTTAACCAGCACATCTTTGGACTGTGGGAAGAAACCACAGCACCCAGGGAAACCCACACAGACACGGGGAGAACATGCAAACTCCACACTGACAGTCACCCAGGGGTGGAATCGAACTCACGTCCTTGGTGCTAGTAAGGCAGCAACACTAACCAATAAGCCACCGTGCCGGTTAAGCTAAGTATCTTTGAGCTAAGTATAGCAAACACTTGTGATTAACGTTAATGAATGGAAAATGAGGTGGCAAGATGTTACTGTCAAGTAGCTTTTAGAAAAAAACCCACATTTGGACCAGCAGCTTCTAAAATTCCACATTCTCTAGTATGAAGCCTCACCAGTAGTTATGTCCCATTTCCACACAGAATGGTGCATGCGGATATTCTTGCTGTTATTTCTCTGGCAACATCTAGCCGACTTTATATTGTCATGTAACTGCATACTACATTTTGCAAATGGTTCAAGCAAGCACTTCACTTTCGCACAATGAATTCAAAACTCAGTACGTGTTTAGCTTTCTGTTTATTAAGGTAATATGTAAAGCAGAGTCATTGTATGTGCAGAAAACAATCTAAAAGAATATCCTGACATCAGCATTATGGTATGATGTGTATGAAATTTTCATTATCAAAAAACAAAGGTAACAGATCACGATCTGCACAACAGATTTGTGCCAAGATCAAAAAGTATAATAAAATCAGATAAATTAAATCTCAAACCTGAGAACTGTTTTTAAAGACTGGAGCTGGTAGAGATTACTGAAGGAAGTAAAAAAAGTGAGATAATTCCGATGACAGGAAAATACTGAGCAAGAGAAGGTGACATGGGCATAAATCTTGATTTCAAAACAACAAAGTCGGTGGAAAACAACCTTTTTGGGACTTACAATGATCAATGACTACTGCAATACTGATGAATGAGTGAAGTAAAGAAATTATATAGACGAGAAAAGTTAGCATCTAAGTGGGAAAGAAAGTGCAACCAGTCAGACAAGTTTTTCTTGCATTTTGTCCAGGCATGCAAGTGCGGCATGTCATTCCCATCTGCTGCTTTATATACTAACATATTTGTGAGGCTCATTCTTCATAAGCAAAAACCATTAATAATGTGGGCAACAAGAAACAAAAACCTGCAAGAGTACTGGTAAATACTGCAATGGATTTTCCCCTATATAAAGAAAATCAGCTTATTCCAATTGAGAAAATCAGATCTAAGATAATATAGAGATATTGCCTTGCCTGGCATGAACTAACGTCTCATCCAACAGTACTATTGTCAGCATGAGGAATACAAGATTACCTGTGCTATGGAAAATTAAAAGTAATTCTTTTAACTAAATATATAATTGGGTATAAAATCTTAAAACAAGCTTCAGAAATCTGAGATACACCTTAATTGCAGTTTACTGAATATCATGCTTTATGCCTATTTTATATGAATCACTTCATTTTCGAATTACTATATATGCTACTTTATTGAATTTGTCACACATGATTTTGGCCAGAGGGGTAAAGTCCTGCATACAAATGACATCTTCATGACAGGACTTAATACATCTGTGAGGTCACGTGGTCAGATAGCATGCTAATCTCTAGGGTTACACATGAAGACAGGCCAATACAGTGGGAAACTAAATGGCAGTCAGCATTCTTCATCTTGTGGCAAACATTAAAACTTACAGGAAATGGCAAAAGAAAATTCAATATGATAACTTCTCCCTTGAAAGGCTATGAGAATGAGCAATGGCATTAAATCATCTGTGGAAACTTATAGTTGCTGAGCTTGGAACTCTCAGTAAGGAAGGCAAGTGCAACCTATAAGGGTGAAATAACATAGGTTGAAATGATTGATAAACAGAACAGATAGGCTTTGCTAGATTACTTGAAGATCAAAGAGGAAAGCGGCATATCTTAGAACATTTTCATCTGTAATTACATCTCAATTAAGTATTAAAAAATCTCATTACTTTCATCTTACTTTTGATCATATTTTTCTTGAATGTAAATTGATATCATGCTGAAGATCAGATATTTTTGTTCCTTTTACGGATTCCATCACATTATGTGGGAAAGCTCACTGCGAATACTACCATCAAGGGTCACCGGCAGCGAATGGAACAGAATTCTTGGTGCAGGCACCCTAAAGAAAAGCATCTGTGGTCACTAACATGGAACTACGCCAAACAAATTTAATTTAAAATGTCCTTTAATTCTACATAAAACAGATTCGTCTGCAAAAGGGGTGTTGAATTTCTGGTAAATACCTCAGATTGGAAAAATACCCAAGTGATTTCAGATTGCCATGGGAATGAGATTGAAGGGCTAGAAAGTCAAAGTGAAAGCCATTGTGGTATGGAGTTGCAGTTTTTAGCACCTCTCACCAAAACTCATAATAGAGGAAAAGCTCCTATTGAGAAGCAGCAAGGAAGGATTTGGAACTGTTCCAGGAATCAGTCAATTCCATTTTGTCGGAAACGATTGTTTTACTTCTGCTCCCAGTCTACAAGATAAACAGTGTTATCAAAGCCAACTAAAGGCTTTAAAGGAGTTGAATAAAGGAAGTTCTAGTTTTCTGGATTGTCAGCACTATTGTGATCTTAGAAAGAAGGGGAATCATCAAGGTGATAACTGTACCTGTAAATACTCATCTCCAGTGGAACAATTGTTGAAGGATGCCAGAAGTTTCAACCTGCCGTGGCATATTTGATAAACTTCTGCTGGAGAATAGGAGAGACTTGGAAACTGTCCCTTCTATATAACGGGTCTACCAAAAATGTGGTTTGAAGTTGAAGTAATCCACCTCTTTTTTAATTGATGTCGCAGTTGACTGTCGGTTGATACTTGATTTATGTTGATTTTAGTTCATTATGATAAAAATCTTCAAAAATGAAATCTTGTCTTTTGGGTTGTTCATTGGGTCGTTTAGGAAATTAATCTCTTCTAAAAAATTTAGGTCTCTACAAGGATCATAATACCGCATAATTTACCTCATCCATAACACAGAACAAAACAACCTGGGGCCTTCTAAATGCATGGAGTTGTATTAAACTGGAAAGGCTATTGACTTCAAAATTTTCAAATGATTTTTGATGTGGCAAATAGGATAAAGGGTATTTATAAAGGAATAAAAGCTTTGCTTGTAGCTAGTATATTTTCAGTACCATATCAAGTCTTTACAAAATTAATGCAAAGTAGCTCAGAACAAAGTGAGAAAAAATTACAAGTCTCAAATTTGACTTGCATGCAAAAGTGCTTTGAGAAATAAAAGGAATTGAACACATCCAATGCTGCATGTACCACGTGAAGCAGTCAGATACAATCGCGTTAAAGCCAATTCGCGTTGAAGAATCACACATTATAGCTGAACCAACTGTTAAGTGCAAGAGAGCTGGAAACCATTTGTCTGAATTACATAATAATTCCAAATATAAGACTGCTGACAAAGTTGATAAACTGTTATAACTAATGTGAAATGGCTCTTTGATGTCATCAGTGATATCATATTAAGGCATATTTTCTTTTTGTTCAGCTTCGAAGTCTAAAATCAGCACTGCTGAAAATATTTACATCAAAGGCATCTTCAAAGATTCTTTGTATTTGGCAAAAACTGAATTCACTACAGTGCGCCCATGACCCATATGGACAGTTGATTTTGAATAGTTTATTCAGAGAGATAAAAGAAGATCTCAAAAATAAGAAAATCTAGAAGTTTGTACTCTAGCTTCAATTTTGAAATTATTTTGGCTGCAGCAGCACTCCAGAAAACAGGTTTCGAAATGAATGTTGCTCAGTTCAGATCAGATCATGCTACAATCAGATGTTACAGGATGTTTACTTTTCTTTTAACTTTTCTTTCCTCAGTGTTAACAAAGATGGGAGTGCAGCAGAGTTGGGGATGAGGGATTGGTATTCAGCTCAATTCAAATGATTTCAAATTTGAGATCCTCCAAAAGCAAGCCCCAAATCAGAACCTTAAAACTTGAACCACTGAAATTTAAATAAATGATGGCTCCAGCTTATCTCCTAAAACCTGTGTGAAACTGCCCCTTAGTCATAACACAATTCCACAAAGAACAACTCCAAGCATAGCTCTCCATTGTCAGTTCAGCAAATCTATGGGCAATTTCCTGAATCGTAGAAACCGGGATGATATCTGCCCAAAACCAAGTTGCGTGGTTTTACCCAAGTGGCACTTCAGGCACTGGAACTGGTCTCAACATTCTGATTAAAAAGGGTCAACTTAATAAGGTGCCTTTCCTGATCACGACAATCTTGAGTGTTGGAAGCCCATGTGTATAAAGGTTAGGTGAGGACAGATTTCGACCTGGTGGGGATGTCCTTGATGGTCAATACTGGTCCACACCCTTCTTAAGGTTAACACAAGTAATTTCTACTTAGTAGAAGAAAGCAACTTTGTAACTGCAGTCTCCTCACGGATCACATCACCTTGATTAGATTGTTTCTTTATAATCATTCCCAGATATCAATTATGCTTGAAAATCTGGTGCACTCTAAATGAATAACGTTAAAGTAAATTGTCATATAAATGTTAACTCTATCACTAACTCAAATATGAGTCCATGAAAGAAACCAAAACAATACCTTTTACACAATGGAAGGGAAATTGGACAGCATCTGCCAGCAGAAGTTAGACTTTGATGGTTTTGTCATCCTTTGCTCAAAGAGTTGGGTCCGAGACTCCCTCAATATGGTGTCTCAGACTTCAGCTTCATTCGACTAGCAATCAGTGGATGCCTACTGTGCATCATCAGACAGCTCAACAACAAAGCAGATGAAACTTTAGGCTATTGCTTCCTGGTCTTCGGACTAAGCACATAACAGAGGTAGGATGAAAATGAAGGGGTGGTAGATAATCAGAAGTGGGGAAAGGGGTATGAGAAAACAGCAACTGACAGCAGTTTAATAGAGGATAGAAATACTCTTCTTCAATATTATTGAAGTCAGAAGTAGTACATTCAGGTAAGTTCTTCTTCTTCTTGAGTTCTGTGCCCAAAGGCAAGCTTTTAACAATTACTTATCAAACACAGCAAAATGCCTTGGCTTTTTTATCCTACAAGGTAAACAAGGAGACAGGCCCCAAATCTGAATTAGCTAAAACAGGGACCAGATTTGCTAATATTGGAGTCTTCTATCTGATCCACGCACTAGCCATTTAGCCAATTCAGCTAACTGTAATTACTGCACCTTCAATTTACTCCCAATCATCAAAGCAATTGAAGATGGCATTGATCCTGTTACTGAATAATTGAACAACATCATTCATACTCAGTTTTGGCTCCACAAGGGCAACTCAGCTCAAGGCCTCATTGCAGCCTTGGTCCAAACAAAAGCAGAACAAATTAAACCTGGCCAATTATCTCAAATTGCTGCTGCGATATCAATCACTTGGATCTCTCCACTCCTCCTATTCACTTCAGCCTCTCCCCATCAGAGCACACAGTGCTCTGCACCCTTCGCTCCAAACCCAACCTCACGATTAAACCCATGGATAAGAGCGGGTGGGCATGATGGTAGTATGGTGAACTGACCTCTACATCGCTGAGGCCAGACACCAGCTGACACCTCCACCTGCCATCCCCCCAAATTATGACATCATGACTGATCCAAGCCATCATCTCCCAGGCCATCAACAACCTCATCACCTCGGGGGATCTCCTGTCCACAGCCTCCAATCTGATAGTTTCACAAACCTGCACTGCCCATTTCTATCTCCTACCAAAAATCCATAAACCCAACTTCCCCAGTCAACCCATTGTCTCTGCCTGCTCCTGTCCCACCGAGCTCATCTCCACCTACCTCAGCTCCATTCTTTTCCCCTTTGGTCCAGGAACTCCCCACCTACATATGGGACATAACCCACACACTCCACGTTTTCCAAAACTTTCAATTCCCCGGCCCCCAACACCTCATCTTCACCATGGACATACAGTCTTTGTAAATCTGTATACCCCACATGGGGGGACTTAAAAACCCTCTGCTTCTTCCCCTCCTGTAGGCCCAACCAGTCTCCCTCCATTGACACCCTCATTCTCTTGGCAGAACTGGTCCTCACCTTCAACAATTCTTCCTTCAATTCCCCCCACTTCCTCCAAACCAAAGGGATGGCCATGGGCACCCACATGGGCCCGAACTGTGCCTGCTTCTTTGTAGGATTTGTAGAATAGTCCCTCTTCCGCAACTACACCACCACCATCCCTCACCTCTTTCTCTACTATATTGATGACTATATCGGTGCTGCCTTTTAAGCCCTCTGCATGGGGGATACGGGTGAACAAGGACTGTATGTACATTGTGAAGATGAGGTTTTGGGGGCCAGAGAATTGAAAGTTTTGGAAAAGGTGGAGGACGTGGGTACTGTCACGAATGTAGGTAGGAAGTTCCTGTAGTGGAGCTCAAGTAGTTCATCAACTTCACTTACACCATCCACCCCACCCTCAAATTTACCTGGACTATTTCTGACACCTCCCTCCCACTCCTGGACCTGTCAGTCTCCATCTCCAGAAACTGACTCACCACTGACATCCATTTCAAACACACAGACTCCACAATTACCATAATTGCACCTCCTCTCATCCACCCTTTCAATTCCTCCGTCTCTGCCTCATCTGCTCCCAGAATGAGGCACTCTACTTCAGGACTTCCCAGATATCCTCCTACTTTAGAGACCATAGTTTCCCCTCCACTGTAATTAAGGATGCCCTCAACCGCATCTCCCTCATTTCCTGCACTTCTGCCGTCAAAACCCCTCCCCTCAACAACATAAAGGATACAGCCACCCTAGTCCTCACATACGACCCCACCAAACTCCGAATACAACGCACCAGCCTCTGACATTTCCGCCACCTACAATCAGACACCGCCACCAAAAAGATATTTCCTTCCCCACTCCTGTCCACTTTCTGCAGGGACTGTTCATTCTGTGACTCCCTTGTCAGCTCTACATTCCCCACCAATTCCTCCACCCCACCCGGTACCTTTCCCTGCAAGCACAAGAGGTGCTACACCTGCCCATACACCTCCCCCTCACCTCCGCCCAAGGCCCCAAACAATCCTTCCAGATCCAGCAAAGATTCACCTGCACTTCATCCAACCTGATATATTGCATCCGTTGTGCCCGACGTGGTCTCCTCCATATCAGGAAGACCAAATGCAGACTGGGGGCACCGGTTCATGGAGTTTCTGCACTCTGTATGTACCAACCAACCCAAACTTCTGGTTGCCATCCACTTTAAATCCCATCTCCCCCCACCACTCCCCTGGCGACATGTCCATCCTTGGCCTCCTCCACCGTCAGAGTGAGGTCAACATAAACTGAAGGAGCAACACCTGATATTTCGCCTTGGGAGCTTACAGCCCAAAATATTGACTTCACCAGCTTCAAAATCCCTCCACTCCCAGCCTTATCCCATATCCTGCCTCCCTGACCTGACCTGTAAATCTTCCATTTCACCTGTCTGCGCCACCCTTCCCACTGATCAATCACAATAACCCCTTACCAGCATCCACCTATCACCATCCCACTGACCTTTCCCCAGCTCCACTTTCCCCGCTTGATTTATTTCTGGGCTCCCCTACCCCTCCCTAGTCCTGACCAGCAGTTTCGAGCCAAAACATTGACTTTCCTGCTCCCCTGATGCTGTCTGACCTGCTGTGTTTGTCCAGCTCCACGTTTATGGACTCTGGCTTCCAGCACCTGCAGTCCTTACTGTCTCCTGCCAAATTGCCCATTCAATTGACTGTCAATCTTCATTGAAGCGATGGGAAGAATCATTACCAGTGTTGTCCAGCAACACATTCAACAATAACCTCTTCAACGACAGTCAGTTCAGGTTCTTTCAGGACTCCTTGGCTCCAAACCTCACTGCAGCCTTTGTGCAAACAAGTTCCAGGGAGCTGAGTTTCAGAGAGGAGGTGGGACTAACTATCCTTGACATCAGGGCAACATTTGACACAAAGCAGCATCAGGAAGCTGCAGCATAACCAGAGTTTGTGAGAATAAAGGGAGAGGTCTCCAACATTTCAAATCACACCAAACTCCAAAGAATATAGTTGCAGTCAAAGATGTGTAAGCTAGGTGGATTGGCCATGCTAAATTACTCAGTGTTCAGCAATGTGTCCGAGATAACAAGCATGGGGCTGGATGAACACAGCAGGTCAAGCAGCATCATAGGAGCAGGAAAACTTGACGTTTCGGGCCTAAACCCTTCATC
>JAHRHZ010000004.1:31411780-31423995 GCA_024137785.1 Ginglymostoma cirratum
ATGGGATGAAGGGTTTAGGCCCGAAACGTCAAGTTTTCCTGCTCCTATGATGCTGCTTGACCTGCTGTGTTCATCCAGCCCCATGCTTGTTATCTCGGATTCTCCAGCATCTGCAGTACCTTTTTATCTCTGATACAATTTTATCTCTTCAGCAATGTGTCGACTGGTTGCATTAGCCATGGGAAATGCAGGGTTATAGGGATAGGATAGGGAGATGGATCTGGGTGGGATGCTCTTCAGAGGGCCAGTGTGGACTTGTTAGGCCAAATGGAGGTATTCTACTCTATTCTATTCATTGGAGGCCAATCAGCCCCAGGACATCAGTGCAAGAGTTCCTTAGGATACAGTCCTAGCACCAAACATCTTCAGCTGCTTCATCATTGCCTTTCACTCAACATAAAACATGGAAGATAGAACTGTACAGCACAGGTATAAGCCCTATGACCCATGATGTTGGGCCAAACAAGACACCAAATTAAACTAATCCCTTCTGCCTGCCCATGGGCCATATCCCTCCATTTTTTGCATATTCATGTGCTTTATCTAAAAGCCTCTTTAACGCTCCTATCGTATCTGCCTCCAGCACCACCCCTGGTAGCATGCTCCAGACTTCTTTCACTCTATGTTTAAAAAAAACTTGCCCTTCACATCTCCTTTGAATGTTCCCCCGAGCTTAAATATATGCCCCCTAGTTTTAGATATTTCAACTCTGGGAAAAATCAACCCTATCGATGCATCTCATAAAATTTATAGACTCCTATCAGGTCTCCCTTCAGCCTCCGCAACTCCGGAGAAAACAACCTGAGTTTTTCTAGCCTCTCCTTATAGCTCATACCCTCTAATCTAGGCAGCATCCTGGTAAGCCTCTTCTGCACCCTCTCCAAAGCCTCCATATCCTTCCTATAATGTGGCGACCAGAATTGAAAGCAATACTAAGTGTGGCCTAATCAAAGCCCAATAAAGCTACAACATGACATCCTGACTCTTGTACTCAATTCCCTGATCAATAAAAACAAGCATGCCATATAGCTTCTTTACCACCCTATTTACTTTCATGGCCACTTTCACAGAGCTAATGGACTAGAACTTCAAGATCCCTCTTTACATCAATGCTGTTCAGAGTCCTGCCATTAATTGAATACTTTTCCATAACATTTGATCTGCCAAAGTGCAGCACCTCACACTGAGACAGATTAACCTCCATTTGCCATTTTTCCACCCATATCTGCAACTGATCTGTATCCCACAGTATACTTTGATAACCTTCTACACTATCCACAACTCCACCGATCTTTGTATCGTCTGCAAACTTGCTAACACACCCATCTACATCTTCATCCAAGTCATTTATATATATATATGTATCACAAATAGCAGAGTTCCCAGTATGGATCCCTGCAGAACACCACTAATCACAGACCTCCAGCCTGAGAAACAACCTTCCATGACTACCATCCGCCTTCTGTAGGCAAGCCAATTCTGAACCCATGCAGCCAAGTCACCATGGATCCCGTGCATCCTAACCTTCTGGATGAGCCTACCATGAGGGACCTTGTCGAAACCCTTACTAAAATCCATGTAGACTAACTCACCGGCCGACTCCCCAAAGACTCTCTACAAGTCACAAGTCAAGAAGTATCATTTGCAACACCGTCGATCACTTTGTCACCTCCACACAAAATTCAATCAAGCTCACTCATTAACAAATCTTAAATGGAGATCTTCACCAACAATAGGCATGTTCAGAACCACTCAACTCCTCAAAAACTGAAGCAGTCCATGTCCAAATGCAGCAAGATGTGTAAAACATTCAGACTTGGGCTGATAAGTGGCAAGTAACATTTGCATCACATAAGTGCTGACACTAGCCATCTCCAAGAACAGAGAATCTAACCATTTACATGATGTTCGACAGCTCCACCATCACCGAATCCCTTTACCATTAACGGCCAGGATTACGACTGACCAGAAACTAAACCAAACCAGCCACGTAAACCTTATGGCTATAACAGCAGGTCAGAGGCGAGGAATTCTGCAACAACTAACTCACCTGCTGGCTCCCCAAAGACTCTCTACTCTCCACAAGTCGCAAATCAAGAAGTTTAATTTGCCGAGTGAAGTTCCAACTTCAAGACACTCAACAACATTCATTCCAAAGCAGTCTTCTCAACTGGTATCCATCCATCACCTTAAACATTCACTTCCTCCACCAGCAGTAGTGTGTACCAGTGACACGTGAACTGCAATAACTTGCGACGGCACCTCTCAAACCTGTGACATCAACCAACTAGAAGAAGAGGGCAACAGACACATAGGAATATTTGCAAGTTCTCCTTCAAATCACATCCAAGCAAAGCGAGGATTGTAACTAATTTGTTTCCTGTTCCTGGGTCAAAATTTTGTAACACCCTCATCAACAGCATCGCAGGTGTGCTGACACCACACAGGTCAAGGTGGTTTAGCATCATCTTCTCAAGGGCAATTAGGGTTCGGGGACAGTAATAAATGCTGGCCTTTCCAGGGCGTTTATATCCAAACAATGAATAAAAAGGTCGTCATGCCACATAAAACTTGACTGGCTTGGTCAGTATTTATTGCACATCCTTAATTGTACTTGAGAGAATGATGGTCAGCCATTTTCTTGAACCAATGATGTACATGTAATGAAAATCTGAGCAGCTTCACCAGAGTAGCTTGTTTGGCCATTTCAGAGGACCATTAGGAGTTAATCATATTGCTGAGCGTTTGAAATCAAATTCGGAGATTCGGAGAAAAAGGCAGAGTTTCTTATTTAACAACTGAATTTCAATTTCTCGGCTGCCATATTGTACTCAAGTCCCCAGATGATTAGTCCAAGCTTCAGAGGGACTAGTCCAATAAGATAGCAACTGTGCCACCATACCTTTGCCTTGCCTTTGTTCTCTGCTTAGCTAATAACACATGGTGATCTAAGCAAAGTTAAAATTGTTCTTCAAAATCAAAATACCAGTGATGCTGAACGTCTGTAAATAAAGAAACGGAATTAAGGTTTCAGATGAATGGTCCTGAACCTGAAACATTCATCCCGTTCTACTCTTCTCATATGCTGCCTGACCTACTAAATATTTCCAGCATTTCCCGAACCAGCATTTCTAGCTATGTTAAGTTGCAACCACAGCCCCTGAAAGAATTTGGATTTAAGACCGATTCCACTTGGCCACATTTTTCTCTTAACCCCAGAAAGAACAGCTAAAATGTTCAAACACCATTAGACAGATTGCCCATGATTCTACAAACGCAGATATGCTCTTCCCGTGGCTTGGATTTCATGCTTACAATAATGCTGAAGCTATCGGAGCACATCATCAACACAGTGTAAAACAGACAGTAACTTCAGGTACCTGCATAAATGTTATGTTTCTTTTCCTTGCCTGGGAATTGAAATCAAAAAGTTGCCATCATGATACGTCATTCCTCAACACTGTGCACTGTAACAGTTCTCAATTTGAAAATTTTCATCCTCATTTTCAAATTCCTCCATGGCCTCCTCCCTTACTTATGTAATGCTTTTAGGCCCCATTCTCCTCTAAGATACATACACCACCTTAATTTTCAGCTCTCATGCATCTCCATTTTTAGTTGCTGCACCAATGAAACCCCACCTTCAATTGCCTAGTTGAATTCCATCCCTACAGTTCTTTGCCACATTGTCCCCCTTTAGGGCATGCCTTGAAACCTTTTTGACCAAACTTTTGATCACATGTCTAATATCACCTTACATGGCTTGGTATTATATTTTGTCTTAGAATGCTCCTGTGAATGTCTCAGCATCTCTCTTTACTTTTCAAGCACTATATAAATATATAGATTAGATTCAGAACTGATATGACTGCAATGGGGTGACACTTTGTACTTGTTTACGAATTCTGGAGGCATGGTAAGTAACCATTACTCATCAACAACTTCAACAGCACTGAAACATTACATGTACAAGTTTGGCATTTCATTCCCTCAGAAGAAAATTAGGGTAGAGATTTTCAAAGGCATAACATCTTAAAACATAAATACAAATTTATAAAAATATAACTTTTTTAACTTTTTCTGGTCATTTGCTTTTATATCTCTTCATTAATCCAATTCATATTTTCCAATCTCTATTTCATTTTCTGGACATTATTTAAATCCAGTTTATATTTCCTAGTTTGGACTCCAAGTCTCAATGAGGGTTTGTCAAACTGATTGGCTAACACCACCACAGATCTCTGGTAGAGGGCACTGTACTGGAGAAAATGCCAGATTAGTTAAAAACTCCTCTGTGAAATTCACAAAAACTCTGGACAATTGGCAGCAAAGTGAATGGTGAGCACCATTCCTTTGAGGCTGGTTGCAAAATCAACACAATTATCCCCTTAGCAATTACCATCATAAAGATTTCATAACAAAGTTAAATTACTGACCTGCATTTTGTTGTTGCACCATAAACCCAGTAGTTGGCTGAATACAATGCAATATGGCATTGACTGCTTGTTATGCATCAACATTTCATACCGAGAACTGGGTGGTACAATGCATCCTCTCTCTAGCAACTTGTAAAACTGTTTCAACCATTGTTTTCGTACCCGGTGCTGCTCCAATACTCCAAACTGATTATGCTGCATTTCAACAGGTAATTCTTCGTTGGAACTCCCTTCAGCAAATCCTACACAAGGAATGTGCTGATTCCTTGCAAAGGTGGACAAAGCAAGGAAGACAGCTCTATCCATTATAACTGCAGATCCCACCTTCTACTGAATCTTGAGTAATCCTTTCTATTAGTTTGTAGTTTCTCTCCGTTGGGATCTCTAATACTAAAAAGTCAGCAAGGCTTACAATCTCACAGACTGATGCGGACAATTCCGGCCATTAGTGGAAATAATGTAGATATTAATAGCATAAATGCCAACAAGAAACGGAAATCATTTCAGAGCACCTTTGGTTTGATCACAATGAAATGAAAAATCCCACCGCTGGGGATCAAGCAGGTTCCAACATCAAAGTAGAAGAAACATGGATGTCTTTTGTTTTACAGCTCAGCTTCAACCACTGGCTTCCATGGTATTTATGTTGCCACAATTCAGTTCCCGGCTGAAGTGGGCTGATTAGTGAAGTCAGCAGGTCACCATGACTCTGTTTTGTACCACGCTAGGCAACTAACTTTCTCCTGTCTTATTCCATCCATCAATATTCCAATCATCTGCAGCCAGAGACCATTATATCAAAAGGTAAAACTTGGCAATGCATTCTTTTCCTTCAATTGAACTGCACTGCGTTTACAAGAATGTAGCAAGCTGGGGGTGTGTAAAAAACCACAGAAGGAAAGGCCAACTTGATTGGTCAAGCTCCCAGAGTTTGGCAAATATTCCAAGAAGTCAATAAGTGTGTTTCACGGCATTGCTATAGAAAGAAAACATTAAGCTTTACTGTTCATTAGGTAAACACCTGGTTGCTGTGCTTATCCTCCATCACTGTTTGAAACTGTTTAATATTTATAAAGACCAGAGAACACAATGCACTTTAAAAATAGCTGAACAGTGTGAGCACTTTTGGCAGTGCGCTGCTAATGCTGCACTGTAATGTTTTCTGTTGCTAGGCCATGTGATGTGACAGTTTGCACATATAAAGTAGTGAATACAGCAGGCTGCCTTTCACATTTTGCGTTAGTTTGCTCAGGTTACACTCAAATAAACTGGACACGCAGATACAAAATCATCATTGAAGCCTACTGTTCAATAAAAAAGAAAGCCTTTTAAAAGTTCAGCATAATGGAAAAATATTGCCATTTGATGCCAAATGAAAATTGTACGCTCAAAGGTTACCTCAAATAACTCTTGATTCAGGAGTGATTGAGCAAAATGGCTTCAGATATTTTTTTAAATGTAGAACACGACAGCCTAAAGTCCAACCAGAATTTGAAGATTCCAGCAGCTCCAGGCAAAAAAAATTCAAATTGACAACTGTAAGTAGAAAATGCACCACTAGGGTAGCCCTACAAATGGACTAGCCTAATAGCAGGAATTAAATTGCAAACCTTGAATAACACAACAAAAAGACATTTGCTGCACAACCGGGCCACCAAATCAAAGAAAGAACAGTAAATGCTGACACAGCCAGAAATCCCATATCCTGTGAGCAAATACTAAGAATAAAATTATGGCCTCTTACACAACTTCACAACAAACCACTGAGGCTGGGTTTTGAAACTTTAAAACTAATGAGTGGTTATCAATATTTTATTATGAATGCTGAAAGAGCGATTTTCCCATTTTCTTTGTAATTGATCAGGGCTGTTTTTGCTAAAACACTGCCCAATGTGTCCCTGTTTTCTTCAGAAAGAATAAACTCATGACAAGATACAGTTCCAGAAGCATCAGCAATCTCGCAAGGATCTCAGCTGAATAGTCATTATTCATTCATCTGGGTAGAGAACAATGAGCAAAGCTCGTCAGCTGTGGAAGGAATCACAGCTAAGCCCAGTCAATCCTTACATGGCAATCATGCAAACACTTTTCAACTGGGTCATTATTAATGATAGGTCATTATTAATGGGTCAAAATCATGTCTGTCCTTTCACATTGGCTGAATGCTAGCACACAACTGCAGCCCGTCTAACATCACCTAACTCAGTTCAAACTGAGAACAGTACTGGGACATTGTTTTCTTGCTTGATTCCTAACCTGCATAACGTATTTATTTATCAGTTTACAACCATACAAGAAATTCTTAAACTGTGCAACTGAATCAAAATATTTTGCTTTAAGATAAACATATACATTCTATTATGCTTGACAGGAGGCAGCTTTGAAATGGACTGTTTTTATAATAATTAAAAACTTACAGAAAAATGAAGATTTGAACAGGCTCAAAATCATGATCATGCAATATTGATTTCAGTTTAAATTTAACAACTTGCATTTCTTATATGCGTACGAATACAATGTTATTACATGAGCACGACCACAATGTGGTGGATGTGTTGTGAATCAACCAAGGAACACTTACATCATCTTCTCATAACTCTCTTTGAGCAAAACCATGTCAGTAACAAGACTGGCAGCGGCTGAGTGTGCCTCACTCTCCCATCGAAAGGGAGGATGATACAAAAAAACATATTGAGGAATAAAAGCTTTCATCAATTCATTTTTCAGATCAATGCATTTTGGTGAATTTCCTGTCATAGATTCAGATGAGTCAGACATCACTCAAAAAAAATTCACTCATGGCAATTCAGCATTAAACAGTAACATTGCAATTACCACCCATGTTTACCACTCCTTTTTGATTAAGTTTACCTTCACTTCGTAACTCATTGCTGAAATTCACACAATCTATGAAATTTGCAACCTTTGGCTAACAAGCTTCATGGTACTTCGCTTAATCCTGAATCAATTACCTTTGCCCATTGGTTTGCCTTTACTGTATCCATTTCAGAAAAATAAGCAGCGCATGATCACCATAAACATAGAAAACAGGAACAGAAGTAGACCATTTGGCACTTGGCCTGCTCTGCCATTCAATATGATCATAGCTGATCAACCACCCATACCCTTTGATCCCTTTAGTCCTAAAAGCTACATCTAACTCATTGTAAACATTCAATGCTTTAGCCTGAACTGCTTTCTCAGTTTTTGCTACTGAAATGAATAACATTTATCTGCATTATACTTCAACTGCCATGCATTTGCCCACTCATACAGCTTGTCCAAATGACACTGAGGCATCCCTACATCCTCCTCACAACTCACCCTCTCACCAGCTTTGTGTTCTCTGCAAACTTGGAGATGTTAAATTTAGTTCATTCATATAAATCATGAATATATATTCTACACAGCCATGGTCTCTGTGGTATCCCACTGGTCGCCACTCAGAAAATAACCCACTTATTCCTATTCTCTGTTTCTTGTCTTCCAAACAGTTCTCTATCCATTTCAGTACACTGTCCCAATCCTATCCACTTTAATTTAACAAGCTAACCTCTTGTGTGGGATCTTATCAAAAGACTTCTGAATGTCCAAGTAAACCAGATCCACTGGCTCCCTCTTAAGAACACAATCAGTTATATCCTTAAAAAAATTCCCTGTAGATTTGTCATGCATGATTTCCCTTTCATAAATTCATGCTGATTCTGTATGATCCGGTCACTGTTTTCCAAGTGCTCTGCTATTAAATCTTCATAGTGGGGAATACGTGAGAGTCCATTATCAACATCAGGCTAACCAATCATTCATTTCCTGTCTTCTCTCAACCTATAAGTAATAGGGTTGCATTAACAATCCTCCAATCCATGAAGGCAAAGGTAGATAGATTTTTGAAGAATCCTGAAAGATGATCACCAATAGGCATTTCTATTCCTGAGGCTGGTTCCTTAAGTACTCTGGGATGCAGATTATCAGGCCCTGGAAATTTCTCAGTTTTTAACCCCATAAATTCTCCAAATATCATTCCTCTCTAATACTGATTTCCTTCAGTTCCTCCCTCTCACTAAGGCCACATGTTCGCCAACACTTTGGGACATTATTTTGTCCTCCTTCATGAAGACAGAGCCAAAATATCAATTTAGTTGGTCTGCCACTTCTTTACTCCCCATTATAACTCGCCTTGTAAAAAGTAGCTCCACAGAGGCGCAAGATTTGGGTGGGCAATTCCACCAAGGTACCAGCTCAGAAAGTCTGCTACATTTTTTTTAAATTTAAGTAGGTCTGCTGTGGGAAAGAGCACAGATCAAGTACTTCCCCAAAGAACAATTCTGCCATGCATTTAGTGGTACCCAGAGTTTACATCGCTCGGTCATACCTGAACAATGGGAATAAATACAACTTGAAAGAAAACAAAATGCAGCTTCTAAATATTAAATGAACATAATTTGGTAATACTTATCCCTGTACAAGCAGATTCATTGGCAAGAGTCCATTTAATGTTACTTTTAATTATCCAGACCATGTACGACCACAAGAGCATAAGAAATAGGATCAGGCTGCAGGATATTTGACTCCTCAAGCTTGCTGTACAATTCAATTCAATCACGGCGGATCCAACATTCCTCTCATCCACTTTCCTTCCTTTTCCCCCTAACTCTTGATTCCCTGACCAATCAAGAATGTCTCTCAGTCTTAAATATATACAAGGACTCAGCCCCACAGCTCTCTGTGGCAAAAAGCTCCAAAGATTCAACCTTCTCAGGAAGGAAATTCCTCCTCATCTCAGCCTCGAATCGATGTGGAAGTGCCAGTGTTGGACTGGGGTGAACAAAGTCAGAAGTCACACGCCTCTAGGTTATAGTCCAACAGGTCTATTTGAAATCACCAGCTTGTGGAACACTGTTCAGTCATCAGGTGAAGTTCACTTTAGCTAACTCTATCTCATTTCATTATAATATCCTTTATTTAAGTTAGTTAAGTTTTTGACTCCAGTTTCTCCCACTCAAATAGGATATTAAATTTTATCATGTTATGATCACTACTTCTGCTTCATTACCCATTACAAGATCTAAAACAGCCTGTTCCCTGTTTGGCTCCATTACACATTGTAAAATATTCTATGAATTTGTCGCAGATTTGTATGAATTGTTGTTGATATGCTCTTCAACTTAATTGACCCAAACATAAGGATTAAAGTTGCCCATAATTATTGCACAATTCTTTTTACATGCTCCTTTTATTTCTTGATTTATACCCTTTCCGAGAGTAAGGTTACTCTTTGGGGGTCTGTACACTACTTCTACCAGTGTCTGGCTCTATCTGAACCCCATCTCCTGCGAATATCTCATGCTTTGGTCAAACATGGCTACTCCTGTCTTGTCCTTCCTGGCCTCCCATCATCCATACTTAAATCTGAGATCATCCAAAATTCTGCATCACATCTCCTTTCACACAATCTATGCTCACCGATCAAGGCAGGCTTTTCACTCAGCAATGCCTCAAATTTAAATTGCTCCACGGCTTCAATTCTGCCTTTCTCCATAACTTCTTCTAGCCCTGAAAAATCACAGCTCTGTGTCAGTCCAATTCTGGTCTCAATTCTGAGGTGGCAACCTCAGATCATTGTCGTGGAATTTCCCGTCATTAAAATCTCATGATGACCTTCAACCTGAAAGCAATTTAACAACAGCAATATGTAATTTCTTTAAAATTTCAGGGAAGCTTTGATTGTTTCCAAGTATGTTTGTAAGTGAACTTTAATTATTTGCAGCAATTGTAACTTTCATGGATAATAGGAAAAGAACTGGTCCATGCGACTTAGCGACTCTTGACTTGGATGCAGAACCAACAGGAAGTTAAGAAGGAAGCCACATGACAGGCAGATATAAACAAGAACTACAAATAGAGGGGTAGAGGGTGAAGATCCAGAGGCAGACACAGACACAAGGAGAAAAACAGCAACAAAAAAAGTGGAGTCAAAGGAGCAAATCATTTACAAGAAGGGGTCAGTTATTGTTTGGTAGAAAATATCTTTTGAAGTTACTGATACTGGACAGGCTAGAAAAAAAAAGTCTAAAGCCAAGAATGCTGTGCAGATAACCTAGAGAAACTGTGAGGTGGTTTGGCCACTTTTGGGAAAACAAAAACTATTACTTCACATACAAGGATTATTACTTGGTCCATTCAAAAGACTAAGACAGTGGAGCAGAAGTAGTCCATTCAACCCATTAAGTCTACCCTGCCATTCAATAAGATCATACTAATAATTGATAATTCTCAACTCCACTTTTCTGCCTTATCCCCATCATCCTCGATTCCCCTAGGGATTAAAATTGACTCTCTTTACCCAGAATACACTTAATAACAGAGCCTCAGGAAACCTCTGTTGTAAATAGTTCAAGATCCACTATCCTCAGAGAAGAAATTCCTCTTCATCTCAGTTTTAAATGGATATGCCTTATTCTGAGACTTTTCCTTTGGCGCGAGACTCTCCCAGCAGGGAAACAACCTCTTCACATTTACCCTTCCCAACCTCCTAACAGTATTGAATGTTTCAACAAGGTCACCTCTCATTCTTCTAAATTACAAAGAGTACAAGTCCCACTCAATCGCTCTTCATAAGAAAATCCCTCCAGGCCCAGGGTCAATCGAGCGAACCTTCTCTGGTCTGCATCCAATGTCAATTTATTTTACCTTAAATACAAGAACCAAAACTATTCAAAGTATTCCACCTGTGGTCTGACTAGCGTGTTGCATAGATTTAGCAAGATCTTCCTCTTTTTATACACCATTCCGTTTGAAATAAAGGCTAAAGGTCCATTTGCCTTTGCTATTACCCGCTGAACGTGGATGATTGTATGACTCATGCAAAGGGCCCCCAAATCTCTCTGCTTTCTCCAGTCTTTCCCCATCTAAAAGAATATTTCAGTCTTCTGTTCATCCTGCCAAAGTGCATAACCTTAAATTTTCCCACATTGTATTCCATCTGCCAAGTCTTTGCCAACTCACTTAAAAAGGAACCCTAGAAATCTGTATAATCAACACTGTCATGCCCAGAAGAGAAGAGAGCTCATAGAAATGCACCTTGCTGAAGATAACAGAACCTGTGAATCAAAGGTGAAAGCTATTGACAAACAGCACTCCTAACTACCCTGTGTAAATAAAGAACAGCATATTATAGAACTGTGTACCTACACTGTGCCACATTTGCGCAACTGTGAAATCTACCTTTTCATTTGAAGTATGATTAGTCCATTAATTCATGTTTTATTTATATTACGCCTCATTTGTTGAAGTGAAAGCTGCAAAAAGTGAAATCTCGGTAATTTCTTCTTGTGGAGGTCATTTGGCAAGTTTTATCATTTTGGTTTATTGCTTTCCCACTGGTCAGTAACACTCTCCTTCTCTCACCTTTTACGATACTCCTTAAAACTAGTTCTATTAGCAAGTTAGTGGTCACTTATCCTAATATTTCCTTATGTGCCCAACGTCAAATCTGTCTGATAACTCACACTTTAGGACATTTTATTACTCAAGAATTGTCACTATTTCAATATGCGCAACATTAATATTTTCATCGATAGCAGAGAACCAGTATCTTAAAATTTGCATCAGAGATAAAAGGTACTGCAGATGCTGGAGAATCCGAGATAACAAGCATGGGGCTGGATGAACACAGCAGGTCAAGCAGCATCATAGGAGCAGGAAAGCTTGACGTTTCGGGCCTAAACCCTTCATCAGAAAAGGGTTTAGGCCCGAAACGTCAAGTTTTCCTGCTCCTAT
>JAHRHZ010000004.1:31424395-31459155 GCA_024137785.1 Ginglymostoma cirratum
ATAGGAGCAGGAAAACTTGACGTTTCGGGCCTAAACCCTTTTCTGATGAAGGGTTTAGGCCCGAAACGTCAAGCTTTCCTGCTCCTATGATGCTGCTTGACCTGCTGTGTTCATCCAGCCCCATGCTTGTTATTTTAAAATTTGCACTTTATTTCCCAATTGCTCCAATTCTGCATTTCAAAGGGAAGAATCTTTTCAAGCAGCAACCCAAGTACAAGCCCTTTGTCCTTTGCCAGATCCTACAAGTGGGGATAATGGATTATAGTATTAATTATAACTAAGAATTAAGCCTACAGCTGTCGATCTGTGGTGCAACTGCCTAAGCTGCTAAGTAATAGTATTAAATCATAATGGGGTAGTTTGGTTGTTAACTAACAAGTCTTGGACACAGTGTCTCTAAAGATAGAGTGCTGTGATGACAAATATGACCTTCTGAAAGTGGATTTCTAACATATAATTTCTGGGTTTATGGTCTTCACTTTGTCTACTATCTGCAACACAACACGTATTGGTTTTATAACCTTAAAGACACACAAGAAAACCAAAAGATGCAAAGCCCAGAACAAAACCTTAATCTAATCTGACAGTTTACATTATCAATTTAAATTCCCAGCAGCATTAAGCATCATCATCCTTTCATTTCACCTTCCTGAAAAGGATCATCTAGATGCCCTCTAGGCAGACAGTTAACAGGTTACAGATTTCGGCAACATCTGTGCACACTAAACTCAAATTACCTGTTGCCTAATGTAATAACAGCTTCAAAGATTTGGGTGTAATTTTCCAGGGTGGCCAGAAAACTGAAGTTAGAACACTGATACTATGCCTTGCTATATGTTAATCTCCACTCACTTAAATAATTTTTTTTAAAAAGTATGAAAAACCAGCATTAGACCTGCTCATATCGGTTTCCCAACGAATGTTATGATGTGGAGATGCTGGTGTTGGACTGGGGTGGACAAAGTCAGAAGTCACACAACGCCAGGTTATAGTCCAACAGGTTTATTTGTTATCAGGTGATGAAGGGGCTATGCTCCAAAAGCTTGGGATTGCAAATAAAGATGTTGGATTATAACCTGATTCCCAATGAATGAGTTAGTTTAGAATGGAGATGACAGACCTGGCATGGGTCATTCGAGAGTAGAAACGGTAAAAAGGTAATAAACGGTAAAGGGGTGATAAAATTATGGAGGGATTTGAGGAAAGCAAATAAAGAAAAACTGCTGCCAAAGATGGCAATGTCAGTAACAGATGAACTGGGATTTAAAGTAACTGGCAAAACAGCATTGGATGAAATGAGGAAACTTTCTTTTAAAGCACAAGAAGTTACAATGACCTTGAACATATTGAATCTGCTTCTACCATCTGTTCAATCTGTTACCTGTTGCATCAGAGCAATTTAAAAGCAACATCCATTTTGCGTTAGCAGTAGCATATATACAGAATGAGAAATGCTATGAGTTAATGGTCCTACAGTCAGAGGGAAGCATCATGATATGTGGCAAAGGCTTTGATCGCTGACATTTCCCATCAATCTTGTGCCCTCTACTGGCTTTGTTTGACTTATAGATCTAGGCACAATTAAGAACTTTCCCAGAACGTTCTAGTTTGAAAGTTTGCCTTCAAAAAATAAAAAAAAAGGCTTGAATACTGTGTATCACTTCATTCAAAAAAAATCAGTGAGATTTTTACTGAGCTGAAGATCAACCTATTTGAAAAACTTGATTCTGCTGCAAAATTATGCCGACTATACCCATGGTAATAGTCAGATCAGGGAGCTCACTAATATTTCTAAGACTGGTCCTACTAAAACATAATTCAACACACTTGAAACAGGGAATGCTAATTAATTCATATTTCCATTGAGGCGGTTTTTTTGAAAATAGTAATTTTGGTTTTAATTGGGGAAACACAGCACTTTTTGTTCTTCAGTGTCAGGTCATATACAGCAGAGCAGAAAGCAGCTCATCAGTGGGACACTCCACTTCCGATATCAGCCATCCTGTGGTCTCCAACTGGGATTGCTTAGATTAAAAAAAACACACAATCACTCTAGCATATGTTGAGGGATTCCAGACAGCGATTAGCTGCATGAAACCAACTTCTGAGATCATAGAAAGGTAGGATCCATACAGTGTGGAAGCAGACTATTGAGTCCAAACCGACCCTCCAAACAACATTCTATGTCTCCTCACCTCTGTCCAAAATGTTCTACCCTGAATCCTCAGACTGTGACCCCTGGTTCTGGACATGCCAACCACTGGGAACATCCTCCCTGCATCTACCCTGTCTAGCCCTGTTAGAATTTTATTAGTCTCCAAGGAGATCCTCCCTCATTTGTTTGAACGCCAGCAAAAACAATCCTAACCTAGTCAATTTCTCCTCAGACGTCAGTCCTGCCATCCCTTGAATCAGCCCGGTAAACTTTGCTGTACTCTCTCAAGAGCAAGAGCACCCTTCCTCAGAAAAGGAGGCCAAAACTGCACACAATATTCTAGGCGTGGCCTCACCAAGGCCCTCTATAACTGCAACAACACATCCCTGCTCCTGTATTCGAAACCTCTCGCAATGAAGACCAACATACCATTTGCCACCCTTACTGCCTGCTGCACCTGTATGCTTACCTTCAACAGGTGGTGCACAAGGACACCCAGGACCTGCTGCACACTCCTCTCTCCCAATTTACAGCCATTCAGGTAGTAACCTGCTGCATTGGAATCAAAAACAAAGTGAATAACCTCACATTTATCCAAATTATGCTGCATCTGCCATTGATTTGCTCACTGACCCAAACTGTCCAGATCACACTGAAGGATCTCTGCATCCTCGTTACAGTTCACCCTCCCACCCAACTTGGTATCATCTGCAAACTTTGAGATGTTACATTTTGTTCCCTCATCCAAATCATTCAGCTATATTGTGAATAGCTGGGGCCCCAGCACTGATCCCTGTGGCACCCCACTAGTTGCTGCTGCCAATTTGAAAAGGACCCATTAATTCCTACTCTTTGTTTCCTCTCTACCAACCAGTTTTCTTTCCATCTCAATACACTTCCCCCAATCCCACGCATTTTAACCTCACACAATAATCTCGTGTGCAGGATTTTGTCAAATGCTTTCTAAAAGTCCAAATATACTACATCGACTGGCTCCCCCATGTCAAGTCTACTAGTTACATCTTCATAGAATTCCAACAGATTTGTCAAGCATGATTTCCCCTTCATAAACCCACGCTGACTCTGTCTTATCCTGCCACTGCTTTCTAAATGTTCCGCTGTAATGTCATGTATAATGGATTCGAGAATTTACCCCACTAACGATGTTAGGCTTACTGGTCTATAATTCCTTGTTTTCTCTCTACCTCCCTTTTTGAATATTGGAGTGACAGTAGCTACTTTCCAATCTGCAGGGACTGTTCCAGAGTCTATAGGATCCTGGAAGATGACCACCAATGCATCCACTATTTCTAGAGCCACTTCCTTAAGTACTCTGGGATATAGATTACAGGCCCTGGGGATATATCTGCCTTCAATCCCAATTTTCCCAGCACTATTTCTATAATATTGGTCTCCCTCAATTCTTCCCTCATACTAAATCTTACATTCTCCATCATTTTTGGTATCTGATTTGTGTCCTCTTTTGTGAAGACAGAACCGAAGTATGCATTCAGTTGCTCAGCCATTTCTTTGTCCCTTGTTTCTGTCTATAGGGGATCTACATTTGTCTTTACTAATTTCTTTTTCTTCACGTACCTATGGAAACTCTTAGTTTCAGTCTTTATGTTCCCTGCAAGCTTACTTTCCTACCATATTTCTACCTTCTTAAATCAATCCCTTGGTCCTTCTTTGCTGAATTCTAAACTGTTCCCAATCCTCAGATATATTATTTTTCTTGGCCAACCTCTATGCTTTTTCCTTGCATCAGATACTCTCTCTAACTTCCTTCATAAGCCATGGAAGGGTCCTCTTACCCATTTTGCTTTTGTGCCAGACAGGAATAAACAGTTGTTGCAGATTCCCCATGCATTCCTTGAATGTTTGCTATTGCCTATCCACCGTCATCCCTTTAAGTAACTCCCCCCAGTCTATGAAGGCCAACTCATGCCTCGTATCTTCATAGTTTCCTTCATTAAGATTCAGCATCCTCGTCTCCAAATCCATTACCTCACTCTCCATCTCGATAAAAAATTCCATCATGTTATGGTCGCTCATTCCCAAGGGGTCTCTCACAGCTACAGTGGCAATGATTCCCTTCTCATTACACAGCACCCAGTCTAAGATGGCCTGCTCCCTAATTGGTTCCTCCACATATTGGTTGTTGAAAACTATCCCGTACACACTCCAGGAATTCCTCCTCTACAGCACTGTGGCTAATTTGATTTGCCCAATCTATATGCAGATTAAAATCACCCATGATCATTAAAAACCTTTTACCTCTGTGCGGTTCATATCCCTTTATTCCCTGCCTATTTATCTACCAGTCAAGGTGCCTCTTACATGTTGCTGTTATACCTCCTCCATTACCTCCTTTGGCAGTGATTTCCAAGCACTTTTGCTGTGTAAAAAAAGTTGCTTCATCTCCTTTAAACTTACCCCCTTTAACCTTAAACCTATGTCACCAAGTACTTGACATTTCTTCCCTTGGGGGAAAAAAAGAAAATCTGACGGTCCATCCTATCCATGCCTGCCATAATTTTGCAAACTTCTATCAGGTCATCCTTCATCCTTCGACATTCAAGTTTGTCTAATGACTCCTCATTGCTAATTCCCTCCAAATCAGGCAAGTTCCTAGCAAACCATTTCTGTACCCTCTCCAAAACCTGAGAGTAGATATGACATTTGGCTTGGATTCAATACTAATTAGAAACATGGAGTCAAATAAATGTAACTGCAGTGACAGAGTGAAGGATGGCACACTAAATGTTATGACAAAACCTTCTTGGCTATAGCAATTAGGATAACACAGTAACAGAACCAATTTGGCAGTGTTTCGAGGTAACTTAAATCCCTCCTGAGGGAGGCACTGGTGTCGTGGTAATGCCACTGAACCAGTAATGTAGAACCTCATGTTAATGCTCTAGGGAAGTGGGTTCAAACCTCACTGCGACAGACAGTGAAATTTGAATTCAATTAAAAAAGAAGTGTGGACTTTCAAAAAAAAAATTTCTGATCCAATGGTGATTGTGTAACCATTTCCAATTGTCATTTTTCTGGTATGTGGCAACCAGAACTGTACACAATATTTCAAATGTGGCGTAACTAAAGCACTATACAGCCACAATATGACTTGCCAATTTTGATACTCCATGCCCCAACCCATTAAAGCAAGCATGCCATATGCCTTCTTGATTCACTTGTGTTGTCACTTTCAGGGAACTGTGGGCCCGAGCGCCTTGATCCCTCTGTACGTTGATGCTAAGAGTCATGCCATTTTCTGTGTACGTCCCTCTTGCATTAGATCTCCCAAAATGCATTACCTTGTATTTGGCTGGATTAAACTCCATCTGCCATTTCTCCTTCCAAGTCGCCAGGTTATCTGCACCCTGCTGTATCCTCTAGCAACCCTGTTCACTATCTGCAGGACCCTCAATCTGTGTTGTCTCCAAACTTAGTAATTAGACCACCTACATTCTCCTCCAAATCATTTTTATACATAAATATTACAAACAAGGGTCCCATCTCTGATCGCTGCTGAACACCACAAGTCACAGTTCTCTAGTTAGAAAAACACCCTTCCACCCCTACTCTCCATTTTCTATGACTAAGCCAGTTCTGTATCCTTCTTACCGGCTCACCATTGAGACATCACTTTCTGTATCAGCCTGCCATTAGGGGGGACCTTGTCAAAGGCCTTGCTAAAGTCCACATAGGCAACATCTACCAACCTTCCTCAATCATCTTCATCACTTCTTCAAATTTGTGAGACAAGACCTTGTCCACACAAAGCCATGCTACCTTTCGCCAGCAAGTCCATTTTCCCAAATATGAGTAAATCTTGTCCCCAGGAATCTTTTCCAATAATTCCCTACCATTGACATAAGGATCACCAGCCTGTAATTTCCTGGATTATCCTTGTTGCCCTTCTTAAACAAAAGGAACAACATTGGCTATTTTCTGGGACCTCCTTGTGACTAAAGGGGACACAAAGGTTTCCTACAAGACCCCAGGAATTTCCCAGAATATTGCTATCCCAGGATAGATCCCATCAGGAACTGGGGGCTTGTCGACCTTAATGCTTTTCAAGACACCCACACCTCCTCTTTTTTTAATATTGACATGCCCCAGAATATCAACATTACCTTCTCAAGACTCACCATCCACCGCGTCCTTCTCCTTTGTGAATACTGATGCAAAGTATTCATTAGCGGCCTCATCCTCTTACTATGGCTCTTATCAAATCCCCTTTTTTGTCCTTGACTGCTCCTCGAATATGTATAAAACACCTTGGGATTTTCCATAAACCTGTTTGCCAAAGACATTTCATGGCCCTTTTTAGCCCTTGTAATTCATTGTTTGAATTCTTTTCTCCTGTCTTGGCAATCTTTGAGGGCTGTCTGTCTTCAATTTCCTAAACCTTACATATGTCTCCTTTTTGTTTTGACTAAGCTCTCAATTTCCCAAATCTTGCCATCTTTATCCTTTATTTTCACAGGAACATGTTGGTGCTGAACTCTAATCAAACTGGCCTTTAAAAGATTCCCACACAGCAGATGTAAATTTACCTCCAAACAGTTGCCCCAATATATATTCCCCAGTTCCTGCTGAATATTATTGCCGTTACCTTTCTTCCAATTTAGTACTCTCACCTGAAGACTACATTTATCCTTATCCATAAGTTGCACAAAACTTAAGGAATTCAGGTCACTGCTCCCGAAATGCTTCCCCACTTAAAACTTCAATCTCCTTGCCAAGCTTCATCTTCCTTTCGTAACAACTGATGTTCCTCTTCCACCTTTTGAAGCGCCAAAGACAAAGTTTAATTGCTTGCCATCTATTCTCTCCTGTGTTCTGCACAAATCTGAATTAGATGTGCTATCCTTCAGGAGAAAAATAAACAAAATTTTCAGAAAACTGTTACTAATCAGTTATCGCTACATTCAAAAAGCTGTAACACTCCATTCATAAGATTCAATTCACATTAACATGAAACATTAGGTTCAATTAATTATATACTCTTTTGATCCTGGCAAAAGTCAACCATTCTCATTTTCAATGATAAAACTGGAATTACAATGCCAAGGTGGCTAATGGTATGGAAGCCTTCTGCAGCTGATGAATTCTAGAGCACAAACCGCTTGCCATCCATGTGTTTAAACAGCAGTAAAAAGTGAAAATATTCTTCTCTATTTGTTCAAACATATTGGGGAGGGGGGGGCGTGGCCTACTGGAATTATCACCAGATTATTAATCCACAAACTCAGCTCACGTTCTGGGGATCCAGGTTCAATTCCTGCCGTGACAGATGGTTGAATTTGAATTCAATAAAACAATGGAATTAAGAAACTAATCATGATCATGAACCTATTGTCGATTGTTGGAAAAACCCATCTGGCTTCACCACCGGCCAGCCCTCCTTTCATCATTCTTTGTGTCAGTGCCAACTTTTCCAACTCCCCTCATGCCAGTGAAGCATCAAATCATTTTTTTCTACAAACAGCACATTATAAATTCAAATTGTTTTGATTTCATGACTCAAGGAAACTAAGAATACAACACAGGAGTCCTTTCTGCCTTCATGCTTGTGCAAACGCTTCACAAGAGTTATCCACGCAGTCTCACTTCTCTGTTCTTTCCAGGTAGCCTTGCAAAGTTCTACTTTCCCAGTGTATATCCAATTCACCAACATATCAGTTTCCACCATTCTTTCAGGCAGTGCAATCCAAATTGTAACTCACTCAGCAAAATCCAAAAAAACTGCTCATTTCCCATTGAATATTTTGTCAATTATCTTAAATTGTTGCGCTCAAGTTACCAACCATTCTGGCAATAGAAAGAATATCTTCCTATCTGCAGCTTGAAATCCTTTCAGAATTTTGAGCAAGTCATTATGCTGCATGAAGTGCTGCATTTAAAAACATTGTATTTTTTGACATTCCTGGGAACCCTTCAATTGGGCAGCAGTAACTGCTACTAGAGCCATATCTGAAGTTGTATTTATCCAGAGTCCCAGAGACAAATCCAGACAGACCAATGATCCCAGCTGATGTTAGTACTGGCAGTACTCTTACAATGACAATTTATTTAGCAATAAATCAGATTATTTTGTTAAAAATAAAATATCTCTGCTGCAAACTTGATCAATTTATTACTGGCATTGTGTTCATATGCAAGTACTTGACAACACTCTGGGGAAGGAACAGACCTATGTCACGTACACCATGGGCAATGTGCCAATTCTTTTAAGTCACAGTCTTGGGAGGTTGATAGCTTCTTCCTTGATTATTCAAACAACCAAATTTAGATGTTCTCAGCTTCGGATAACTCCTTCGGCAGACAACCCAAACACTTCTGGTCTGGAACTTTCACACTAAAACCCTTAAACTGGGTTAACATATTCCGTAACTATTCTGAACTTTCTTTTCCAAAGGAACTGTATCCTCAACCAGGACTTCTGCAAACTAAAAACAAAAGATTTCCAACCTGTGGGTTTCTCCCTTCAGGTCCAAAATGGATGCCATTTCTCCAGCCCAGCACTCATTCCGAGAACACCTGGACAACAAGGATACCTACATCAGACTTCTAGTCATTGACTCCAGCTCAAAACTCCGAGACCTGGGCCTCGGCTCTGACTTCTGAAACTGGATCCTCGGCTTCCTGACCAACAGACCACATTGATGATAGACAACTGCATCTCCTCCACGATAACCCTCAATACTGCAGCCCCTGCAAGGATGTGTTCTCAGCCCCTTTCTGTACTCCCTGTACATCTATGACCATGTAGCCAAATTCCAAACGACCGCCATCTACAAGTTTGCCAACAACACCACCGTGGTAAGACGAAAGACAAACAATGATGAATCAGAATACAGAAAGGAGATAGAGGGCTTGGTGTTGTGGTGCATGATAACAACCTCTCCCTCAAAGTCAGAAAAACAAAAGAATGATCATTGACTTCAGGAAGAAAGGAGGACGACACGCCCCAATCTATATCAAAACAGCGGAGGTTGAAAGGGTTGAGCGCATCAGATTCTTTGTTGTCGGCACAACTATGTCTCTTCCTCCTCAGGTGGCTTATGAGCTTCAGCATCTCCATAAAGACCCTCACCAACTTCTATAGATACACCTAAAAAGCATACTGTCCAGGTGCATAACGGCCTGATATGGCAACTGCTCTGCCTAGGACCATAAGAAACTACAGAACATTGTGAGCACAGGCCAGACCATCACATTAATACGGCTTGCTGCCGCAGAAAGGCTGCCAACATCAAAGACCCATCACACCCTGGTAATGCTCTCTTACAACCTCTTCTGTCAGGCAGAAGATACAGAAGCCTGAACACACACACCAGCAGGTTCAAGAACAGCTTCTTCCCTGCCATTATGAGACTGATGAATGGAGTCTCTAAGTTCAAATAATGTTGATCCTGCTTTGCGCACCTCCTGTGCAGTAATGACCTTGTATGCCAAGTGCCCTATGATCTTTATGTCTTTGTTTGCTACAATCTACCTGTACTGCTCACAAAACAAAGCTTTTCCTTGTACTTAGGCACATGACTACAATAAATAAAATCAAATTCAGCAGAAAATAATCCCAATTATTCAAACTGAAAGCATGCTGATCCCTTAACGTTTATTGTGTTACATTGTAAAATTCTCCCAATGCAAATTAAGTTCCCATCACCCAGGATTTCTACATTACTAGCTCTAAAAAACAAGCTCCAGAAATATTGGCAAGTTAAGCATTAAACCCACAAGCCTCTAGTTCAAAATACACATTCTAAATTAAATTGTTTATTACATATAAAAGGTACGTATATCACACACTTTACATCACAGCGGGTGACAGGTCACAGTCCTCCTGAAATATAATCTCACCTGACCAGAAACTCTTAGCTGCTCTTGCTCTTCTTTTCTGTCTGAACATTAAAAGTAAAAATCATCACTGAAAAAAACTACTGCACAATGTTGCTTCCCTTGTCTTCAAACCAATCAATGGCCCTCTCCTCAAAAACGTATCTTTCGCCTCTCTTTGCAATCTACTGTCCCATTTCTAATTATATTTTCTTCCTAAATCCTTGAACTTTTTTGTCACTCCTCCCCCTCCACTGACTGCCCCAAAATGCACGGACACCTGCAAAGTCAACATCGTTGCTTCCCACACTGCAGCATTAGTCCTGAGATCCCCAAATCTTTCTGTTCTCATCCAACATCAGCTCCCGGCTCCCCCTCTCCAATACTTTTTTCAAATACTCCATTGTTTCCTATTTGTCTTGCTGCTCATCCAAACTTAGTACTGAATGAGCACAAATTTCCTCCAATTATTTAAATGGTTATATTAAAACTGCTCTCTTATTTTAGACAGAGGTTCTAGTCATCATTTTGGTCCCATTATTTTTTTTAAAAGAAGTATTTCCATTTGAATATTTCATACTTGCACAGACCCTTCATAGCCTCCAACATATTGTCATCAGGTGGCCCAAAGTCCCATTTTTGTTTTTAATCTGCATAACCTGAGAAAGGACTAGAACACTGAGGAGGTCAGTTCAAACAGAGATGAAATCTAAGCTAACACTCCAGTGCAACAACGTTATACTGTCAGAGTGCTAGCTTGAGCAGTTACTAATCGTAAGCTCCATCTGCCATTTCAAGTATACATAACGAATGCTACTTCATTATTTAGATGAGGTGAAAAGTTCTCTGCAATGTTGCAACCAGTTTACTGTGCACAAACTGGCTGCCATAGTTCAGGGCATCCTGAGTTGATTAATGTGATATTAATGTAGGCTTTTTTAATAGATCTGTTTCATAGGCAACTTGGACAAAGAAAGTTTTTCAGTTACAACTGGTAAGCCAACGAGAGAGGAGCAAAGTGGACTTGTGATCTTTTTCAACCTTGCAATTTTCTCTTTTTAAATGACAAATAAAACACAGAAACACAGTAGCAGTAGTAGGCCATTCAATCCCTCAAACCTGAGCCATCTTTCCAGATCTTGCTGTTTTCTACCAGAGCACCATTTTCCCACCTTATCCCAATAACTCTTGATCTCAATAGTATCTAGAAATCTTTTGATCTTGGTCTGGCTTGTACTCAATGACGGAGTTTTCACAGATCTCTGGTTACAGAATTCCCACAATTCATCACCTTCCACGTTAAGAAATTCTTGTTGATCTAAATTTCCAAATACTAATTCTGGGACCGTGTCCACTGGTTCTAAAACTCCTCAGTTTAGCTTTCTTCTATGCTTTTCCTGTCTCATCTGTACTATCTCATCTACAGTAATCATATGCACAGAGTTCACCAAACTTGGTTCAGAAATAGCACTCTTGCCTCAATCAGACCACAACATGAAATCAGAGTACATAATCCGATAAACAACCCAGTGCAGTACTTGAGGATTAAGGCATTGCACTGATAGCAGCTTTAATGCAATGACCAAACAAAACTCCAAAAATAGTCCCTTTTTGGGAAGCACAGGGAGCTCTTTTGCCCTGTAAAGGCCACCAAACATGAATCAAAGAACATTCACCTACTTATTGTTTGAAGGAGATAAACAAATAAATAAATTGATGGGAGGCATCTTGTGGTGCAGTGGTACTACCCCTACCTTGAGCCAGGACAGCTGGAGTCAAGTCCCAAATTCAAGCGTGTCACAACATTTCTGAACAGGTTGATTAGAAAGACGGCTGTTGCTTTTGTCTGCACAGACTGCACCTCAAAATTAAGTCAATTGCCATGAATCATTTGTGGCTGCCCCAAGAAAATGAAAAGGCCAAGAAAAATTGTTACTTTTCATTTGAAAAATGCAAGTCATAAATTGTGTGTTCAATGTTTAACTCTGTGTCAATGATGGAGCCAATAATACTTCCCTTTCAATGGCCCTGTCAGTGAAGACAGCTGAGAAGTTTGCAAATCAATGGTCATTGAAAATTTTTGCCCATTTTAAAAATAGAAGCAAAAAAACTTGACTCTCTTGATGCCAAAATGCAACAGTCACCAAGGATACAAAACAAGGGAACACAGAGGTGGCACTCCTGAGCAACTGTTTCAACATTCAGAGTCAAATCCCTCTCTAAGCAATGCTGATATTCATTGATTGTAAGTTTCTACTTAAAAGGGCATCTTCACTATAAAAAAAACTTGATAAAATCTTATCTTCCATTAACTAACAGATGCACAATGCAAATACATTAATAATGACATATGAAGTTGTCACTTGTCCATGATGTGCCTGCAAAAAGGATGACACGATTAATTCCCAGTAATACAATGCCCTAGCAATAGATTGACCAAGCTAACAGCATAGGTATTACTTTTCCAAAACGTAACATCTTTAAAAAGTAACATTATTTTCAATTACAATTCATTCAGAAATAACAAACATATCTTCAATATTTTAAAACTATTCAATAAATTACAGACGATTGTATTACAAATTTACAACCATGCCAAAAATAGTCTAAATATTTGGAAGTTTTCTTACATCCCTTCTGACAAGTCGGTACAGCTTTAAAGCTTTCTTACCGTTTTGATGCAAGGGTTAAGGACAGTTGGCTATCAGTATTTCAAATTTGTAGAATGCTATTTTATTTAACACAATCATATCTAGCCTTGCACTACATCAATGGATAAACTCAATGATTTAATGGTTTTTAAGAATTCTGTAAAAGGCATCACCTTTCACACACACCCAAACTCCAGAGACCAGTAGGTCCCAGATTTAATTAAAATGTATGTGCTCTTGTTTGATCACAATTGAATCATAACAATTGGTCCAAGCTTCTATGGGCTAAGGCAGGAGAGTACAGTAAATCAAATGGGTTCCTTTTCCTGATTTCATATCTATCTGGAATTCAAAGAAACTACAGGCACAAATGCCTGGCCAGAAAAGAATCTGGTCTCCAAGGCCTCAGTCTACCATGACAAAACAATCTGTTACCCCAAAAATCATGCATGAAAAATGGCCAGTGAAATCAAGTTTTGAAAAATTACCAGGGCCACAGAATGTTGCTCAAGCTATATGGAATTACTACAAATAAAAAAAACAAAAAGACTAGACAAAAGCAAAGTCCTGCAGATGCTGGCGATCTGAAGTAAAAACACGAAGTGCTGGAGAAACTCAGCAGGTCTGCCAGCATGTGGAGAGAAAAAGCATGTTTATATTCCAAGTCCATTAAGAAGAGTTACATTGCTTTGTTAACTTTGTATCCCTCTCTACAGATGCTGGCTGACCTGCTCAAGCACTTTATGTTTTTATTACAAAAAGAATCAGTGCGAATATTATTCAGGTGTGTAAAATATTACACATATTGTATCCCACAGCGTGTTTTTCTGCATATGTACATACACAACATATAAACAATGTAAAGGATAAATTAGTAGATTTGAAGAATTATATTCAGTTATTGTAAGCTGATATTGTAATTAGCAGACGTTTCGTTATTTTTAATAGGACTATTCTAATTTCAGCCAGAATATGCCGCTGAACAGTCTAGAAAGTATCAATTCCCTTCAGGTATTGAATGGCCAGTATGTTTCATAATCCATTCAGTGAAAAAATTACAAAATATTTCCATTAGAGAACAGAAAGACTACTAAAGGAGGCATGAGAGACAAATAATTGTTTTATTTCAAAAATTCTCTGTTAAATAGATGTTGCCTTATATTTTTATCTTAAAAGATATACTTGAAATCTGTAGACACATACAAAAATAAAATTCACCTAAGTCACATTGACATGAGGTTACAAGATGTGCAAAATATAAACTCACTGTCTATTGACTGTTTCTGCAATGCCTGAATGATCTCAGTACTGAAGTTCAGTTACTCATTCCCACTTGCAAATTTACAAACTGACTGCTGAGATTGAGAAGAACTTCTGACAGACCACAGTCTCAAACAAAGGCTGCAGAAAAACAGACCAGATGCTGGGCAGAAACTTTCAAAAGGTTCAATTATTCCAGAAAAATGAATGTAATTATTTTCACATGAGTTTCATGAAATAGACTAGCCCCCTCTGGACAACATTCTCCACCAAATGTGTCGGCTAATCGAAGAATATTACGGAGCTAAACCAGACGAGTCTCCACATGGACTTTATTTACATTGGCACTGATATTGTTCAGTTGTCTGCATTAAGCGGCAAGAACCAACGTCTATACAGGCTTCAAAGTGGCAGTGAAATGTCGAGGTTTCATCTGCTTTATGTGACAGCTGTGCTTTCACATGTATTTGTAGTAGCATAGGAAAGTTCAACAGAAAGGAGTCTCCTCATTGGTCAACAGGACACTGGAAATTTCCCTTCAGGGGTAGTAATTAATTGGTTGCTGCTTATGATTTCATTCCGCTCTGATAAATTCTTCTCTCTTGTTGCAGTCTTGAGATGTTGTGTGGATGGATGCAGCAGAGCTGGATGAGCTTTATTCCACTCTGCAGATAAAAATATTATAGAACTTGTGACAAGACCATTTAAAAAGAAAAGATTCTTACAGACACTAAACAGGCAAAGCATAATGTATGCAAGTCAAGGTACGTCTGCAAAATGTGCATAAGAGAATTACATGCATTGTAGCTACTTCATAAATTTTAGCAAGCTAACATATGTATCATTCACAATAGTTTCCAACTACTTTTACTGTTAAAAAATGCAAGAAATAACTAGGTAACTCTTTAAACTTACCACATTTGAAATGAATTCTGTCCCTCCTGAAGTGTGGATTAACTAGCATTCTTCAAAATCAAGCTTTTGTTTTATTACTAAATCACATCGTCTTCATTGTGCCTTGGACCTTTTGGTAATTAAGTCAATTTTCTTCCTTGTCAGGAGATCTCTAAGTACTTTACAGACAATGAAGTGCATTTGAACTGTACACAGTTGTAAAGTAGATTCAGTTCCTTTTTTCAAAATTTATTTTGTTCCCCCACAATATTTGGGGTTGAAGGTTCACCAATATACTTACCTCTCTGGAACTGATGTGACACTTAATTTTATGAATGGAACCAACAAAATGTGCCATGGTACTTCTGTTTGATTCCTGCTTTTCAAATGAACTTCCCTCCTTTACCATCACTCCAACAAGTATCTTTGCATTTACAAGTTAATATGGCACAAGTAACAAATCAAAACAATTCAATTTGCATAATCCATTTGGAAGCATATTAGAGTATTAACTTGTGACATTTTTCAGAATATCCACCGCTTCAGAGAAAAGTTGTCGCAGCGACTGTGAAGCAAGAACACGTGTGCCACAATTTCATAAATAATGACTTGCCTTGTGTATACCATTCATTTCAAGAAAACACGTAAGAGGCAAATTTTGTTGCCAAAGTGGAGATACAATCACAGTTTGATTCTCTTTTAAGGGACATTGGTGGACAATTACTGACAGATCTTTGATAACATTATTATAGATCACCTGGCAGAATGCAAAATTCAATTATTTCAAAAACACCTCCATGGAGATGTCACTCCTCATACCATTCTATCATTCCTCTATCATTTTCAAGCACTCTTGTAAATTTTATGCAACCAAATCAAATGAGTACAGTTCCACCACTGAAGACTATTTGTGTAAACCCAAGTCTTGCCAAATATCATACAATACTGATGCTCACTCACTTTAAACAAGGTACATAAGTGGCTTATTCTAAGCATCAAGCTGTTTTGGGTAATTAACATTCCATACTTATCCTACTTCACTCATTCAATCCAGAAACAAATACGTCCAAATTGACTGCAGCACAAAAACAGCTGTAACTTTGTACCCCATCCACTGAACAGCAAACATCAGAACTCAAACCACAACCCTAAAGCCCTGTTCTGCTGTTACCTGTCTTCAACATTGCAAACTGTTATCATTAACCCATTTTCAGACAGGACAGAATGTTTTGGTTTCCCAACAACTACACAAAAAGAAATCAGTAAATATGTGAACAAATTTTTTAAAAAGCTGCAGGGAAACGGGGCTACCAGAGAGTCAATTAAGGCACATGCATCCCAATGTCTCCATGTTGCACCATCCTCTTTGAAGAATGTCAACTTTGAAACAAAATCACTAATTCAGAGCTTGGGTATTGCTGAAAGAAAAAAAAATGCTGTCAAATTCAAATTTTTTTTCTTTTATTAAATTCAACATTCTTGTCAGTCTCAATGAGTGCATACTAAGACGGGATATACAGGAGGAAATAATGGGGGCTTTTCAATGGTACAGCTATAATTGAGATTTCAATTTCAATTTGATAGAACCAACCAGAAAGCAGGCTTTTCCATACCTGGTAATATGCAATATGACAGGATTAATGAATGACTTCCTAGTAAAGGGACCTCCAAGTAGCAGTGGTCATAACATGATGAAATTTCACATTGAGTTTGCGGAAAAGGAGACTGCACCTGGCACAAATGTATAATACTTAAATAAGGTCAACAATGAGGTTAACGAGGTCAGATCTGGCTAAAGTGAACAGGGAAATTAGTTTAAGCAAAAGGTCAGGAGAGATGCAGTGGCAGACATTGAAGGAAATACTTCAGAATATCCAAAGTATATTCCAGGGAAAAAGAAAGGCTCTAAAGGAAGGGCAGACAAATCTGTGTCTAACAATATGTCAAATCAAAAGAAAAAGCTTATGATTCCAAAGAATTGGCTTCTCACGCTCTATGAGGAGAGTCTCTAGACAAAAGGCTTCCTTTGACTTACTGTGCCAGGTCCACCAACTGACGAATGTCTCTCTGCGTATGTGTTCTTATGAGGGAGTTCATAAGGGGATTTGAGTTTTAACTAATAGAGTGATATGCCAACAGATAATAATTGTTTACCTGGAGCTAGAGTCGATTTACTTGTAATAAATTGTAATTCTTGTTAAGTGCAGAAACCCAGTCTGTGCTGATCACCCCAGCTCTAAAGAAGTAACTTGAGGAATTCTACATATTTTAAAATTTTTCAACTTTGGTGATGAATAGCAAGACTTGATTTCTAAAACACTGCCTCAGTGAGGTGTAACAGCTGCCACGGAAGATGTTAAGAGCAGGTACGAGAATGTTTAAGAGACATTAAGATAGACTTGTACAGGCAGGGAATAGTGTGATGTGAACCATGTGCAGGCAGATGGGACAAGTTTAGAATGGCATCATGGTTGCCACAGATATGGTGAGCTAAAGGGCCTGCTCCTGTGCTGTACTGTTTTACATTCTAATTTTTAAAGTCCTAATAGACTTCATCTTAAGGTCTTAAGAGAAGATGCCTTAATTTTCCAAAATTGCATAAATTGTGGAAAGATCCCATCAGAATGGAAAATAGTGACTATAAATTCTTCTGTTCGAGGAGAGGGGGAAGCAGATAGTCAGACAGGCCTGTTAGCTTAGCATTCATCTTAGGGAAAAACACTAGAATCTACTACTATGATTTTTTTTGCAGGACACTTAGAAAATCTAGATGCAATCAGGCAAAGTCAACAAAGTTTTTGGAAGGGAGATTCCATTTGGCTAATTTGTTAGAATTATTTGAGGAAGTTACAAACCGTATAGATAAAGGGAAATCTGTTGATGTGCAAAATGTGGCTTTCCAGAAGGCATTTGGCAAGGTGCTACATCAACATGGGACATCATGTTGTGGCTGTACACAACATTGGTGAAGCCACTTTTAGAATACTGCATTCAATTCTGATTAGCTTTCAATAGCAGGGATGTTGTTAAACTTGAGAGGGTACAGAAATGGTTCACAGTTTGAGTGTTTGAGTTATAGTGAGAGGCTAAATAGGCTGGGGGCATTTTTCCCCTGGAGCGTCAGAGGCTGAAGAGTGACCTTATAGAGGTTTATAAAATCATGAGGGGCATAGATAGGGTGAATAGCCAAGGTCCTTTCCTAGGGTGGGGCAGTCCAAAACTAGAAGGCATACGTTTATGGTGACAGGGGAGAGATTTTAAAAAAGACCTGAGGGGTAACTTTTTCACAGACGGTGGTGCTTGTATGGAACAAGCTGCCAGATGACGTGTTGGAGGCAGGTATAATTACAACAATTAAAGGGCACCTGGATGGGTATATGAATAGGAAGGGTTTAGAGGGAAATGTGCCAATGCTGGCAAATGTGACTAGGTCAGATCAGGATGTCTGGTCAGTACTGGCAGATTGGATTGAAGGATCTGTTTCCATGCTGTACGATTCTGCGACTAGATAACTATTACTAGTGAAAATAAGAGCTCATATAGTCAGTGCTAACACATTAGCACGGATCGAGAATCAGTCAGCAAACTGAAACAGAGTAGGCATAAATGGGTCAGCGCTGGGGCCTCACCTATTCACAATCTACATCACTGACTTGGATGAAAGGACTGAACGTACTGATGACACAAAATTAGGTAGGAAAGTAAATTGTGAAATGGATGCAAGGATACTGCAAAGGGATGTAAATCATTTAAATGGGCAGAAATTTGGTTGATGAATTATGCATGATATAATTCGTAATTGAATAATACAAGGTTAATATACAGGTACAGAAAGGAAGGAGCATGGAGTCTCGGTTTTATTGCAAGGAGACTGGAATAAAAGTAGGAATGTTTTGCTACACTTGTACAGAGTATTGTTTGAACAAACCTGGAGTACTATATACAGTTTCAATTTTATTAAAAGCAAGGATATTATTGAAATGGAAGCAATTTAGAGAAGGTTCACTCAACTGATTCCTGTAAGAGGAAAGGTTGGACTTGTATCCATTGAAGTTTTAGAAGAACGAGAGGTGATCTCATTGAAACATAAGATCTTGAGAGGTCTTGATAGGATGGATGCTGAAAGATGTCTCCCCTTGTGAGAAAGACTAGAAATAAGAGATGTGGTTTAAAAATAAAGGGGTGTCGCACAAAACAAAGATAAAGGAGAAATTCTCTCTCTCATGAAGTCATAAATCTATGCAAGCGACATCCCCAGGGCACAATGGAGGCAGGATCACTGAATATTTTTAAGGCAGAGATAGACAGATTCCCTCAAGAGTATCAGGGGTAGCCAGAATAGTGAAGTTGAGGTCACAATCAGATCACCCATGATCTTACTGATTGGTGGAATAGGCTTGAGATGCTGAATTACCTAGTCTTGCTCCTAATTTGTATGTTTGTAAGTATGACTGCAAGATGAACAGCTTTGACAGCACGTCTTTTTACAGCGATACGCTCTCAAGTTCTGTACTACTATTTATAAACTGATACAAAAGTCAATTTATACGTGCATTTCATTACACAGACACATGAATTTCAGAATTTGGTGACACCTTGCCATGCAAATCTCAACTTCACAAGGCATTCTCCGACCAATTTCAGACTTGACAAATATACTTGCATCGTTGTGTCTCTTTACACTTCAAGGTTGTTAGATATCAGTGCGAACAACCAAATTGCCAGTAAAAATGCACATACAGCTGCTTTAAAGCAGTAATTCCACACATGGCCTCACTTATTTTTACTGCAAAATCTTAAGCTATCAGTACTTACTGTAATTAAACAACAAATCAGAGAGAAACATCTGCTATCCATACGTGCAGTTACACATGAAATCAAAAATTTGCTATCCAAGTTGATTTGTTCCTCCAAAAGCTGCACAAAACCAATATCTAGATGAGAGATTTGGCATTCAAATACAGGAAGTGCGCAAAGTTACTTAGGCACTACATATCCACAAAAAGATCAAGTATGTCCATTCAAGAACAAATTACTTTTTAACAACATGATTAGGCCCTCGTGTGGTGCAGTGGTAGTGCCCCTCCCTCTGCACTGGGAGTTTCAGGTTCAAGTTCCACCTGCTCCAAAGGTGTCCAATAACAACTGTGAACAGGTTGTGAACTGTGAACATTATAGGTGATGTAGGTTAAAAGACTGTCATAAAACTACAATTTGCTTCCGTATTCTTCAAGTCAGGGATGGTCAATTCAATTGCTAGAATGGCTTGTGGATTAGATTACCACAAAGACTATGGATTCCACGCAATTCCAGCTGAGGTAGCCTCAGGGTCTACCTTCATGGCTAACTGTAGTTCATCATGTAATCATCTAGGATCTGTCTTCCCACAGAGAATTTGAGAACAGTCTTAGTTTAGGAAGGGGAAGTCAAGCATCCCCAGTTATCACACATTAACTCTGGGTCAATTGATGATACACAGTTGTCATCTTGACTTACATAAAAAATATCAGACCAGTTTGTATCTGGGCAAAAAAAGGGTCAACAGAATGAGAACTAAGAAGGCTGGTGAACTGTCTACAAAACTTGCAATAGATGTCAAAAAGTTAATTGTTGACAATTATTTTATATTTTTTCACAAGTCCTAGTTGTGTGAAAACTGACACGACCAATGTTTGAAGGAGGGCAAAAGTACTAGACACCAGAACAAGTACAAAAACGACATTTTTGAAGTCTACATCAAAACAAGAATTCATTTTTTTCTGGATTTCCTAAACAAACAACAATATTCAAGATCTAGCGATACAAGATACCAGACACCCCTTCAAACAATAATCTATCCAGTTCACATTCTGGGTACCGTCCCGCTCTACACGTCACTTTGGTTCCAGGAGAAGGTGAAAATTTTGCGCTGCTACTACACCTAATTTTTCCCAGAGGAATTACAAAAGGTGGTTCGGCCCATCCCATCTGTGCTGCTCCTACAGAGAGGAAGGGGTCTCTCTCCCTCTCTTTCTTTTCGCACTCTATCCGCATCCTTACCGCTTTAAACGGTAGACCCTCCAACGTCCTAAGCAACAGCTGAAACCCCTCCGACTCGTCCACCAGCCCGACATAGCGCTGAAAGTGAGGAGGAACATCCCAGCCTACTGATCCGCGCCACTGAGCCGCCGCCATGTTGACAACTGCCAACTGGGCCGGTGGCCTGCACCATTCACTGCACCGGGGAGGTGTGGCATAAAGGAACAAACCAGCCACCCAACAACAACACGGACTTCAACTCGCCTCCTTCACACGATTTCTCTGGTATACGCAGCAACGAAACGCAAATGCTGCTTCAAATAGTTTGTTACTGAACGGCCGAGCTCTGAATATTTGTCAGCATTGTCTGCACCCCCAGAGGTAATTGATATGGTGGAGACGGCGTGCCTGGTGTCGGTTGCCGGGGAAACGGGCTGATGTCGGTTGAGGGAGGTGGAGTGAGTATCTTGTTCAACAAAGTTTGTGTTTACGAAAACAGGAGTTGCTGCAGAGAATCGCCAGGTCTGGCGGCATCTTCGGGGAGAAAACAGATTTAACGTTTCGGGTCCAGTGACTCTTCATTTTATCCAAATCAGTTTGGAATATTTTGAGGATGTGCTGGCCTTGGAGCGGGTCCAGAGAATGATCCCGGGGTGAAGGGCTTGTCGTGAGGATTCTGGCTCAATGGAGTTTAGAAGGAAGAGGGGGAATCTTACTGAAAGTTACACAACACTGAGAGATCTGGAAAGAATGAGCATGGAGAAGATGTTTATAAGTTTGCCGAGACTGCCCTGTGTTTGTCCCAGCATGTTTTTTGCCCGTGGAGACGGTGGTAATCATGCAGCTCCCTTGAGGTCGGAGGCTGTGTAAGCCTCTGGTCGGAGCGCATTTGTAAATATAGTGAGCAATTTTGGGCCCTGTACGTTAAGAAGGATGTGCTGGCCTTGGACGAAGTCCAGAGGATGATTACAAGAATGATCCGGGTTGAAGGGATTGTCATATGTGGTTGAAGATTCTGGATCTGTACTTAATGGCGTTTAGATGGAAGAGGGGGGATTCTCACTGAAACTTACAAAATACTGAGAAACCTGGAGAGTGGACGTGGAGGAGGTGTTTCTACCAATAGGGAGAGAGTAGGATTCGAGGGCACAGCCTCAGAGTGAAGGGACAACCTTTTTAGAACTGAAATGAGGAGGTATTTCTTCAGCCAGGGGTTAGTGATTCTGTGGGACTCATTTCCGCAGAGGGCTGTGGAAACCAAGTCATTAGGTGCATTTAAGACGGAGATAGACAAGTTCTTGATTAGCAAGGGGATCAAGGGTTACAGGGAGAAGGCTGGAGAATGGGAATGAGAAACATATAAGCCATGAGCGAGTGGCAAAGTAGACTAGATGGAGCAATTGGCCTACTTCCATTTTTATATCTTACGGTCTGATCATATTTTATTCACACAGTGTATGATAAACATAATTTAATTTTAAAAAGCCTTCTTGTTGCATATTATTTGAAAATGGGCAACATAATACGTCATGAGTAAGAAGTCAAAGATGTCTTCAGAATTTTTTGTGCCATTGTAGTTGTACGATGTCCTACGAATGAAGCTGAGTAATCAACAAAGACAAGATAGAATAGCACATTACATAATCAGAGATAATCAAACTGTACAATGTTCTAATCAGACAGGGTTTGCCGAATTCCGTTTCAGTCACCGATTATAAACAGGACATGCAATATCTGGAGGCAAAGTAGCAAAGAGCAATCTAGATCATGCAAATGCTCCCATATTGTAGTGAGGTAGGGAGTTCCAGAATTTTAACCCAGGCACAATGAATGAATGACAATACCTATTCAATTTAGGATAATGTTTGACTTTAATAGAAACTTGGAAGTGATGGACTTTCAGGCAACTGCTGCTTTGTGGTTGAGATCCTCAGATGTTTAATGAAACTGACAACCCATTTCAAGGACCAAAGCATGGGAATACAAGACCATGGGCTTGTACAGGGCTCTTAAGGGACAAAGCTTGAACAAGAGTTGAAAAGACTTGTGACTGAGAACATTCTGTCTAAAATAGAACAAACTAATTAGGCTACTCCTACACTGGTATTATCAAAGTAAGTTAGTCATGTCAGAAGATGTGGAGGCCATAAGGTCGTCATAAATTTGGTAGGAAAATGTAATCCACCTACCTTTTACTTTACCACACATGGAGGATTAGTTCATAACATTGTCAAGTGCCAGATCTTTTTCAAAATTAGACCTGACAAATGTGTTTCTGTAACTTGAGTTAGATGATGAGTCTAAGTTATATTTGACTATTAATAAACTCAAGAGTCTATTTTTGTTTCATTGGTTGCCATTTAGTGCTTTTTCAGTTTCAAAAACTTTTCAATGGGAAATGAACAAAATTGTGTAAGATATTCAAAGAGTATTATGTTATCAACTAACTGTTGTCTTTTAGGCCTTCAGTTTAATCAAATTGAGTTTATTTACTTCAGCAGATGACTGACGGTTGTTAACTCAGACTTCTCCAGACTTTCATTCCACCATGCACCTGTTAGAATGCTACTTGGTGGGCTATGTTGAAAATTAACTTTTAGCAATGTCAGTAACTTGCTCCAATTGAATTTGCCCTTTGAACTGCATACAAATTTGTCCCACAATGCTCTCTGCTGAAATTTTCTAAAATTACAATGGATTAACATCTTTTTCGAAGACATGATAAACTGTACAATGTATTCACTGGGCAACTGATTCCTTGTTCCAAACCAATAGCTTTCAGCAATTTCCAATTGCTTGGGTTTGGCTGCTCAAGCTTATACAAAACATCTCACAATGTGTGCCTTTTGCCATAGCAGGAGCAAGCAAATTCTTGACTGTTTCATATACTCTGCGTCTGCTTGGTAAAAATATTGCCTTTTTCCTTTCACCACTGCTTGATTAACAGGTGACTATAAGTATCATTGAAGATATTAGAAGTCAAAGACATCTCAAGCTACTTCACATTTGTACCAAACACTTTCAGCCGCAACTGTATTCTCCCAATCTTCCAATACTACCTGTTGATACAGACATTTTCAAAGTTCAGGACATCCATATGTATAAAGACCCATTTTACGAAAATCAGGTTTCTAAAACTATTTCTGAGTAAAATAGTAAGATTTAAAATTCCTCCACTGATTTACTGGAAACGTCTTTCAATCTAAATTTGGTTGGTTACAGACATTCAAAATCCTGCCTCATCACTAGACTAATGTCTTACAAGACAGAAAGAGACAATATGCTCCATGGAAAGTCTTATACTCAACTGAACTGGTTTATTACAATTTGAACCTAAATACATACACAAATGGCCACATAAGATTGCCAATACAGGTTGCAGGAATTTGAGAGGTCTAAGCCTCAGTAACTTTGATGTGGAGGTGTTGTGCTTTCTGAGTTTTTTTTCATCTGCAACCTTCCTGGCATCGGACTAACTTGTCCCTTTCTGTTGTGGAGAAGACTTGAGGTATATACTTAATGGTAGGTCCTGGGAAGGGTTGCTGAACAAAGAGACCTTGGAGTGCAGGTCCATAGTTCCTTGAAAGTAGAGTTGCAGATAAATAGTAAAAGGTGTTTGGTATGCTTGGGTTTATTGGTCATTGCATTGGGTATAGGAGTTAGGAGATCATGTTGCATCTGTACAGGACATTTGTTAGACCACTTTTGGTATACTACATTCAGTTCTGATCTCCCTGCTATAGGAAGGATGTTGTGAAACTTGAAAAGGTTCAGAAAAGATTTACAAGGATGTTATCAGGATTGGTACATTTGAACTATAGAGAGGGGCTGAATAGGCTGCAGCTATTTGCCCGATAGTGTAAGAAGCTGAGCAGTGACCTTAAAGAAGTTTATAAAATCATGAGGGGTATAGAAAAAGTGACTAGCCAAGTTCTTTCCCCCAGGGTAAGGGAGTCCAAAACTAGAGGACATAGATTGAAGGTGAGAGAGGAAAGATTTAAAAAGGACGTAAGGAGCATTTTTTTCATGCAGAGGGTGGTGCATGTGTGGAATGAGCTGCCAGAGGAAATGGTGGAGGCTGCTACAATGACAATATTTAAGAGGCATCTGGATGGGTATATGAATAGGAAGGTTTAGAGGGATATGGGCCAAATGTTGGCAAATGGAACTAGATTAATTTAGGATATCTGGTCGGCATGAATGAGTTGGGCCAAAGAGTCTGTTTGCATACGGTACAGCTCTATGTATTATGAAGTTCTATATTCTTTGTGGAACACCATGACCTGTTTTTTTTTGTCATCGGCAATCATTCACGAATAAGTATGATTGTCCACCTAGGAAATTCTGTGTAACTGATCATGGGTTCTGTGGAACCTTGTATGGCTGATGAGCCCAATCCGAGAGCCACATCCTGAGCGCGCATTTGGCAGGTGTTTCCAGAAGATGGAATTGGCCCTTGGCCTTGAGATTGTTGGCATTGCTTTCTCCAGTTCCTTTCTGTAATTCCTATTGCTGCCAGGTGTTTTCAAAGAATTATGTCCTTTCATACCGGAGCTTCCTCCAAGTCAGTTTCTTCTGAACGAGGGTCTCCTACGCATTGATATCTATGTTGCATTTCTTGATGGAAGCCTTCATGGAGTCTTTGAAACACTGCCTTTGTCCTCCTCTCGTTCGAATGCCTTCCTTGATTGAGCAAAAAGATTTGCCTTAGTATACAGAATTCAGGCATCCTAAGCATATGGCCAGCCCAGTCGAGTTGATTTTGGATGCTTGTGGCCTCAATGCTGGTGCTGTTAGCTGCTTCAAGGATGCTGATGTTAGTATGCCTGTCCTCTCAATTGATGTGGAGAATCCAGCTCAAATAACATTGGTATTTCTGAAGGGTCTTGAGGTAGGCGTCTAAACATAATCCAAGTTTCAAACCATATAGAAGAGTTGGAAGGATGACTGCCTTATGCCCCAAGATCTTGGTATCAGCAAGGATGTCACAGTTGTTGAAGACTCTCACCCTTAGGCATCTGAAGGCAGCACTTGCAGATTGTAGGTAATGTTGAATCTCTGCATCATTGTCAGCCTTAGATGAGAGGTGGCTTCTCATGTAGAGAAATGTGCTGCATTTGAGAGGATTTTTCTGTTGATCTTAATAGAGGGATGGACAAGAACTTGACCTGGGATGGATTGGTAAAGGATTTGAGCCTCCTTGAAGTTGAGGCTGAGACAAATTCTTCAGTGTGCTTCCGAGAAGGCGTGAAGTGAAGCTTGAAGATTCTCTTTCAAGATAGCAGAGATGACATTGTCATCTGCATACTCAAGTTCCACAAGTGAGGTCAGTGCCATTTTCTTCTTGGATTTCAATTGGTTGAGTTTGAAAAGTTTTCCATCCTTTCTGTGGACAATGTTCACACCACTGGAAAATTTGTTCTTGACAAGATAAAGGATGTTGGCAATGAAGGTGGGGAAAAGGTGGGGGTGAAGACACATCCCTGCTCAATCATTATCTTCATCTCAAAGGATCCTATCTTTGCTGTCAACGAGGACCATTGCCAATATACAGTCATACAGCATAGAAACAGACCCTTCATCTAGTCATAGAGGAGACAAAGGATGGTAATGAGTAGCAGCAGACAGCCAAATTTGACAGGATCTTCCATAAAATTCCCGCTTGAGTCAAAAGTCTTGCTTAGGTCAATGAAGGCCAGGTAGAATGGTTGGTGGTGTTTCTGACATTTATCTTGGTATTGCCAAGCAGTGAAAATCATGTCCCTAGGTCCACAGTTTGGTTGGAAGCCACACTGGCTTTCAGGAAAGATTTCCTCTGAGACTGAGAGAGGGTGCTTAGCACAATTTGGGCGATAGAGAATAGGGAGGCTCCTCAGTAGTTCCCACAGTTCACTTTATCTTCTTTCTTTGGTGAACTGGAGAGAAAAATAAACAAAACCTGTAAGTATATTGCACTTTACATGACCACCAAATATCCCAGAGCTCTTGATAGCCGATGCCGTACTTATGAGAGATGGGCCCAGTGCTTGGTTTTTTATTTGCAAACTTAAGTAGGACTGACAAATTTATTTTACAAATTCTGGTGAAAATCTGTGTTTATAATTCTCCAAACAGGTTTTAATTATGAGTTTTGCCATCCCAGCAGCTGTGCTGGAACTGCTGGCCCTTTCAGAGCACCAAGATAAATTTTCTGAACTTAATATGGAAACCTGGAAATAGGCATTGGAATTGCAGAGTATATCTGATGGAAACCTAAAATATCACAACACTAGGCCTGTCCTCTAACTGGTTTCAGAGTCTCTATTTTCTGGAATCAATCTGAATATTTCATTACATAACTGCATGAAATGCATTAAGAAAATGCCAATGGCTTTCTGCTGAATTGTAAACACTGGATATGAACATAATAGTACCAGACATCTGCTCACAAATTCCAAATTACTAAACAAATATGTTTTATCTTTAATCTTAATCACTTCCCAGTAGAATTCCCAGAAGGATGAGAGAGTGTTCGCGAATGTTGTTCACAGGACCTAGCTGCTTGATTATATGAACTGAAGATTCTCACGCAATACATCATTAAATAAGGTTTACTTAAGAAAGAGCACTCATGGTTCAATGCAAATTACCACTCTTTCTGGTATTTTCCCTGTCCTCTATAACAAGAACAACTTGCATTCGTTTCATGCCTTTCATGTAACAAAATGTCCCAAGGCAATTTGCAACTACTGTGAAATCAAAAATTGACACTGAACCAGTAACAAAATCAGATGTTTGGTCAAACAGGTAGGTCTTAAGCATTGTCTTTAAAATATCAAGAGCAGTAGATCGACAGAAAGACTCGGGGAGGGAGATCCACAGTTTAGGGTCTTGGTAGTTGAAGGCAGGGCCACTGATAGTAGTGTGAGTTGATTAAAATCAGAAATGTTCAAAAGCCTGTCTGCAGTTGTTCAAAACAAGTCAGGTAACACCAGACAATAATCACGTTCTGTTTCCAAAATTATGTATTTTATTCTTAAAGTTTGTGAAAAAATTACAAAACACTTGGCTCCAATATTGCAGACTTTGCAAGAAAATTCAACTTGTCGCAATACAGTGAGTTTCACTTTATATAATTGTAATAGTCTTAATATATACAACATATATTTCACATAAGGTGTACAGGCTGATGGTAAACCAGTTTGTATTTGAAATGACAGAACATATATATGTACAGTTTTCCTCTTTACATCATGTTCCACTCTAAGGTTCCTCAATACATTTCCATACGCTTGATTGATAACATATATTCTTTGTAAGGCACACAACTAAGCAATTACTAACTCAGTAGTATCCACCACAGCACTGACACTGAGTGATTGCTTATATTATCAGTATCAATTCAGTGTTAATCTAGTTGCTTGGTGAGGTTATATGTTAGTGCTTCGATATCATATTCTGAAATTAACCTCATAGTGTTTGATCAGTAATGGTTTATTCCTGCAACAAATAATGTCCTAAAAATAGTGCTTCAGCGAAAAGTGGCTAATAAAATTATCTTACAAAGACAAAGTATTGGCGTTGGGACATCATGTTGAGGTGTACAGGAAGTTGGTGAAGCCTCTTCTGAAGTACTGTGTCCAGTTCTGTTTTTGGAAGGATATTATTAAGCTGGAAATGGTTCAGAAAAGATTTACCAAGATGTTGCTGGAATAGAGTTTTTAAGTTAGAAAAATAGGCTGGATGGGCTGGGACTTTTTTCACTAGAGTGTAGGAGTCTAAAAAATCATGAGGGGCATGGATAGATGAATGGCCGGTGTCTTCTCCCCAGGCTGGGTGATTTCAAGACTAGGTGGCATATTTTTAGGGTGAGGGGAGAAAGATTTTAAAAAGACATGAAGGGCAACTTTTTTTACACAGAAAGTGGTTCATGTGTGGAGTGAACTTTCAGAGGGAGTGGTGGATGTGGTTATGTTTGCAATGTTTAAAAGACATTTAGATAAGTACATGAATAAGAAATGTTTAAAGGGATATGGGCCAAGCACAGGCAGGTGGGATCATTTTAGTTTGGGATTATGGTCAGCATGGACGAGTTGGACCAAAGTGTCTGTTTTTGTGCTGTATGACTCTGACTCTTTGACCTGAAAGAGCACAACCTTGAAAAAATTGCAAGCTGCCCTCTACTTAAGGATAAATACACCCTAAAAAGTAAAGCTGCCATTCAGCCCTACCTGTGGGAAAGAATCTAAATATTATTTATGGGTCAGATAATTTAGTGAAAGAGAATTAGTTCTAAAATAATGGCAATCCACTGAGTAAGCACACTGCTGTAATAGATTGCAGTTTTAAAAATAATACATTTCTTAGTTCCACAAAAGTTACTTTGCAATTTACCAAATATCCAAAATAGTGTAAAGTCTAAAGTACAGAGAATACGGAAATCTGAAAGAGAAACAAAAAAAAGTGGAAATACTCAGCAAGTCAGGCAGCACTTCTGGACAAAGAAGTAGTTAATGTTTCAGGTTGATAATCTTTCATCTGGACAAGAAAAAAGTGAGAGATGTAATAAGTTTGAAGCAAATTGAAGGGTGATGGTGAGAAAAAGCACAAAAGGGAATGCCTGTGGTCAGATGGAGGAAAAGAATGATAAACGACTCAAGTCAGAAGCCAAAGAAGTGAAAATGGAACAAATAAAGAAACAAAAGATGTGTCAAGAGAATTTGGGAATGACAGAATGATGAACAGTCCCTGCTCAAAAGCAAAACGAAGAGACGGTAGGCGAAACAAATGTAAAAACCTCAAATCAGCAAAGAAAAATGAGCATAATTAGAGACGTTACAATTTGAAATGGTTGAATTCATTGTTGTGCCTGACAATCTGTAGAACATATAATCAAAGGATTTAGGAACGCCCCTCGAGCTCCAGACTTTATTGTGTATAGGTAATAATTCCTGCCATTCATCAGTGACAATTATAATCTAAAAATAGTGCTCAAAATGGCATTTTTTGGCCATTTTTTCTGGGAATATAAGAACAATTGTCGATAGATACTCCGCTGATAGTACCTGGAATAAGGTACATTTTGTGCGGCAATTTGAACCGTATTTCTGTTTGTTACAGTGCACGCACGTGAAAATTCATCAGAGTTCTTCGAGATATATTGTGGTCTTTTTAATGAAACAGTTCTTTACTTTGATATAAATTGTGTAAACAATATGTGCCATATAGTTCGAGTCTGCTGGAAGATAAGCAAATTGATTAGGAATATTACAGATCCCTTACTAGCTAAACTGCAAAACAATAAAGAAGTTACAGTAATATTCGGTCACTTTTACTGGCGTTGCAAACTGTGCTTTTACACAAAAAGGGCTCATGGTTTACTTTCATCTGCCAAAAGTATTCAAAGGGTATTAATCCAATGCAAAGTCAGCTTTCTGCACACTGTTTGACATTTTTCGATTTTGCCCTTCACAAAGATGGCGGTGCTATTAATACGGAATGATGGACGTGTTGGCAAACCAATCGACACACGGAGTGGGCCACCATCCTCCATTCAGATAGCGGTCTGGGCGTGTGGGGTGGGGTTGAGTCTCGGAGACTGAGTTGCGCTGGAAGTTGCAAATGTTTGTTACAATCCTGTTTGTGGCGAGCGTGTGACTGTAACAGGTTGGGACGATCGCGAAGATTTTCACTGAAGATGAAGACTAAGCAGGTAGGAGTTTACTGGAGTTCGGCTTGCAGGTGCTATTTCCCCCGTTTAGCTACCGAATGTTGTTAAAGGGATCCGGAGCCTGTGTCTGAGCGGGCTGAAGTGTTTGTCTTCGCAAAGTTGAGATTCCCAAAAACTGCCTGCCTGCAAGCGCTGAAATTTTTTAAGGTCCAGTTTTAAAAGATCAACGGTTAATTGCTGTCTCTTGTATTGCAAGAGCCTCTTATAGCCCCACCGGCACAAGGTCCAAATATGTCGTCGGCAAGTCACAAAAGAGGAGTCAGGAAGTCAGTTCAATGCAGGCTGTGTCCTTCCCCACCAGTTGGCCCTGCCTATATAGGGTAGGTTGACATGGGCGCTGCGAGAATAGCAATCCTGAGTTAGGATGGCACAGATTTAGCTGGGAGAGTAGCTTTGTTGAGAATACTACTGGAACACTTTATGGAGGCAATACTATTATTATTATCTGAATCTCGCTGTTGTCACAATGAAAAAATGCCGGGAAATCGTGAAGTTTTCGATCGATGTTGTACCGGCATCGAGATTTTGTTTGGAAGGTGCATACACTTTTTTTTTGAGGCGAGTGACAGCTAATGTGCCCCAATTAAAGCAATAAAGGACCGTTTCCTGTGTCTGTGGAAGGTCTGGATTTCAAATTGTGAAGTAGGACAACAATGTACAGCGCTGCTAGATGTTCTTTTCTTGAAAAATAAAGCAACAGAGAAAAAGTAATGAACAGCCAGATTTGTGTTGCAGGTCCTCAGCGTTGAGGCCCAGTCACTTTGTTTCCATTTATATTTGGCACCAAGAAAGTAGTTTATAAACATTCAGCAGGCCTATGTCAGAAGGTTGGCCCATATGGTTGGCTCAGGGATAGCTGTGTGAATGTCGATTATGTCATTATAAAGGTGCTTTGTGTAAACAGTCGGATCTTTGGCGGGATACTGTCAGGTTTTCATCAGTGAGTGGGCGACTTAGATTTAAATATATGAACTCATTTATTGTGCTGTCGGCGGTTGTCTAGGCATTTTGTTGATTTAAACAGTTTCGTTCGTTTTACCCACCCTTTCTCCACAGTTTTCGCCCACTCTTTCTCAAGGATGTTAGTTCATGCCAGGGTAAAGTTCCTTCAACACGAGCAGTTTTGACTATTTTGACAAATAGGCATTCTGTCAAGTGCGTGTTTAGGCAGTTAACGGGCAGAAATTCCAACCACATCGGCCGGGCGGGGCTAGTGCTTCGGAATGGTTCCGAGTGACCCGACAACAGAGAAGGGGAAAAAAAACAAATAAAAACCAGAAGAACTGCTGATGCTGTAAATCAGGAACAAAAACAAAGTTGCTGGAAAAGCTCAGCAGGTCTGGCAACATCTGTGGAGAAGAAAACAGAGTTAACGTTTCGGGTCCGCTGACCCTTCCTCAGAGAAATGAAATTTGTGTTGGTTGTACTGCAACAACATTGCATTTGCAGTCAGCTGACCAAACTCCAGCCAACCATCATCGCTGCTGAAGTTGCAAGTTCAATTTAAGATTTGTTATCAAGCTATTCGTTCCGGGAAAACCATCTAAACCACCCCTCTCATAGCGATAGGAGTCGGTGCATGGGGTCATTGGATAGTGATTGACGGTGAGACACCACCTGACTCTAATTTCCTCCTCTGTAGGCCAGTTCAAGTTGGGTGAGGCGTTCTAACTGTTGCCTTGGTTGAACCTGGTCTTTGTGGGAGGAATTTAATGCTCTGCCTTGCAGTAAACTTGATGCCAGGGTGCCAGATTAATTGGTTGGATTCTGCCAGCTACCCTCTTCTGCCCTGATTAAGCCAGTGGACAATCTTCTCACCTTCACTGTTAACTGAGACCAAAGTGAGCAACTAATGCCATTTATCCTACTTCCACTGTTGAGTAGAGGGAAAGGATGCTCACCATGCATGGAACATATTACAGAAATCATGGGTGGGTCCCTCATTCAAAGGCACAGTGCTTGAGTCTTACTATTTTGCTCTTGCTGCTAATTCCCAACCTGCTCCTTGATCCTGCATAAGGCCATTGCTATCCAGTAAGTATGTCTCAGTAGCACTTAATTCAGTGGGCCTTTTCTAAAAGAAGCAATGGTGGACATGTGTGCAACCACTATCAACCTTTTAAAAGCTGCCCTGTGATTTAGGATCACAGCAGGTGGCTCAATGGCAATTCGAGCCAGGGAACATCTTTCAAGAATGATTGACCAAAAAGTATTTCTTCCAACTGCCCTAACTATTATGATTAATGCCCAGAAGCAGTTCAATATTTCTGCTGTCTGTACTGTTGAATATCCCTAGTTTAAGAGCTTTTTGACCTTTGGGTTCTGTATAGATGCTAGTGTGCAACAACATCTCTTGTTGCTGCGGTTGATGCCAATTCAGTAGCACCATGTGGACAGTGGTAACCTGCATCAACATAAAGTGGAAAGCACAATTTAAAAACTAAAATTTTACTGGATTCGAATATATTATTATATTCAATATGTGCTAGATTGTGGGAGAGAGTCTCCTGAGAATAATTTAACTTCTTGTGTAACTGTAGAAGTTTTCTTGTGATATGAACATCCCTGTTCAATTACACCCTGCTGGGAATTTACTGATCCAAACCAAAGTGGTAATGAGGACACAGACAACCTTGGATATGATTTTTCTTCCGAACTTCAGTTAATTCCATAAGCTTTCAACACAATTATTTGTATCTATCAATAAGTATAGATGTTCTGCTGTGCCAGCCACTTGGCCAGATATCTTTTTTAAAAATTCTTTCATAGGACGTGGGTGTTGCTGGCGAGGCCAACATTTTTGTTGCCGATCCTTGGCCCTCGAATTGAGTGGTTTGCAAGGTTATTGAAGAGGATAGAATAGGATCCCTATAGTGTGGAACAGGCCCTTCGGCTCAACAAGTCCACACTGATCCTCAGAGCATCTGACCCACACCTGTCCCCATATAAACCTACTTAATCTACACCTCCCTGAACACTATGGGCAATTTTAGCATGGCCAATCCACCTAGCCTGCACATTTTTGCACTGTGGGAGGAAACCCACGCAACACACACAGTCACCCGAGGGTGGAATTGAACCCGGGTCCCTGGCACTGTAAAGCAGCAGTGCTAACCACTCTCCCACCGTGTAGTTAAAGTCAACTCTGTAGCTGTAGGCCTGGAGTCACATGTAGGTCACATGCTAAGTTAGGATGACAGTTTTCCTTTCCAAAAAGGGACAGTTGACCCAGAGGGATTTTTACAACAATTAATGAAATTTGTCATGGTCATCATTACTAGGACTAGCTTTCAGTTTCAGATTTACTAATTTAATTTAAATTCCATCAGTTGCTTTGGTGGGATTTGAGCCTATATCCCGAGAGCCTGGGCCTCTAGATTACTAGTCCAATGGCAATACTGCTATGCCAACATCTTTCCATATCTACAAATTTCACTGTCTTCACAAATTGACCAACTACTTTGACACCTTTTTGTACTTCATTTCATGCTTCTTTCATGTTGACTTCTGCATTGGTAATAGTCGGCAGCCTTGTCTCACCCATGTCTGACTACACGGGATCCATTTCATGAAATTTTGTTCTGATAGTACCAGTGTTTCCCATTTACAGACCATTCTTTAACCTCTTAACGCAACTCTGATTGCCTCCAGCACCTTGCAATAGCTCTTGCCAGTTTATCTGGTTGAAAACACAAAGCTGGTATACACTTCTTGCAAGTACAGTGTTCTTCTAATACAAAAACTAGTCAGGTACAATGTGCTTCTTTATCTTAGCACTTACATCACTGCTATAGCTAGAATACCAGCAATAAATATGCATGACCTTCTGTAACTTTATAAATCTATTGCCACATAGAAATCTTTAATCTTAATCTTTACTTTGACTTTGTTAGAGTATAGAACAAAATGCAAAATTTTGCAGGTTGGTTTGCATTCTTGTCAGAAGCACACAATTTGTAAAAAGCTTGAGGGGCAATGGACACACTAAAAGTTACTATGAAAGGTTTTGATATATTATGAAATAGTGAACATCGAATGCTATAGATTGATATGGTCATGGTCATACAGAATGATAGTTTATACTTGAAGGGACACAGGATATACTCCGAGATAGCAAGAACTGCAGATGCTGGAGTTAGAGACAACACAGTGTGGAGCTGGAGGAACACAGCAGGCCAGGCAGCGTCAGAGGAGCAGGAAAGTTGACATTTCGGGTCAG
>JAHRHZ010000004.1:31459555-31473054 GCA_024137785.1 Ginglymostoma cirratum
CTGACCCGAAATGTCAACTTTCCTGCTCCTCTGACGCTGCCTGGCCTGCTGTGTTCCTCCAGCTCCACACTATGTTGTCTAGGATACACTCCTATGTCTTAAGTTTTAATTAAACTTGATCAGAAATTGGATTAAAACAAATTGTAATTGTTTTACCAAATGATAGGAATAAGTGGGAGTTTGAAAAATATTTATACTTGTTAACTCTTTTAAAAAGTATGTTCATTGGATGTGGGCATCACTGGCTACATCAGCATTTATTGCTCACCCTGAATTACCAAGAGGGTGGTTAACAGTCAACCACATTATTATAGATTGGGAATTACATGTAGGAAAAATCAGGTAAGAATGGCAGGTTTCCTTCCTGTAAGGGCATTAGTAAACCAGATGAGTTTTTATAACATAGTCAACATCGCTGAGATTAACTTTTGATCTAAATTACACCAGCTGCCATGGTGGCCTTTGAAACTATTTCTCAACAGCATTAGCCAAAAATTAGATGTGTAAAGTTTTAATAATTCGACTAATTTGCACCAACCAAAAATGTTATAAAGGTAAGTTTAATCATTGCATGTTGCAAAAGTTAAAATCCACAAATGATCCATGATTATCATGTTTGGGGGAAAAACATCTGGATGTGCTTTTCAAATCTTATATTATCACAGATTGACTTTCTGAAGGTGTATTATATATATTGTATCCACATATGCTTACATATTGTTTCAGCTATGATACATTTGCAAAATATCTTCTTTAAGGTTGGAGTCCGTCGATCAGCACGTATTAGGAACAGGGAGCTCTGTTCTACAGCTTCAAATGTCCCCAGTCAGGATGTTAAAGATGACAGCTCAGTGCAGAAAACAACCATGGTAAGAGAAGTGACCGTGTTGATCCATTTCACCGCTCTTCTGCATAGATCTATATTCACAAGCTAATTGTTTTGGACTTGGAACTTCTTATTATAATAACAGTATTTTAACTAACAACAATATCTCAATTACTTATATAGTATATTTAATGTAATAAAAATAGTCCAAGATATTTTTCTGGAGTATGATTAGATAATATTTGACACTAAACCACACAAGGAAATATTAGGACATATAACCAAAGGTTTGTTGAAAGGTTTTATAAAGGGCAGCTTAAAGGGGGAGAGACAGACAAAGGCCTACAGGCAATGTTTTTGAGTTGATGTTTTAGGTAGCTGAAGGCACAAACCAGCAATGGTGGAGTGAGTGAGATTAATTCAGGCTTCTTGAGCTTCTTTGAAGGAATTTAGATATCTCACTGAGTTGTAGGGCTGAAGGAGATTATAGATGTAGGCGAAGGAGCAAAGGAATTAGAACCATAAACAATCAAATCTGCGTCCTTAAGGGACCAAAGATGAGGGCTATCTTTTGGGGAATTAATACTCTCATCCAATGAGAGAGAAATATTTATTTGGAAATTCCTGAAAAGAAACACTGAGGAACTGAACTACACCAATTGATTCATTCATCTTCTTATTTCCCTCCTCAGTCCATACAATTGCTGTTACAGAGAGGGAAAACATCCAACCTCTCTCATTTTTTTTCATTTTCCTATGATTAGTTTTTGAAATTAGGCATTGTTTCACAATAACCAAGGGACAGCTGTCCTGTTTCCTTTTGCCCACTTTCCAAAATTTATGGGGCTGGAAGGAAAATTGAATTTGCACCTGTTTGTTGCAATGCCATTATGTATTAATGTTTCAACAAATTGTTGCAGTATGCCACAGATTTTACAAATGAAGTGGCATGCTTCAGGGAAAATAAATACTGTTGTGGCTGGAAAACACTCTCCAGTGACGACACCAAAGTAATCTTGGACGAGTGGCTTCCAACCACTCCCTGCAAGATTCTATTACCATGACACATAGCCCTTTACATTTGGAAAGATTCCTGCCTGGTCTGTTTCCTCTACACACTGTTGATATGCAATCAAATTGGTCAATTTTACATATTAAAATGCCATATCAATATTTTAGATATGTATTTGTACCTCTGAGTCAGAAGGTTGTGGGTTCAAGTCCGACTCTAGGATGTGAGTACAAAAATAATGGTTTACATTCCAGTGCAGTGCTGGGGGAGTGCAGTGTTGTTGGAGATGCCATCACAGGTTGAGACATGGAACTCTGAAATGGATGTAAAAAGTCCCAGGGCACTAATTTCCAAGAAGAACAGCAATTATCACTAGTGTCCTTGCTGATATTTATAGCTTATTCAAAAGCCCAAAAGGAAACATTAACACGCTACTGTCATTAACACGCTACTGTTTGTAGGAGCTCACTGTGCACGGATTAGCTGTCATATTTCCTCTACTACTAATGTGACTATGCTTCAGAAGTACTCATTGTCTGGTAAAATGTTATGGGATACCTGGTGACCTTAAAAGGTGCGACATAAATGCAAATCTGTCTTTCTTTCTTGGTGACAGGTTAGTTCACTATCAGAAAAAGTTCTGCTTACGTTTGGTCTGGGTTGTTGTTTATTTTGTTGCAGAATACAAGAGCTGGCCACCAAATTTTACATATTTTCGTAATGGATGTGCATATTTTTATTTAACTTAGTCATGTTCCTGTTATCTGGCTTCTTATAATTCCTACTGTTGGAATACAGCACTGTGTATTTCTATTGAAGTTTGTGTTACAGATTGAGATAGGGACTATCATATCTGCTCAAAATTTCAAAAGGTATGTCTTATTTTTCCTCAGTGCTTCTTTCCTGTTCTCCTGAGGGTGGTGACTTATAATGAGATAGGACCAATGGGTTAAAGCACCTCACCTAAAATTCTTCACATGTATCCCTAACCAGCAATATTATCAGAAAACTAATCATGGTGAATTCATCATGGTGTATCTGATCCTGATTTCATAAATAACTCAAAAGACTTCAAAACAAATTAAATGCCACCAACTGCTAAACATAAAGGGAATTTAAAACTAGTAAATTTAAGTCAAAATTAAAGAAAGTATTAGTTGACCATTTGTAAAAGATAGGAGCTCAAATGTATGAAGATTAACCTGTCTATATCTCTCTGCAGACTCTTTGTGTCATCCTCTCCACTTTCCTTCCCAGCTATTTTTGTGTCATCTGCAAACTTGACTGTAGTACATTCTCTTTCCCCATCCAAGTCACGAATATATATTGTAAATAATATTGTGGTCTGCACTGACCCCTGTAACACTCCACAAGTTGCCATCCTGAAAATGCCTCCCCCATCCCAATTTTCTGTCTTCTACTAGTTAGTTGATCCTCTATCTGTGCATATATACTACCTCCAGTACCATGGGCTTTTAACTTGTTAAGTAGTTTAATGTGTGGTACCATATCAAACATTTTCTGAAAATCCAAATATGTTACATTCTCTGCTTTCCCTCTATCTGTCCTGTTTGTTACCTCCCTGAAAGAATTCCTGTAAATTGGTTAGGCGTGATTTCCCCTTCATGAAGCCATGTTGACTTTGTTTAATAAATATACGTATTTTTAAATGATTTGGAGGTGCCAGTGTTAGCCTGGGTTGGACATGTCAGGTCACGTCCATGTGCTCCCTCACACTCGCGCACACACTATCTCTCTCATGCGCACTCTCGCGTGCAGTCTCTCGCACACGCACTCTCTTGTGCGCAAACTCTCTCTGTCTCCCACACACATACACAAACACACACATTGTGTCTCCCACCAATGGACACAAATACACACACACTCCCTCTCTCCCTTACACACAAACACACACACATGCGCGCGCACATGTATAATCTATGGAGTAAATTTGCATTTGCAGATTTGTATTTGCAGTTACATTCTATTTTGTTCAAAAAACACAAAATTTATAAACACAGTCGCAAACGCCATTGGCTAATGGGGCATTTTATAAATTCCTGCTTTGGAAATGAAACCAATCTGACTCCAGGTTAAAACATGGACAGATTCTAAACAAGGCCTGACACCTAAAATGCATTGTCTGACCTGAGATGTCACTGCTGACGTACTCTGATAAAACTTTTAGTTATCTCAGGGCAGTGACTTGAAAGACATTTTGGGATTTGCATTTTAATCAATCAAAACCTGCGTCTCCTTTCTAACTGATTTTAGATTTAACAGGAGGGAGTCAGCCAGCCATTTTAGTTTTAGCCAATACATTTGCATCAATTGTATGATCCTTTGATCTTTTACTTATAAATCTGTGTCTTGATACCTCCTGTCTTACTATACCTGAGGAAGGAGTAATGCTCAGAAAGTTAGTGTTTTCAAATAAATCTGTTGGACTATAACCTGATGTTGTGTGATTTTTGACCACATTTCTAAATGCTGTAATATTCTCTACAACAAACTTGAACATCTTCTTGATTACAGATGTAAAGTTAACAGGCCTATAGGGTCCTGTTTTTTTTTTTTGTCCCTTCCTTTAATAAACAAAGATGTTATATTGGCAGTTTTATAATCCTTTGGGACTTCTCTAGAATATAAGGATTTCTGGAAGATTATTACCAATGCGCCTACTATCTCTGTAGCTACTTCCTTTAATATCCTCAGATATATCCCATCAGGTCTAGGAATTTATTGGTCTTTTGCCTCTTAGTTTCTCTAGCACTTTTTCAGGTCAATCAGTGAAGAAAAGGTGAGGCATCTCTTTAAGAATTTTTACTGCTATTCCCAGCACTAGGAAAAAAAAGCAAAGTCGTCCCATTGAGCTAATTGACAGAAGTCTATTTGATTTCCTCTACAGCCGACTACTTGACTTATAATCAGAATTGTTTAGCATCTATTTGGCATATCTTCTGATGTAAAACCATGAGGGAATGTCAGTTTTTGGTGTGTTTGCTGCATTCGTCTCTTGAAGTTGCTGATTCTTCTAGTTAAAGTACCCTTAATCATTACCTGGAAACATTTTTTTGGTTGTAAGCCTAAACAGCAAGTCTCGAAAGCCCATCAGACCAAAGGCCACATTACCATTAAACATCATTCTGTTTTTTCTAACCCAACATTCATGGCACTATGTAGCATGGGTTAAGTTCAGGGGACAAGAATCTCAATTTTGTTTTCCATTCCCAGAACCGCCAAGGCTAAGAATAGCATCTTCGTGCAGCTATGAAATGAGTTAACTCAGCACATTATAGTTGCGGAGCCATGAGCTATGCTGATCTCATGCTTGGTTTGCATACCCCAATATCAATAGAAGTAAAATCTACTGTGAGATAATTAATCTGCTGCATGAATTGAGTGGCTTTATCAAGACAGGTAGGAAATTAATCAAGTGTGGAGCTGGAGGAACACAACAAGCCAGGCAGCATCAGAGGAACAGGAAAGCTGACGTTTCAGGTTGGGACCCTTCTTCTGCTCCTCTGATGCTGCCTGGCCTGCTGTGTTCCTCCAGTACCACACTTTGTTATCTCTGATTCCAGTGTCTGCAGTTCTTGCTATCTTTAGGAAATTAATCAGTTTTGCGTAATGGTAAACTGTATGGTTTTAGCTAGTTCCACCACCGTTGAGAAAATTGGGATCCATAAGCTGATGCCAGTCTTCCCGTAAATCTCCAAACTGAAGTAAATGAGAGGTGTAACTGTGGGAACAAAGTGTTCATTCACTCTATTCTCCGCAAGAGAATGTACATATATCTCAGTTTCTAGATTTGGCAACACTTAAACATTGTGATGGCTGTCATAGAGTTGTACAGCCTGGAAACAGACCATTCGGTCCAATACATCCATGCCAACCAGATTTCCTAAATTAATCTAGTCAAATTTGCTATAGGCCCATATCCCTGTAAACCCTTCCTATTCATATACCCATCCAGATGCCTTTTAAATGATGCAATTGTACCAGCCTCCATCACTTCCTCTGGCAGCTTGTTCCATAGACGCTCCACTCTGCGAGAAAAATTTGCCCCTTGGATTCCTTTTAAATCTTTCTCCTCTCACCTTAAACCTATGCCCTGTAGTTTCGGACTGTCTCCACCCCGGTGAAAAGACCTTGACTATTCAGCCTATCCATGCCCCTCATGATTTTATAAACCCCTATAAGGTCACCCGTCAGCCTCCAACACTCCAGGGACAAAGCCCCGGCCTTTTCAGCCTCTCCTGATAGCTCAAACCCTCCATTCCTGGCAACCTCCTTGTAAATTTTTTCTGAATTCTTTTGAGTTTCATAACATTCTTCCTATAGCATGGAAATCAGAATTGCACGCAGTATTCCAAAAGTGATCTAACCGTTGTACAGCGCAGCCGCAACCTGACCTCCCAACTCCTTTACTCAATGCACTGACCAATAAAGGCAAGCAAACCAAATGCCTTCTTCACTCTCCTGTCTACCTGCGACTCCACTTTCAAGGACGTATGAACTTGAACTCGAAGCTCTCTTTGTTCAGCAACACTCCCCAGGACCTTACCATTAAGTGTATATGTCCTGCCCTGATTTGCCTTTCCAAGATGCAGCCCCTCACATTTATCTAAATTAAACTCCATCTGTCACTCCTCGGCCCATTGGCCCATCTGATCAAGATCCCATTGTGCACTAAGGTAACCTTCTTCACTGTCCACCACACCTTCAATTTTGGTGTCATCTGCAAACTTACTAGCCATACCTCCTATGCCAGCTTCTATCTTCTACCTTCAATCCAGTTCTGCATCCAAGTAACTAGTTCTCCCTGTATTCCAAGTGATCTAACCTTACTAACCAGTCCATCATGAGGGACCCTGTCAAACACTTTACTGATGCCCATATAGGACACGCCCACTGCTCTGCCTTCATCAATCCTTTTTGTTCCTTCTTCCAAAAACTCAATCAAGTTAGTGAGTCTCAGGGAGATAGTGAGGAAAGAGATCAGTCTGAGACTGGAATCATTGGGAAAAGGGACAAATCAAATGGTAAGGGCAGGCTGAACGAGGTAGGACTGAAAAATTAAACTGCATTTATTTCAATGCAAGAGGCCTAATAGGCAAGGCAGATGAACTCAGGGCAAGACTGGGAAAATGAGACTGGGATATCATAGCAACTACAAAGATGTGGCTCAGGGATGGGCAGGACTGGCAGCTTCATGTTCCAGGTTATAGATGCTATAGGAAGGATAGGGAGGGGGAGTGGCATTTTTGATTAGGGATAACATTACGGCTGTACTAAAGGAGGATATTCCTGGGAATACATCCAAGGAAGTTACTTGGGTGGAACTGAGAAATAAGAAAGGGATGATCAACTTACGGGAAATTGAGAAACAAATTTGTAAGGAGATCTCAGTTATCTGTGAGAATAATAGGGTGGTTATGGAAGGGGATTTTAACTTTCCAGACATAGACTGGGACTGCCATAGTGTTAAGGGCTGAGATGGAGAGGAATTTAAGTGTGTATAAGAAAATTTGTTGTCTTTGAATATCAACTGATCAAAACCTAATTTGTCTTCATAAGAGGAACCTTAATCCTTTATGGCATGATTTCAACCTCTCAATTTCTTCTTTCCAGGCACCGACTATTCAGTACAGTTGTTTGATACATATTGTCTATGTGTGGCATGTTTAAGAAATTAAATTCCATTCTAGTATTCCTTTCATTACAAAGATTTATTGACTTGCCGAACTTATGAATATGAGATATATTTTCAGCTAGCTCTTGTAATGTGAGTGCAACTTTCTCCCTAACAGATTCCACTTGCAGTTACTTTCTACAACCAGCAGTTGTGATTGGTAACTGGCTGCGAAAGTAAATAATGACTGTAACTATAGCAATGGGATGTTGTGACATCAATGCAGCTACACTGAAGTGAGAACTCTTCAGCATTGTATTTGTTAGCTTGTTAAGAGAGCAATGTGAGCTAGAAACTACATCCAGTGATTTTATTCTGTAATCATTCTGCAAAAAGACACAATTCTCTTGCAATACGCTATTTCTCAAACACATATGTCCCAAGCACGTGCAGATAACGCAAGTGTAGATAACTTCAAAATGTAAAGGATTCTAATGTGTCAACATTGCTTAAGAGTAGGAATGCAAGAAAGATTTAGAATCTGCCTACAATTTAAAAGCTGACTTATTAAAGGGAACCATGAAGCAGATATAGAAAGAGGCTGTAGGAGTTACTTTAAAAAGAGACAAGTGTGCTTAACTGGATAGTTGCCAGAAGTTATCCCACAATTTTCCAATACAAGGCAACTGGTTTATTCTTACACATTACACAAATGATGACACATTTGGGATGTAAGTGGAGTATTCAGGTGATGTATTCTCTTGCCTCGATTAATTCCACTAGGATATACATTAGCACATGACCCGGACCACATTTTGTTCAAAGGAGGATTTGGATTGCATTTGAAGCAGATTTTTGGCAGAACGAGCAATTTATATTTTTTCCTCAAAGTATTATGTGCTATTGTTGCTTTTCCCTGTGATAATGTTTAATATAACAGTGCTCTGATTTAAAATCAGACTTCACAAAGGCTTGCAACAGTTAGAATTTGCATAAGTTCTATAATTAATCAAATCTCAATATGATTATCAGAATTTCAATTGCATGAACATAAGTTATTGGCCCTAGCAGTGCAAGTAATAAATATATCAGCCGCTCTGGCTACATCCAACATCTACTGGCCAAGGCGGATATTATGTACTGATGCAGCTATGTGTCGATGGTTGAATGAGTGAATATTGAAGTAGATTCACTGAGCTATTTGAGATTACCTAGGTCATTTTGTTCCTGTTGCAATACTAACTTTAACAAGGTGGCCATTATGTAAAGTTTCAGAGGTTTATTGAGAAGAATCTGGTTTCAATATACACCCTAGGCATAGCGTGGAATACAGAGAAAGGGTGCACAAAATATACCCTCTAAACTCAGAACTTACAGTGCAGTCAGAAATCAAACATCTACACAGGCCAAATTTGATCACCTAGAGACTCCAGAGACTCAATTGTATGAATTTATTCTACAACCCATTATGTTATTGCATTTGGACAGCACATTATAGCTTGAATAACAAAGGATTATTTATTTGCATTTCAAAAGTTTCCTAAAAGCTGGGGAAATGTTTAGAGCAGATCTGACTTTCATTCTAATTTTCAGTTATTTATTTACCTGTTTCCTCTCTGTACAGTTGCTATTCTAAACTATAATGGATGGCGTAATGTGTTCATCCTGCCACTGGTTCTCAGTGAACCTACTTGTTTGTACATTTAGTGTTCTAGACTTTGTTCTCCAAACACACTGTTGCTTTCAACAAAATGCTCATTTTCACACACTGTTCTCTGTCTCCATGACCTAATGATTAAAAAATATAGCACTGGGGCCAAACAGAATTCTAAAGTACCACTTTCACCTACATGAGTGCTATGGCTAAACCACATCACCTATGCAGAGTGCGCCAACTTGTGTAAAAAGGCTACAAAGCTTATCTTTAAAAAATCCAAAAAATAAAATTACTAATAATGCAAGTCTGTTCATATTCCAAATTGTACATGAAATTTTGACATGAATAGATCTTCTATGGCACTGCTTGTGATGAGTGAAAGGTTATATGGTTTTATAAACTTGTGACCAATACATTAAATAGCTCAAAACAGTTTCCTGCTAAGATAGACCTGGCTCCACTTTTAAAGCCAGAGGGTTGAATTGTGATAATTAAGCACTCAGTTAAGGTCCAAGCTAAAAGAATCCCTTTTTGGGATGATCAAATGCACAGGTAAACAATGAGCTAATTAACTTAAAGAAGCAGCCCTTAATGGGGCAAAATTCAAAACTTTAACAAAAGTCAAATCTTCAAAAAAAAAAATCCTGCAATTAAACTGAAATATCTTTCCTGGGGCTGATGATGCAGTTCAGTCTCTGAGGTGCCCAATGGTTATAAGGTCTCATGTGTGCTGTTGGACATGTTAAGCCCAGGATCAAACCCACAAGAGGTCCACCAATCTCACCCACCGCCCAGCTCTTCTACTTGAGGTTATGGTTCTCCCCACACTCAGGGAAATTTTTTTAAAATGATTTGTTTTGCATCCATAACAATGTGTAGCAAATGTGAAACACGTGTCGTCTAGTAGATCACATGGTAATACACAGGCCTGCAGTACTGTCATGTTTAGCTGCTATGGGATTTTTGGACAGGCAAGTTCTCTTAATTGCCCTGACTTACACATTGCTGATATCAATTGTAGTATTGTAACCACTTGTAAATGTTAGCCTTCAAGTCATGACTGGTTTCTTTGTTTTTTTTTTGTAAAATTGGCATGCATTGGACACTTTTTTTTCCTTCTTAACAAAATAGTTCTCCCAGTGGTGCTAGGGTATATGAGACAGATGTTTAATTTTTTTTAATATTACAATGTCCTGACGTGCAATTTTTTTGGGAGACATTTGTTTCGAGCAGGAAAGGTCTGATTTTTTTTCCCTCTGATTTTCATTTGTTGATATGTTTCCCTTCTTTTGTTTTCACTCTCACTTGATCATTAATTGAAACAGCAACAGACAACATGACCTTTTACACCCTCCCTCTGGAACTGCGCTTTGTATTGCATAAGTGACATGTCAGACTTCACACCCCGAACATGCTATGCATTAATAAACCAATAGAGATGACATTCTCCCATCATGTTGACATTGAGATTCCAGTAAAACATGGCAGTGAATGGTAGTTTTCATATGCTGTCTATTTTGAATTGCATAGACCACTCAAGAATGCAATAATGTGTCCTTCCAAGTATGAGTTGGGAGGGAAATAAGACAATTTATATATTCTTCTTCAGTAGTCTTTCAGGAACAAGGATGAGTTCCTTCCACTGGATTTGGTGGAGATGGCTAATCAGTCCAGCGCCAGATCTGCATAGATGGGGCCTATTGTGCTTGGAGGGTTAGGTAGATGAGTTGCTTGGAAATTTGTGTGCTCCCTCCAGTGCCTCCAAGAAAGCTAGGAGTGACATGAGGAGAAACCTGTCAGTTATTAGGATTTGGAATGCACTGTCTGGAGAGTGGTGGAGATGGATTCCATGAGAGGTTTCAAAAGAGAGCTGAATATATATATAAAGTGACTCTTTCAGGAGCCTGTACAGACATGATAGTTCGAATGGCCTCTTTTTTTGTAAAATTCTATGATCTATATAATACTGGGGTGAAGTGTTACTAGTTACAAATATGTCATTGCTTGTCATTGGATAATTTTTGGTGATAAATTAAAAGTAACACAAAAGAGAACATAACTTAATAATGGACATATTTATTTTCTGTTTAAAATGACCCCCAATGTCAAAATAGCAAGACCTAAATATGTTTCATGACAATACAGAGTAGTATCTTGTAGCTAACCAAACTCCTTTATTTACATTATGCTCCTAATTGGTGTTGGTATTTGAGGTGTTTTGATGATTAACAACAACTATTGTGTGTTTGCTTTTATTGCAGCCATCATTTGAAGCACTGCCCATGGTGGATAAAGTGGTTTCCAGTACAAGTGACCATCCCTCAAAAAAACAGAAATGCGAAAGAGTAGAAGTGCAAACTCAGGAGAAAGCTGGTACCTCTGAGCAAGATCTGGAAGATTCTGCAGTCATCCTTCCTCACAAGCCATCACACAAATCAACAGAACAAACTGAGAAGCCAGTTATTCATGAGGACTGCGCACAGGAGACCCCAGTACCACTGGAAAATGAAGTACCCTCCACAACAACCATAGAATGGAGCAACACAGAGAAACAAAGGGAGCATGCAGCTGAAGCTGAAGAATTGGCTACTAATAATGGGTCTTCAGCAGAGATAACGACAAAGAAAACGTTGGATGTCATTGATAAGAGCCTGTTGGAATGCAAGGAAGACGTTGAGAAAACAGTGAAAAGTGATAATGATGCAGAAAGGAGAAATAGTATGGAAATTGATCAACCAACAGGCACCTCATTCAAAGTGGACAGCAGCATCTTTCTGGATGAGGACAGCAACCAGCCAATGCCTGTTGGCAAGTTCTTCGGAAATGTAGAGATAATGCAAGTAGGTGCTGTACATAATTGCTGTTAAATATCATTCTGTGAGAATAAAATACATTGGGAAATTTTCTCTCAAGGCAAAAAAAGGATGCTGTAAAGATGTTTTATTAATCAACTGGTCTTCCTTCATTCTGCTTGTAAATAGAACTTTGCTCTGGATGTATACTGTATTTCCTGTAATTGGCAGAAGTCTGCATTATGACAATCAAAGAGAAAGCTTGTCTTATATAATTTAATAAGTGACTAAACACTCACAGGGTTAGTGTAAAGGAATGGTATTTAAAGTGGCAGCAAGTGAGACAGGGGATTGCACAGGGATCAGTGGAAGCAGATCTGTTGTTTACAATTTATACCAATGATTTAGACTTTTGAAGCAAAAACATAATCTTTAAGTTGTCAACAAGATCAGATTGGAGAAGAGAGCCAAACACTGAGGAAGATTACAGCAAATTACAAGAAGACAGAAACAAATTTGCCCAATGGGCAGATAACTAACAAATAAATTAAACTTTAATAAGTCTAAGGCATGATATGCATTCTTTGTTTTTCAAAATATTATTTCAAAAAACAGTCTAAATGAGGTGGAGAAGCAAGGGGATGTGGGAGTACAAATGCACAAATCACCAACAGTTCCACTGTAGGTGAGTGTGGCCATGACAAAAGCACTCAGGTTTATTTCCAGAGAGACAGAATTTGAACAGTAGAGAATTAATGCTAAACGCCTGGTTCAACCACACTTGTTATACAGATCACTCTTTTGGTTGCCACATTATAACAACGATATGGAGGCAGTAGAGACAGTATAAGGGAGATTTATAATTATTGCAACAGAATTGAGAGTTTATACTCAGGAACGGGCAAACACGCTGTGCCTCCTTTTTCTTGTTAAGATTGAGGGAGGATTGAGGGAGCCTTTTAAAATTATGATGGGGTTTTATAGATTACACACAGGCAGCAGTACTTAAAGGACATCTTGCTCACCAGCTAGAGAAGTACCGTGTCATCTCCTTTTGTTGATGGCCTCTCAGTAACTTAATTGGACAACCTTGAGCGTTCCTTAAAATCTGGGACGTCAGGGAGAACTACTAGCCAAACAGAGGCCACAGCTGAGCTGGGAAGGAGGTGGCTACTGCCAGTAGTGCACCCACCTAGTCAGAAGAGGCAGAAAGGTTCTCATCCACTACTCCCGCACCAGATTAAATGCCCTTCTCATACCAAACACTACCCTGTGGGAGAACATTAAATCGCATCCAAAGGGTGTGTTTCCATTTGTGGGGAACGCCATAATGGAGACCATTAATACAAGGTAATCACTGAGAAATCAAGCAAAGAATTTAGAAGAAGAGATAAAAGGTACTGCAGATGCTGGAGAATCTGAGATAACAAGGTGTGGGGCTGGATGAACACAGCAGGCCAAGAGGCATCATAGGAGCAGGAAAGCTTGACGTTTCAGGCCTAGACCCTTCATCAGAAATGCATTTCTGACGTTTCGGGCCTAGACCCTTCATCAGAAATGCATTTCTGATGAAGGGT
>JAHRHZ010000004.1:31473454-31484976 GCA_024137785.1 Ginglymostoma cirratum
GCATTTCTGATGAAGGGTCTAGGCCCGAAACGTCAAGCTTTCCTGCTCCTATGATGCTGCTTGGCCTGCTGTGTTCATCCAGCCCCACACCTTGTTATCAAAGAATTTAGAAGAAACCTGTTTGTCCAGAACATGATGAGAATGTGGAACCTGGTATCACAGGGAATATTTGAAGCTAATGGTACAGGAGCATTTTAGGGGAAATTTAATGAACATGAGAAGGGAGTAAAACGACGAGGATGAATGGGAGCATGGGCCAATTAACATGTTTTAATGTTGCAAAATGTGTCATTCTATGCAAGTTGTCATCATTGTAAAATATTTCCATGCGTATGTAAATTTGAGTTTTAAGATCAACACTGTTGATGTTATTCATATAAATTGTTCTTTCATGTTTCAAGTTAGCCAATGGAGGCTTATGCCATTATACTAATTTCAGTTTATGCTAAAATTTATATGCAAGATTTTGACATGGAATATTCTCAGTGGCTGATTCCAGCCAGATGTGACGTTTTTGCTTTGTGTAACGTTGCTGTGTGATTTTTTTTTAAGACGTGTACTCCCTGGCAAGGTTTGTCATCACCATGAAGTCCACTGTAGGGTGAATTTCTGATTAGAGTGCCTTTACTTGATGCTTAAATGAAAGACATTTCAATTGCCAGTGTCAGCCCCAGGCACAAAAGAGGTGGTCCTATGATCAACTCAAAAGAACTGAATTAATTTGTTGATGTTTATCTTGCAAACCCAAAGCTGGAAATAAGTTGTTCGCATTCTTGCAGTCTCAGATAAGCCTTTTCAAGCCACCATGCAGCCTGAGACTTTTTATTTGCTTTGAGACAATTTTAAGCTAACAAAGCAAGGTTTTTTAGGAACTCCTGACGTGAAATGATGAGATATATTGATGATCTGGAATCATCACACTGTGTGGGGTGGCACTGCTACCTCACAGTACCAGGGACTCTGGTTCGATTCCATTCCAGCCTTGGGCAACTGTCTGTGTGGAGTTTGCACGTTCTCCCCTATGTCTGCGTGGGTTTCCTCCCACAGTCCAAAGGTATCGGACTTAGGTGAATTGACTGTGCTAAATTGTCCCAGAGTGTTCAGAGATGCGCGGGATAGGTGCATTATGGGAAATGCAGGGATGGGGTAAAGGGGTCAGTCTGGGTGGGATGCTGTTCAGAGCATTGGTGTAGACTCAATGGGTCAAATGGCCTGCTTCCATACTGTAGGGATTCTTGTTTCTATATTTAAGTTAGCTGAAGGAACATAAATATGGGATGTGGGCAATATACTCTGGAACTTGTTTTGCTTATGTCCTTCCAGAAGCCATGCATCAACATGTGTGGAGTTTTCCAGTAGCTGTGCCACCAAGCAGCTTAGAGGGAACATTGGACATGGGTCACATCATTTTTAAGCGTTCAGAGGACAGGGCTTGGGAAAATGGAGACTAAGAGCTTTACACCATTAGCTCACATGCCCGGATATGGTGATGTCTTCATGAGCATATCTCTTGAAGGTTTATCACACATTGGCAGTGAGAAAATATGACAACTCCAGGCATTAGAAGTAAAGCAATGTCTTTTGTCTGATCTAAAATTCTGAATCATTTGCCAATGCACATGCTTACATCCACAATGGAGCAGTGGCTAAGTGTTATCACTTTGGTGCCACTATTGCTTTCTCTCTCGAGAGGCATTTGACGTGAAGTGGAATTCCCTTGCTCATAATGTCAAAGGGAATCTCAGCCAGGTTTGCTTGTGCATGAGCAAGTGATGGTGTATCAGGAAGTTTAGCAACTTTTGCACTTTAAGTTGTTAAATTATATTCTTCATCTACAGTGTGTCTTCCATGATACAAATACTTATGTGTATACATACTCAGTCAACCAATTTTCGCTCCTTCAGACATTACCTGATGGGTAATTTGCTGTGTTTTGTCCAGAAGCATGGGGGAATTGATGAATGGTGAAGTAAGAAGGTCTTTACTATGGCTAAGATTAGTTTGTCACTGTTCAAAAAAATTCTAAAACATGTTCCATTTGAATCCAAAGCAATATTTAAAGCCTGGCAATAAGTTGACACTGATCCCATTGGACTGTCATTTACTATAAAATCATTTTAAAGTGTAAACATACACATTTTTAAAAAACATTCCTGAGGGTTATCTTTTTTGTTAACAGTTATGGTAAAAGTGAAGCCTATTTGAGAACATCTCTTAAAAATTGCACCACTCTCACTAATTCAAATTCAGACTTTAACTTTTAATTTTTGAATGCCTAAATTTAAATACTCGTCAAACTCAAACCAGATCTTGGAATTCTGAATAACTTCAAGACAGTAGTTGTGACGTTTGTAGTGATGGACATTTCAATTCCTGTATATTAATGATGAAGACAGTGTGCTGCTTTTGTCTGTCTGCACCGGATAGTGCATTGATTCAATCACCACGTTATCTGCTTTGTCTCCAGAAATATATCTGACACTCTCAGGAATAGTACATAGCCCTCACTTGAACTTTCTGCTGCAATGCTTATGTACGAAAAGAAAACATTTGGGCTTTGAGGGCAGGTGGATACATTTTAACCTTGATAAAAATATAACATAATGGATGTTTCAGGACCTTCCACAGTCCGTACCACTTCTGGATTCTGCCACCAGGCGGGAGTATAGGAGGAGACATTTTATTGCCAAAGATGAAGAAGATGAAGAGCTAGAAGACAAGGCAGTTAATGAGACAGCAGGAGAGCCAAGAGCCATGCCTCCTTCAGAAACTGAGGTATGACACTCCTGTGTACTTGCTGCTCCAGAGGTTCCTTTAGTATATCAGATGGTTTTTCATCAGCATACAGTAACCAGAATAGCAATATTGAATGGAAACAGGTACTCTGTGATTCAGATCATGGCTGACATCAGATTAGCGTACAAGCACAATTGATGCTGAAAACAAACTGCTGGAAATTCTCAGAAGAATAGGCAGAATCTGTGATGAGAGAAACAAATTTTATGCTTTTGTTAAATTGATTGGCTCTCCAAACAGAAATTGTGGGGAAAACAAAATAGCAGGGACAGAGATGCACTTCTGTTGACATTACATCCATCACTTCTCAACAAAGTTTTCTTTCCCATTAAGAAATGATTTGGAATTTGAACTACTATTAGCAATTCAGTCTTTTGTTCCATGTTCCAACAGTATGAGGTCATTTTTTGGTGAAGTTGTTGCACAACCTACTTATCATTGTTATTATTCCATCATTAAATGGGGTGATCCACCATTGAGTGCACAAAGAGATTGCATTCATGAGAGAAATTGGATAAGGGCCCTTTTATTTGAATGAATATTTACATGTTCAAATGTATTTTAGAGATGGTGAACAATGAAAGTAAAATCACTTCCCCTACCATGCTTGAATTACGTTTCTGGATGGTAAGTTGAAGAATGTAGTGACAGCTGTTGTGAAGAAGTTATCATCAGCCTGAACCGATTCCTACCAATCTGGGTAGAGAGGCATTGTTGAAACAAGTGGTCTTCAAAGAAGAGCCAAGGAGAAGAAAAACCACTCCGCCTGGCTGATCCTCAGAATAGCAGAAGTATCAAGCACGTTGAAGCCCATATTGTGACAGGTTCATGATTTACCTTAGCTGCTGAACTGTTAAGGAAAGGAAAAATTACACTTCTACAAATTAACAATCATGTTTTGTCTTCAAAGGTGCCTGTGGGAACTGAAATGAAAGTAAATACTGTGCAGCAAAATACACCGGACATGGTGGAAAAGTGTTTGTGATGGTCTGTCAAAGCACAGATGGAAACTGTAAACCAGTCAATGGCAAACCAAAGATGTCTGATTTCATGCCTAATAATAGCAAAGCCTTATTTTTGTGGCCTGGTTTGTTATGGAAACCAACTTTGGTAATCAATCAGCTAATATACTTTCTATGGTTGCACAACATGAATCTGTGGTATTTAGTAATCAAAATTTTCGCTTAAAATTATTTCAGCTGTGCTCTGTGATTTTATGCTGTATCTTACTGTTTATGATATTCTTTTACTTAAGTTTGCACTCAAAGTAAAATAGCCCTGACATTTATATCTAGAGCTTTTATTACAGCAAAAATCCAAATTAAGGACCTTTTAAGTTACACCAACTACTTAAAGTTAGAAATGAAAGTAAATGTTGGAATACTTTTGGCATTTGTGCAGAGCCTTTGCCAATGTGAGTATGAATCGGTGGTTAGAGTGCTGTGCTACAGAAAATCATAACTGCAAATTTACAACTAAGACAGAGTCTTACATCGGTTTTATGGATTTTGTACATATTCATTTTCTAGAATAATTATTGATTTTTAATGTCACATTTTTAATCATGATATGGTTTGGAAAATCCTGTCTTATCCGATTCTATTGGGTTACTAAAATGACTTATCCATCCATTCTCATCTGAGAATGTTTTGCATATTTGAAATAATGTTTTCACAGAAATTAGCTTGCAGTTCTTACATATGATTCTTTTTCTTCAGGTTAGTGATATGAGTATTTGGTACCTTTTGTAAATTCAGGGAAATGTGTGATGCAAAGTGAATGAAGTGAAATTGCAATTTTTTTTGTTCAACATCAAACAATAATTACGAAGTATTGAAATAAGATAACTTACAGCAAAAATAAACAAGAATCTGTGACCAGTCTTCGCTGTGTTCAAAACCTAACGTAAGGAATGAATTGAACACTTCAGTTTTTTGATTGAGTCAATTGTCTTAATTGATGCAGTAGATATTTGCTAACAAGTAATAGAGATGATGGATGGCATTTTTCAGAACATTCATTAATCTTGGAAAAGAAGTCTACAACTCCATTTTCAGTACATATACTTCATTCTAATTACATCTTTTAGTTTTCCTTTGTGTTTATTGTTTATGATAATATTCATTGAAGGTTACATTTTGTAAAGTTAAAGCCCTTTATTGAATCCTATTGAATTTTCTGTATCTTACCAGCATTACTATCCTGTTACCACACAGAAAATTATTCAACTCATTAACAATTAATTTGATCAAATGGAAGTGCTTTTGCATGGTTACCCTGTGTCAACCATCAGTTTCCTGCTAATGTCGCTTGAAATTATTCAGTAAGAAATGTCCTGTAAGCGTTGGTTCTTTCTCCCTGTAGGTATTGTGACTGGTCTTCACTCAGCCCTCTGTCCTTGAAGTACAATTAATGATGTTGGCAGCACCCTTTCAAAGGAATAATGCCTCTCTGCCATCCTTGGATTCATCCCTAAGCCACATTTATTGACCAGTTTATGAAGTCCCAGCAACAGTTAAACTGTGAAACTTCGTGTTAAATAATTTAATTCAATCATGTATTCAAGCTGGCTGTAAAGCCTTCATAAATGCCAAAATGAAAACCCAGAGAGCTTTGAGCATGTACTTAACAGTTGGTGAAGAATTGTGAACAATGTTTTCCTCAAGATGAGACAGAGCTCTGAATATAAAACATTTTTTTTTACTGTTCATAAGGTACAAGAGAGAAGTTACCTGACTTATTGGAAAGTTAACATTCAATTGATGTGGTTCAATTCAAAAATAGTTAATCTTTCAATAAACCAACAAAATCAATTATGCTACCTAACTATATTGTGTGCATTCAACGAAATAGACTTTTAATTGTATTTCTTAAGTTAATTAATTTAAGAGTAGGGTTGGACATTTGCATTCTAAGGCCACTGTGGTTTGTAATGTTGCTTTTGACTCATATTAAACATTGGCCGGTTAGTCTACATTTCAAACTGAACAGGAACTCTGGTTCTCAAAATCATTTTGGTCACGGGTGAATATGTTGAATGACAGACGGGAGGTATTTGAAAACAAGTTGGGTAAATAAATGTTTTATAAGGAGGTAGCCAGAGGAAATCCATTAGATTGGTCAGAAGAGGAGTAGACAAGAAATTACGAAATGCTTATTGCAGGTGATAGACTCAGTGAAGGAAGGAGCACAAATATCGAAAAGTGATGGTTGATATTTCATTCTACATGACTGTTATGTGATTCTCATGGAGTTCATGTTCATGACCAAAGTGATAAGTTTATGTCTTTGTTTAGAAATTTGTTCCTAGAATTACAATTTCTTTCGTTAAATCTGGAGGATGTTGGTCTCCATCATCAGAATATACCCTTCTATTGTTGGTGTTATGTCTTTAACAACAAATTGGCTGTTTATTTTAATTAGAAATGGTAGACAAAATTTAGAGGGGTTAGTTTTCACCTGAAATAAATCATTATTACTCTACTAATTTGTTATCTTATTTGTTCCCTATCCACGTTCCTTTATTGTCCTTTCTTCTACTTCCTTGAACTGCATTATGGGTTTCTCCCAATGTATAGGGCTAGTCATGCTATCATCAGGGCATAAAGATAGGTACAGGCCATGGCAATTAGTCTGTTAATCCTTCCAGTATTGCATAATATTCTCCAAGGGAAGACCATGAAAGTGCTCTAAAAGGAAATGTTATTATTTCAGTCTGTAACTGAAAACCGTTCCAATTCCCACAAACCCATCCCTTCTCTTCTCTCCCCACTCCATCAGCATTGAACCCACTACTCCGTGGTGTCTCCAATTGATACATTCCACCTGCCACTGATTTGAGATCAAGTTTTCATCATTCTTCATAAAGAGGTAAACACGTGGGGGTTAGCACTATTGCCTGACAGCACCAGGGACCCAGTTTCGATTCCAGCATTGGGTAACTATGTGGAGTTTGCACATTTATCCCTGTGTCTACTTGGCTTTCCACCAGGTGCTCCGGTTTCCTCTCGCAGTCCAGAGATGTACGAGTTAGGTGGATTGGCCATGCTAAATTGCACTGTGTTGTGCAGACTACGTGGATTAGCCATGGTAAGTGTGAGTTTACCAGGAGGGTCAATGCAGATTTGATTAGCTGAATGGCCTCTCTCTGCCATGCAGAGGATTCTATGATTCTGAAAAGAAAAATACTTGCATTTCTGTAGTATCCTTCATGACCTAGATGTGTCTGAAAGCACACGACAGCAAATGAAGTACATTCAGAGGTGTAGTCACTGTAGTAATCTAAGAAACATGGCTGCCAATTTGTATGCTGCAAACTTCCACAGCCAAAAATGTGATAATGACCAGATAATCTGTTTTAATGATATTGCTTGAGGGATAAATATCAGCCACAACACGAGAGAAGTCTCCTATCTTTCTTCAAATTAATGCAGTAGGATTTTTTTTTCTTAGTAAATATTTGCTCAGCAGTACATGGAGTGTCAGACTAGATTCTCTCAAAAAGACTAATCCTCTGACTCAGAAACGAGAGTACTACCACTGAACCTGGATAAATTGGAGATAGCACTCCACTTGCACCAATCCTCATATAATGAATATGATTTAATTGCCCTGTGACCCCAGCCTGACCTAAATTGTTCAGACCTCCTGCATCCAGCAGAAAGCATTCTGAAAAATTCTTTCCTTCCCTGAGCTTCATTCTCATTTTCTCTCCATTACCTAATTTTCCATAGTGTGACTTGTGTGCTGTCTTCTATTCGTGCGCAATTCCACTCCAGAACTGGAACTTTCCCAAGTGGAACAGTGCAAATACACTAGTCTGTGTCTAATTGTAAACTGAAATCTGACACTGAGCAAGGAGAGTGATCAGAGGAGTTTTCAGTAATTTAAGCTTGTTGCACTAACTTTCTACACAAAGTAATACTATTTTTATTTCCATTTACAAACATATTACTTTTGCTGATACATCCTCAAAAAAATCAAGTGTTTTGTTTTATTCAAGTGCTGGAAGTGAAGCTGATGCCAGAGTCGAGATAGGAAGCGTTGTTAGAGATATGTTGTGTTTGCATTGCACCAAATTCTGGACCTTCTAAATGTGGCTATGTAAATTTAAGAGACTGATATGAGAGTGATGTTATCAGGTCGATGGACTGGTGCCACTGCAAACATGTGTGAAAACCATGGAATGATTAAGAAACAAAAACAAAAGACAAAAAAAAAGCAGATAACTGACTTTCCAAATGAGGTGACCTTGCCACACAACTGTCTCCCTCAATAACATTGGTGCTATTTTAGTGAAAGTTAGATTTTGAAGCACTTATTCAATCAGTCTATTTCTAGTGGTTCAAAGTTGGATTTCAGCTAAGCAAAATTTTCTTATAAGCTCTATAACATCTTTCATTAGACAGATAATTTTCTTAATGCAATGAACATTGATTGATTTGTTTGAAGAAATTGGAATAAGAATATGTTATGCCTCCCTCCAACAGTGACGGATCAGCTAGTTTACCGAAGTAAAAAATAAGCCTTGCAGACAAGCAATGTCCCAAACTCTACTTTGAGTTAGCCGATCTCAGCTCGGGTAGCAACTGAGCTATGATGATTAGCCTTAATCATTTTGGGTTAAAGGGAATGAATTGGACTAGTTATTGACCTTGTTGGTCCAGTGCCCCCAGCTGGAACTACATTTACTTGTTGACATGGAGTGAGGGCACAACTGCTTCAACGCCAGTCCACCTTGCCAGCACCCTCTGTCAAAACCTACATTCAAGAAGTTGCTACATGGATTAGATACTGAAGGATAATGATTTACGTACAGCAAAGGAAGAAAAGGGGGAAAACTCACAGGCTGAAGGTGGGGGGTGGGCAGTGACTGACATGAGATGTATTCAGTAGACCGTCAACACCTTCCCAGCCTTTTAAACAATAAAGAAAAGAATATTTTTAGTCTATATTGGTGCAAATTGTGCTGATAAAAAAAGGACATAAAATTTGAATGCTTTTACTTCATACTATTTTTGGTATTTGCACTATGAAATTTAGAGAAAAACATTTAAACTCAGAGAGCAATGTGTGTTTGTTCTCATGGATCAATGTTGAATGAATTTTAGATTTGATTTTTATTTCCTAGGTTGCAGCATCCTTAAGAGACATTGCCTCCAAACAGCTGCACCTGATTTAAAGAAACAGGAATCTGTCAGGGAGGATCATTTTTGTCAATCCAAATGAGTTATCAAGAAATTAACCTCTTAAGCAATGGTTCTATTTGTCTATTGGATGTACAAAAAAATTATGTATAATGTACATGAATGTCTATTTGTAAAATTGGTCTAACAAAAAATAAACAGTTCTGGTAGAAACCTATGAGTCAGTGTTTTCATGCTCCAATGCTTTCAAGTTACCATGGGAGTTAAAACTGTCTGGTTTCTAAGGATTTTCATTTTCCATTCCAAATCACAAAACTTTTTTTTTTGTTGTAATTTTATGGGAAGCCATAAATTGTTTCCGATGAATGATGCCAGCCGTTCCTTTTACAATGCTAAGCAATTAAGTGCAAACATGCAGCTTAAGCCATTGCAGAACTTCCTTCATGAAAAATGCTCCGACACAATCTGTATGGACTCTGAAGAAACCAGGGAAGTCCTAAACATGATCCCTGGACTTTATTCCCTAATATTAGAGCTGTCTGCCTAGTTTCAATAATCCTGTCCAAGAAAAGAATAAATTTGTCAGGTTCTTTCTTCAGTCTCAGGCTGTGCCACCTGCAGGGAATTCTGGAATAACTTTTTACTCTTCACTGTGAGACTACAGCAACAGTTAACACTTAGATAGTGCCCTGAAAGCAGAAACCATTCAAGAGAGATGATCAAACAAAAACTGAACATCGATTTAAAAATACGAAAGTTCTCTCTTTGCAGTTTAACCTGCTGAGCATTTCAACCCATTTCTGTTTATGTTATCAAAGAAAGAGGATAAGAGGGATGATCGAAGGCTTGGGTAAAGAGTTAGATTTTAAACAGGATCCCAAAGGAGACAGATGGAGAGGTTTAGGAAAGGACTTACAGAATATAAAGCATATGTAGATAAACACAAAGCCACCAGTTCTGGAATAAAGGGAACGTTCAACGCTTAAGTGACAAGAATCAGAGAAACAGAGTTTCAGGCAGTTGTCCGATTGGAGAGGTTTGCTGACTATAGGAGTGAGGTCACTGAAGGATTTGAATGGGATGAGGAAAGTTTTAAATTAAAAGCTGCAGTTTTCAAGAACTATAAGTTACTTTTAAAAAATATCTCCTTGCGAAGCAATTTGAACTTCTTCAAAGCACCTTTAGAGCACTTTACTTTCATTGAATTACGGCTAAAAACAACCATTATTGTGTGCAGTTTAAATTAATTTTACTGGTTTTAAAATAATTTACAAAGCACTGTTTTATTTGATTTCTGTAAATCTGAGACTGGCTATTGTGGTAGACTTCTCCCCCAGTTCCCAAGTTTTGATGAGCAATAAGTAATTTGAAATAAAAGATTATGTGAATGGTCAAATGTTGCCCTTGATGGGGCTGATCCAGTGGATCTTGTTAAAAGCTGTGGAGCATTAGAGATAATAAAAAGTTGACCATTTTAAAATTGCTTCTGGGCCTGTAAGAACAACAAAGCAGATCAGATGGCTACACAATTTGAAATTGGTCTGGAAGAGTGTGAACATTTGCATTCTTGCAGGACCTGATCAGGTCAAAGTGAAATACTCCACAAGGATCCTGGAATGAAGATACTCCAGATAGCCAAAAATGAGGATTCATTGTGCAAAGATGCCTTTGACAGAAAAGACAGTTTCAGCTCAAGAGTGGCTCTGCCATCGCTTTGTGGAGAGCTAATATTAAGCCTGCACTTCTGCTGGGTATCAGAATGATGAAAAGTGTTCTAAATGGCCAATTATTTTATTCATTTATGACATTTGAGTGCCACAAGCAAAGCCAGCATTTATTGCCCATGTCTAATTGTCCTTGGGAAGGTGGTGGTGGGCTGTAGCCTTGCAGTATGACAGTTCATGGTGTGCAGGGACACTCACTTTGCTGTAAGGGAGTTCCAGAATTTTCACCCAGCAACAGCATAAGAACAGGGAAACAGTTCCAAATCAGAATGGTTTGTGGCTTGATGTGACAATTGCAGGTGGTGATATTGCCATGTCTCTGCTGTCCTTCTGGCCATACAAATCATGGGGTTTGTGAGGGGCTGATGAAGGAGCTTTGGTGAACTGCTGTAATGCATCTTGTAGTTTGCGCATACTGTTGCTACAGTGCATTAGCTAGGAAGGTGCTGGATGTGGTGCCAGTCAATTGAATTGAGTTGTCCTGGATAGTGTCAAGATTCTTCAAGATTTTTGATACCAGGCAGATGAGGCCAGACTTGCTGAGTTTCTCCAGCATGTTCTGTTTTTAATTTCAGATTTCCAGTATCTGGCTTTAATTTGATTCCTGGTGGTTTGCCGGTCAAAATATTTTCCAGAGTCTGTGTGTGTGATGTGGCACTGTCTGTTCCTCTCTCCCTATTGCTGACTGCTCTGTAAAAGTCATTTGGGCAATGCATTTCATTTTGTGTTTGGGTTAAAAAGAAATAAACAAGTTTAAAAAGTATGAGAGATAATAGGTAGTGCAGATGCTGGAGAATCCGAGATAACAAGGTGTGGAGCTGGATGAACACAGCAGGCCAAGCAGCATCACAGGAGC
>JAHRHZ010000004.1:31494976-31560209 GCA_024137785.1 Ginglymostoma cirratum
CAGAACAGGAAGTAATAACGACCACCCCAGCAAACGGAGGCCTATAAATAACAAGTGGGACAGATCATCAACGCTTCAGCGGAGGCGCACTGACGCTGTTACCTAGCAGGGTGACAAAATATCTGCAATCAAACACACCAGCTCAGCGAGCAAGCCTGCAACCTCATCCACAACCCGAGCTACATATCTTCTCAAAATCTTTAAAGCAGCTTAGTGTCCGTCATTCGTAAGATTATTCATCTGTGTGTGAGAGATAGTGTGCGAAATACAAGGGCATGTAGGTACAAACTGAAAATACACTAAGCATGACCGTAACTGAGAGTAAGAGCAGGAATGGCTAAATTTTTCCCCTGCTCTTAATAAAGGAGACGAAAACACAAAACGAGAAGGGATCTTTTCAGAACTGAATTCAGATAATTAGCTTTTAACTCCCATATCAAATCTGAACATGAAATCTCAAAGTTATTGTGAAAACTTTACAAACATTCAAACTGAATGACATAAATGACAGCCTCAAATTTTGCAGAAAATCACAGCTCAGTTTCTCAAACATCCACAAGCACTGGCTGAAAGTGCACAGATGCTTGGATACCTCCACCTACCTGTGATCCAGGTTCCATGTGCTAAACACGATTCTGTTTTCTTTGCTGGCATATGGATTGATGGAATGGAAAGAATTGCACTCCTGCTCATCAAATGCCCCCTGAAAATGTATAGCAGTTCAACTGTTTAATTCCAACTTGACAATCTGTTTAGTCTTGAAGAGAGATTTGGCTGAAGTTCTTGTTTGAACAGGAAAAGGTTATGAGTACTTCTGTGCTGTCGGTGTACGTTAGCTCTGGAAGCACCCTGAACCACTGCAAACCAAACAAAGCATTTGAACCACTGCAGTACCCATGCATTTCCACATAAACTTATGCTGTTAGTTTCTAAACAGAATATAGACACTGGGGTGCAGGTATCTGTCTTGCTTCATTTGGTAACATACGCAACTTTGAAACAGAAGATGGCTCATTCAAGGCCTGCTCCAGAGACATAATCACAAAATCTATGCTGACACTGCACAGCATTCAAGATGTGGTCTCATCAATGCCCCATATAACATCCATACTTTTATGTTCAGTAATGGGTTAGCTTCCCATTTACCTTCTTAACCACTTCCCCTAGCTGCATATTGGTCCTTTTGTGATTCATGCACTAGAACACCTTGATCCCTCTGCTGTAGTGATTGTAATGAGCTCAGCCAGGTGAATCTCAGAGAATATGATGTCCCTGATTGGGCCAGGTTAACAGCCCCAATCAGGGAGCCCCGGCTGACAGATATTATTACAATACAAAATCTAAACCTGATTGATGTACAATGTGACACATGGTATCCCCCATCGTTTGAGCCCGAGACCTCAACTTTTCACCCTTTATATCAGCATGAATGAAGGAACAGAGGCACACATGCAAGTTTGCAGGTGACACTTCTGTTAGGAGGAACAGAATGTTATATAGATGGAAGGAGAGAATTACAAAAGGACAGAGTGGATCAAGTGTCTGAGAAAAAATGTGACAAGTGGAATTCAATGCGAAGAAATCTCAGAATATCCACACTAGACCCAAGAAAGACTAATCAGTTTATTGACATAAGGGGCAATTTCCTTTACACAGAGAGTGGGTTTGAGTATGGAATGAGCTTCCAGAAGAAGTTGTGGATGTGGGTACAGTTACAATGTTTAAAAGACATTTAGATCAATACATGATTAAGAAATGTTTGGAGGGATATAGGCTGAGCACAGGCAGGTGGGACTGATTTAATTTGGGATAATGGTCGACATGGTCAGCATGGATTGGTTGGACCGAAGGATCTGTTTCCAAGCTGTATGACTCTATGACTAGAAGCTCTGGAGTGGCCAAGGTATTTGTGTGTTTGTAACTCAATATAAGCCAGTGCACAGATACACAAAATATCTAATTTACTGGGATGTTAGCATGTCTCTCCTCGAGCTTGGGTTTCAGGTGCAAGAATGTTATGCTTCAGTACACTTGGATTCATATTCTCTCATGTTTAAGTGAAATGTAAAAAATTCTTGAGAGTTTTATAGGGTTGTTTCCTTTTTCTGGGAATTCTAGAAAAAAGGGGTCACTGTCTCAAGTTAAGGGGTCAGACATTTAGATCTGAGGTAGAAGAAATTTCTCCACTTAGAGTTGTGAATCTTGGGAATTTTCTGCCTTGTAGAGCTGTGGATGTTCAGCCAAAATGTAGATTCAAGAGATGGACTAATAAGTTTTGGGTACTTAGGGAATCTGGAGTCATGGCCATATTATGGGAAATAATTATTATAGAAGGTCAGCAATGATCATATTGAATAGCAGATTAGATAACAGGAGCTGCATGGCCTGCTCAAGATTCAACTTTATTTTTCTTTATTTGCCAATTCCTTTGGTTCTGCATTATTTAATTTTGGTTGTCTTCTGTCCTGCCATAGAACTTCTCCTTTGTTCTTAAATGAGGGAAAGTGCTAAGCTTGTTTAAAACCTATTTCATTTCTAACTTTTCCCAATTCTGATTAAAGATTATAGGCTTGAACTATTAGCTCAGTTACTCTCTCCACAGATGCTACCTGACAAGTTGAATATTTCCAGCATTTTGTTTTTACTTCATTTCTTAAGCATCTGTAATATTTTGCTTTCTGAAATAGTGTTGGAGTGATTGACCAATATGACCAATATCTATCAATTAGCATCGAATAGACACAGAACAAGGAAAACCCCAAGCTTGAGGTTTCAACTTGTATGTTACTCAGCTATCAATTCATACTCACCTGGCAAGTAAACCATCCTTTGTCAGTGCAGAGCCGACTATTCTCTTTTGCTGTCCTATCAAAGTAACAACCATTGAACTTATTTTGTTGAAGCAGCTTCTCTATTCTAGCTACAAATGCATGGTACTTCTCCTTCACTTTTTTATCAACATTTTCAGCGTGGCTTTTAACCTGTGAATGAAAAAAATAGGTGCTATTGTACCTTTCAAGAGCAATTACATTCTACCTATTGAATCAGTACACTAAGTGATGCAGCCATAACACATAGGACGTATACATTTTGCGTAAAGGGAGGAAATATTAAGAAGAATATTTGCAAGTAATTATTTTAATCACTCCATAACTGGAGCATGTGCTTTCAGCTGCCAAGATTCCAAGCTTTGTAAATTTCTCTCGAAAACTCTGTAATTTCTCTTCTTCAGTTAAGATGATCCATAACACCCACCTGTTTGATAAAGCTCATGGCCATCTGCCCTAATGTCTCCTTATTTTAGTGTCAAATGTTGTTTGATAAAATTCCTGCAAAGTGTCATGGTACATTAAAAGTGTGAGATAAATGATAGTCATTGTTGGAAGCACTTTCATAGAACAATGGAATGCTATGCTGCAGAGAATGACCTTGTGAGGATTCAACATCCAGGCCACACAATCAATTGGCAGAGTGCTACATCTTGAAGCAACTGACTTGTGAGGTGTTCCTTTGAAAAAGGAAAATTACTCAGAACCAACACCACCCTAGGTGTGCAAATATTCCTCAGCCTGGTTACAGCAAGGACATTGCCTTATTACAAACTTGCACTAGGAGAAAATTGATCTTACCACATCATGGAAGAAGGTGTAAAATGGAAACGTGTAGACTTTTGAAGTTATTATATTTACAACCTTAGTCATTACAATGTGATAGAAACAGCCTCTTCAGGCTAACGAGACAATTAGGCACAAAGAATATCTCAGAAAAGGTAGAAAACACTGTGGTTCATACAGATAATTTTATATTAAAGAATATAAATGGTTCCAGTTTCATACCTCTGACAGGTAGTTTCTCATTCTTCTGCCACAACTGAATCTCATGTAATCAGATTTGGTTTTAAATCGCGACTCCAAACCTGCAACATAATAGACCTTACAGCTGGTGCTTGCAATTTGTGATAACAGTTTTATACTAGTCTAACTGAATCATCAAGTCACAAAGGTATTGAATATTTAATTGACTACTTTAGGAAAGGATGGGTCACTGTATAGCAGTTATTGCTGGCATGTTATTAATTACCCCAGGTCCCCAATGATGCCGAGTTACATTTTCTACAATAAATCCGATACAGCTATGCCAAAATGTAGCCTTGTCTCCATCTTCTGTGATTCTTTGTCCCCTCATTAACTTTCCATCCTCTAGCAAAGCAGTATTATAAATGTTAGGCAGCTTAGGAGGAAGCCTGTCAAAATCACACTACTTCAAATGTGTTCAATGCCAAGCTTTTTAAATGCAATGTGGTGCTAGATTCTGTTACAGAGGAACAAAGACTTCTTCATGTGGTTTAGCATATCTGGGCCCATTGATATGCTATGTGTAGACATTGAAACAGACAGAAAGCCGACACCTTATTCAGTCAAAGAACCTGTCAAAGTTTACACTCCGGACACACAGATAAACAATAAGCACCTTTAGGAAAGGATAGAAGGTGTTGGGCAAGAGAAAGGGAGAATGTTGGTGTCTGGATTATGATGCATGATGGAGAAAATTGTGCATTATCTGTGAAAGAACTCCTATCAGTGGGCTTAATGGGAATTTCTTGTTTCATTTGAGCATGAATTTTCCATTGGCACATGGTTATTTAGAAACAACATGCACAAAGTTTATTCAGTCTTATATCAATGTCAACTTCGTAGCACGTTACCTTCAAACCATTCCTGGTCATCCTTACGATTTTCAGCTGTTATATTTCCAGCGCTGTTTTGAACAATGCATTTGAGCAGCATCTTTTTCCTGGGGTCTGTTTCATCAGATAACATTCGTCTTGCAATCATAATTAATTCTTCATTATTTTGGTCATGAAGTATTTTATCTAAGTAGTAGCAAATCTCTAAAAATGGGACAGAGATATTAACCTCCAGTTTTAAAATCAGTCTGGATTGGAATTATGATCTTAAATTATTATAAACTACAGTAAAACATCATTAATCAGATTCCGAGATAACAAGCATGGGGCTGGATGAACACAGCAGGTCAAGCAGCATCATAGGAGCAGGAAAACTTGACGTTTCGGGCCTAAACCCTTCATCAGAAATGGGGGAGGGGAAGAGGGTTCTGAAATAAATAGGGAGAGAGGGGGAGGCGGATAGAGGATGGATAGAGGAGAGGATAGGTGGAGAGGAGGCAGACAAGTCGAAGAGGCGGGGATGGAGCCAGTAAAGGTGAGTATAGGTAGGGGGGTAGGGAGGAGATAGGTCAGTCCAGGGAGGACGGACAGGTCAAGGGGGCGGGATGATGTTAGTAGATAGGAGATGGGGGTGTGGCTTGGGGTGAGAGGAAGCATCTGCAGTACCTTTTATCTCTGATTAATCAGATTCCATTATTTTTTACATAATAGTGTTGCAAACTGTGTTTCATGTAGTCTAGCATGTTGCCTTGGCACATGAAGTAATCCATCTCCCAAATCCCCCATAATTACACCAAATAGTCCCAACTTGGTGACACTGAGTCTTATTGTCTCAATGCTCATCAACAGCGTTCCTACTCAAATGCAGAGATTAGCACTGATCTCTGTGTGAGCAACCAACTAACAGTATATATTTGCGACAGATCTCCCAGAAAATGCTCCTACTTAGATGGTTCAAAGACTAGTTTACACAGATTTAAGGCTTTTTACAAGTGAAACTACCTGATGTGCAATGAATAACCTGGAACTCACTGCCTATGAGCATGGGAAGAAATGATTCTGAAACAAAACTGGATGGGCACTTAAGGGAAATACAGCTGCAGGCTACAAAGAGAGGGTAACAGAATAATACATGTCAAATTGCTCTACAGAGAGCTGTTGTGGACTTGATGGGCTGAACGACCTTCTTCTCTGCCCTTACGGCTGTATGAAAGCAGTTGCAAAAAACTTGTAGAAAAAAAGACATTTTGTAGGTTGAATAAGTTTTTTTTAAAATCCCCAACCCAACACCAATTTTCAGTTTTCATGGAGTAGGCTGGGACTGGGGAGTAGGGAACACTCCCAGGAGGTTAGTTGGCATGTACTTCATATCCTACAGACTTCACCTTAGCCAGCTGGATTTTCTGAACCTCCGAGCAGCTAAAGGCAGACAAGGACTTGTTCATGAACAGCTCTATAAAACTCTGGTTAGACCACACTTGGAATATTGTGTTCAGTTCTGGTCACCTCATTATAAGAAAGATGTGGAAGCTTTAGAGAGGGTGCAGAGGAGATTTACCAGGATGCTGTCTGGACTGGAGGGCAGGTCTTATGAGGAAAGGTTGAGGGAGCTCGGGCTTTTTTCATTGGAGCGAAGAAGGATGAGAAATGAGTTGATACAGGTGTACAAGATGATGAGATGCATAGATAAAGTGGATAGTCAGAGACTTTTTCCCAGGGCGGAAATGACTATTACAAGGGGGCATAATTTTAAGGCGATTGGAGGAAGGTATAGGGGAGATGTCAGAAGCAGGCTCTTCACACAGAGAGTGGTGGTTGTGCGGAATACGCTGCCGGCAGCGGTAGCTGAGTCAGATACTTCAGAGTCTTTTAAGCAACTCTTGGATAGGCACATGGAGGATAGTAAAATGTAGGGTATGCAGGGTAGATTGATCTTAGTAGGATAATAGGTCGGCACAACATCGTGGGCCAAGGGCCTGTACTGTGCCGTACTGTTCTATGTTCTATGTCTGCCAAGAAGAGCAAGAGTGCCGCCTCCAACCCATCACGTCTATTAGCTTCCCTGCCTGCCAACTGCGGATCAGTCTGTTCCCAGTCTTTAGGGATGAATGACTGCAGTTCTACACTCCTTACCCCCACTCACCCAATTATGTGCAGCTTTGCTGTTCCTGGGCTGCATTTCCTATGAACCATTATCCCTCTCCAAAGGGTCTCAAGCCTATCAATCAGGCTGACTTCCAGAGGAGGAAACGACGTGAAGAAAATCAATGAGAAACCAGGATTCACAGGTTTCCAAAAAAAAATCTGTTCCCACTCCTCACAAAACCTGCCCCAGTCAACATGGGAATCTGTACTTACTTCCATTCCACTGCTGTCCCTGCTCCAGAATTATGAGCTTACAGTTATCTTCTAGACATGAGAAATTGTCAGCATGAACTTCTGTCCCATCTTTATCTAAACATATGCGACATCCTTTACGTGGGATCTAATCATGATAAAACAAGCAGTTATCATAAAGTATAATAAACACTACTGCTGTTTTCCTGGAATCATTTTCTGGGGGTTGATTAGTTCAGTTGGCTGGTTGGCTGGTTTGTGAAGCAAAGTGATGTTAACAGTATAGATTCAATTCCTGCATCAGGTTCTCTTTCTCACCTCTCCTCTTGCCTGAGGTGCAGTGACCCGCAGGTTAAATTACCACCAGTAGTTTCTCTCTATCGAATAAGACAGCAGCTATATGGTAGGTAAGATGACAGCAACTTTACCTTTTAATCATTTTGTTGCTACTTTTAAAGAAATGATAATTGGGGTGGCATGGTGGCACAGTGGTTAGCACTGCTGCCTCACAGCACCAGGGACCCAGGTTCAATTTCAGCCTCGGGTGACTGTCTGTGTGGAGTTTGCACATTCTCCCTGTGTCTGCATGGGTTTCCTCTGGGTGCTCTGGTTTCCTCCCATAGTCAAAAGATGTGCAAGTTAGGTGGATTGGCCATGCTAAAATTGCCTGTAGTGTTCCAGGATGTGTAGATTAGGTGGGTTACAGGGGGATGGGTCTGGGTGGGATGCTCTCAGGTTCGGTGTGGACTTGTTGGGCCGAAGGGCCTGTTTCCACACTGTAGGGACTCTATTCTATGATTCTCTAATATGGTCCTTTCAACTCAAGAGACTTGTCTTGAAACATGAACTATACAATAGAATAACTTTGAGCCATTGGTAACCTTCATCTGAGAAGACTCAGTTTCCAATGAGTCCGAGCAAATGCTGCCCATGACTTGTCTCAAATTGCCACTACACTGGCAGTATTACTCCAAATAGTTCACCACAGAATTCCTGGCATCTGTAACATGAACATTGGCATAGGTGCAAATGAGACAGTGTTTTCTGAGGTTGTGTCAACTACGTGTCTTTGCCTCTGACCAGTTATACCAGTAACATTGTGTTATACAACAAAAAGTGGAATGAAAAGTCCATACAGGTATAATATGCTTCATTAGATTTGAAATGCTTCACATTTTATTAGTATGTCATTAGTGCTGTAATTCAAAGTTGAATACTCTATGCATCAGTTTCTCCAACAACAGACCAAGTCATACCAAGCACTTCCAGTTAGGCAGTCTCTAATTCATCATTGCCAACATGTCCCTAAAGCAGATGGCTGACTCTTGGAACACCAATGCCACATTGACAAATCTTCAAACTCAAGATTTGTTCCTCACAGTTTAAAACTTTACTGCGGGTGCTGAATGTTTGAATTTCCTCTGAATTTGCAGATTTTATGTGAGAATTAAATACAAGGGTGCAATATACAATTTTATGAGAAGTGAAACTATGTTTCAATTACTCAACATTGAATACCTTAAGTATTTCTGTGAGCTGTCACAATGAATCACTTTGAAGTGGATATCATATATCACAATCCAAATATTCTACTCAGTTTCAAGGTCTCTCTTTTCAGTGCAGGTTGAATGCCCACCCAAGAATGGCAAATGTTCCTACAGCCATCATGGGTAAATCCACTTTTTGATTTGGTAAGTAGCCATATAAATGTTTAACAAAAGATTTGTATGTACAACATCTAGGTGCCAAAGGACTTTCCATAAATGGTGTCATATTTGAGGTAGAGTCATTGTTGTAGGAAAACACCACAGCTAATTTACAGACTGAAGGATCCCACAAACAAAATAATGACCAGATAATGGTGATAACACGGTGTGGAGCTGGACGAACACAGCAGGCCAAGCAGCATCCTATGATGGTGCTTGGCCTGCTGTGTTCATCCAGCTCCACACCTTGTTATCTCGGATTCGCCAGCATCTGCAGTACCTATTGTCTCTGACCAGATAATGGTGTTGTGGTGACAAACAGGGAGTAAATTTTGGCCAGGACACAGGGGAGACCTCTTGTTCCCCCTCCCCGCTTCTCTTTCTAAGAATCATACTGTAAAATTCAGGCCTCAGTTTACAGGAAAAAGATAGAGTGCTTGTTGGTGTAGCTTAACATAACAACCTCTCCCGCAATGTTAGCAAAGCAAGAGAGCTGATTATTGACTTCAGGAAGCAAGGAGCAGCTCACGCCCCTATCTACAGCAATACAGCCGAGTTAGAGATGGTCGAGTGCGCTCAAGTTCCTATGAGTGATGATCACCAACAATCTGTCCTGATCCACCCACATTGACACAATGGTCAAGAAAGCACAACAATGCTGGTTCTTCCTCAGGAGGCTAAGGAATTTCAGCATGTCCATAAAGACTATCACCAACTTTTACAGAAGCACCATTGAAAGTTTTCTATCTGGAAGTATCAAGGCTTGGTACGGCAGCTGTTTGGTCCAGGACTGTTAGAAACTACAGAAAGTTGTGAACACAGCCCAATCCATCACGCAAGCCAGCCTTTTATCCATTGACCCCATCTCCACTTCTTGCTGCCTCAGGAAGGCAGCCAACATCACCAAAGACTCCCACCCTGGCTATAATCTCTTCCAACCTCTTCTGTTGGGCAGAAGATAACAAAAGCTTAAACACACGTATCAACAGGCTCAAGAACAGCTTCTTCCCCACTGTTATTAGACTTCTGAATGGACCTCTCAAAATTGAGATCTAATGTTGGTCTTGCTTTTTGTGCACCTTCTCTACAGCTGTAACTTTGTATTTCTCGCTCTGTTCTACCTTTGTAAGGTAATGATCTGTCTGAACTGCAAGCAAAACAAAATTTTTCACAATACTTAGGTACATGCGAGAATAATAAATCAAATCAAATCAAATTAATTCAAAGTAAAGGGAGCAACACGCTCTTAAGGCTAATGTGCCACTTGGAGTTTTGTGTTCAACTCTCTGGAATCTATCATTTAATTCATGGTCTGCTTTCTAATTTCAGATTATTTAAAACTTAAGGGCGACAGACATCCATTAAATGGACATGGAAAGCACGAATCAAAAGCCACATGTAATATTCGTTTTAGGGGACAACAATTTACAGCATTGAAACGACAGGTTTGATTCTCAAAAGTAGCATAAGATATCTGTCCCCTCAGTCCCTTTGACCTGAATTGGGTGGGACTGATGTGACTCTGGACTCTGATCAAGCAGAACGAAAACGCTTATCGCCAAATGTTAGCCCTACCGTTCAGCCACTCGCAGACAAGAGAACCCTGGATTAATAAATATGGTGAACGTTTTCAATTCTGCTGCAGGGAAATTGCAAACATCGGCGAGCTCTGTCTACAGAAAAATTCACGAAAGTGCTTCTAAACATCTACTGAAATTAAGTAGTAAATGTCTCTTCAGATTTCTGGCCGTCTCTGTCATTGTAGGGCACTTGCTTTCACGAAATTAATTTATTTGTATTTTACACAATCTATTCAATTTCACCTGCAGTTTCTGGCATCCCTTTATCATTAGATCTCGCAGATCTCCGGCTACGATTCCATACATTCTGTCAGTCTTCAAACTCCTCACTTTGAATTTAGTCCCCATCTTAAAACGATGAACTTTATGTTACAAGGAGACGCAAGTGCGCATGCACTCTCCGCCCCGGAGGTTAACAAATGCCGGAATAAAGTAGAGGAAGTTCCTGAATACCTTACTAGGGTTGTTGTTAACTATCAAATACACATACAGAGATCACTGAATACAGCAAAGCCCCTGCTGATTGTTTCTTTCCTTTGTGCAGTTATCTGGGTTGAAAATAGTTTTGGATGACTTGTAACAAAATAATATCAGAAAATGCTGAGAGTACTTGGTCATTTGAGCAACATTTCGTAGGGAAAATAATGTTAGTTTCAAGTCGATTATGACCTGAGGAACGATAGAAATGTAATATATTTCAAACAGGTGAAAAGGGACGGGTGTGGGAAAAATAAAAGACTAGGCTTGTGATCTGTTATCGGGCGGGAGACCTTAAATGACAAAAGGTTTTGTAAAAATTGATTAAGAAGCAAAAATGTGGTCTGATGAAGAGTGACTGGCCAGAGGGCAGTTCTTCTGAATGCAAAGTGAAAGAAAAAAAAGTAAAGAAATGCAAGAAAATTGAATCAGTGGGGGAAGAAAGTTGAAAATAGAGTCAGGAGATGTAAGAGATAATAGGTACTGCAGATGCCTTAAAATTGGTCTAGGCCCAAAACGTCAAGCTCTCCTGCTCCTATGATGCTGCCTGGCCTGCTGTGTTCATCCAGCTCTACACCTTGTTATCTCAGGACATGTAAAACCGTTGAATGTAATGTTGAACTTGCCGAGTTGGCAGATAAGGTTCTACTCTTCCAGCTGATTTTCATTGGGATTGTAACTGGCCAAGGATAAAGAGATCAGAGTGGAAGCAAGGTTGACAATTACTCTAACAAAGCACAGGAAATGTGCAGCTGTGCTTGTGCATTGCACTAATGTAGTACATAAAACAATCTTTTTAGTAGCTCTTTCAAAGTCCTTTTTAAATTTTTTACATTTTAATAAATTTGTGTAAATGGTGACTAAAAACTTGTATAGTTAGCATTCTTGTTCAAATGTTACACTGTTAAGGATTAAATTCCACTTGTCACTGTTCAGCCCATCTGAACATGTCTATTGTGATGATGCTGTGGTTTTAAGAGTTGTATTTTGTTCTGGTTTCTTTTAAGAGAGAGATTGAATAAGAGGTATGGAGAGGTCTGTGGTAATGTAAACAGTTTGTAAAGCCTTGGTTTTTTTTTAATTTGGAACAACAGAAGTAGCTTGGTTGGGTGTGGCCAGCTCTCACAGAGTAGGAGATAACAAGGTGTAGAGCTGGATGAACACAGCAGGCCAAGCAGCATCAGAGGAGCAGGAAGGCTGACGTTTTGGGTCCAGACCCTTCTTCAGAAATGGGGGAGGGGAAGGAGGTTCTGAAATAAATAGGGAGAGAGGGGGAGGTGGATAGAAGATGGATAAAGGAGAAGATAGGTAGAGAGGAGACAGAAGGTCAAAGAGGCGGGGATGGAGCCAGTGAAGGTGAGTGTAGGTGGGGAGTTAGGGAGGAGATAGGTCAGTTCAGGGAGGACGGACAGGTCAAGGGTGGGGGGGAGGGATGAGGTTGGTAGGGAGGAGATGGGGGTGGGGCTTGAGGTGGGAGGAGGGGATAGGTGGAAGGAAGGACAGGTTAGGGAGGCGGGGACGAGCTGGGCTGGTTTTGGGATGCGGCAGGGGGAAGGGAGATTTTGAAGCTTGTGAAGTCCACATTGAAACCATTGGGCTGCAGGATTCTCAAGCGGAATATGAGTTGCTGTTCCTGCAACCTTCAGGTGGCATCGTTGTGGCACTGCAGGAGGCCCAGGATGGACAGGTCGTCTGAAGAATGGGACGGGGAGTTGAAATGGTTCGCGACTGGGAGGTGCAGTTGTTTAGTGCGAACCCAGCGTAGGTATTCTGCAAAGCAGTCCCCAAGACTCCGCTTGGTTTCCCTGATGTAGAGGAGGCCACAACGGGAACAGAGGATGCAGTATACCACGTTAGCAGATGTGCAGGTGAACATCTGCTTGATGTGGAAAGTCTTCTTGGGGCCTGGTACGGGAGTGAGGGGGGAGGTGTGGGGGCAGGTGTAGCACTTCATGCGGTCACAGGGATAAGTGCCAGGTGTGGTGGGGCTGGAAGGGAGTGTGGAGCGGATGAGGGGGTCCTGGAGAGAGTGGTCCCACCAGAAAGCAGATAAGGGTGGGGAGGGAAAAATCTCTTTGGTGGTGGGGTCGGATTGCAGATGGCGGAAGTGTTGGAGGATGATGCGTTGGATCTAGAGGTTGGTGGGGTGGTAGGTGAGGATGAGGGGGATTCTGTTTTGGTTGTTATTGCGGGGAGCGGGTGTGAGGGATGAGTTGCAGGAAATACGGAAGACACGGTCAAGGGCGTTCTCGATCACTGAGCAGGGGAAGTTGCGGTCCTTGAAAAACGAGGACATCTGAGATGTATGGGAGTGGAATGCCTCATCCTTGGAGCAGATGGGGCGGAGGCGAAGGAATTGGGAATAAGGGATGGCATTTTTGCTGGAAGGTGGGTGGGAGGAGGTGTATTCTAGGTAGCTGTGGGAGTCGGTGGGCTTGAAATGGATATTGGTTTCTAGGTGGTTGCCAGAGATGGAAACACAGAGGTCCAGTAAGGAGAGAGAGGTATTAGAGATGGTCCTGGTGAACTTAAGGATGGGGTGGAAGGTGTTGGTGAAGTGGATGAATTGTTCGAGCTCCTCCTGGGAGCATGAGACGGCGCCGATACAGTCATCAATGTAATGGAGGAAGAGGTGGGGTTTAGGGCCAGTGTAGCTACGGAAGAGGGATTGTTCCACATAACCTACAAAGAGGCAGGCATAGCTTGGGCCCATGCGGGTATCCATGGCCACCCCCTTTGTCTGTAGGAAGTGGGAGGAATTGAAAGAGAAATTGTTGAGGGTGAGGACGAGTTCGGCTAAGCGGATGAGGATGTCAGTGGACGGGGAATGGTCGGGCCTGCGGGACAGGAAGAAGGCCATCTATATGGGGAATGCAGGTGTATAGGGACTGGACGTCCATGGTTAAGATGAGGTGTTGCGGTCCGGGGAATTGGAAGCTCTGGAGGAGGTGGAGGGTGTGGGTGGTGTTACGGATGTAGGTAGGGAGTTCCTGGACCAAGGGGGAGAAAATGGAGTCAAGATAGGTGGAGATAAGTTCGGTGGGGCAGGAGCAGGCGGAGACAACGGGTCGACCAGGGCAGTCAGGTTTGTGGACTTTGGGAAGGAGATAGAACCGTGTCTCCTGCATTTCCCGCAACTCATCCCTCACACCCCCTCCCTGCAATAACAACCAAAACAGAATCCCCCTCGTCCTCACATACCACCCCACCAACCTCCAGATTCAACGCATCATCCTCTGACACTTCCGCCATCTGCAATCCGACCCCACCACCAAAGACATTTTTCCCTCCACACCCTTATCTGCTTTCCAGTGGGACCACTCTCTCCATGACTCCCTCATCCACTCCACACTCCCCTCCAGCTCCACCACACCTAGCACTTTTCCCTGCGACCGCATGAAGTGCTACACCTGCCCCTACACCTCCCCCCTCACTCCCGTACCTGGCCCCAAGAAGACTTTCCACATCAAGCAGATGTTTACCTGCACATCTGTTAATGTGGTATACTGCATCCGCTGTTCCCGTTGTGGTCTCCTCTACATCAGGGAAACCAAACGGAGGCTTGGGGACCGCTTTGTAGAACACCTACGTTCAGTTCGCACTAAACAACTGCACCTCCTAGTTGCGAACCATTTCAACTGCCCCTCCCACTCCTCAGACGACATGTCCATCCTGGGCCTCCTGCCGTGCCACAATGATGCCACCTGAAGGTTGCAGGAACAGCAACTCATATTCCGCTTGGGAATCCTGCAGCCCAGTGGTATCAATGTGGACTTCACAAGCTTCAAAATCTCCCCTCCCCCTACCGCATCCCAAAACCAACCCAGCTCGTCCCCGCCTCCCTAACCTGTCCTTCCTCTCACGTATCCCCTCCTCCCACCTCAAGCCCCACCCCCATCTCCTCCCTGCCAACCTAATCCTGCCCCCCCCTTGACCTGTCCGTCCTCCCTGGACTGACCTATCTCCTCCCTAACTCCCCACCTACACTCACCTTTACTGGCTCCGTCCCTGCCTCTTTGACCTTCTGTCTCCTCTCTACCTATCTTCTCCTTTATCCATCTTCTATCTACCTCCCCCTCTCTCCCTATTTATTTCAGAACCTCCTTCCCCTCCCCTATTTCTGAAGAAGGGTCTAGGCCCGAAACGTCAGCTTTCCTGCTCCTCTGATGCTGCTTGGCCTGCTGTGTTCATCCAGCTCTACATCTTGTTATCTCAGCTTCTCCAGCATCTGCAGCTTCTACTATCTCTCACAGACCAGGATTTCTGTTTTATTTTAGCTTTTAGATTCAGCAGAACTTGTTGGAATCTTGAAGAAGTAGAAGCTTTTTATCCCCTCTCTTTCTGTTTCAGCTAAAAGCAGGGGTTTCTCTTCTATTGCAGGCAATGAATGTGAGAAAATCTGATTTCTGAATTTACATTTTTGCCAAGGGGTGTGTTTATGGAATGTTACTATACTTGAACAGTTAATTAGTAATAGTTACTCTATCTATTGTTCTGTTAAGTTTTCCAATAGACTTAAATTATTCTCAGTTCTTCTTTCTTTCAAATTTTAACCATGGTCTTTGACAAAATTGTGTTTTGCTTAATGCTGTGTAGTTTGACCAGTCGGATTGCATCTGGAACACAGAACTTTACATTTGCCTTTAAAATAAAGAAAGCCTAAGGTCTAGGCTACCTTCTTAAAATATTCTGAGGGAGTCTGGTCTATTCCATAACGCTATATTGTCCTTTATTTTAAGGCTTCCCTCTTCACTATTTACATGTCATCTGCTACCTTACTAATTATACCTCCTACATTCATGTCTATACCATGAATGTAGGCTACACTACAAACAACAAGGGAGTCAACACTGAGCCTGGTACACCTCTGGATTCAGACTTCTGGTCACAACATCCTTCTAACCCTCTGCTTCATGCCACTAGCTAATTTTGGATGCAATTTGCCAATTTCCCTGAATCCTTGGACTCATAGCTTCTTAAGCAGTAGGCCTTGCAAGACCTTGTCAAATGCCTTAGTGAAGTCCATGTTGACAACATCGCTGCTATACCCTTTGCACACCTCATCATCTTCTCAAAAAGTTCAATCAAATTTATTAGAAGTATCACTCCCCTGATAAAGCCATGTTGACTATCCTCGACAAGAAGCAAAGAACTGCGGATGCAGGAAATCTGAAACTGAAACAGAAATTGCTGGAGAAACTCAGCAGGTCTGACAGTGTCTGTGGAGAGAAAGCAGAGTCACTGTTTCAACATGATTCTGCTTTCTCTCCACAGATGCTGCCAGATCTGCTGATTATCCTTGATATTCACAAGGGAGCCAAAGATTTGGAAAGGTTGTTGGTAGACAGGAAAATCAAATTGAGGCCACAATCAGGTCATCTATGATCTGTTCAAATATAAGTGCAGGTTCAATGGGCTGAATGGCCTGGTCCTTCTCCTAATTTGTATGTATGTGATGCTATGATTACCCCATCAGAAGAAATTGTCTTGGAACTTTCTCTATCAAATGCTTTTATCACTTTAAATATCTCAGAGATGTACCCAACTGTCCATTTCCATTCCTATCTGCTCTTGAGAATGTGGTGGTGAGCTGATTTCTTGAATACATGTGCTGCAGGTAGATCCACAATGTTGTTTGGGAGGGAATTCCAGGATTTTGACCCAACAATGCCGTAGGAATTGTTATATATTTCCAAATCAGGATGGCGCAGAAGGTGCTTTTTCCATGTATCTGCTCTGCTTGTCCTTCTTGAAAGAAGTGGTCATGCATTTGGAAGTGCTGTCTGAGTAGCCTCGGTGAATTTCTGCAGTACATCTTGTAGATAGTACACACTGCTGCTACTGAACATCGGTGGTGGAGGGAATGGATGCTTGTGGCTGTGGTACCAATCAAGTAAACTGCATTGTTCTAGATGGTGTCAAGCTTCTTGTGTGTTTTTGGAGCAGCACCCATCCAGACAAGTGGGCAGTATTCCATCACAAGGTGCTTCATTGATTATGCTGGCCACTGGTTGGGAATGGTGCTGAATAAACGCAAGTCCTGTGGCGCAGTGGGCAGTGTCCACTGCAAACGCAAGTCTATTCCCTTGTTGGGAAAGGTGCTGAATAAACGCAAGTCCTGTGGCGCAGTGGGCAGTGTCCACTGCAAACGCAAGTCTATTCCCTTGTTGGGAAAGGTGCTGAATAAATGCAAGTCCTGTGGCGCAGTGGGCAGTGTCCTTTGAGCCAAAAGTTGATCACCAGGGAATGTGTTCATAGCTAGGCTAAACGGGGATAGCAAGAACTGCAGATGCTGGGGTCAGAGTCAACACAGTGTGGAGCTGGAGGAACACGGCAGGTCAGGCAGCATCAGAGGAGCAGGAAAGTCGACGTTTCAGGTTGGGATCCTTCATCAGCACTGGGATATGTGACGCCACGATTATCCCATCAGAATAAATTGTCTTGGAACTTTCTCTATCAAATGGTCGATAGAGGAAAGGTCACGAGACCCAAAACGTTGACTCTGATTTTTTTCTTCACTGATGCTGCCAGACCTGATGAGCTTTTCCAGCAACTTCTGCTTATGTTGTTGTTCTGTATCAACTTGTATGACCCTCCAACATGGCAGATACTAAGAAAGGGAGGGATTCCTGATCAGTATGGAAGGTTGTTTAGGACTCGATGTTTTCCTGTCTCCCCAGACGCTGCCAGACTGATCTTTATTGAAGGAGCCTCAATCAATGGAAACCGAAAAAACTGCGGATGCTTTAAATCAGGAATAAAAACGGAAGTCTGGCAGCATTTGTGAAGAAAAAAAGAATCAGAGTTTACAGAGAGATAGTAGGAACTACCGATGCTGGAGAATCTGAGATAACACGGTGTAGAGCTGGATGAACACAGCAGGCCAAGCAGTATCAGCGGAGCAGGAAAGCTGACGTTTCAGGTCTGGACCCTTGTTCAGAAAGGGTCCCTTTTTCTCCATTTCTGAACAAGGGTCCATACCCGAAACGTCAGCTTTCCTGCTCCTCTGATGCTGCCTGGCCTGCTATGTCCATCCAGCTCTACACCGTGTTATCTCAGAGTTTACAGAGCTTTTCCAGCAATTCCCATTTCAATGGAGGTGCGCGTGCGCCATGGCCGCCGTGCAGAGACTACAACTCCCAGAGGGCTGTGGGAGCGTGAGTTGACGCTTGCGCAGTGCTGACTGTTGATGCTGGTGGTTATGGAGATATGGTGGCGGCTGCGGGCTGATGGTAGGGTATGTAGCGCTGAGCTGTCTCGCCGGCCGCCTGTTGGAGCATGCTGCCACAGGCCAGGTTAACTTCTACTTTTCATTATTTTTCTGAAATAAAATAACCCGCGTTGTCTATGTTTGTAAGAACGAGTGATCGGAGCCCGGGCCGCTTCGGGGCCTCTGAAGTGTGGCGCCGTTCCATGAGGCTCGTGGAAAGTTCTAGCATTTGGTGGCGCCGCAGGGTGTTCCTGCTGCTTCATTGGTTTGGCCTTTGCTGAGGATGCTGATCCTTTTCCCCCTCAAATTAGCGACTCCGTGACTATCGGTGACTCTGTCCCGATATGGGAGCCTGGCAAATTCAGTATTGGTATTCAGGGCCAGCGAGTGTAGATCATGAAGGTTTTTTGGGGGTGGAGGGGGTTGGTGCAGGTCAGGATCAGTGAAGGTAGGGCTCCGCTGGTGCTGATTTGAAATTTCGTCTTTGTTGATTTTATTTTACTGTTCCAGTCGGCGAAGAACGTTTGAAAATTTTCTTTCGTGCTACATCAACTCCGCAACATGGTCTTCACGAAACACGTTTTCTTTCTCTAAACTTGTTATGTGGTATGATGGGATCGCATTGCAGTTGAGTGAATTGGTCGCATGTCGTGTACACTGAGTTTTTTCATGAGATCGCCATCACTTTATTGTTTTTGATTAAAATGTGAACTAATCAACTGTACTAATGGTCCTATTATGTTTGTAGTGCTTCATATACCATCTTCCTGTCATTTCTGAAGTTTGGTGCCTTCTTCGCCGGTAGAAAACTTGTTTAAGTAGCAGCTGTTTCCCAGCTAATCTGTGGTGACTCAGTGGTAAAGCTGATATTTTTGTTTTGATTTTCCAGGCTGCCTTTTTGCAAGCACAGTCACACAACCATTTGCTGGAGATTATTTTGACAAAGGCAGATGGGAATGAACTATGTGAGTTGGTTTAATGTTGTGAATGTGACCCTGTCAACTTTGTTTGATCTATTCAACTCAATTCTGAAAGCACTTAAACAGTTGGATTCCCTTTAAGTTGAGTTTGTTGGCATTTGCATCCCTATTTTTTATTTTAAGTACATTATTGGTAAATTGAAGTTTGGACCAATTAAATTGAATCTATTCAATGTAGCTATGGCCAAAAAGTAGTTTTTTTTTCTGCAGAACCTGGTTTTCATAATGTGGATTGTTTAGTTTACACCTTGGCAGTTTTTTTTAAACTTTAGATGTTCAAGTTGTTCACTGTATATATTCAATAAAAAAAATTGCTGGAGAAACAGCAGATCTGGCAGCAATTGCATGAAGAAAGCAGAGTTAATGTATTGAGTCTGGTGACACTTTGTCTGAACTCGTTGTCCAGCAATTCGTTTGTATCTTAACAATCTCTAGCATCTGCAGTTGTTTGTTTTACTCCATAGAACTTCATAGAATCCCTACGTTGTGGAAACAGGCCAAATGGCCTATGAGTCCACACGGATCCTTTGAAGAACAGCCCGCCCAGACCCATCCCCCTACTCTATAACTGTGCTTTTCCTATGGCTAAGGCACCTAACCTACACATCTCTGAACTCTGTGGGTAATTTAGCATCCTCAATCCACCTAACTTGCACATATTTGGACTGTGGGAGGAAACCAGAGCACCCAGAGGGATCCCATGCAGACACGGGGACAATGTGCAAACTCCACACAGACGGTTGCCCGAGGGTGGACTTGAACCAGATCCCAAGTGCAGTAATGCAGCAGTGCTAACTACTGAGCCACGGTGATGCCCTGTTTTATTTTACATACCTAATATAACATGAACAGATTAGGTCGTTAATGTTTGTAAGCTTTTGCAATGTGTTATATTATGCATTTGAGTTAACTATTGATCTCTCAAAGTTGTTGCTTGAGCTAGGTTCTTAAAGTTGAAAGTGTCATTTGCTTCTGAAGGAATTGTTTTTGTCATTTGGAAGTTGTATTTTAATTAGTAAACAACACTGTTTAGTTAACAATTACTATCTAAGGGATAAGTGACTCACTTTACACAACATATAAAATAGAAAATCTATTTGGATCAAAGTAGAATTGTGCCAAAATATTGTCAGCGTACAAGGAAGAAACGAGGTCATCTGTGATACACTCAGTCATTTAAAGGTGGTTCTGTAGTCATCGCCAAGTCGTTAAAGTGATGGACTTAAACCTACTGAGGGAAACCCCAATAGATCTTGAATCCTGCTGACTGTGCTTGAGGACTGAGGTCAGACAGGAAAGGAGTTGTCCAGTCTGCTTGTTGGAGGGATCAAGTGCAGCAGGCTTAGAGGAGATACAAGGCAACAATGTTTTGGGCAGCACGGCAGCTCAGTGGTCAGCACTGCTGTCTCACAGTGACAGTCTGTGTGGAATTTGCACAATCCCCCTGGGTCTGCGAGGGTTTGCTGCAGTTTCTTGGGTTTCCCCTCTCAGTCCTAAGATGTGCAAGTTAGGTTGGATTGGTCATGCTAAATTGCCCATCGTGTCCAGGGATGTGCAGGCTATGTGGATTTGCCATGGGAAATGCAGGGTTACAGGGATAGCGTAGTGGGGTGGGTCTGAATGGGCTACTCTTCAGAGGGTTGGTGTGGACTCGATGGGCTGAATGGCCTGCTCCCACACTGTAGGGATTCTATGAATTTCACTGTAGATTGCAAGTAGGCCTTTGGATTAAGTTGGCATATTCTGACAAGCAGTGGAGTTGCAGTACATATCATTACTGACTTGAGCGACAGAAGGCATCATTGTAATGTAATTAATTGCTGTTTCTTTGTAGAAATGCTCCATCTCTTAAGAGGTTTTGAGGTTATTATGTTAATGAAAGACTTATTTGAATTGATTCAGTACTCACTGCCATGAAATAATCCCAATGGGTGAAGAGATTTTGGCCCATGTAAACTAAAAATCGAAGAGCTTAGTTTAAAGATTGTGTAAAGTTGCGCCAGAGAGCTTTTATTTTCACCTTGAATTAAGTTGTATGCAAGTTTACCCTGCATTTACAAATATATGAACATGGAGCGAGAGTAGGCCTTGCAGCCCTTCAACCCTGCTTCACCATTCAATAGGATCATGGCTGAACTGATTTTTAATCTCCATTCTACATTCCTGAAAATTCCTGATAATCTTTCGTCCCTTGGTCATCAAGACTCTTTCTACCTGTTTAAAGATTCTGCATCTTCTGATTTTTGAAGAAGGGAATTTCAAAGACAGAAAGAGAGAAAACATGCTTCCTTATCTCTGTCTTAATTAGTTGACACCTTGTTTTTAAACTATGACCTGTAGTTCTAGATCCTCCTATATGAGGATGCATCCTTTCCCACATCCACCTGGTCAAATCCCCTCAGGATCTTCTATGTTTCAATTAAGTCACCGCTGACTCTTTTAAACTCTGGAGAATACACGTCCAACTTATGGCTTATGTTAAGAGTTAAAAACGTAGAGGTTTAGTTTCAGTTTGCGGTTGTTTACTTTGTTTGTTTTATCATATCTGTGTGCTTATAAAAAGTGTTTGAACCTTTGACCCAAATGAGAGAATTCTGGAAGCAGGAAGGTGATAAGGTTGCCATGGGAGATTGTTACTTAAGGGTCTGGCCATTCGCTGTACGAAGCTGCTTTTCAGAGAATTTAAATGAGTAAACAGAGGAAAGCTGCCAAGACATGTCTGCTGGATTTAACCAAAGAACTGTGTTCTATATGTGAGTGAGTTCTAGAAAACAGGGTCAGATCAAGTAGCTCTAATGACAGAAGTCTTAAGTCCAGAAAAGGTGTCTGCATTGGTGGTTTGTGATGTGCACTGTGTGCGACACCTGTACTTAGACCATGAGAGCTTAATGGTAGGAATAGACCACAGACCTGAGCAGTGACCTGCTCAGCCAGACCCAGAATAAAAGGGTACAGCATTTCAGAGTGGCTCACTTTCTAAAGGACAGTTATAGTTGGGCAATAAATACTGCCCACGTCTTGTGAACAAATAGTTAAAAATGTTTATTGATTTGAAGGCTAAGTCCAATGGATTGTCTTTTACCTTACATCATTTAGAATCATAATCTTGAGTATATATGTTTAGTCATTGTTGCTTGTGCTTGCTTTGTCTAAACTTGTATCGTAAAGACTGTTTGGTGTTTTAATTTAATCATGGAATCTAGCTTTTTTTAAAAACCATTGATTCTTCCACGTATTATATTTAAATGATTATGGGCAATCAAGTCTGATCCAACCGGTTAAGTCACCTCAGGATCTTGTATGTTTCAATTAAGTGACCTCTGGCTGTTGGTAAATTCCAGAGGATATGGGTCTAACCTGTCTCATCTTTCCTCGTTAGTTGTACAACCCTCAGAAAAAGAATTCTCTTTATCTCTATCACTATCCTAAGAGGGTGACCCCTAATGTTAAGACAGTGATGTTTAGTTTTGGACTCATTGATAAGACTTCTTTTTGCATCACCCTTGTCAATTCATCTGAAATTACCTCTGTCTTTTCTGCCAGGTGAACCTCCATTTATTCTAAATTTAAAAACAGGTAATTTTGCAGAAATGTTGTGGGTTGAAAAATTAGGCAACGATGGGCAAATTCTGTGAATCAATAGTTTGTACCATAAGAGAGGAATGAGGTGACTTTCTCATAGCCTCTCGGCCTTTGACAATGATACCATATTGTCAGCTAGAGTAATCTTTAGTATGGTAGCTGGTCATAAGGACTTAGATCTATTGCTTGAGTTAGAAGATCTTCTTTTCATTCTTTTAGTGCTAGTTTTCTTCCAGTCTCAGAGTAGTGGGGAGAAAGAGATGTAGTTTGCTTTAGGCTTTGGAGTGCTGCTGCACTTTTCTCAGTTCTGTGACAAATTGCAACTTAAAATCCATCTAAAAGCAGTTGTTAGACATATTTTTGTCCCTCAACTCAACAGGCATTTTGTTAGCTAGCTACAAAAGCATCAAATCAGGCTTCTTCAAAAGTTACGTGCTCTTGTAAAACCAATAGGAGAAAGCCTCACAATTCCATTTTTGCTTCAAGTTGCAAAAAATATTTCTACAACACTGTAATCCAAACTTCAATTTTCCCATTTACATCTCAGTTAAAATATACATAGTCCTTGCAACCTGTGCATGGAAAAGTTGTGAGACAACTCATCGACTTGCTTCAAAAACAGAAGTTGCTGGGAAAGCTCAACAGGTCTGGCAGCGTCTGAGAAGAGAAATCAAAGTTAATAATTCAGGTCTGGTGACCCTTTCTCAGAACTGAACAGTCAGAACTGAGGAACGGTCACGGGACCTGAAACGTTAACTTTGATTTCTGAGCTTTTTCAGCAAGTTCTGTTTTTATTTCTGATTTACAGCATCTGCAGTACTTTCAGTTTTCATCTCAGTGTTTGATTTATTTGTGACCTTTTGCAGCATAGAACTCCAGAATGCCACACAAAATTGGATTTGTTACAATAAGCTGCTCTGGCCATGAAGATGGGTATAATTCCAATGAGCTAATGGTGCATGCGCCTACAGTAAACGGTTGGCGTTCCCCAAGGTAAGGTATAGACCAAAATACTACTAATTCCCAGGAGGGTTAAAGTTTCACCAATGATATTGTTGGTCTGTTAGTGAATGCAAGTCTAAATTGTGATAACTAAAGCTGTACACTAGATTTCTGTTAAATAGATGGTTTCTTCAAAAATGAATGTTAACTTCCAAACATTTCTGTTATTTAAGTTTTTACTCAAACTAGCCACCCATTCTCAATGAGGTCAGATTGTATGCCTGTAAATGTTTGGCAACTGCATTTGTTCATTTAACATTGTTCAGGTTTAAGTTTCTTTGGTAACTTGACACGATAGATTCCGGTATGAATTTATACATTCTTGCAGTTGACTTTTAACTTGGCAAGGTTAACAGTTCAACTCTCAAATGTATATTCTAATTTCTAGTGTAGTGGTTTGATAATAAGTTTTTGGTTCGTGCCAGAGAGAAGCATAAACCAAGCAACAAGGACATGGTCTGTGCTGTTTTGAATCATAATCAGCAAGAATCCATTTGTTTGTTTTTCATCTCGTGAAGGTGGAATGTCAGTTGCAGATGCCAGACATGCCTTTACAAGGAGGAAAAATCGGAAGACAGCATCTGTGTTATTTACATTGTTACCTAGCACTATATTCTGATACAGCCTTTAGTGGAGCCTTTAGAACAGGCTGTTCATTTTCTTTACGTAATGACGCATAGAAGTTAAAGACTTACACAATTCCTGGTAGAGCTCTGAGTACTGTTGTAGACACAGGAGTTCAGGTTCATATATCTTTGAAATTTGCATCACAGGTAGGCAGGGTGGGGTTAAGAAGGTGTTTAGTATGCTTGCCTTCATTGCTCAGACTTTTGAGTATAGGTGTTGGGATGTCATGTTGAGGTTGTGCAGGATGTTGGTGAGCCCACTTCTGGACTGCTGTGCACAGTTCTGTCGCTCTACTATGGAAGGTTATTATTAAATTGGAGAGAGTTAAATAATGATTTACCAGGATTTTGCCAGGAGTGGAGGGTTTGCGTTATAAAAATAGGCGAGATAGGCTGGGGCCTTTTTCACCAGTGCACAGGAGGTTGAGAGGTGACCTAATAGAGATCTATAAAATCATGAACAACACAGTGAAGGTGAATACAAAGGGTCTTTTCCCTAAGGTGGGTGACTTCAAAATTAGCGGGCATATTTTTAAGGTGACAGGAGCAAGTTATAAAAATGATGCGAGGAGCAACTTTTACACAGAGTGGTTTATGTGGATGAACTGCCAGAGGAAGTAGTGATATAGGTACACTTAGAGCATTTAAAAGACATTTGGATAAGTACGTGGATAGGAAAGGTTTGGAGAGAGATGTGCCAAACACAGGCAAGTGGGACTAGTTTAGTTTGAGAAACTTGGTCAGCATGGACTAGTTCGACCGAAGAGTCAGTTCTATGCTGTTTGACTGTCTGTAAATCTATGAAAATCATTTACTGGGGGAGGGTCTTGCAAAAGATGCAACAAATAGAAATCTTAATTCCAGAGAGTTGTGATCTTTTTAAATATAAAGGAATTCTTGATCATAGTTTTCAAAATGCAATGTCAGACATAATTATAATGGAATAGGGTAAATCTGCTTCACCTCCTATATTTTTGTCCATTCTGCTTGTAGAAATGTTTATTTGCAGTGGTGTAATAATTTAACAAACAGTGTGACCCCCACCGCCACCGCAGAGAGTGAACTAACCCAAATTAAGATTTCAGCCATTTGGAATTTAATGTGCTCTTTCATAATTTACACACAAAATCCAGATAAGATTTGTTTCCACTGCATATTCCTAATCTATTTAATGCTTATAATTTGCATTGTTTAGGTTCTGCCTTTACCCACAGGAGATTGTCCTGCAAATGGTGGAGCGCTGTCGAATTCGTAAGCTGCAGTTACTTGCGCACCAGTACTTGATTTCTACGAAAATTGAATTTTACATTAGTGACAGTCTTCCAGATCACCTAGGACGCCAGCACGTGGAGAGATTCCGCAGACTTGGGTATGGATGAATAAGGTCTCAGTGAAAAATTGACGTCAACTCTGTAATTGAAGTCACAGTATTGAGGTTGGTTGGCTCGTCGAGCTGGTTTGTTGTTCTGCAGACGTTTTGTTACTGTGCTTGGTAACATCCTCAGTGCAGTCTCTGATGAAGCGTTGATGTGTTTTCCCGCCTGGTTTTTAAACGCTGGGGTCCGTTGCGATGGATTGCCTCACTTCCAGGTTTCCTCCATAGTGGAATATGTATGGGGTCGAGTTCAATGTGTTTATTAATAGCATGCTTCGTGGAGTGCCATGCTTCCAGGAATTCTCGTGCTTGTCTTTGCCTAGCCTGTCCCAGGATCTTGGTGTTGTCCCAGTCGAAGTCGTGGTTCTCCTTGTCCATATGGATTGAGATGAGTGAGTATTGGTCGTGTCTTTTTGTAGCCAGTTGGTGTTCACGTACTCTTGTTGCTAGTTTCCTTCCTGTTTGTCCAATGTAGTGTTTCTCGCAGTCTCTGCAGGGGATCTCGTAGATGACATCGGTCCTGTCCATGGCGGGGAGTGGGGACCCAGGAAGGAAACTAACAACAAGAGTACATGAACACCAACTGGCTACAAAAAGACACGACCAATACTCACTCATCTCAATCCATATGGACAAGGAGACCCACGACTTCGACTGGGACAACACCAAGATCCTGGGACAGGCAAGGCAGAGACGAGCACGAGAATTCCTGGAAGCATGGCACTCCACGAAGCATGCTATTAATAAACACATTGAACTCGACCTCATACATATTCCACTACGGAGGAAACCTGGAAGTGAGGCAATCCATCGCAACGCACCCCAGCGTTTAAAAACCAGGCGGGAAAAACACCGACGCTTCATCAGAGGCTGCACTGAGGATGTTGCCAAGCACGGTAATGAAACGTCTGCGGAACAACAAACCAGCTCGACCAGCCAACCAACCAACCTTAACACACACAACCCGAGCTACAAATCTACTCCAAAACCTTATAAGTCACGGTAATTATATACGCTGTCACTTGTAAATTATTAAAATTTAAGGTTTCGACAAAATAAGGACATGTAGAGATTACGAATGAAAGGTCTTATGCAAGCCTTGAGGTGATGTGGTTCTGATGGATAGAGAAAAACTACTTGTACTTGAACTGAAGTATTAAGGAAGGATTCTTTGCTGAACATTCAATTATATTATTTCAACTGTAAGTATTATTCCCTTGCTGAGGGCATAAGTGTATTTGGTGTAACACCTTTAATGCCAGGACATAAGGGGAGGCTAATTAAAAGTTTTTTGTTTTAATCTGTTTGAAGGAGAGGAGTAAAGAAGAAACTGCTTCACTTTGCTGGACAGTCTTTCAAATGGAATTTAAAATGATATGTGTAATTAATGAGAGTTTCAAGTGGGAAATGAGCAACATAAAAGTTGAAAGAGAAACTGTACAAATTTTCACTACATTGTTGGAAAATGTGAAGTTGTTTATTTGGACGAGAATGACCCCAAAGCAGTGTTAACTCGATACAACAGGGTATCATTGAAAACTGAGAGTGTCTGTGGAAATTTGAGGTAGTGGAGGGATCTGAGTGTTTTAGTGCATGAGGCACAAAAAGATGGTATAAAGGTACATCTCCAAATTGAGAAGGCTAATGGGATATTTGTTACAACAGGAATTGAATATAAAAGTAAACATGTCATATGTATGTTATATATAGTTTCGAGGCCGCATTTCAAGTACTGTGTACAATTTTGATCTCCTTATTTAAGGAAGGATGCAAATGCATGAGAGCTGGTTCAGAAGAGGCTGACTAGATTGATATGTGGAATGAGTGAATTGTCTTAAGAGGACAAATGGACAGACTTGGTTTGAGTGATGACTTCATTGAACTGTCTAGAATCCTGAATCTTGAGAAGATGGATGTGAAGAGGACGTTTCCTGTTGTGGATGGGTCCAGATCTAAGGAACACTGTTTTTAAAATTAGGGGTCACCCTCTCAGGACAGAGATGAGAATTTTTTTCCGAGAGTTGTGCAACTTTGGACCTCTGTCTCAGTAGCAGTGGAAGCAGGGTCGTTGAATGTTTCTTAGAAGTGGATAGATTCTTGTGAGGCAAAGGAATGAAAGGTTATTGGGAAAAGATGGGAATGTGGAATTTGAAACAATTAGGCTGCCATGGTTGAAACCATGATTGAATGTTTAAGGACACTTGGGGTTGACTGGCCTATTTTTGCTTCTATTTTGTAAGAATGTTTACAATCAGAACACAGCATTTTAAAGGAAGGGGCAAAAGATACAAACTTGAAGTAGGACAAACTCTGTCAGCATCCTCTCCCCACCACCCTGTCTTGGTGGTAATTTCTTCTTGTTCCCTCGTGCATTGACTTCAAAAATATTGTCCTATTTGGATCGCTTATAGTTTTGCTGTGTACTGTTTTTTTTCAACTTTTCCAGGCTTGCAAGTTGTGCTCCCCATTCCTTTAGCGCTGGTCTTGTTAGCATCCCTGTTTTCTCCAACATAACATAGAGATTACAACTGTCTCACTTTCACATTTGAAACAGTCTCCTTGTAAACTTCCCTTAACCCATCTTTTGCAATTTATCTCCTGTTTCTGCTTCTTTCTGGCGGCAAACTAAAACTTCTTTAAGTTTTTCTATTTAGATGCAAGTTTTTGAAGCATTCATAAAATGCTTGCTGTATCATGCAGTGCTGATGTACATGATATTTTTATAACTTGCTGTTCTTTCAGGTATGTCTCCCTCTCGGATAATCAAAAAACAGGATTCAAAGCTCGGGAACTCAAATCTGTCCATGTTGATGCAGTTGGGCAGTATCTGAAATTAACGTTCCATAAAAACCATTTCAACAGATACAACTTGTACAATCAGGTAACTGCATTAAATTTACATAGACTTGTGAATCTTTCCAAATAATATGTATCTTTGATCCAAGTTGTGAAAATATCAAAAGCAATTTTTTGAACCACCCTATTTTTATTGTGTAAAGAATCATCTTATAATGTTTGTTGAATTCCTAGTTGTGCACCATTCCATACCATCAAGGTGAGTTGCCCCATTTAATGGTTGAAATAATTTGTTTGGTAAAATCAATTTTCTTAATATGCATTCAAGTAATATTGAGGTTGTTACTAAATTCTGACAGCATGCAATCATTTGAGAGTGATCGTGTGTCTGAATGGTCCAGTGCATTGGATTCGAGTTGCAGTCTCTTTTGGAGACTTAACTCCTATTAGCTACCAGTTGTGCTAGTTGTCTTCATTCAATTTTCTTCGTGTTAAAATTACTCCTGCAGTGTCATTGCCTCTGAGACAGAAGCCTGTGGTTCAAATCTACATGCTTCAGAAGTATATCATAACGCAGCTGGTTGGTTGTAATTATCTGCATTCATTTGAGATTGTGGTTCCTCAGTGCGTTTTTAGTGGAGAATACTTCTGGTGCTGGATTCTTTTCAGCTGTTAGTGACACCAGGATCGTGGATGGTTCTTGCCTGCTTTCACCCGGTCTGAAGCAGGCTGCTGTTGAACACCAGCCAGCCCGGGAAAGACTCAAATTTTCTTACTGGGGGGGTTTTATCAAAGCTTAAACTTTAGTTGACCTGTTTAGGAGTGTGGGTGAGTTTAGAGACTTACCCCTGGCCCCCTGGGGAAATTGATGATCTAGAAGCTGAGGTAATAGGTCTGGCGATATGGTTTTGCTGCTGTTTCTTTTATAGGCTGCCACCTTAGTTCTGATCTAAATTGGGCCACAAAAGCCCAGCCCAGAGTATCTATGCTGTAAATTTGCCAGGGATGGGGATTTAGTTATGAAGAGATCGACTTGAGATATTGACCAGGTTCACTGGAACAGAGAAGTCTAGTGGGAAACTGCTTGGAAGATTTTATAATTCTGGTCAGTTTTGACCATGATTAAGAGTGACCATTTCCTCAGTATTGTGACTCTGTGATCGGCAGTATTCAATTTAAATTATCAATAAAGGAACAATTGGGAAGGTTAAAGCAATGTCTTTATGCAGGTACTTTTGAACAACAGTGGGATCGCAAAGAAAAGATCCAGATATGATGTTCCACAGAGCATGAATGAAATTGTATATGGTTAGGAATCTATTGACAATTATATCGAGCCTGGGTTCCAAGTGATGCATGTTATATTTGAGCTGAGTGCTGGTAAAATCTGTAGCCACAATCGAAGGTACCTCAGCTTTCACAGATCATTAAACAGTCATTTGGTATACAGAACTTTAGTATTACTGAGAAAACACACATTTTGTCAAAACCTTTTGTCCTTCGCTCGAGGACATTTAAAAGAAAACGAACACTTATACTGAATGAGAGGAGATTTGATTTATTCTTGTCTTGTACCTAAGTACAGTGCAAAGTTTTGTCTTGCGTGCAATATAGGCAGATCATAACATACAAGGATCATAGAGTGATTGAAACAGAGGGAGGAATACAAAGTTAGGCTGTAAAGAAGGTGCACAAAAAGCACAATCAACACTGGATTTGGAATTTGAGGGGTCCATTTGGAAGTCTAATAACAGGGGAAGAAGCTGGTCTTGAACCTGTTGGTGCATGTGTTTAAGCTTTTGTAACTTCTGCCTGACAGAAGAGATTTTGACTGGGGTGGGAAGGTTCATGATGTTGGCTCCCTTTCCGTGGCAACGAGAAGTGTAGATGGAGTCAGTGGATGGAAGGTTGGCTTGTTTGATGGTATGGGCTGTGTTTACAACTTCCTATAGTTTCTCACAGCCCTGGACAGAACAGTTGCCGTAACAAGCCGTGATGTAGCCAGATGGAATGGTTTCTGTGGTGCATCTGTAAAGGTTGGTGAGAGTCTTTGTGGACATGCTGAATTTCCTTAGCTTCCTGAGGAAGAAGAGGTGTAGTTATGTCTTGACCGTTGCGTCAGTGTGGGTGGTCCAGGACAGATTGGTGATCATCACACCTAGAATCTTCTTGACCATCTCCACCTCATCTTCATTGCTGTAGGTAGTGTGCCCTCCTCCTTGCACCCTGAAGTCAATGACCAGCTTTTTAGCTTGACGTTGAAGGAGAAATTATACCATGTCACCAAACACTCTAGCACACAGAGTGCTGATTGATTAGCATGTAGACTTTGATTAGTAGAGGTATTGCCGAGGAGAGTGTACGAGTTAACGATGAATGATAGTTAGCTGCCAATCTTTGTTTGAGTCAATCTGTCTGTCTTTAAAATTTAAAGAAATGTATACAGTTAACAGTCAAACAGAATTAGCTTCTGCACTAGCCATGGCAACACCTCCACCAATCATAGTCCACATGTCAAGCAGCATCCTCATCTCATGCAGTTTCAATATGCCCCCTATTTGGCATTCTTGAGAATCATGCTGATGAGCCTGTGATGAAAAGATATGACAAAATGTCGTGTTCAGCAATGCCGTAGCTATTTAGATTCCAGCTTTAAAATTGGCTATTTATCTGTGAAGACCAGCATAATTTGTATATTAACTGTGTATGTTTGCTTTTAGGTTGCCCTGGTAGCTGTTAATATCCTTGGAGATCCAGTAGAACACAGTGAGACAAGTATAACTGTGAGTAGGAATAGATTAAATCTATAATTAACCTTGTGATTATCACACTTCTGTTGCATTACAGAACATTGCATTTTGTTGAAGATGCAAGAGAATTTCTTCTGTTCTGAAGTAATTTCATGCCAAGACCTTCTGGGTTATTACATTGCGGGTAAACGGCAGAATTCTTGGACAAAGTCTAAAGTAGCAATGCAAGTTGATTCCTGAACTTGGTTTGTTATCTGGAAAATTAGGGATGGGGGTTGTAGGAGAAGAGCTTGGCTTGAGGTCTTAGAATTGTGCAAGATGATATGATAAAATTGGTATTTGGTCAGAGATAGTAGGAACTGCCGATGCTGGAGAATCTGAGATAACAAGGTGTAGAGCTGGATGAACACAGCAGGCCAGGCAGCGTCAGAGGAGCAAGAAAGCTGACGTTTTGGGTCTGGACCTTTCTTCAGAAACCCAGGTCTACACCTTGTTATCTCTGGTAATTGGTCATCCTGCTTTTTGTGAGAACAGGGTGATGTAAAAGAGTGCTGGAGTAAGTGGAACCCAGAATCCATTCTAGCCATTAAAATACCTTATTGGGAAGTTATACACAGAGCTGTTAGTTCTGCAGTTACGGTAGAAGCTGATGGAAGGCTTAGCATTTTCAGGTAACTGGGCCAATCATCACCCTGCTCAAAATGTTTCAACACTGTGAAATAGATCATTTTTCTTTTAAACTTTGAACAGTTTGGACAATGCCTGTAGAGAGGTGAACACAGTTAACATTTCACTTTTTTTAACCAGAACTGGAAGACATCTAGCAACAAGCTGCTTTTCAGCAAACACATGAGAAAAAGATCAAAAGGGAAAGGCTTGTGTTGGGGTGGAGAGCAAGAACGATTGCAATGCATATAGTGCTGAAAGGCAGAATGTAATTCTGAGACTTATACAACCGTACTTTACAGATGTAAGTACTTCGCCCAAAATAGAGTAGAGAAAAATGCAGAGGATTATGTCATGGGATTGTGGTGGAGAAGAAACATGTGTAGACCTGGGCAATGTTAATCTCCTTGCTGACTTTACCAGTTAGGAGTCATCACTCCAGATACGAGCACAGTGGCTCTCGGAGGCATCCTCAAATACCAGAACCTGGGGTCTGAATGTGGACTAAGATTTAGAAGTATTAAGCTATGTAAACTGCTTGATAGAAGGATGATGTGCGTTCCTTGAGCTTGCAATTGAGAGTTTCGTTGTTCTATTGTGGGAGACCAAAAACGCTGCTCAAGTGTGTGAACGAAACAGAGTTAAAGTGACAGGCAATGTTAGGGTTGAACGTGTAGACTTGAATCAAGACACGCAGCAAAGTGATCAGCCAAAGTGGAGGACAGTGCATCAGGAGCATGTCACAAAGCTCTGGGGAGAAAAACAACAGATTTACAATTGTTGGAGAGATTTGGTGCAAACTGCAGAATTCTTGAGGGGGAAGAGAATAACTTTTATAAAAGCCTGTTATTGTTGATTATTTTAATGGCCTGCTAGTCTTAAGGATTATGTCTCACGTTTGAAGCTTGTTTGCAGTCCTTGAACCCTTTTACTGAATTTTTATCGCTACCTTCATTTTGGTTTGGTTTGATGAAGGAATTTGTGTGTCATTCAATTTGTAGCTTTGATGAAGAATTCAGTTTTGCTGACAGCTCTACACATTGAATACCTTGTTTTTATCTCAGCATGTTTCAACATGTTTAAACCTAATCGGGAAAGATAAATCTCTACCTTTTGGAGGAATTCTGTCCTCAGGAATATTTTTTTGACCTCTATCACTATCTGTTTTTTGTAGTCTTTTGCTTTACTTTGCATGTACATAATCCACTGTATTACATATTCTAAGTGTTTTAAATGTTGAAATATTGAGGTCACCTTAATGATTTGATACAAATGTGTTGGTGCGCAATCTTGATGGTAGTAGAAGGTGAATGAAGGAAGAACTAATGTTTCTCCCCACTTAAAAGTTTGATAATTTCACCCATTTGAAGTACCTAGAAACATTTTCCTTTTATTTCAAATCATAAGATTTGATGTAGATTACTAGTTTGTTATGGTGCATTAACTTTACTGCTTCACACTAAAGTGTCTGTATCATTGCTTGACACAGGAAAGTCAATTCCAACGTTTCCCCATTACAGGCCGCAAAGTAACCAGCCTGTAATTTCCTGTTTTCTGCCTCCTTCGCCTTCTTGTATAGAGGTGTTATATTAGCTACTCTGCAATCAAAATAAATCATCCAGAATCCAGCAAATTTTGGCAAATTAATGCCGACACATCCATGACCTCAATAGCTGGGTCTTAAAATCCTAAGATAAAATGGATCAAGATCTGATGACTTGACATTATGCAGCCCCAGCACCTAGATATTCAGCTTACTTTTTAAAATACCTACAGAAACTCTTGTTATATATTTTTGCATTTCCACCTAGTTCCTCTCATACTCTAATTTCTTCCTTCTTATGAATCTTTTAGACGTTTTTATATTCTGTCCAGTCATCTGACCTACTACTTAACCTTTGCACAATTTATGTTTTTTTTCCTTAAGTTTGATGCTTTCCTTAAACTATTTATTGAGCAATGGATTATGCATCCTCCCGTATCAATTTTTTTTTTGTTGTAGGGACACACACATACCTGGCTATACTTAGCTTCACCGCCTCCAGATCTGCTTACTCTTGAGGTTGGCTCCAGATCCTATTGCTTGCGCTGTTGATAGGAAATTTATATAACAGCAGTAACTTTTTTTCTGTTGTCTGAGGGAGGTATCTATCCCTGCCTCCTACAAATAGTAAGAATTTGGTATACTTATTCTGAATTTTCTGTATCCACATAAATGTGTCCCACAATGTATCTGTTGACCTGTTGCCTTGCCTAGTATACCAATGCAAACTCAGTTTTCATATCCTTGTTTAAGTTGAATTGCTAGTCTTAGGTTCTTATTCCTTTCAAGCTGGATGTAAAATTCAATCATACTACTGCCTAGAGGTGTCATAGAGTCCCTACAGTGTGGAAACAGGCCATTTGGCCGAACTAGTCCACACCGCCCTCCGAAGGGCATCCCACCCGGATGCATCCCCCTACCCCTGCATTTCCCATGTCTAATTTGTTTTCTCTTTCAAGGGATAGCAATTACCTGCTATTTATTCAAGCTTTATTGCTTGCCGTTCTGACAGTAAAAGAAGTTTTACAGTGTGCTTCTTTGTTTGGATCCTGTTATCTGATGAATACAATCATTGCCAGCAGGTGGCATTAGAACAGTTATTCTGAACTAATGTGCTGGAGTTTCTCTCAGTGGCCAACCAGAAGGTGGAACTGATGAATTTTTGTTTCTTGCTTTAAGGAAAATTGAGGTCATTGCCCATCAGTCTACTTTTTCAACACATTTGCTCCAAATGTTGTGCCGACATGCAGATCCACCTTTCACTGACTCTGAATCATTCAAATTCCATAAATTGTCATCTACAAATGCCTGTCTGACATCAAGTGTTGAATATTGGAGGGAAGTTCCAGGGAAGGTAATTGGAGCAGCTGAAGATGGTTAGTCCTAGGGGCTTACATGTTTGAATTCCAGCAACCACAATCATCTTCCATTGTGCTGGGTATGACTTTAAACTAGTGGATTGACCCTGCTTGGTCTATTCCAAATTCAATATTGTTAGGGCACCTTGATGCTAGTCAATTTCGCCTCACCTCTTGAGTTTGTCTCATTTGTCCATATTCATGCCAAGGCTGTGATAAGGTCAGGAGCTGACTACCTTGATGGAACCTAAGCAGAGCATCGGTGAACAGGTCTTGGTCGTATAATTGCTTCTTAATATTGTACCTGATGGTGCTCTCTGTCACTTTGCTGTTCAATCAAGGATAGAGTGATGGAGCAGTTGTAAGTTGGGTTTCCTTTCTTCTTGTGGACTTGATTAAAATGCCACCTGTAGTCACACCTATGGATCTTTTTGAGCTAGCTGAATTATACACTTGGCTTCATTGGAAATCTTTTTCTCTGCTGAAGCAGAACTTTTTTCCTTCCATTTTATCATGTATTATTTAAATAAATAAAAAATAAAAAATTTGTGCTTGTCCACTTAAAGTGCAAGTTGGGAGAGTAATTTGCATCTAGCTTCAAGCCTGTTGAGGTCATAAGATTGAGTTCAAAAATATCTTGGACTTCCTCTTTTGGTTGGCATGTAGTTTTGATCCTGGATATGGGACGAATGCACAAAGTAGATATTTGTTAGGATCTGGCTTTATTTAAAGAATAAAATTCATGGAAGAATCCGGGGGTTTAAAAAAGGTTGGATTACTCGATCAATTTAAACACCAAAGAGTCTTTATGATACAAGTTTTGAACAAAACAAGCACAGCCAACAAAGACCAGACGTGTACAATGAAAGATAAAGATTATAATGGTAAATAATCTAATCCTCTACGTAAAGGCGATCCAATGGACTAAACACGTTTTTTCTTACAATTAGCCTTCACATCAATAGGGTTTTGAACATTTTTATGTACTTGTTCACAAGGCATGGGCAGTATTTATTACCCAACTCTAAATGTCCTTTAGAAGGTAGAGGTGAGCAAATCTGGAAGGCTGTCCCCTTTTATTCTAGTTGAGCAGGTCACAGCTCAGGTCTGTGATCTGTCCCTACCATTAAACTCTTATGGTCCAAGTCTGCAATGCCTATATGATGCCTACCATGAACCACCAAATGCACGCACACATTCCAAGGCATGTTTTCTATAGAGCTACTCGACCTGACCCTATTCTCTCGAACTTGCCCACAAATGGAATGTTCTTTTTAAATTCGCCAGATCGTGTCTTGGCAGCTTTCTTCTGTTTACTCAGCTGAATTCCCTAAAAAACAGCTTCTGTATGGGGAAACATAAGAACATAAGAACTAGGAGCAGGAGTAGGCCCCTCGAGCCTGCCCCGCCATTTAATAAAATCATGGCTGAAATGGCTGGATCTTCGAGTAATTATCTTCATGGTGACCTTATGGCTTTTTTGCTTCCAGAATTGTCTCTGCTGGGTCAAAAGTTCAAATACTTTTTATGAGCGCACAGACATGATGAAACAAACTGAAAGTAAACAACCGCTCATTACTCTTAAACTAAACCTCTACATTTATATACTCTTAACATAAGCCGCATACAAGTTGGAACTTTTTTTCTTTGGAGTTTAGAAAAGTCATATGTAATTTAATTGAAAATTATAAGACCCTGAGGGAACTTGACTGTAGGGTGTACGAAGGCATTCCTCATGTGGATGAGTCTAGATTCAGGTGTCACATCTTAAAAACAAGGGGTCACTCATTTAAGACAATGAGACAATAAGACAGATGAGGAAAGGTTTTATTTCCACTGAGGTTCATGATTCTTTAGAATTCGTCAAAAAGCAATGGATGCGCAATCTTTATTTTTAAGGCTGAGACTGTTGGATTCTTGATTATCAATGGAATGAAAGATTATCAAGGAAAGTAGGGTTGAGGTTTAAATCAGATTAACCATGATCTTATTGAATGGCAGAGCAAGTTTGAAGGAATGAGGGGCCGACTGTTACATGAATCTATTTTGTACAATAGAGTCAGTTATAATGATAAGAGCTAGTCATATATTTTTTAAAAAGCAGTCAATTCTAGTTACTACCCAACTACATAATTCTCCCTTGTAAAAGGGCACTGCTAATCCAGCCCAGTTTGACCTCGGTTGGCCTCTATGTAAAATATCAAGGCTCAAGTCCTAAACCCTGGTGGAGTATTTAAGTTCTCTGTCAGTGACTTTGGAAAGTTTGCATTTTCTAAAACTTTAGTAGTATGCATATTTCAGCTCCTTGGAAATTTTATTCTCAGAACATTTGTCTGGACCCCTACCTTGCTCAAAACTTTGAGGAACTAGATGAAATTGTAGTCTTTAAAAGTATCATTTGAAGGTACTTGTAGCTTTGTATTATTGGCAGCCTTGGACTGGATCTTTGCTGAGCTGGAGAATTTTCCAGACAATGGGAGGTTGCATTTTAGGGTCAGCACAGGAGTTTTTAAATGATACTAGAGACCGTTCCTGTGTGAATTTATAGCATATAATTTTTTATGCCTCCCTCACCCAGCTTTAGCAGTGAAGCCAATAATTTTATTGAAGAGCCCAACAAGTATGATCTGGATTATTCTAGGAAAAGAAAGTGCTTCAGTAACAAAAATGTCAGAGTAGTATGTGCACACTTGTAACCATGTGACCTAAACTGTGTCTTTACGGGAATTGGAACCGTTATGTAGGTGCCAGATTGGCTGGGGAGTGCTGGATTTAGGGGGTACAACCTGTATATTCTTACAAGATGAATTTGGTAGTAAAATAATTCTTTTTTGTAAAATTGTATTGATTGCAGTATGGAATGTACTATTTTATTAATAAGCCACAGTTGAATTGAACTGAATAACCTTTTGAGTAAATGAGTTTTTTTTTAAATCACTGAGACTGAAATAATAGAGATAAAATGGCAGGACTACTCCGTTTTAATACAGCCTTGTTGTATTATTTAATAAAAAACTATTTTTTTTCTTACAGCCCACAAAAGATAAGCTGATTGATCACTATCTTGGTCATAGCCCAAATGACCCAGCACTTGATGGGACTTATTTCAGGTAAATAGTTGTGAATATTCTTGATTGAATGTTAAGTCTTTGGATAATAAAGCAAATAGCTAAAATACTCGGCAACTGTATCCGTGTATTGCACCGTGGACTGTGTACATAGCTTCTGTGAGGGGAGACATCTCATGAGATGTATAATCCTGTGACTTTGTTTCACCAGCTGATGGCCAGTTATACAATGCCGTAGGGAGTAGGGCTTCTGGTTGGTTTGAACTGCTGGTTTCCCCCCAAGTGGTATGGCTTTGTGATGTTAAGGCAGTGCCATTTAAGTAAATCTAGCGTAATAAAGGCAAAAACAGAAATTGCTAGAGAAACCCAGTAGGTATGGCAGATTCTGTGGAGAGAAAGCATAGTTAGCATTTCAGGTCCAGTGACACTTTTTAGACTTGCTTGTAGTTGGATAAGGTTGGTATATATGCTGAAGATGGGGTGGGGGGAAGGGGAGGAATAAACAAAAGGTGGAGGTGGAACCCAGAGAGAGGGAACAACAGTTGGGCAGGCATGGATAATGGTCAGCCTGGAAGAATCAATAGCTGGTAATGGAAACCATTAGTAGCTAACAATAGATTGATTGTGGTAGCAACCCGTGTGATTACAAGGCCTGGTGTGTGGGGTTTGAGGACATGGAGGAAGGTGCTCAGGTCCTAAGATTATTGAGCTTGACATTGAGTCCTGAGGGCCTGCAGGGTCCCCAAGTGGGAAATCAAATGCTCTTCCAGCTTGCACTGAGCTTTGCTGGAGCACTGCAGCAAGCCCAACCTGGATGTTGGCCAGCAGACTTCAACGCATTCCTCCAACAAGTGGTGACAAGGAGAAGGACTGTGGGGAAGGCAAGTGCAATGCAGGCCAAGTCACCATGGTTGTGTTGAAGTGGCAGGCAACTGGAAACCCAGGGTCATTTTTGTGGACAGAACGTGCGAAGCAGTCACCCTTGCGTTTCATCTCTCCAGTGTAGAAGAAATCATGTTGTGAGCAGTGAATACAGTAGACCAGATTGAATTAATTGCAGGTTAATCACTGTTTCACCTAGAAGGCAGGTCTGGGGCCTTGGATAGTGAGGAGGGAAGAAGTAAATGGGCAGGTGTTACACCTTCTGTGTTCGGAGAAGATGATATTTCCTTGTGTGGAGTAGTACAGAATGAGAGGTCATAGTTTTAGGATTCGGGGTAGCAGATTTAAAACAGATGAGGAAAATGACTTCTCTCAAAGGCCCAGCAATCTTTGGAATTCACTACCCCAGACTGTGGTGCGTGCTAGGACATTAAGTAAATTTGAGGAAATAGACAGATTTTTAATTAGAAATGGGTTGAATGTTTAAGGACAGTGGAGTTGAGGCTATGGTTGCATTAAATAGTGGAGCATGCTTGATAGGCTGAATTGCCTACTCATGTTCTGATGTTGTGGATTCTTCCCCTTGTGTTAGTCATTTAAAACCTTTGCTATTTTCCTGTTTATTATTTCTTCTCTGGTATTTGTTCTATTCTGTTTCAGTTGGAGCTTGTTGTGTTAGCTACAGCTCCTTCCTGAACCAGGCTGTTACTGTTACCACATTTTATAACAAAATGTTTCCCCAACAGCCCTTTGCTGTGTTCATTCTCCTGATCTTTCTGTTTCTGTTTTCTCTTGCCATTTTGCATATGGCTGTGGCACTAATCCAAAGATAATCATTCTTAAAATCCATATTAGGTCATTTGTTCTAATGTAGATGAAGACAACTGGGCTTTACCCTAATTTTCCAAATTATTAATCTTCCACTTTTTGACATCCCTTAGCCTGCCCACAGAAGCACAATACTCTTTGTCTATTTCCCAAGTGAGAGAATCCACATTTATATTCTGTTCCCTGCACCTCATTCCAAAACCATTGTGTCTTGGCCTGCATTGCACTTGCCGTCCCCACAGTCCTTCTCCTTGTCATCACTTGTTGGAGGAATGACCCTGGGTTTCCAGTTGGGACCAGTACTTGGAGACTAAATCAAACTGTTGGAGAAACTGAGCGAGTCTGGCAGCATCTTTGAAGAGAGAAACAGAATTAGTGTTCTGAAGAAGGGTCACTTTGGACTTGAAACGTTAACAATGTTTTTCTATCTCCACACATGCTGCTGGACCTGCTGAATTTCTGCAGCATTTTTTGTTCATGTTTTACTTTTATTTTCATGTTAGTGGAACTTGCTTCTCCATTGTCATTAAGTCCCTTCTCACTGAGTTGCTGGTAGTCGGACCTGCCTTTTGCTGAATCAGCTCTCTGGAGTATTTGTGTTCTGGGTAAAACTATCCAAAATTTCTTTCCTCCTTGTTATGTTTGAGTGCCTGAACTTGAATGATTCTGAGTAGCAATGACTCAAAGTAGGGATGTTTCCTACAGACCTAGAAGTCTTGAGACAGTCTCAATGTCTGTGGACTTCCACATGCTAGAACCTTGGCATATAGCCTGTAGTTCCCTCCCTAATCTTTTTTATTTGTTTATTGATGATCTGAATTAAAATTGGGGAGATTATTACAAACCTTACTTACTGTTCACAGAGGAGCAGGATTCTGAGTAGTTTCCATGTCCCGTTTCCCCAATCTGAATAGACAATTTTCATGCCATTTGAAAACCTAATCTACTGTAAGAAATTTTATATGTGCATACATTGGGTAAATGTTAGGAATGAAGTTCGCATAATTTTTAGGTGGATTATAAGTGTGCAGGCACGACCGGTGCTGCTAGCTAAGGAATGGCCATTTGGCAAGGTTCAACAAGATCAGGATAAACAAAAGAGAAAAATTCAATATATCTAAAACTGGGATAAAACAATTATATTCAGAATAATTTGGAGTATACTAGATCACACTTGCTTTTGATGTAGATCAGTGTAAAGTGTTAGTGTTGGAGCAAGAAACTAGAGAAGGTTAAAGGGATGTGGAACAGTTAGTTAGTAATGTCCCACTGGATATGTATGAATTTTGGAGACAATTGTACTTTTGTTTGACAGACGTAGAGTATCTCAAATGAAAGTTACGCTGACCCTGTTTGACCCTGTATGCAGTATAGTCAGTTCATTTTAGGAAGTATATTAATTCTTCATGGCTTCCAAAACTAATAATGATTCTGATTTTGGACATTTAAAGAAATGCTTAAAAGGCTGGGCCATTCCTTATTATGGAGAAGGCTTCAATGTGATTGTGACATTGGAATTTTTTATTGTACTTGTGTTTGAAAGGTTTTTGGTTTATTTAGATTGAAAAGATAGTGGTAAGATCAGATTGAGGCTAGAAACAGTTTATTCCCACTCTTGCAATTTGCTAATTTGTAGCATTATAAGGTTGTAGATTCTTTATTCGTGTTCCCTAATCACTTATATATTATGCTGAGGGGAAGCGAGCTTGTGATTAACTATATTTATTCTTTCTTGTACTTTAATCCTGAGACATTGGGAAATCACTGATCATATTTCACAGTCCTTTGCACCTTTAGTACCGGAATAGATGTTATTCAGTGACCTAGATTTTATGGTCATGGTGACGATGGATTGTATCATGCATTTACAAGAATCTAGGAAGAGATAGCTATGTATTATACAATATAAAACAAATGTAATAATTTACATTGAAAATGGTGTGGTAGTAATTCTTAAGTTTAAGAAGGACTATAGAACATGCCCAGTGAATAATAGATCAGTCATTTTAACTTCACTGGAGAAATAGAGGAGTCCTTATAAATGAAGTGAATGTCTTTTTAGAGTTTAAAAATATAACAATAGTGAGCATGATTTCAAAAGAGCAAATCTTGCTTCTGCAATCATATTGACTTTTTTGAAGGGAAAACAAGGGTAATTTATTTTGAATTTTCAAAAGGCTTTTGGTAAGGCGCCCATAATAGACTAATGAATAAATTCTGGGAATGCCAAATGGCAGATTGGATTGCTACCTGGCTTAAAGCTAAAAATGCAGGATGGGAATCAAGGGTGGTTCTTTAGAGTGATAGAATAAGGAAGTTGTCATTGAGAGATAACACGTCGAAATCATTGCTGTTCATAATTTACATTGATGATTTGGACTTTGCAGGTGTTAATCCCATTGATCTAGTAATCCAAAGGTCCAGGCAAATTCTCTGGGGACACAGGGTTAAAACCCAGCGTGGCAGCTGGTGGAATTAAAATTTGATTAATTGTTCCATATGTAAAGTTTTATAGAATGGTTAAACTGTATTTTGAACTCTACTTAATTAATAGAGTAACGTGGAGTAATTGGAGAGGGGAATGCGATTCATTTGTTCTGCCCGAACATGAGCCTATATGTCTTAGTTGCCATCAAATCTTAGGGAGGAGAGCTGGCCAAGTTCTATTGAAGGCCAATTGTCTACTTCCACACTTGGTCACAATGAAACGAGTAGCTGGCTATGTTATGAGAATACCCAAGGTTCTAGAAGTTATGAGAGTCACAGGATTGAGAGGAAGTTCATGTCAAATCATTAATTTGGTACTGAGTTCACCTTCTAAAACTGTAACAATGTGCTATTTTGAGGAGCAGGATATCACTGATAGCAACTTTCAGATTATTGCATTTAATGACACATTGCCAAGCAGATGTTGCTGACAGTTTCACAATCATTACAACAACCAATTGCAATCCCATAACGTCCAGCTCATTTGTTGCAAGAAAGGCTAAAAAGACTTTTTCTCTTTAAGCATTTTACTTGGGACAATCCTTGAAGTGGAATGTTGAAGGAAGAATCAGAGGCGTTTATGTTTATTCCTTCATTTAACTCATGCCACCAGAGAATTTTGGCCACCTTTATGAATGCACCTTCCTTGTTCATTAAGTCCTCAAGTGGGACTTGAGCCCAGAGCTCTGGCTCAGAGCAGGGATGCTACCTGCTGTACTGCAGGACCCGACTGAATATGCATGTCAATACTGTCCTGATAAAACATATTGGGCTTGGTTGTACTACCTTGGTCAGTTGAGAGGAAACAATCTCTGGTCTGACATCTTTAAACACCAGCATTCTATGATTTTGCTTGTTACTTCCATGTTTTTTACAGTTGGTTATAAGATTACAATGGATTACTTAAAGCTGCTTCATTTATTCAAGGGCAGTTGTTACTCCTTTGCTTTCAGTAAATCTGAGATTATATCACCCCTGGATGACCTTGCCTTTGACATGTACCAGGATCCTGAAGTGGCTCAAATCATACGTAAATTGGATGAAGAGAAACATGAAGCAGTTAAACATGAACGCTATGATTTTGCAAAGAAACTTAAACAAGCTATAGCTGACCTTCAGAAGGTACAGTGTATTAAGATCAAGCGCTGTTGAACAATATTTAGACCTACTGCTTAGTAATGATGTGAGGAGCAATTGCATTGCTGATCATGATGTTATCATTGTTCTGATTGTATATGTAAAGCATTCATTTTGTCCATAATTAAATATAAAAATCTATGTTTTTGAATAGAGATAGTAGGAACTGCAAATGCTGGAGAATCTGAGATAACAAGGTGTAGAGGTGGATGAGCACAGCAGGCCAAGCAGCATCAGAGGAGCAGGAAAGCTGACATTTTTTTTTCCCCCTATTTCTTTTTCCATTGCATGGATTGCTGAGGTCCATCTGAGGCCATTGACTTCCATCTGCTGAAATCTATGTCAGCAGTCTGTTCGCTTTGCGTGAGATCTCCAAGCAGTGGCCATGCAGCTTGAGGAAGGTTGCTTGCAGGTGCTAGAGATAAGGTTTGTAAGGTCCCTACTGCTTATTACCATTCCCTAGCTACCAATGTTTCTGAGTAACTCATTCTGTCAGCAACATAAGTGATAATTTGAATCCCAAAATGAACTTGCTCATTTGTGTCATCGCTAATACTACCTATTTCCACTGTGAACACATTGCCTGACATTTGTTGCTGTCTCAGCTATCTCCTTCAGAAAATCTCATCACATTATCTATATCTTGAGGCCAGATTACTCGTATGCAAACCAGTGATCTCTCAATTTTAAATCCCTAAGCTCGAGGTCATACAAAATATTGTCTGTGTCTTAACCTTCATCATGGCCCGTGTTATGATACTATGGCTTTCAGAGGTTATTTTGTTCTGTCTATTTTTTAGGGGAGGTTTTAAGACAGAGGCACTGAGCTGTCTATTTGGAAAGCCAGTCAAGAAAACAGCTTGTGAGGCCTTGGGGATTTTGCTGAAAAGTTGGAATAATAAAAGCAGTCTGAATAGGTGTGGTCAAACTGTCAGAGAACCAGAATTTTTAGTTTATTAGTTTTTCAGTAGCAGTTGTTGCTGGATCTGTTGCTGTAGTACATCTCTCCCTGCTACTGTGTCTCAGTTCTCTTGGTGTTTTTCCTCATGGGCAGTTGGAGTTGCATGTTAGAGTCTGATTTCTGCATTTACCTTTTGCCAAGAGTGTGTTTATGGAATGTAACCATATTGGAACATTTGATTAATGATAGTTACTGAATCTATTATTCCATTTATGTCTTCCAACAGAATTAGAATTAAGCCAATCCTTTTCTTTTTTCTCTTTTGCTGTATTTTAGTTATGGTGTCTGAGTAAGTTGGTTTTGCTTAACATCAAGTAGTTTGACCAGTCAAATTGCATTTACCTTTAAAATAAGACAAATCGGGGTCTAGGCTACCTTTTAACATAGTTTGATGGGGATTTGGTATGATCCATAACACCTGCTCAACTATCACTGCTGTTCTTGTTGACTTACATTGGCTCTGTTGAGTAACATTTAGGATTTAAAAATTGTCCTTGTTATCAAATCCTCATTGCCCTACCTCTTATCTCTGCAATCTCCTCCAGTTCCATAACCCTCTGATAATTAAGTACTATTTGAATTCTGGTGTCAGACATTCCTGATTCTGCCTTTAGTGACCATGCTTCAATTACCTAAACCCCAGTCTCTGAATGTCTATTCTACACATTTTGCCAAGGTTTTGGTTGACTGTCCTGAGTGTGTCAATGTCATATTTTGTCTTTGAAGCATCTTCTGAAGTTCACTATGTTATAGGTGTTATATTTATGTAAGATTTTGTTACTGCATTGTCTTGATCAAAAAATTGACAAGAAAACATAATTTGTAATTACCAAAATTGAGCTGACAAATGGCCAGTGACATTCATGCCATGCAAATGCCAGGCAATGACCATCTCCAATAAGAGACGATCTGTCACCTGCCCCTTGACAATTAATGGCGTTACCATCATTGAGTACCCCCACTATCAACATCCTGGGGGTTACTATGGAGAGAAACCCAGCTGGACTCGCCATATAAATAGACTGCTATAAAAGCATGTCAAAGTACTACATTGAGTAATTCACCTTTTGACTTTCCAAAGCATGTCCACTGTCAGAGGCAAAGTCCCCACTTGCCTGGATGAGTATAACACCTATAATACTCGAGAAACTTTACACCATCCAGGACAAAGCAGCCCACTTGATTGGTATCGAATCCACAAACATCCACTCTTTCCTCCTCCAATACTCAGTGGCAGCAATGTGTCCTGTCTACAAGATGCAATGCAGAAATCTGCCATCAGCATCTCCCAAAAGCATGACCCACTTCCATCTAGAAGGACAAGGGCAGGAGATAAATGGGAATGCCATGACCTGCAAGTTCCCCTCCAAGCCACTCACCTGTCCTCTCTTCGAAATATATTGATGTTCTTTTACAGTCACAGGATAGAAACCCTGGAATTGTCTCCCAAACGGTATGTGGGTCAACTTACAGTTCATGGACCACAGCAGTTGAAGAATGCAGCTCACCACCACCTTCTTAAGGGCAGGTAGGGACAGGCAATTAAATGCTGGTCAGCCAGTGACGCCCACGTCCCATTTGTGAATGAAAGAAAAGAAAAGCAGCAAGAGATACAGATGGCTTCATGTCTGATGTAAAAGCAGATTAAGCTGGAAAACATTCAGCAGATCAAGCAGCATTTGCTGAGAGACAAAAAAAAATTAACGTTTCAGGTGGATGACCTTTTACTGGAAGTTATCAAATAATGAGTAACTCTTAATCGATGTTATGGTTTGAGTTTAGTGTGTTCATGCTTATCTTACACTCAGCACTTCTTCGAAGACAATTATTTGTATATTTGAAGAAGCACTTTTTTGAATGTTGATAATTAAGCTTATGGATAACAACAATTCATTTTGTTCAGGTAGGAGAACGCCTGGGTCGTTATGAGGTGGAAAAGCGCTGTGCAATTGAGAAGGAGGACTATGACCTGGCTAAACAGAAGAAGCAGCAAATGGATGATTATAGGATGAAGGTTTACCAGCAGCTAGAGCTACATAACTTGCTGGACATGGGAACGGTCAGTATGGATTCGTGCTGTCATGTTTATCAGAGTGTTCTAATGTCCTTCAGGGAAGGAAACTGCCATCGTTACCTGGCCTGGTCTACGTGTGACTCCGCAACCACAGCAATCCGACTCTTTACTGCCCCTGGGCAATTAGGGATGGGCAGCAAATGCAGGCGTAGTTAGCAACACCCACATCCTGTGAATGAATAACAAAAAAGTCACCTGCCTACCTTCCCTAAGTAAACAGTGATTTGCCTGCCATGATGAGCCAGATGTGAGTCTCCAAATTGCTATTGGAGAAAGGGAACTGTAAAATAAAGTATGATAAAATTGGGGGGGGAAATGGGTTCTGCTTGATATGTTCTTTAGCAATAGCCTGCTGGGGATACCCTACATCTGGTGCTACATTGGAGACAATGAAATAAATTGATTCTTGGATTCTGATCCTGTAGCTCCCGTAGTTGAATATCAGCAGTGCCCATGACAAAGCTTTTAAATATATATTAGTTTTAATAAATATTTTTAAATTTGGGAAACATACTTTTCAAAAACGACTCAACATCCATTCTTCCTTCCTTCCCTGAATCATGCTAAATGGACGCAATTAACTTTCTGGTGTATCATTCATGTGGTGATGTATCCTGACAATCCTATTCTGATGAAAATTCAACAGTAATTACTGTGTAATTTTCAATAGATCACACTGCATGACTTTCGTAAGCAGGAGAATTGATTAATTGTTTTCAAGGCTGTGAATTCAAGTTAATTCCAGAAATTTCATGGTGTAATCCAGATTGACAATGTAGTGCTACATAACCTGTGGCTGTTCAAAGATCACCTGTTGCTATTTATAAGAAAATCATAAGAATATTACATTGTGTCTTTGGTCAATATTTATCCTTCCACCTGCATTACTAAGACGGATTTATTTGCTCAATTCTTTTGCTACATGCAAATTGGCTATTGTGTTTCCTAAATAAGATGACTAACTTTTGTTCAAACTTGCCTGAATAGGCCTTAAAGGCACTTGGGGGAATCCTGAGATTTTAAGTACTTGCGACATAAATGCAAGTCATTCCGCTCTTTCCTGGGCACGGGCACATATGGCATGTCATATCTACTATCTCAGTTAACTGAATGCAGATTAGGAACTGAGCCTAGATAAGTGGAAGAGTTGCTATTCAAAGTTATCCCCACATTCTAAATTGGAAACTTAACCTGTTGAGATTAAAGGAGACTAATTCAAGTCATGTAATGAAATACTTAAAGCCATTTGTGGTTTAACAAATGCTGGATATAATTCTTTTATTTAAAAAGATCAATGATTTTCACTGTCCAGATCCGAAAGCTTCCTGAGATTCCTCTTGAACCAGTGGATCATCCTAATAGAATTCAACAGCAGCAAATGGTTTCGGGGTTTAAATCTGCATCAGCTGTGGAAACTCATCTGCAGGAGTCGTCTGATGAAAGCCTCGGCCTGTATCTGACCCCTGGAAAGTCACAATGGTCTCCCATACCACAGCAGCATACTCATACTCCACCTGCCAGATTACCATCTCCAAGGGTACGTATTCTCCTGTAACAGCTTGGTCTCTCCCTTAGGAAGGGAGCAGTTACCTAGAAATGTTGAAGATACTACCAGGAGAAGGCCATTTGGCCTTTCCAGCCTGCTCTGCCATTCATTGCGATCATAGCTGATTGCCCACTCAATAGCCTAATCCTGCTTTCTCTCCATAACCTTTGATCCCATTTGCTGCAAGTGCTATACCTAGCTGCCTCTTGAATGTTTTGGCATCAGCTACTTCCTCTGTTAATGAATTCCACAGGCTTATCACTCTTTAGGTGAAGAAATGTCTCCTCATCTCTGTCCTAAATGGTATACCCTGACCCTTCAGACTGTGACCCCTGGTTCTGGACACACCCAACATCAGGAACATCCTCCCTGGGTCTACCCTGTCTAGTCCTGTTGGAATTTTAAGTCTCTATGAGAAAAAACCCCCCCCCCCCCCCCCCGCAACAATTCGTCTGAACTTTAGCGAAAATAATCCTAATTTAGTCAATCTCTCCTCATACGTCAGTGCTGCCATCCCCAGAATCAGCCAGTTAAACGTTCACTACACTCTCTGGAGAGCAAGAGCATCTTTCCTCAAAAGGAGACCAAAACTGCGCACAATATTCTACGTGTGGCCTCACCAAGGCCCTGTATAACTGCAACAACACATCCCTGCTCCTGTACTTGAAACCTCTTGCAATGAAGGCCAACACACCATTTGCCACCTTTACTGCCTGCTACACTTACATGCTTACCTTCAGTAACTGGTGCACAAGGACACCCAGGTCCCGCTGCACATTCCCCTCTCCCAATTTACAGCCATTCAGGTAGTAATCTGCCACCTCGTTTTTGCTTCCAAAGTGAATAACCTCTCATTTATCCAAATTATACTGCATTTGTCCACTCACCCAACCTGTACAGATCACACTGAAGGATCTCTGCATCCTCGTCACAGTTCACCCTCCCACCAACTTGGTATCATCTGTAGACTTTGAGATGTTACATTTTGTTCCCTCATCCAAATCATTCAGCTATATTGTGAATAGCTGGGGCCCCAGCACTGATCCCTGTGGCACCCCACTAGTTGCTGCTGCCAATTTGAGAAGGACCCATTAATTCCTACTCTTTGTTTCCTCTCTACCAACCAGTTTTCTTTCCATCTCAATACACTTCCCCCAATCCCATGCGTTTTAACCTTACACAATAATCTCATGTGCAGGATTTTGTCAAATGCTTTCTGAAAGTCCAAATGTGCCACATCGGCTGGCTCCCCCATGTCAAGTCTACTAGTTACGTCTTCATAGAATTCCAACAGATTTGTCAAGCATGATTTCCCCTTCATAAATCCATGCTGACTCTGCCTTATCCTGCCACTGCTTTCTAAATGCTCCGCTGTAATGTCATCTATAATGGGTTCGAGAATTTACCCCACTAACGATGTTAGGCTTGTTTTCTATAATTCCTTGTTTTCTCTCTACCTCCCTTTTTGAATATTGGAGTGACAGTAGCTACTTTCCAATCTGCAGGGACTGTTCCAGAGTCTATAGAATCCTGGAAGACGACCACCAATGCATCCACTATTTCCAGAGTCACTTCCTTAAGTACTCTGGGATATAGATTATCGGGCCCTAGGGGTTTATCCCCTTCAATCCCATCAATTTTCTCAGCACGATTTCTCTACTAATATTGGTCTCCCTCAATTCTTCCTTCTTACAAAATCTTGCATTCTCCTTCATATCTGGTATCTGATTTGTGTTCTCGTTTGTGAGGTCAGAACCAGAATATATATTGAGTGTTCAACCATTTCTTTGTCCCCTGTTATACATTTCCCTGTTTCTGTCTGCAGGGAACCCACATTTGTCTTCACCAATCTCTTCTTTTTCTTGTACCTATAGAAACTCATAGTTTTAGTTTTTATGTTCCCTGCAAGCCTCCTTCCGTACTATATTTTCCCCTTAATCAATCCTTTGGTCCTTCTTTGCTGAATTCTAAACTGCTCCCAATCCTCAGATATGTTAATTTTCTTGGCCAACCTGTATGCATCCTCTTAGGATCGGATAGTATCTCTAATTTCCTTTGTAAGCCATGGATTGGCCCTCTAACCCATTTTGCTTTTGTGCCAGACAGGAAGGTTGTTGCAGATTCCCCATGCATTCGTTGAATGTTTGCCATTGCCTAGCCACTGTCATCCCTTTAAGTAACTTTCCCCAGTCGATGAAGGCCAACTCATGCCTCGTATCTTCATTGTTTACTTCGTTAAGATTCAGCTCCCTCGTCTCCAAATCCATTACCTCACTCTCCGTCTTGATAAAAAAAATTCCATCATGTTATGGTCACTCATCCCCAAGGCATCTCACACAGCTAGATTGGCAATGATTCCCTTCTCATTACATAGTGCCCAGCCTAAGATGGCTTTCTGTCCAGTTGGCTCCTCCACATATTGCTCAAGAAAATCATATATACACTCCAGGAATTCCTCCTCTACGGCATTGTGGCTGATTTGATTTGCCCAATCGATGTGCAGATTAAAATCACCCTTATCAATATTCCCTTATCACATGCACTTCTAATTTCCTGTTTAATGCCATTCCCGATGTCACCACTGGACTTTGGGGGTCTGTGTATGACACCCGCTAATGTTTTTTGTTCCTTGGTATTTCTCAACTCTACCCGTACAGACTCCACATTGTCAGAGCTAATATATTTTCTGACTATTGTGTTAATTTCCTGTTTAACCAGCAATGCCATTCCACCACCTTTTCCTTTTCGTCTGTCCTTCCTAAATACCGAATATCCTGGTACATTCTGTTCCTGTCCCTGGTCATCCTGCTGCCATGTCTCCGTAATCCCATTTGTATCTGTTTACATCTAACCGCACGATTATTTGATCCACTTTATTGCAAATGCTCCACGCATTAAGATACAAAGCCTTTAAGCTTGTCTTTTTAACATTGTTTGTCTCACTTATTTTTCTCAATAGCCCTATTTGAATTTTGTCATTGGTTTCTCTGCCTGTCACTTTTCTTATTCCCTTTTCTACCTTTTTGTTTTTGTCCTTGCTCCCTTCCTCTCTGACTCTACAGGTAGCTTCCCATCCCCCATTCGGCTAATGGTAAAGATCTGTGTACTGGCTTTAATTATAGAAACGAGAATCTGTAAATTAGTAGAACTTTCATTTATACAAAGCCATTGTTGTATGTTTGGGTGCTAATAATATTAAAAATACATGACAAGAAATATCACAACTAGGTTTTAGTGATAACAAGCATGGGGCTGGATGAACACAGCAGGTCAAGTAGCATCATAGGAGCAGGAAAACTTGACGTTTCAGGCCTAAACCCTTCATCAGAAATGGGGGAGGGGAAGAGGGTTCTGAAATAAATAGGGAGAGAGGGGGAGGCGGATAGAGGAGAGGATAGGTGGAGAGGAGGCAGACAAGTCGAAGGGGCGGGGATGGAGCCAGTAAAGGTGAGTGTAGGTAGGGGGGTAGGGAGGAGATAGGTCAGTCCAGGGGGGACGGACAGGTCAAGGGGGCGGGATGATGTTAGTAGATAGGAGATGGGGCTCCCATGAGGAGCTCGAACAGTTCACCCACTTCACCCACACCTTCCACCCCAACCTGAAGTTCACCTGGACCATCTCCAACACTTCTCTCTCCTTCCTGGACCTCTCTGTCTCCATCTCGGGCAACCACCTAGAGACAGATGTCCATTTCAAGCCCACTGACTCCCACAGCTACCTGGAATACACCTCCTCCCACCCACCCTCCTGCAAAAATGCCATCCCCTATTCCCAATTCCTTCGCCTCCGCCACATCTGCTCCCAGGATGAGACATTCCACTCCCGTACATCTCAGATGTCCTCATTCTTCAAGGACCGCAACTTCCCCCCCACAGTGGTCGAGATGTCAGGATTTTTGCTAACTCTTGGTCTCAGAAGTCACTTGAGTGAAGGATGAGTTCAGTCTCTTGATCTTTCTTTTACTTTTCTCATCCACTATCACTTCCACTTTTACATGAGCAAATCAGATGTCATAATGCAATGTTAATTGATCAATTCTGTATTTTAATATCTGTAACTAACAAATGCTGCTTGGCAATTTTAGTTTCTTTGAGATAAAAAGGACAGTCCAGGTGGTGAAAAGGGTCTTTGAAAATGTATTTAATAAGGACTATATAATAAATTAAAACACAGAATAAAAGCGGAAGTAGCAGAATGGATACAAATTAGCTAAGGGATTTAAAAAATGGGCAGGGTATCCATTCACTACAAAACCACTACTGTCTTTGTTATATCAATGACTTGGAGTTACAGGATACAATTTTGAAACTTGCAGATGACATGAAACTTGATTGTGTAGTATACAGTGAAAACAAAATTATTAAATTTCAAGAGGGTATAGGCTGATGGAATGGTTGAATGCATGCCAGGTGAAATTCAACACTGAAAAAAATTTGCCAGCTTATAGCGAAACAGTGGGAAATGAGCTCAACTGATCTTTATGATTCTTTATTTTAAAATGTGATGATTTCTGTTTGCCCTAATGAATGAAATTTCTGCTGATTGTTGTAGCAGTTAGTTATTAAGGTGAACAGTAAGACCCTGCCATCTCAACCTCTCCCTTCGTCTGAGGTGTGGTGACCTTCAGGTTAAACTCAGTACCACTTTCTTTTCATGAGGAAGCACTTTATGGTTCTCTGTAACCGTGGCATCTTTCACTTCACTTTTTTGTACAGTGGACACCCCAGTCTGTCTGCTTTCCAGCACTTAAGTTTTGATTTTTTTTTTAAAAGTAGCTTTGAACTGAGTACTTATTGACAGTTAACAAGTGTATCAGTGACTAGTTTAGAGGCGGTGGCCTAGTGGTGTTACCACTGGACTGTTAATCCACAGACCCAGATAGTATTCTGGGGACCTGGGTTTGAATCCTGCCATGGCAGGTGGTGGAATTTGAATTCAATAAATATCTAGAATTAAGAGTCTAATAATGACCATAAATCCATTGCCGATTGTCAGGGAAAATCCCATCTGGTTCACTGATGTCCTTTAGGGAAGGAAACTGCCATCTACTGGCATACATGTGACTCCAGGCCTACAGCAATGTGGTTGACTCTTAGAGATAAAAGGTACTGCAGATGCTGGAGAATCTGAGATAACAAGGTGTGGGGCTGGATGAACACAGCAGGTCAAGCAGCATCATAAGAGCAGGAAAGCTTGACGTTTCGGGCCTAAACCCTTCATCAGAAATGGGGGAGGAGAAGAGGGTTCTGAAATAAATAGGGAGAGAGGGGGAGGCGGATAGAGGATGACTATTAACTGCCTTCTGGGCAATTAGGGATGGGCAATAAATGCTGCCTGGCCAGTGACACCTTCATCCCATGAATGAATAAAGGAAAAAAAACCTTCCTTCGCCTGCCAAAGCACTAACACTTTTAAAGCGGACTCTCAAAGGATGGAGGTGCTAGTGAATTGAGAAAATTAACAGAACTGCAGCAAAATGTCTGGTAATCTTTTGCAACTTTAGCTTTATTGCTATATCATCATATGTCCAATCATCTGTTTGAGGAGGCAAGCCAATGTTGAACTGAGAGACCTAATGAACAGGCGCATTGTTGCTTGAAAGTGGCATCGCAGTTAGACAGGGTGGTTAAAAAGATGTTTGGCATGCTTGCCTTCATTGATCAGAGCACTGATAACAGGAGTTGGGACATCATATTATAGTTTTACAAGACATTGGTAAAGCCGCATTTGGATTACTACATACAATTCTGGTTGCCCTGATATGGGAAGGATGTGATTAACCTGGAAAATTTGCCAAAGAAGTGTTCTGCACCAGACTAAACTACTTAAAAATATATTTAAGAAGATACCCTAGACCCTAACTTTTTGTATTAAAGGCAAGTGCCAGGCATTGCATTCCAGATGTCATTCAATTAGTCAAACTATTTGACATCGAGCAAAATGCACTTTATTCATCCACTATAGTTAAAATTAAAAAAAAAAGAAATTGGAATAACTTAACTGGATTGGAAAACTTAACAGAATAATAGATTATGAACTACTACTAATTAACTGTTGTAATATAGTAACATCCCAAAAACACACACTTCACAAAGGCAAATTCAGAAGAACATGCAACTCCAGAAGCAGGAAAATCATTAAGACAACTCAGAATAGCAGGGAGAGATGTACTGTGGTTTCCACCCAGCTTCAAGCCCCATCAACTGCTGGTACTGAATCTAAAAATCCTGGTTCTGTGGGATAACAAGGTGTAGAGCTGGATGAACACAGTCGGCTAGGCAGCATCAGAGGAGCAGGAAAGCTGACGCTTCGGGTCTGGACCCTTCTCTAGAAATGGGGGAGGGGAAGGGGGCTCTGAAATAAATAGAGTTTAGAGGGCGGTGATGGAAGGTAGGTTGTGGAGCAGATAGGTGGAGAAAAGACGGACGGGTCAAGGAGGCGGGGATGAAGCTAGTAAAAGTGAGTGTAGGTAGGTAGTTGGGATGGGGGTTGGTCAGTGAGGAGGGATGGTGGGTAAGTGGGAAGGAAGACGGACAGTTCAAGGAGGCAGGGATGAAGCTAGTAGGTGAGTGTAGGTAGGAAGTGGGAGGTGGGGGTTGATCAGTGAGGTGGCAGGAGCGGATAGGTGGGGAGAGAAGACGGACAGGTCAGGGAGGCGGGGACGAGAGGGTGGGCTGGTCTTGGGATGAGGTTGGTGGTGGGGAAGCTCGTAAAGTCCACATTGAGACCATTGGGTTGTTGGGTTCAGGGGCAGAATATGAGGTGCTGTTCCTCCAGTTTTCGGGTGGCATCGTTGTGACATTGGAGGAGATCCAGGGTGGACATGTCGTCCAGGGATTGGGAGGGGGGGTTGAAGTGGTTCGCGAGTGGGAGGTGTTGTCGTTTGTCGCGAACCGAGTGTAGGTGCTCCAGAAAGTAGTCTCCGAGCCTCCACTTGGTCTCCCCGATGTAGAGGAGTCCACATCGGGAGCAACGGACACAATAGACCGCATTAGCAGATGTGCAGGTGAACAGGTGTAGCACATCCTGTGGTTGCAGGCGATGTAAACTGCGCCTCCCTTGTCCGTGGGTTGTGTAGTGAGGTTAGGGTTTGAGCGGAGGGCTGCACGTTCTGTGGGGGAGAGGTTGGAGTGAGTCAGAGAGTTGGCACCTGGCCTAGGCGATGTAAAGGTCAGTGTGCTCCACACTCTCCACTAGTCCCACCACCCCTGGCACCTTTCCCTGCTCCCCGCTCACCTCCATCCCAGGTCCCAAGAAAACTTTCCACACTAAACAGATGTTCACCTGCATATCTGCTAATGTGGTCTGTTGTGTCCACTGTTCCCGATGTGGCCAGCTCCACACCTCGTTATCTCAGACTCCAGCATCGGCAGTTCCTACTGTCTCTGGTTCTGTGGGAGCTTGCCCCAACATTCAGGCTGGTTCTATTGTTCCAACATTTTTTAAAAAAAACCCAAGGCCTTACCAGCTGCTTACCTTTCATTGGCTTTCATTACACAGTTCATCTCCTCTGCTTTAAAACCTCTCTTCAAAACAAAAAAGGACAAAATGTACCTCCTAAAGCCATAAATATTGGTACAAAAGATGTTACAAGGATGTTACCTAGAATGAAAAGTTTAAGTTATAAGGAGAGGCTGGGACTTTGTCCCCTGGAGCGTAGGTGGCTGAGAGTTGACCTTAAAGAGGTTTATAAAGTCATGAGGGGCATAGATAAAGTGAATAGCCAAGGTCTTTTCCCCAGTGTAGTGGAGTCCAAAATTAGAGGGCATAGGTTTCAGGTAAGAGTGGAAAGATTTAAAGGGGACCTGAGGGGCTGCTTTTTCGCGCAGAGGGTGGTGTGTATATGGAATGAGCTGCCAGAGGAAGTGATAGAGGCGGGTACAATTACAACATTTAAAAGTCTATTGGACCGGTACATAGATTGGAAAGGTTTAGAGGGATATGAGCCAAAGTCAGGCCAATGGGAATAGTTTAGGAAACCTGAGTTGGGCCAAAGTTCCTGATTTTGTGCTGTGTACCTCTGACTCTATGGATGAAGTGAGATGTGAAAGCATTAGGCTAGATTTTCTGCTTTCCAGTAGAGACTTGGCTTCTTTCCCCTCTCTCTCTCTCTTCCTGTTCCATTGGGCCAGCCCTTCTGCCAGTATGCTTTAAACAGTATGACTGACATGGAGAATTGTTCTGCCAGTTCAAGGCGCAATAAGTTTAAGCCAGGGATCAACCCTTGTGCTCCTTCCAACTCTTAAAATTTTTTTGCTTTGGTAAATTGAGGTTCGATCTACTACGCCACCACACAGTCTGTAATTCTGTTATTGTGACTTGTTCCAAGGAAGTACCTCTTTCTGCAGATTAATTCATTTTGTTAAAATGGGAAAACTGTGAAATTACAGTATGTATTCTCTGGCACTAAAGTAACACAAAAAACAGTTAAATATATGCTCATTTTATTTTTCAGTTCTGTTCACTATTCTGTCAGTTTAGAGAATTTTGAACTCAAATATATGGATTTGAACGTCTGCATGGGAGAAATTATCACAAACAAGATCCAGAGTTGTGTTTGTAGTGAAGTAATCGACAAATTTCTTTTAGATAAGCACCTTGATGTTTGAAACACTTCTTCTTTCAAAACAGGAATGGCAAACTCTGAGTGCTAAATCCAGTCCAGGAGACTGGGACCAAATAATTAACCCTATGCATATCCAATAAGGAAGGCAAACTCTTATCCATGACCGCGTGTTTTGTAACAAGTGGGCAACCTGACTGAAGCTGATTGCCGCAAATCTGATCTTTTTACTTTTGTGGTCTTCCCTCAGGTCGATACCAGCTCACTTCCCTATGATGAGAGGCCACTTCCAACTCAACGCAAACCTGCAGAATTATATGGCATACTACAGTTGGAGGTTAATGAGCCAGCTGCAGTAAACCTAGACTCTTCAGCGACATCAAGAAGTGGAATCACAGGAGAACCAGAACCACTGACTGAAAAAGCAATCAGGGAGGCTAGTTTTGCCATTGATTTGTTTGGTGAGGCTTTGGTAAGCATGGAAATTGGAACAATTTTTAATTTGTTCAGCTTACTTCTGCATATAATATTGGCTGGCATCTGAACCTGACATTGTTAGATTTTGAGAGGTGTTCCCTGAGGAAATTGCTTTCCTAAGAGGAAACATTACCTCTCAGGAGTCTCAAGTGAACATCAATTTTCCATTCTGAGGAAGGGTCACCAGACCCGAAATGTTAACCTGATTGAAAATTTTTCAGAGATGCTGCCTGACCTGCTGACCTTTTCCAGCAACTTCTGTTTTTGTATCATTTTTCAATTAATCTTCATTGCTAGTAATATGCAATACAACAGTTTTTTCTTCATCTATCCATAATCCAAGCAGTTGTGTGTTACGTTAGACGATAACAGATGGCATCAATGTAGCACTTCTGAAAATTAGAGCAAAGTGATTTAGAGGGTGTTTAAATGGCCAGAATAAGAGCAGTGGCGAGGTTGGGGTAAGATTTATAGGTCATTGTGATACTTAGAGGTTGATAGACAGAGGCATAAAGGGATCATCTGTTTAATTTGGAGGCACTGGGCTATTGTCTGCGGAACCCAAAAGCAATAGAGTGTAATTGTTTTAGAAGTATAATGAGTCATCTCATCATTGAAAGAAATTATAATACATTTGAAGCAGAAATTGGTGAAACGCAATCTTGAATCTAAATAGAAAAGAGAATATTTAACTCAAGAATGATCTTGGATGAAATGTGGCTGTAAATAAGAGCATACATAGTGTGTCCAAACTCTTAAAGTTTGATCATGCTAATTAACTTCTGGTGATAAATGTGTAGCTGAAATATGACATCATTAGTTAAAATAGGCTCTAGGTAAATCTCATGTGTTAAGTTGGAAGAGAGACAATTGGATATTTTTTAAGCGTGAAGAGAGGAATGTGATGAGGCTGTGTACTGTAGCCAAAATGATTTGATTTGTATGCAACAAATATTCAGAAGTAGATGTTCTCTCAGATTGAAGGCAAAAATATAACAAGCAAGCAATGCACTGATGTCTAGTGCTACTTGCAGAATCAGAAAAGAGCCCCACAAAATTTTGTTTCTCATAAAATCTAGAAATTTATTATATAATTGTATATGAACACCAAAAAACCCCACAAAGACTGGAATACTTCGAACAAGTACCTGGCTTGATGGCACTTGTAGAGTGCGGTATATGCCAGGTCATTAGGTTGCAGATTGTGCTGGAGTACAATTTGTTCAAGTACAGTTTGGCTGCTGTTGATGGCCTACAGTGTCTCATGTCTTCAATTGCTGGAAGAAATATCTCCAAAAGAAACTAGCATTAGGCTTGAAGTGGATGGTGTCACGTTGTAACAAGTAGATATATCTATCAGTTTATAATGATAGCAGAAAATGGCTGAAGGGATACGGAGTTAAAAGAGGGATTAGGTGACCAGAAATAATTTTGTGAAAATAAAGAGCACATTATCATCAAGACAACTCAAACTTGCAGTAGGTAAAAAAAAAATCTCGTAAAATGCTATTCAGTCTTCTCTCTGGGATTACTAATCCAGAAACTCTAGCCATGTTCTGAGGACCAGAATTTAAATCCAGCCATGGCAGAATTTGAATTCAGTACATACCTGAAATTGAGTCTTATGATGACCATGCTGGTTGTTGGAAATCTGCAATCTTCACCTGCAAACTCACTGTGTGAGTGCAGACTGCAGACCCACAACAGTGTAGTTGACTTTCAGCTGCCCTCTGAAATGGCCTAGTAAGCCACTCAATTGTAACAGTCACTACAAAATTCAAAAAAGAAATTAAACTGGTTGGGCAACTTGACATTGACCTTGGCGTTCGACCCTCGGACACAGCACCTTCAAAACCCACAACCATTTCTGTCTGGAAGGCCAAGAGCAGCAGAAACGCTGGAATACCACATCAGCAATTCCCCTCCAAGCTATTCACCATCCTGACTCAAAAATTATAACCATACCTCCACTGACACTGGGTCAAAATTGTGGAATTACCTTCTGAATTGCGTTGTAGTTCTACCTCCAGCACATGAACTGAAGCAGTTCGAGAAAGCAACTCACCACCACCACCACCTCAAGGACATTTTAGGGATGGGTAGTGCATAATGTCGATGTCCACATTCCACAAGTAAATTGAAAAAAATTTCTTATCTTCCTCAGAAACCTTGACGATACATCAAGATCAATGGAAAAAAATAGAGGACTTTGAAATTTGTGTGCTAAGATCAATATTTCCTCTTAGCTGTGCTACCATGCAGCACTTGGAAGGTCTGCGCATCCTGATTAATGTGTGGACTCATTGACTTTCAGTTCTGGAGGTCAATATCCTGCCTGGATCTCGGAGGCCTACGAAGCAACAGTAAAAGTTAGAGCCAGCCAAGATGGATGTTAAAAATTCCTTGTACAGATCATAAGACAACTAAAACAATAATTGAATATGCAATTGTGGAAGGAACTCTTAAGTGTTTGAAGACCCTTCAAAAGAAAATGTCAATATTGTGATGGTTGGATCAGAGCTGAAGAACTGTAGAGATCTCCTCTGAAGTGCAAAATTGAGGGTTACAGAAAGAACGGTCCATCAGGGTGTAGTTTAATGATGGATGTCAGAGTAGTTGGAAACAAGTTAGAGTGGATGTGAGGATGACACAGGAGATAAGGCATATCATGACAGCTGACCACCTGACAAGAGTAATTACATGGGGCTACAAGACCACAGCGGAGTGCTCGATAAAGTAATGTTTATAGAGTATGGAGTGCTGGAAGATCAGCTAGGAGATTATTAGTATAATTTAATCTTTGATTCAGGTTTTTTGTTATTTTTTAAATGTTTCGTTAGCAATTTGGCTGAGGCAGAAGGTAGGAAATTGTTATGACTTCGGAAGTGGGTGGTCTTTGTGACCTGCAGTTTGTGAGGTTGCAAGCTTCAGTTGTGGTAAAATAACGCACCAGTAGTGCTCGGTTTGATTTTTCTTGCTGGAATGACTGAAGCAGTGTGGAATTTGGAAGCTGCATATTTGGTTGTGTTGAAGTAATTTTGCTTTTTTTAGTGTGCTTTTCTATTTCTTACTATACTTTCAATTGGTTTCCCTTTTACCAAAGACAGCTTTTCAATAAACCATTACATTTTCACAATTCATGTTGTAACTTTCCATTTGCTATTTTGATTCGCTCCCCCAGGGAATCCATCGGTTAATCTGTTGAGGTTTTGCCCCAAAGAAAATACCTGGGAGGTGTTTCTACCATGCTTCCCAGGCAAGAGCAAATTTTGGAATAAAAGCCAAATCTTACAGATGCTGGAAACTTATATCAAACATATAGTGTTGGGGAAACTAAGCAGGCCTGGCAGCAGCTGTGGAGAGGGGAAAAACAGAGTTAACATTTTGAGCCTGGTATGACTTCTTCATAAGTCGCGTTGGAAATATAGTATTTTCATTGAGATTTTGAAAATTGACACTGGTTGATGAATACCAGTGTTCTCTAGTCTAGGTCAAGGTCTCGGCCCGGAGCTTGGACCTGATTTTATAAATTTTGCCTCTTGGTGCCTGTGAGAATCTTGTTTTAAAACATGTTCAGTTTTGCTGATTTTTTTCTGGCTTTAGATGTTCATAGCTTACTGAGTGGAACGCCACAAGGATTGTCTTTGGAAGCAATTTTTTTTATGATTTGCGCCAGTGACTTGGATTCAGGAACACTAGATAATACATAAATGGATTTGAAGGATAAGTTGATTCTGATTGTAGAAATATAAATTGAGCTTAACAAAAACGTAAGTGAATGAAATGGAAAAAGATGTCAGACAATTATAAACTTCATAATACGGTAGGAATATGGAAAAATATAGAGTCATAGAGATGTACAGCGCAGAAACAGACCCTTCAGTCCAATTTGTCCCTGCCAACCAGATATCCTAAATTAATCCAGTCCCACATGCCAGCATTTGGCCCATATCCCTCTAAACCCTCCCTATTCATGTGCCCATCCAGATGCCTTTTAAATGTTGTAATTGTACCAGCCTCCACCACTTCCTCTGGCAGCTCATTCCATACACGTACCACCCTCTGCATGAAAGAGTTGCCCTTTAGGTCCCTTTTATATCATATCTCGCTCATCTCGAACTACATGGAATAGGTTTTGGATGCCCCTACTCTGGGTAAAAGACTTTGGTTATTCACCCTATCCATGCTCTTCATGATTATATCAACTTCTTAAGGTCACCCACAGTCTCTGACACTCCAGGGAAAATAGCCCAGCCTATTTAGCCTTTCCATATAGCTCAAACCCTCCAACACTGGCAACACTTCTGTAAATCTTTTCTGCACCGTTTCAAGTTTAACAGCATCTATCCTGTAGCAGGGAGACTAGAACTGATTCCAGTATTCCAAAAGTGGCCAAACCAATGTCCTATATAGCCACAACATGATATCCCAACTCCATACGCAATGCACTGACCAAAAAGACAAGGGGACTAAACGCCTTATTCACTATCCTGTCTACCCATGACTCCATTTGCAAGGATGTAGAAACTTGCACCTCAAGGTCTCTGTTTGGCAACACTCCCCATGACCCTACCATCAAGTGTGTAAGCCCTGCCCTGATGTGCCTTGCCAAAATGCATCACCTCACATTTATCTAAATTAAACTCCATCTGCCACTATCCGCCTATCTGATCAAGTTCCCATTGTACTCTAAGAACCTTCTTCACTGTCTACTACATCACCAATTTGGTGTCATCTGCAAACCTCCCGACCATTCCTCCTGAATACACATCCAAATTATTTATGTAAATGACAAAAAGCCATTGTGCCAGCACCGATCTTTGTGGCACAGCAATGGTCACAGGCTTCTAGCCTGAAAAACCACTCTCCTCCATCACCCTCTGTCTCCTACCTTAAAGCCAAAGTTCTTTTTTTCTCTTAAGAAAAAATGAGAGACAAGTAAAGTACAATAATAGATTGATGTTTAACTTAAAAGGAAATCAAGAAATATTTTATAAATTTGTGAACCGTAAAAGGCTTATGACAGGAAGAATGGGCCTAATTAAGGAGTAAAAGAATATCTTGCTGCGAAGTGCGTAGTTCAGCTAGTAAATGTTTAAGCTGTATGCCTACAGAAGAGGATGTTGCCAATATAGCAGTGTAGGAAGAAGTAGTAGTAAATATTGGGTAGGATAAAAATAGGTAATGAGATGGTTCAAAAGTTAACAGTCCTTAAAATGGAAAGGTCATCTGGCCTGAATATGATGCATCTTGGGTTCCTGAGGGAAGTGTGGGTAGTAATGGCCCAAGATGATTTTCATCTCGTACTTGGTTGGTGCCAGAGGACTGGAGGATTGTAGAGTTAAATACTAAAGGAGAGAGGGGTAAACCTGGCCTCAAATAGTTATGACAATGACAAGGGAATGGAATTAATTGGATAGGCCTACCCAAGAGTCTGACACAACTGCAGTCGGCAGAATGGCAATCTATACTATATCATTCCATATTTCTGTGAATAATAACAAATGAAATGAAATACTAGATTGTACACTTGCATGTAAGCAGTAAATATATTTATTACATATATTGTTAATGATGCTAAAATAAGTGATGTTATTTGAAAGATGTCTCAAGATTTTAGTGAGAAGTCATTTTCCAGCCAATTTACAACCAGTTTCAACAATTGGAATGCTTCTAAAATGATCTAATTGCCAAACTGGTGAAGTTAAAGTCAAAAGGAAGTTGATTAAATTGATGTAGTGTCTCAAACACTGTTAAATTCTTTGCAAAGAGAAACCATGGTGATTCATGTATGTTATTTTGCAAGATTCAAGTTAACTTGCAAGGTAACGGTGAATAAGGATGCAGTTTTGAGTCAGTATAAAGCAAATTTGGAGCTAACTTGTTGGAAATAAATGCATATTTATGAGCAAGTAGACTTTTGGATAGCGTAGCAGGTGAAAAAAAAACAAAACTTTCATTTAGGGGTTTAGAAAAATGGTGCTGCAAGGTGTTGGGGGAAGAACTGTAGAATTTACGAAGATGATTTGAAAATCCTTTTCGATTTATACCTGTCTTAAATTTTATGTTAGGCATGGTTAACAGCTCTGCGCTGAATTTGGAGATTGACAGAATCACTGCATTGGAAGTCATAGTCATCTCTGCCATATCTCCCTCCTACTTCTTGGTAAAGAAAACATCTAGTTCCATGACTTTGATTATGGAGACCATTTTGTATATGATTTCTGCATAATTGTACACTAAGGAAGATGAGAGTGAATTATTCATAACCTGAGTTTGTTTGTGTTTTGCTGAGTTAATTTGTGTTTATGCATTTTATTATCTGTAGGTGACTGGTGCATATTCTAAAACCTGGTCGTACAGAGAAGATGCTTTACTGGCTGTGTATAAAAAGCTTTCCATGATTCCTGAAGGCACACCCAAGGATGAAGTAAAGAATATGTTGAAAGCAGCAATCTTCCTCATTCGTAGAGCTATGAAGGACAAAGTATCATCTGTAAGTACTGCAGATTTGGATATGTTCTGTTTCCTTAAACTATCTATTTTGGCCAGTAGACACTTGCTGTCTCTCTTGCTCTCACTCAGTCATTCTACTTAGATGCTGAACACTCTCGCTCCGACACACACACTCCCGTTCTGTTTATCGCTGATTATTATTTTCAAATTTAGACATAAGTAGTTGCTTACTTGTTGACACCTGCATCAAGTTTACTCTGTCAGAAATCGGTTGACGGAACAGTGGTTTGAAGCAGGAATGTAACTGGTGTTGTATCTTAGTTTAAGCATGTGTTTCATTAATTTGTGTTCAAGTAAACACTTATTGGAATTTTTATTTCAGACCACGATTTTCAAAAGCTGTGAGACCTATGTGGCAGATGATTTTCATTGAAATATGCAGGTAGATTAATCTATAAACCAGTGGGAAACCATTCAACTAAAATGTTGGTTTATGAGCCCCTTGAATATACAAAATATGTGCTCTGATGCATGTGGTGAGATGAAAACTGATACTAAGCAAGAAAGGAGGCATCACCAGAGGTGACATTGAAGAACTGGATTCTAACTTCGTCTTTCCAAAATGGTATGGGAGGAAATTTTAAAGAATTAAACTGTGATGGTTGGAACCTCTGCCACTTATTCAATAGAGGTTGGAGTGCAGAGGGTGCTCATCAGGCCAGAGTTGATATTACAGAGAATTTGGGAAAAGATCCTGTGCTGGAGGGGTTTATAAAGTCCATTGCAGCAACATGGCCATGTAGGTATTTATAGGTGAAAGCAAGATCTTGAATTGTTGTCATTATGAGGCTGTGGTAGATACAAAGTAATCTTCATGAAATAAAATATGAACTCTTTCAGTAGCAGCAAATTATAGTTTGTTTGCCAAGATATTAGTTTTGATGAAATCACTACACTGACCAAAATTAGACACTGTAGTAATGTTAAAGACTAACTAAGCTTTTAAATCAGTAACACTTCAAGTCACCAAGGCATGTGTCAACTAAGACTCTAGAGTTGAATCTTTCTAGGTATTTGTTTTCCTGAGTCCTCAGCTCTATCTCTGATATTTAAGATCACATTGGAGAGTGATGCATTCAGGTGCTAGAAAGTTTCCTTCATGCAGCCAGCTTGTAAAGGCTGTGATATTTGTTACAAGATAGGTACAGATCTTGCACTTAAGCAGTGCTCTGATGCACATTTGTACTTTGTGGACAAAGAGGGGCTCTGAGATTGAGGTCTCACCCCCACTTTGCCCGCCAACACTTAACAGACAGTAAGCCCTAAGAGTAGAAGTAGGGCCTATCAAGCCTGCACTGCAGTTCAATGATCTAATGATCTCCACCTCCACTTTCTTGCCTTTTCCCCCCTTACACCTAGATTTTTAACCAGTAAAGAAATCATCTCAGCTTTCAATATACATAAAAACCAATATTTTTTTCAATTCTCCTAGTGCCTGTGTGTAGCACAGACAGTGCAGTGCATCCATTGAGCGGAAGTCAATGGCAGTTTTTTCACTATGTTTATTAAATATGAAGAGTGTCCTTTGTTTGACAGTTTCAAACTGGTGAAGAAATTGATTGCACAGCTTAGAAGGAGAAGGACCTGTTTAGTGGTGGCGCTATGTACACCATGTATAGAACATGTCCAGAAGATGGCATATGCAATTTTTTGACTGCTTTGGCAATTTTTTTGTACCCAATTATTTGCCGCTCAATGATTATATCCTGCATCCAGGCTGATATCTAGAAGTAGACAAAATGAAATATATTTCTTGATCCATGTCAATCATAGAATCATAGAATCCCTACAGTGTGGAAACAGGCCCTTCGGCCCAACAAATCCACACCGAACCTCAGAGCATCCGACCCAGACCAACCTCCCCAACAACCCACCTAACCTACACCTCCCTGAACACTACGGGCAATTTAGCATGGCCAATCCACCTAACCTGCACATCTTTGGACTGTGGGAGGAAACCGGAGCACCCGGAGGAAACCCACGCAGACACTGGGAGAATGTGCAAACTCCACCCTCGGG
>JAHRHZ010000004.1:31560309-31597729 GCA_024137785.1 Ginglymostoma cirratum
CCAAAGATGTGCAGGTTAGGTGGATTGGCCATGCTAAATTGCACATCTTTGGACTGTGGGAGGAAACCGGAGCACCCGGAGGAAACCCACGCAGACACTGGGAGAATGTGCAAACTCCACACAGACAGACGCCCGAGGCTGGAATTGAACCCGGGTCCCTAGTGCTGTGAGGCAGCAGTGCTCACCACTGAGCCACCGTGCCGTTATCATAAGAATCAATTTTTGGCATTTGACTTGATTGAGTTCGCCAGGTTAAATCCACACTCTCAGCACTTGATGCCTGAAATGTTGCACAACTGCCTAGAAGAGTAGACCTCTTGAAACTGGTCATCTTATAGGCCATAGTCCACATGTCACTGTTTGAATGGAACCCATCTTGACTTTTTCCAGAATTCAATTGAAATCGGAGTTTTGTTCACAAGTGTTTCTTGTCATACACTCGTCATAGTTGATATGAGTGGAATATTTTTATGCTGGTTGCACAACATTGTCTTTGCCAAATTTATAAACAGTTGTGTTTGGTGATTACAGCCAAATTGCAAAGCACTTGAGTAATTTCACTTCTGGAAATCTGCTTTCCAGGTGGTCAAATAGCAGCTGATTACATTGAAGGATTGCAGCAGTGTCAACATCACTATTTACAGCAGTCAGAACTATCTGAAGTTTACCATTCCAATAAATACATTAACCGAGATACAGAATCTTCAGTTTATTAATCTTGGCCTTTGAAAAATGCAATACTTCAAGCGGCTTCTCTAAGAATTTGCACATTAATGCTAGTTCACCTTGAATACCATTCAAAACTATGAATGCAGTGCGTTTATTGTGGCTTTGTCAGCATTTTAAGGCAATATTTGTTGATTGGATTGTTGCACTTCCTCACTTGCCCTGTTCAGTAGTTGATTGAGACATTGTAGTTTTATATTATTCACTTAGTGCAAAATGCCTTGACAGACAATTCACTTCACTTCAGAGGTAAAAACTGCCACTCCATCACACTCTGACTTTGGCATGTTCTTCAAATTGTCTTCTGTTCATAGTGGACCTGCTGAACATAGTAGACACTATTGTAGAGTCATACAGCACAAAAACAGACCCTTTGGTCCAACTAGTCCATGCCAGACATAATCCCAAACTAAACTAGTTCCACCTGCCTGCTCCTGGCCCATATCCCTCCAAACCTTTCCTGTTCATGTATCTATCCAAATGTCTTTTAAACAATGTAATTGTACACGCACCGACCACTTCCTCAGGAATTTCATTGCACACGTGAACCACCCTCCGTATAAAAAAAAAAGCCTCATGTCTTTCTATTAAATCTCTCTCCTCTCACCTTAAAAAGTGCCCCTCTAGTCTTGAAATACCCCATCATAGGGAAAAGACAACTATTATTAACTCTATCTAAACCTCTCATTATCTTATAAATTCCTATCAGGTCGCCTCTCAACCTCCTATGCTCCAGTGAAAAAAGGTCCAGCCTGTCCTAATAACTCCAGCCTTCCATACTCAGCAACATTCTAGTAAATCTCTCCTGAACCCTCTCCAGCTTAATAATATCCTTCCTATAACTGGGCGATCAGAACTGGACATAGTATTCCAGAAAAGCCTCACCATTGTCCTGTACAACCTCAAGATGACTTCCCAACTCCTGTACTCAATGGTCTGAGCAATGAAGGCAAGCATGCTAAATGCCTTTTTTAACCACCCTTTTGAAATGTAATGCAAACTTGAAAGAATAAGGCACCTGCACCCCTAGGTCCCTCTGTTCTACAACACTACCCAAGGCCCTACTATTAATTGTAGAAGCCCTACCCTTATTTGTTGCATCAAAATGCAATACCTCGCATTTATCCAGATTGAACTCCATCTGCCGTTTTTCAACTTGTTGGCTCATTTGATCAAGATCCCTCTGTAATCTTAGAAAACCTCCGTCACTGTCTACTATGCCACCAATTTTGGTGTTGTTTGCAACCTTGCTCACCATGCCTTCTATATTTTCATCTAAATAATTTTATATAAACGACAAACAAAAAGGGACCCAGAACCAATCCCTGTGGAACACTGCTTGGTCACAGGTTTCCAGTCCAAAAAGCAACCCTCCACTATTACTCACTGTCTCCTGCTGTTAAACCAATTATGTATCCAGTTGGCAAGCTGGATCCCACGTGACCTAACTTTACTAATTAGTCTACCACGTGGAACCTTGTCAAAGGCTTTACTAAGATCCAAATGAACAACATCTACTGCTCGGCATCATCAAACTTTTTGGTAACTTCCTCAAAAAACTGAATCAAGTTTGTGGGACAGATTTTCCTCGCACAAAACCATGCTGACTATCTCTAATCAATTTTTGCCTCTCTAAATGTCCATAAATCCTATCTTTTATACCCACAACCGAAGTCAGACTCGCAGGTCTGTAGTTCCTCGGTTTCACCTTACAACCTTTCTTAAACAAAGGAACAACGCTAGAACTCCCTCCAGATCATCAGGCACCTCACAAGTAGTTATGGATGATGAAAATATTTCTGCAAGGTATCTTGTGAATTCCTCCCTTACTTCCCACAACATTCTGGGATACATTAGATCAGGTCCCGGAGATTTATCCACCTTTATATTCTGTAAGACCTTCCGAACTTCCCCTTCTGTAATGTGAACTGTTTTTAAAACATCAAAGTTTATTTCCCTGCATTCTCTAGACTTCATTTCTTTATCACAGTAAAAACTGACACAAACTATTCATTTAGTATCTCTCCCACCTCCTGGAGTTCAACACGAAGATGACCTTGATCTTTAAGAGGCCGTATCCTCCCTCTAGTTACCCTCTTGCTCTTAATGTATTTGTAGAATCTCTTTGGATTATCCTTAACCTTATCTGCCAATGCTATTTCATATCCCCTCTTTGCCTTCCTGATTTCTCTCTCAATGATGTCCCTACATTCTTTATAATTATCAAGAGATTCAATTGAACCAAGTTGTCTATATCGACAGTAAGATTCTCTTTTTATTCTTGACTAGAACCTCAATATCTTTATTCATCCATTGTTCCTTAATCTTACCAGCCTTACCCCTCACTCTAACAGGAACAAAATGCCTCTGAACTCTCGTCATTACATGCTTGAACTCCTCCCACTAGTCACACATCCTTTTACCTGTGAACAGTCTACTCTAGTCAACTTTTGCAAGTTCTTGTCTCATTCCATTAGAATTTGCCTTACTCCAATTAAACACTGTAACTTTTATGGAAGGCTTATCCATTTCTGTAACCATTCTGAAACGAATAGAATTATGATCACTAGATGCCAAGTGCTCCTCCACTTTTACTTCAGTCACCTGCCCTGCCTTGTTGCCCAAAAGAAGGTCTAGTTTTGCTCCTTCTGTAGTAGGAGCATCCACATATTGATGACAGAAATTTTCTTGAACACGTTGGACAAATTCTTCACCATCCTTCTTTAACACTATGGTAGCCCCAGTCAATGTTTGGAAAATTCAAAATCTGCTATTATTACAACCTTATCATGCTTGCATATATCTGAGATCTCCCTATACATTTGTTTCTTAATTTCGCTCTTACTATTGGTTGGGGGGCCAATAGTACAATCCCATCAACGTGACCTGTGCTTTCTTATTTGTAATTTCTACCCATATATCTTCACTGGACGACTTTTCAGAAATATCTTCCCTCATTACAGCAGTAATGTATTCCTTATTCAAAATGACACCTGCCCCTCCTTTCTTGACTCCTTGTCAATGCTCCCTGTAGCATCTAAAATCCGGAACATTGAGTTGCCAATCTTGTCCATCTCTCAGCCAGTTTTTTTGTAATAGCTGTGACGTCCCAATCCCATGTTCTTCAACATGCCCTGAGTTCATCAGCCTTACCTGTAAGACCCTTGCATTGAAACAAATGTAATTTAGTTCTTCAGAGTTACTACAAACTCTGACTCTTTCATGTCTTTCTTTTCTAATTGACATGCTCTCCTCCCATTCAGAACCTTCCTCATCAATCCTTCTGTTTACACTCTTACTTAAAATTTCTCCACTCACTCTCTCCATCAGTATAAAGTCTCCCTTAATGGAATGAGCAAATCTCCCTGCTAAGATATTAGTCCCTTTCCAGTTTAGGTTAGACCGATCCTTTTTGAACTAGCCTCTTCTATCCCAAAAGACATTCCAATTGTCCAAAAACCCAAAATCCCTTAAGAATACACCAGCTCTTCAGCCATTGATTCATCTCCTTTTAACCTTTTCCTTCACTCGTTTGTGTTTGGCTTTGGGAGTAAACCAGAAATTACTACTTTTAACATTCTATTTTTTAATCTTCTACCTGTAGAAGATTAATCACTCTGTGCTGCTTTAAGCTTTTCCCTAAAAATGTCATTCCTACCAATGTGTACAAGAATTTCTGGCTCTCAATTTCACCTTTAATAATATGCTTGAAATGTTTAAAGACATCCTTAATCCTAGCACCAGGAAGGCAACAAACCATCTTATTTACGCTCACTGCCACAGAATCTCTTATGTATGCCCCTGACAGGAGAGTCCCCTATAATAATAATTGTATTAAATCTTGTCAAATGCTGCCAAACATTAGAATCATTCCTAGTGTCCAATAACTGACTGCCCCTTCTATTTTCTCCTGAGACTATCCCCTTCTACAGTTCCAAAATCTGCCTATTTGATAGAGGAGTAGCCACTGGAGCCTTTTGAACTACATTCTTAACCTTTCCTGACAGTCACCCATGTATCTGACTGATCCTTCTGTGTAATAACTTTTCTAAATGTACTAGCTCTTAATAACATACTAAGCTTAAAAAAAGGATGTTTCAATAACACATATGTAAACTATCTTACATTACCCACAGAAAATAAAGTTAAAATGGGAAACATTAAAAATATATATCAAACGTATAAAACTTAAATGAAGTCACTCACTTCGTTGATTAATTGGATAAAAAACGACTCCTCTTCAATAAATGTGGAGCTGGAGGAACACAGCAGGCCAGGTAGCATCAGAGGAACAAGAAAGCTGACGTTTCAGAAAATGGTGTATATCACCGATTTTCTGAAGAAGGGTCCTGACCCGAAACGTCAGCTTTCCTGCTCCTCTGATGCTGCCTGGCCTGCTGTGTTCCTCCATCTCCACACTGTGATGTCTTAGATTCCAGCATCGGCAGTTCTTACTATCTCCTCTTCAATAAATTTCTTGAAAGAAAAAAGATTTTCTCCAGAGCCGACCACGTGTCGGACTCTGTGAAACAAAAACACAACTCCTTATTTAAAAAAAACTTCAGCTTTTCAAAAAATAACCTTTTTGAAATGGAAAAGAAAACCCTCTAAAACACATAGACTTTTTAACTTCTGAATTTAGAGAAAAAAGAACCTCAGCCATTCGCTGTAGACCCTGAAAAGCTTGTTTTTAAAATAAAGTCTTTTAAAAAAAAATCACTTCTTTTTTTTTAATTAGTTTTTAACAAATTTTGTACTGAAGTGTTTGTAATTCATTAACTATTAGTGTATGAAAATGTGACTTCCACAATTCATCCAGGAACTGTTTCTGTATGACACAGCTTTACCAATTCAAAGGCATAATTCTTATGCGCCAGCTCTAGGTATTTGCTGTGCAATGTCATGAATTGCTTGCACGGATCGCGAGAACACATTCACCTTTGTTTTAAGTGTGGCATAATGGATTAGCATTTTCACAATATCAGGATTTCTTTTTGTGCTGTGTACTCCACCTTCGTCTCATAATCTCCTGGTGTTTTGGTAACCATTTGTAAACTTCCACATTTAGTTTGGTTTTGTAAATTAATAACAGCATCTCTGTGCTTTTTGCCTCAAATGCTGCTTTAGGTAGTCCAATTTCCAATTGTAACACTTTTTCCCAATGTTGAACTTCCGTCTAATGTTTGCTTTTGAGCATATAGGGCATCATCTGTTTCATAGTAAAAGAAGATCTCAGCAATTCGTACTTTGTTTTAATCTTAGAAAGTCATTCCTTTTTGAAATATGCATGGTATACCTTTCCCCAGGAGCTTGAGGACTCACTTGCATTTTTTTGACTCTTTTTATTTTAATATTTTAAACTCTTCATATCAAGGAAACAAACCTTTCTAAAAGAAACATACAACTTAACTGCTTGCATTCCATGATACCACCGTCTGGACTGACCATCAGCTTCTCTGACCTCGTGCTCCATGACTCTTCCTCTATACTGAATGTAAACTCCCCTGGCTGGGAGTTCTCATTCCTGCAGCTTTTCACTGGAGTTAATATGCAGTAATCTCTTGAGTTAACCTCCAGCTGCTTTGTTGATCACAACATGCCTGGAGCCTCAATAAATGCCGTGGAAACAATTGCATGACCAAGTACTGACCAATTCTGATTGAAGCTGTGGACTTGTGAAGGTTCAGGGTGTGTGGAGGATCAAGGGCTGTGTGTTGCCGAGTGTGTGCAGAGGATCAAAGGACATGCTCGGGTTTTTTTTTCTGCGTGTGGCCGCACAGGTGGCAATTCAGAGGAAATACAGATAGTATCTCAGCCTCTACAGCACTCCCATCACTCAAGAATTCCATAGTTTCTCCAGTCCCTGAGAAGAAATTCCTTCTCATCTTTGTCTTAACTAGTGATCCTTATTCTGAGATTATGCCTTCTGGTCCTAGACTATCCCACGGTGGCTTATAACCTTTTAACATCTACCCTGCCAAACCCCTTAAGAATTTGTATCTTTCAATAAGATTGCCTCTCATTTCTCTTAAACTCCAAGGAGTCCAGGCCCAACTTCTTCAACCTTTCAGTATAAGAAAATATCTCTATCTGGGCTCAACCAAGTGAACCTTCACTGGGGTACCTCCAATGCTAGTATATCTCCCTTTGGGTAAGGGGAACAAAACTATTCAGTGTTCCAGATGTGGTCTCTAGTGCCTTATACAGTTTTGGCAAGATTGGCCTTTTTTTGTTTTCTGCTCCCTTTTGAAATAAAGGTCAGCATTCCATTTGTGTTCCCTGTTACCTGCTTTTATGTTAGCTTTTTGAGATTTATACACAACGATCCTCAAAACCTTCTTTGCTACTTTCTGTTGCATTCTTTCATCATTTCAATGATATTTGGCTGTTTTATTCTTCCTGCCAAAAGTTTATAACTTAATATTTTCCCACATTGTATCCTTTCTGCCAATTTTTGCTTAACCTTTGCAGACTCTTTTGGCCATCCTCACCGTTCATCTTCCCACCTATTTTTGTTTAATCTGCAAACTTATCAATGTACATCACTTCAATATATCAATGACTTGAATGACAGAAGTAATTGTGGCCCTACCACTGTGATGCTATATTAATTACTCGTTGCCTTCCTGAAAATGCACCCCACCCCATCTACATGATCCTGACTTTGATTTGGCCAATCCTCCATCTATGCTAATGAACTACCCCCAATACCATGGCTTCATCTGATGACGTAGCCTTATGTGCAGCATATGATTGAACACCTTTTGGAAATACAAATATGTTGTGTCTCCTGGTTTGCCTTATCCTGTTTGTTAACTCCTCAAAGAATTCTAATACGTTTGTCGGCAATCATTTTCCTTTCATGAAACCGTGCTGATTCTGCTTGATTGTGTTTCTACAAGTTCTACTATTGCATATTTTCAAATAAAACACCAGCATTTTCCCCATGACATGTTAAGCTAACTGACTTCAATTACCTTTTGATTGAGGATGTTAAACTGGCAGTTTTCCAATCCTCTAGAACTTTTCCAGAATCTAAAGATTCTTGGAAAGCTATTACCAGTTCGTTCATCCTCTGTATAGTTACTGTTTAAAAAAAGTCTTAGGATGCAAACCAATACCAGAAGATAAACCCTGAGCACGGGATGAAAAAATGTGGGATTGAACTATCTGTTGTGCACCATCTGATGGTATTGAAATCAGCTTGCTCGTTTGTATTGCTTAACAAACAGATAAATAGCCCTAATTTTTAAAGAGGCTTTGTTTATTCTGAACTGCACTTTCCTGTCTAGTAAACAAACAAGCTTAGCATGGAAAATGATTGATTTTCTTTGGGCAGGATCTGCAGTTTGAAGCATGAACTAATTAATTCCGTGTGTGTCCCCTCTTTACCACCACAAAGTCAGTTTTATGTTGGAGACAGTGATGTCAGCCCATTTGATTGTGAATTTCTGAGAAACCGAGAATTAATGAGGACTGTTGTATACCTGCTAACAGATAGTTGTGATTTGGAAGTTTGTTTATTCTTTATCCAATGAAAGAAAGAGATTGGAGGGAGAAAGTTGCTATTTTTAATTTGTACTTTTTGTTCGAAAATCCAGGCAAAAGTATCTTATGATTTGCCACTGGAGGTCAGCAAAGTACGTACTTTTTCATGTCAAGTTCATTAAAATTTCAAGGAAACTGTGAATTGTACAATCAAACCATCAACGTTTATAATCTGAGTAGAGCACAAAAGGGAATTTTACTCCGGTTTAGATTCTTTGGACTCCAGCTTTCCTGATCGTTCTCCTGTTTCTGCTGCCCTCTTTACTCTTATTTTACCTCCCTTGGATGCTGTCTCCGTCCTTCATCCCCTCCACCCATGTCTCTCTCTCTCTCTCTCTCTCTCTCTCTCTCTCTCCCTCTCTCTCTCTCTCTCTCTTCACCTCCCCCTGCCACAATCCTCTGTCTGACTCTGCAGCCCATCTCACCTTTGAGCTGCCCAGAACCAAAAAAAAGGTTTGGACTAACACATTAAATATCTTACAAGTTATTCTGAATTGCTACTTGATTTTCAGATCCTATGATGAACGTGAACTCCCATGACACTGTTCAGAACTGATTTGAAGCATTATTATAATAAGCTGCTTGACTTTGTTCCTTTTAAAACCACTGCTTAAGTACTACTTTGGAACGTTTGGACACCCACGTATGATGCCAATTAGATGATTGTTGATTGATTTATGCACAAATTTCTAACTTTAAGCCAGTAACTCTTGACATGCAATTCATGTATTAAATTTGAGATGTTAGTGAATCTGTACTGGTATAATACAACATTGTATTCAGTATTGCAAAAGTTTTTTATGTTTCTTTGTTATTTCATAGAATCCCTAGAGTGTAGAAGCAGGCCAACAAGTCTGTCGACACTCTAAAGAGCATCCCTCCCAGACCCACCACCCTACCCTATTCCTGTAACCCTGCATTTCCCATGGCTAATCCACCTAGCCTGCACATCCCTGGACACTATGGGCAATTTAACATAGCCAATCCACCTAACATGCACATTCTTGGACTGTGGGAAGGAAACCCATACAGACATGGTGAAAATATACAAACTCCAAACAGGCAGTTGCCTGCGGCTGGAATTGAGCTCGTATCCCTGGTGCTGTGAGGCAGCAGGTATAACCACTGAGCCACCGTCCCACTCTCTTTCCCGTGATAAACATTTTAAAAAATTAATTACTAAAATTGTTGAAAAATCTCATGCATTCTTGCACAGGATTAGGGATTAAGAGGAAAGAATAAATCCGCTGTAATACTCGGTTTCTGTTAAAGTGTGTGGCTGCTTCATTCACTGTCTAGAGATAGCAAGAACTGCAGATGCTGGAGTCACAGACAACAGTGTGGAGCTGGAGGAACACAGCAGGCCAGGCAGCATCAGAGGAGCAAGAAAGTTGATGTTTTGGGTCAGGACTTTTCTTCAGAAATGGGGTGGGGGAAGGGAGCTGGGTAATAAAAAGAGAGGAGAGATGGGGCTGGGGAAGCTAGGTGGGATGGTGAAAATTGAATGCAGGTAGGGAGTAGGGGAGATTGGGCAGGTAGGTGGGAGAGAAGATGGACAGGTTGTGTCAGGTCAAGGAGGCAGGGATGAGGGACGGATGAGGCGGCGGTGGGTGTATTTTAAAACTGGTGAATTCTATGTTTCGGCCATTGGGCTGTAGGCTTCCGAGGTGGAATATGAGATGCTGTTCCTGCAGTTTGCGGCTGGCATCATTGCAGCACTGGAGGAGGCCCAGGATGGACATCTCACTCAGGGAGTGGGAGAGGGAGTTGAAATGGTTCACGAACGGAAAGTGTTGTCACTTGCTCAGATGCTGTAGGAAACACTGGTCTCACTGATGTAGAGGAGGCCATATCGGAAGCAAAAGATACAGTAGACCAAGCTGACGGATGTGCAGGTGAACCCCCGTTGGATATGAAAGGTTTGCCTTGGGCCTTGAATGGAGGCGAGGGGGTAGGTGTAGGGGCAGATGTAGCACCTCCTGCGGTTGCAGGGAAAGGTGCCAGGTGTGGTGGGGTTAGTGGGGAGTGTGGAGCAGACGAGGGAGTCATGGAGTGAGCAGACCCTGCAAAAGGCAGATTGGGGTGGGGAGGGAAATATCTCTTTGGTTGTCGGGTCGTAGGTGGCAGATATGTGATAAGGGGATGTGTGTGTGTCTGTAATGATATCCGGACCTAAATTTTGATGTCTCGCATTCGAACTTAGAAAGCAGACTTAAGTTTTCTTGAGGCAGTAATTTACACCTATCGGAAAGATATTTTATTCTACAAGTTGTTTGATGTACATTTTATGTCACTGTCAAACTCTTGTATTGTGCTGGACCACAGTAGCCCCTACTCCCCTCCAAACCATACACATGTGATTTGCTGTCTAATTCGTAAGTTAATTGCATCTGTTGCAGAGGAACATTAACATCGGTTTTGAATGATGGGACAGAGGACCACATTCCTAAGTTTCCAGATGACACAATAAGAGAAGATGTTGAAAGCAGTGTAGATGCAAGCAGAAAATAGCAAATTCGTAAAATCAGTAAACGGACAAAATGGAAAATGTGTGCGCACTGACCTGGACCCATAAATGATAGATAAGAGTAGTTATAAATCTTGAAAAACAAGTCATGGTCCCTGTGATAGATCATGCTTTTCAGTATCCGTTGGGTAGAAGTTATACTCCATCTGTGCAAAGTTCTGGTTTGACCACACCTGATGGTCTGTGACACTAATTAATAGAAAAAAACCATTGGGCTTGGAAGTGTGCTGCTTAGATTTATCAGATCGATACTTGGATTGCCAAAGGTTGTATTCCCTTGGATTTAGAGGTCAAGGCTATTTGTGTTGGTTGGGGAACTTAGACCTTGGGCATATAGCCTAAAAATTAAAACCAGAACCTCAGTGGAATGAGTACTTGATCCTAGTCCACAGGTTAATTTAAAATCTGAGATTAAATCTATCAATCATCCGAAGGTATGAAATGGTTTGGACAAAGTTCAGTTGAAGAATATGGCTGCAGAACATTCATACTCTGATTAAATGGTAGAACAGGCTTGAAGAATGAAATGGTCTACTCTACCTCCTATGTTCCTTTTAGTAACTCTATGACGGTTGAAAGCCTTTAGTACTCTAGTGATCAAAAAATAGTGGAGGCAGGTTTTTAAAAAATATTGTTGAGCCAGGGTTTGGTATATTTTGGTATATTTTCGATAAAGGGGTAAAAGGTTGTCTTGGGTTTGCAGGAATATGCAGCTGAAGTTAATCAGATCAGCCATAATGTTACTGAACGGCAGAGCAAGCTTAAAGGGTTGAGTGGCCCACTGCTTCTAATTCATCTGTTTGTATATGTTTATAATTAGTCAATGCGCAAGACAAGCTGCAAGAAGAATGAGCACACTGTGACAGCTAACACTGTTATCTTCCGGTTTAGGGTCTCTGTCACCTAGGTTACTAAATTACTTGAAATTTCAGAAATCTTTCAATCTTTTAAGCTCCTTCACATTTTTTAAAAACCCTTTTATAGACTTCACCGACCTTCTGAAAACTCCAATTTGACCTGTATGTCCTTACTATGATCTGCCTGTACTGCTTGTAAACAAAGCTTTTCACTATACTTAGGTACCCATGGCAATAAATCAATTAATCAATTCCCTTCACGTCATTTTCTCTGTGTATTGTGCCCCCCACCTGGTGTCTGCAAGCAGTTCTGCATTTGAAAGAAAAAAGTTATCCTCCCAAGTGTAAGCTGTAAGGAGGGTAGTAACACTTTGGGGAGGCATTAATTGGTGAAGTGAGCAAATACTTCTCAGACAAATTAAATGCAAAGAAAAGTGAAGTGGTACATTTAAGAAAGAGTGAGGCAAGGCAATATAAGTAAATGATACAGTTTTAATGGGGTTGCTGGAATGGAGAGAGACGTGGATTATTTCATGCAGCGTCAAGAGAAATTGATAAAACTGTTAAAAGACCTACAAGACTGTTGTCATTATAAATAGAAGCAAGCGATATAAGAGTAAAGATTTTTATACTAAACTTTGATAAAACTTTGATTAGGAAGGCCTCAAGAGTTGCAAGAAACACCTGATGACTTGAATAAACAAACAATAAAAATGTTTCTTTTATAAAGCTGTTTGTGATGAGTGTAAATCTTTAGTGTAAAATTTAAGTAATTTTTAATTACAATCATACTCTTCCTAGGTTTTTCAAGCATCTCTGAAGTTACTAAAAATGCTGGTTACACAGTATATTCCGAAGCACAAGCTGGGCAAAGTAGAAGTCACACATTGTGTGGAGAGATCATTACCCATTCTCCTTAGCAAGACTGGTGACGCCACAACACATCTTCGAGTGGCTGCAATGAATTTTATCCAGGTAAGCCAGCAAATATCCTGTCATGCTTGTTTACTGTAGCCTTCTCGAAGGTGCTTATAAGCAAGACACTTTCTGATTGATAAGTCCAGAAAGTGGATTTCGTGTTTGCCACGACCAGAAATTTGACACTTTCATAAATCTGACACTTTCATAAATCTTCACATTGATTTTCCTTCATGTGCTCTGTAAGCAATGCAGAAAAATTTGTGTGTTATAACTTCCTTTGAGATAAATTGATGAAATGGGTTGTAGGGCCATATGAACGTAGGAACAGGAGTAAACCATTTAGCCCCTTAATCTTGTTCCACCGTTCAGTGAGATCTTGGCTGATCTGTGGCCTAACTCTGATAGGCCAACCTTTGGCTCATATCCCTTAGTGCTTATCAAAAGTTTATTCTCTCAGATTTAAAATTAACTGATCCTGCATCCGCTGCTGTTAATGGAAGAGAGTTCCAAGCATCTACAATTCATTTTGTGTGGAGAAGTGCTTCCTAACATTTCTGAACAGTCTAGCCTTACTTCTCAGGCTATTTCCCTTAGTTCTGGAATCCCCAACCAGTGGAAATAGTTTTTCGTTATCTAACTTGTCTTTTCCTGGCAATATCTCAAACTTTGCTCAGATCACTTCTTAACCGTCTAAATTCTAGAGAAAACAGGCCAAATTTGGGTAATCTCTCCTCAACTTAACCTCCTGAAGCCCAAGTATCATTCTTGTAAACCTACACTACTCCAAGGCCAATATATCCCTCTTGCGGTGTGGCTTCCAGATCTGCCCACAGTACTGCAAGTGGAGTCTAACCAGGGTTTTGTATAACTGCAGCTTCTCTCTGCATCCTTATACTCTAGTCCTCTGGATTCCATTAGCTTTCTTGATTATAATCTACACCTGTTTGTGATACATCAGTGATCTATGTACATAAATCTTCAAATGTCTTTGGACATCCAGTGTATTTAACTACCAAGAAAGTACCCATATCGATCCTTTTTTTGTTCTAGAATAGGTGATCTCACACTTGCTTACATTGAACTCCATCTGCCACAGCTTTGCCCATCCACTTAGTCTATCAATATCCCTTTGTAATTTTTTTGTAATCTAGACTGTCTACAATGCCACCTTATTTTTGTGTTATCAGCAAATTTGGAAATATGACTTTGTGTCATTATCCAAGTTATGAATAAATAAAATGAATAATTGAGGCCCTAATACAGATCGTTGCAGGACACCACTGGTCACATCCTGCCAAGTTGAGTACCCACCCATCAACCCTATTTTCTGTCACCAATTTTCCAGCTAAATCAGTAATTTATCCTCAATTCTGTGGCTTTGGTTAATAGTCTCTCATGTGGGACTTTATCAAATGACTTGCATAAGCCCATATAAAAAAAAATCCACGACATTCCCCTGTCCACTGCCTTATTTAACACTTCAAAAAATTCAGTGACTTTTGTCAAGCATGATCTACCTCTTATGAATTCATTCAGGCTCTCCCTGATTAAGGGAAACATTTCAAGGTGTTCAGATACCCATCTTTGAATATAGTCTCCAAAACATCCCCCACCACACGTTAGGCTAACTGATCTGTAGTTCCTGGGTTTTCCTCTTTTTTTTTTTTCCTTTTGTCCTTCTTAAAAAGTGGAGTGACGTGCACTTTTCCAATCCAGAGGGACAACTCCTGTATCTAGCGAACTCTGAAAGATTATAATTTGAGCATCTACAGCTCCCCTACTTCCTTCAACACCATTGGATGGAAACTGATAGGTCCCAGGGATTTGTCACTCTTTAATTCCATTAATTTCTTTGTTACTGATTATTTTACTTAGATTAACTTTATTCACTCCTTGTTCCCAATCTACTAGCTTGCTTCGGGCTTGGGGCTTGTGGCAAGCCATCCTTCCTAGACAAATACTGAGGCAAAGTAATTATTCAACATGTCTGCCATTTCCCCATAATCATTGACAGTACCCTCACTTTCACTCTTTAGTGGGCCAGCATTGCTCCTGACCATGCACTTCCCCTTTTATGTAATTGTATCATTTCTTTTTATGGATTTTGATGTCCCTAGCAAGTTGCCTCTCATAATCGCTTTTTAGTTTCTCTTACAAGCTGCTTTGTAGCCTTTTGCTGATATTTGTATCTTTCCCATTCGGCAGGGTCTACTGCTTTGCCTTTTGGTAAGCTTTTTCATTTAGTTTTATGCTACGCCTTACCTCTTCAGTTGTCCATGGCTGATTTTTTTTGTTTCTGTGAACTCTCAATACTGTCAGTTAACATTTTCCCTGGAAATGGTGAGTATATTATCAATGCAATGCAATTGAAGTGGTGGCTTGCGGAGGGTAGCCCTCTGTAAGCTAATGACTTTTCTCAAGCAAGTAATTATGCATGTGATTGGTGTTAATTGATCAGTTAATTTATTAATTAATTTAAAGCAGAATAGATTGTACAACATGGCAGTCAAACTGTTAAGATGCACTGAGTCAAAGAGTTATACAGCACAGAAACAGACCATTTGGTCCAACTTGTCCATGCCAACCAGATATTATAGAACATAGAACAGGACAGCACAGTACAGGCCCTTTGGCCCACGTTGTTGTGCCGACCTATTATCCTACTAAGATCAATCTACCCTGCATACCCTACATTTTACTATCCTCCATGTGCCTATCCAAGAGTCGCTTAAAAGTCTTTAAATTATCAGATTCCACTACCACTGCCGGCAGCACATTCCACACGCCTGCCACTCTCTGTGTGAAGAACCTACATCTGACATCTCCCCTAAACCTTCCTCCAATCACCTTAAAATTATGCACCCTCATAATAGTCATTTCCGGCCTGGGAAAACGTCTTTGATTATCCACTGTATCTATGCCTCTCATCATTTTGTACACCTCTATCAAGTCACTTCTCATCCTTCTTCGCTTCAATGAAAAATTCCCTTGCTCCCTCAGCCTTTCCTCTTAAGACCTGCCCTCCAGTCCAGACAGCATCCTGGTAAATCTCCTCTGCACCCTCTCTAAAGCTTCCACATCTTTCTTATAATGAGGTGACCAGAACTGAACACAATATTCCAAGTGTGGTCTAACCAGGGTTTTATAGAGCTGCAGCATAACCTCACGGCTCTTAAACTCATTTCCCCTGCCAATGAAAGCCACCACACCATATGCCTTCTTTACAACCCTATCAAATTGAATAGCGACTTTGAGAGATCTATGGACGTGGACCCCAAGATCACTCTGTTCTTCCACACTGCTGAGAATCCTGCTGTTAACCCTGTATTCTGCATTCAAATTCGACCTTCTAAAATTAATCACTTCACGCTTTTCTGGGTTGAATTCCATCTGCCACTTCTTTGCCCACCTCTGCATCCTGTCAATGTCCCGTTGCAACCTCCAACAGCCCTCCATACTATCCACAACTCCACCAACCTTCATGTCATCAGCAAACTTACTAACCCACCCTTCCACTTCCTCATCCAAGTCTATAAATTTATAAAGATCACCAAGAGCAGAGGTCCCAGAACAGATCCCTGTGGAACACCACTGGTCACCGAGCTCCAGGCTGAATACTTTCCATCTACTACCACCCTCTGTCTTCTATAGGACAGCCAGTTTTGTATCCAGACAGCCAAATTTCCCTGAATCCCATGCCTTGTTACTTTCTGAATGACCCTACCATGGGGAACCTTATCAAATGCCTTGCCAAAATCCATATACACCATACCCACAGCTCTACCTTCATCGATGTGTTTTGTCACATCCTCAAACAATTCAATCAGGCTTGTGAGGCATGACCTGCCCCTCTCAAAGCCATGCTGAATATTTCTAATCAAACTGTGCTTTTCCAAATAATCATAAATACTATCTCTCCAGAATCCTTTCCAAATAATTTACCCACCACAGAAGTCAGACTGATTGGTCTGTAGTATCCAGGATTACCCCTATTCCCTTTCTTGAACAAGGGAATGATGTTTGCCACCCTCCAATCTTTTGATATGCTTCAGTATCCTAAACTGACCTAGTCCCATTTGCCAGCATTTGGCCCATATCTCTCTTAACCCTTCCTATTCATGTACCTATCCAGATGCCTTTTAAATTTTGTAATTGTACCCACCTCCACCTCCTCCTCTAGCGTTCCAACATGCACCATCCTCTGCATGAAAAATTTGGCCGTTCGGTCCCTTTTGACTCTTTCCCCTCTCACCTTAAACCTATGCCCTCTAGTTTCAGATTCCTTTACCCTGGGGAAAAGACCTTGGCCCCTCATGACTTTATAAACTTCTATAAGGTCACCCCCCCACCCCGACAGCACTTGATACTCCAGGGAAAAAGCCCCAACCTGTTCAACCTCTCCATATAACTCAAATCCTCCAATCCTGGAAATATCCTTGTGAATCTTTTCTGAACCTTTCAAGTTTAACAACATCTTTACTCTAGCAAGGAGACCAGAATTGAATGCAGTATTCCAAAAACAGCCTCACCGATGTCCTATACAGTCGCAACATGATAACCCAACCATTCTGCTCAGTGCATTGACCAATGAAGACAAGCATGCCCAACGCCGCCTTCACCACCCTGTCGATCTGCGCCTTCACTTTCGAAGAACTGTGCATTTCCTTGAAGTTAATTGTCATTGAGCAAACCTGACCAAGTAATAGAAAGGAATGAGGCACAATGTAATTCACATGCACAAGTCAGACAGTTATGAGGACCAGATTATGGCAGATGCAAGGCTGACTTAATATGAGCAAAGTGATACAGAGATCCTATTTACCCGAGTGTAAGAAAATAAATTCTGATTCTTTGGGAAATTAAGTTGAATAATTGTACCCTGTTACAATATTGCACACACTTTAGCAAAGATTTTGATAGGTTTACTGGTCAAAAAAATCTCATTTTCCTCTCATTGTAAAACCAAAACAGTGATCACCTTAAACACATGGGTGAATGCCTGCAAGCAATAATACAGGTTATGGCTAAGCACCCCAAGATGAACATATCGTAAAAGGTGAGTTATGAGAAGCCATGTGGTAAGGCAGCTATTATGGCTCCCCTGTTTAGACATGAAACGCAATCTGCAAAAGATGCACGACAACAGCTGTAAAAACAGTTACAGCAGAATGGCAGGCAGCTTGTTATTGTTTGTTTTTGAGATCATAGAATCCGTACAGTGTGGAAACAAGCCAATCAACCCAACAACCACCCCTCCAAAGAGCATCCCATCCAGAACCATCCTCCTTCCCTTTCTCTGTAGCCCTGCATTTCTCATGGCTAATCCACCTAACTTACATACCCCTGGAGACTACGGCAAATTAGCATGGCCAATCCACCTAACCTGCACATCTTTGAACTGTGGGAGGAAACTGAAGCACAAGCAGACACAGGGATAATGTGCAGACTCTACACAGGCAGTCACCCAAGGGTATAATCGAACCTGGGTCCCTGTGAGGCAGCAGTGCTAATCACTGAGCCACTGTGCTGAGATGTGAGTGTTGCCCATTCTGAAATATCCTGAAGAAAGCCGTGGTGGTGAGCTGATTTCTTTAATTGCTACAGTCCTTGGGTGTAGTTATACTCTCAAAACTTGGTGGCAGAGTTACTTTGAGGATTTTGACTCGCACCGTGAAGGAAAAGCAATTATTATTGCTTTTGCAAATCAGGATGGTAGATGGCTTAGCAAGGAAGTTGTAGTTGAGATGCTCCCATATAGCCGCTACCCTTGTGATTCTAGTTGGAAGAGATCACCAGTCTAGAAGGTGCTTTCAGAGCAACCTTGATAATGTACTGCAGTGCCTGGGGCAGATTGTTTGGAAAATGATGGCTAGTGATGCTGTTGAACTTCATGGGATCTGGAGTCAATGTTGAAGACTCCTTGGCAACTCACTTTCAACTGTCATGCTGTGTTGCCAACTCTGTGGGTCTATCATGAATGTTGCTGGTGGTGTCTGGGACATGGTCATACTCATTGAATTGTTGCTTACAGTCTGAATGAATGTTAAGTTGTTGCATTTCTCACCTGTGGAACAGCTTTACCATTTTTTGTCACAAGAAGAAGTTTGCAAGTTCAACAGGTGTGGGTTTCCCACTGTCATTATCTGGTGCCTAGATTGGTACCAGTGGGTCTGTCTGTCTTTATTCCTCATTTTAGTAGCTTCATTACAACAGATTGGATTGCAGGGCATTGCAAGGACAGTTAAAGAGTCAACCAAATGCTGTTAGTCTGGAGTTAACTATAGACCAGACCAACTAAAAGCCAGTTTCCTTTTCTAACTGATATTAGTGAACCAGATTGGTTTTATGACCATGTCACCATAAAACTAACTTTTAGTTTCAGAAATTTATTGAATTCAAGTTTAAAATTGCTATGTTAGGATTTGATCTGATATCCCCAGAATGTTGGCCTTGGCTAAGGATTGCTCGTCCAGTGACGAGAGCAATACATCAACATCACCTGATGTATGCTTTGAGCTGGAGAATGTAATATCACCAAGTCTCTAAATCATTTCCTTTTCAAGTCCACCAGTACTGCAAACCAACTCCTTTGTAGTAAGACTGCAAGTGACCGACTTTGTGATTTGGAAGTTCACATCTTCAAGAGAATGCTGCAATAATTTGAGTATATAACTTTATCTGATTAATTCACCTGACAACACCTAGGGAGTGAAATACCTCCTCTTTGCCAGACAAGTTTTTCCAAGACAAGACAATCATGTGAACTAAAATTTAATGGTTTGTTCATAACTGGTAAAACTGGCTGTCTTGTGAGCGCAGCTGACGAATATAGCGTTGATGCGTCCCCTTACAGCTTGAGTATCTATGTTGAGCCGAGGGCAGCGACCTTCCAGAGGGGTCCAAGTTGATTATTTCTTCTTTGGTCGCTGTGCTGCAGATCTTTGTCTACTGTTGGGATTCATTGGTTATCTCATTTGGGCTGAGCAGCAACTGATAGCCAAGTTCCATACCCATGAAGATGACCTCAGCTGTGATCTTGGGCTCATGTTGCGCTACACATAACCCCAATGTACTGTTCTGTAAAATCTTCCTTTATTGCCCTGTTTTGGCACCATTGCCTTGACAATGTATCATGAACTATCTGTCTTATTAATTTGTACAGTTTTAGATTACTTGTTACTTTGGTTACACGCTCAACACACTACTCTGATACCTAGCATGTTGTTCCAGTCATTTGGTTTGTCTCCAGCACTATCTTATTTTTAAATATTTTGTAATTATCTCTCTGCCTCAACTAATCGGACCATAGATCATCCCCTCACTTGTTATTCAGCTGTTGATACTTCACTTTCACAGTCTGATACTCTTGATCACTTGCAGAGACCTATTATTCAGCCTGTCGAAGTCCCCACTCTCACCATTTGTATGATCTTTTGATCTCTCTCTGGCTATAAAGTCTGTTCCTGGTTGCTGTCTTCACTTCACCTGACAAAGGGCCAGTGCTCCAAAAGCTCGTGATTTCATATAAACCTGTTGGATTATAACCTGGTGACTTTTGACCTTATTCTTTTGAGGTACAGTGTATAGCTGTTGTATGGTATCACTTTTTGTGAGATTTGAAATTCTCATTTTTCAGCCTTTGAGGAACTGGGTGATTTGCACTGATTCAGATGGTGCAATTATCAACTATGTTTCAAGCCTATTATCACAAGGATCAACTTATTGCATGTTCAGGTTTTTTTCCCCTTTTTGTGACAGTGTTACACAGCCAAGTCTAAGAAAATAAGCTATCTGGTTTAAAATTGATCCACACATTGTATGATATATATGAATTTGATATTTGTGGTGATAGATTAGCAGATTACAATTGTTTCTCATCAGAAAGTTGCAAAATTGAATAGCGTTCATGTACTTCAAAAAGGCACCAGAAAACCAAACAAATTGGTGAAGTCCTATTTCGTTTACTAATGCCTTTAAAGAAGGAAACCCTTTACCCCATCCAGCCTAAATGTGATTTCAGTCTCGCACTGCAATCAACTCCTCTTGACCACTAAAATGGGCCAGTAAGCCAGCAGTTGTAAACATCACCCTGGGGAAGCGATGGCCTAGTGGTATTATCGCTGGACTGTTAATCCAGAGACCCAGATAACATTCTGGGGACCTGGGTTCAAATCCCACCATGGCAGATGGTGGAATTTGAATTCAGTAAAATGTCTGGAAGTAAGAATATAATGATGACCACGAATCCCCTGTCGATTGTTGGAAAAACCTATCTGGTTCATTGCCCTCCTTACCTGGCCTGGCCTACATGTGACTCCAGGCCTACAGCAATGTGGTTGACTCTCAACTGCCCTCTGGGCGATTAGGAATAGGCAGTAAATGCTGCCCAGCCAGCAATGCCCTCATCCTGTTAATAAACAAAGAGGAAAAAAAAAATCGACGTAAAGTCCAATAATGTGAATTGGATGGACCAATCAGAAATTACCCATGCATCATACCATGATAAGACTAGGCAATCATAATCCCGTTCAATTATTCAAAGCCTGTCTCAGTAAATGTGGGCACTATTCAAGTTGAAAGATCTGTTCCACATACGAGTAAAGCACAGTGTGACATAATCACACTCTCACTGTGATCGATGAGATTGTCCCCAGGTACTGCCATCATCATTCAAGGAAATGTCTTGCCCCTTCAAGAGGTTAGACTCTAAAGAGATGGTGGTCAGTGATATCAAAACAGTGTACTACTGCTGTTGGAGATCTGAAATTAAAAACTAAGTGCTGGAAGAACTCTGCTCTGGTGGAATCTGTGAAGAGAGAAACAAAATTAACATGTTTGGTCTGACGTGACAACTTCGAGCAGACAGAGGTCACAGTGATGTTAGGTTAGGTATTTGAGACTTCGAGAGTCCTCAAATTGACTGTAAGCTTCCTGCTTCAGGCTAAACGCAGTCATAGACACCTCACCGGTCACCTACTGTGATCCTCAACTGGCGTTACTATTCATCCATGTTGGTCGACACTTATGAGAGAACCCAGGGCACTGAGTGACGACTGCAGTATTGTCCTTTGCTGCGCGCTATCTGCAGTATGTTGAATGCATTGAAGAAACTTGTCCAAGTTCTAGCCCCTACAGTTCCTATCATCTGAGAAAACAAAATTTTACATTGTTGTATAGGTTCCAAGTTTTGTGTTATTACTTGTGATCCTGTCAAGTATGGCAGAGAACTGGAAGCTTACTCAGCAAAGAAATATTGAGTTGGTGAAATCTTCATTGAAATTGTGAAGGACTTTATTTTAATTTAGACACCTGAAGTGCTTTACCAGTTCCCTGATGGGTGTGACTAGATGGGCTTGTAAGCAGTTGGCTTGTTTGTAGACTGTAGTAATGGATTCTAGCCGGGTGGTGGCTGATGTAATTTTTGTAATTGCTTGCTCATTATAAAAATATGAGTGGCTGACAATGTTCATCTTGTTGTCTGCTGGCAACATGGAGCACTGACTGCATCAATATTTTGAGCTCCCCTGCATTTCACAGATGTGTTTACAAGGGCACAATCATTTCGTCTATTTGCTGTAGAACTGTGTTCCTGGGGGATTCGTTCTGAAGTCATTAAATCAGTTGCCAATGTCTACACTCATGTTAAGCTCTGCAATAAAAGCAACAGTCTGGTTTTGTTTTACTGGCTTTATGTGCAGCTTGAGGACTGTACTTTTACAACCGCACTGCTCATTATCTTAGTGAATCGTGAAATGTCTTTGAGCAGACTTTCTTTAGTTTGTATTTTTCATTTCTATTCAGTAATGACGTGTAGTAAGAAATTTTTAATTTAGTACTGCCTGTCAGTGTAATTCCAAGCTGTGTCTACCTTCAAATAATCACAAATTAGCCCCCAGTTGGAGTTCTGTGTCTGATCCTGGTTTGATGAAACAGTTGGAAGAAAGATCTAGGTCAGAAAGTGATTGAAGTGCTGAATCAATGCATTGTATTATGTCTGGATTTACATTACATTGAGAATGTTCGTGAGTCACACTAATCTTATTTGGCTAGCACATGAGTTCTTATAACAAGTGTCATGCGTGCGGGGAGAAGACTGAGGGAAGTACTGTTTTAACAGTTCATTCATTAGTTTTTCTTATTTGTATGGAACCTGGTTATGGATGGGTATTTATCTTGTATCTTTGAGTAGCGAGTGACACGTCTTCATGCTGTGCCCATATCCACAGTGATGTTGGAGCAGGGAGGTAATGTGGTGTGCCATTGAGGAGTGAAAAATCCTTAAATCTCAGTTTCCCTGACGTCAAAGGTTTCACTTAAAAGCTCACTGGTCAAATAAACCTATTGCTGTTAAAAAAACAAAATAGTGGTAATCTTAGCTTCTTTGAATTTGTTATACTGCAATGTTCTTTTAAATAATAATTTTTATTGTCAAATGCTTAAATGGCTTCACTGCAATCTGTAGTAATGTCTACATGTGCAAAATCTCTAAATTTGAAGAAGTGTTTCTTATGGATATTGATCAAATGGCAGCAGATCCATTTGATCCACTGTGGGTTAACTGATTTGATGGATTTTGCTTTCTTATACATGGAAAGTGGCATTTTTACAGTTAGATTTGTATACTGTTCAGTGTGTTTTTGTTTCCTGCACATGGGAGGGATTATGGCACAAGGTTGACTAATAATCCGGAGTCCCAGATTAACATTCTGGAGACATCAATTCAAATTCTCCCTTGGCACATGATAAAATCTAAATTCAGTTTTAAACAAAAAACTGAATTATAAATTAGTTTATTGGCAACCATTTACTGTTAGCAATTGTGGTAAACACCCTTCTAGTTCACTAACATCCTTTGGAGAAGAAAATCTGCCTTCCTTATTTGGTTGGGCCTTATGTAGACTCCATGCATACAGCAATGTGGTTGACTCTTGACTGCCCTCTGAAATGACCCAGTAAATGACCTGGACCAAGTGCAGGTAGGTGTTGGGGGTGAAGGAAGTGTGGACCAAGGTGTCCTGGAGGGAACGGTCCCTGTGAAAGGCGGACAAGGGAGGGGAGGGGAATATGTGTTTGGGAGTAGCGGAGATGGCGTCTCTGGGACATCCTGGTCCGCACTTCCTTCACCCCCAACACCCCTCACAGCTCTACTGCACCTTCCCCTGTGACCGGTGAAGGTGCAACACCTGCCCATTTACCTCCTCCTTCCCCAGTATCCAAGGGCCCAAACATATCTTCCAGGTGAAGCAACACTTCACCTGCACATCCCACAATCTAATCTACTGCATTTGTTGCTCACAGTGTGGTCTCCTCAACATTGGGTAAACGATGTGCAGACTGGGTGACCGCTTTGGAGAACATCTATGTTCTGCTCACAAAACAGACCGAGTTTCTAGTGGCCTGCCACTTTATCATACCACCCTGTTCCCTGGACAACATCTCTGTCTGTGGCTTGCTGCAGTGTTGCAGCAAAGCTCAACGCAAGCTGGAAGAACAATACTTCATTTTCCGCTTGGGGCCCCTGCAGGCCTCCAGACTCCATATTGAGTTCAGTAATTTTAGGGCCTAAACTCTCCTGTGTCCCAGCCCCCCCACCCCACACACCAGGCCTTGTTGCCACATAGCCTGCCATTACACACCACCTGTTAGTCACTGGTAGTCCCCATTAACAACTATTCACCCTCCCAGCCTGATCGTTGTCAACTCTTTTTTTTTTTTTTGTCTGTCCAACTGCTGTTCTCTTTTAGACTCTATCCTATCATTTACTCCCTACCCCATCCCCCTCCCCTTTTTTCTGCATCTAAACTGACGTTTTCCCAGCTACCCTCAGTTCTGAGGAAGGGTCACCGGACCCGAAACGTTAACTTTGTTTTATTCTTCACAACTGACTGTGTGGAGTTTGCACATTCTCCCTCTGTCTGCGTGGGTGTCCTCCCACAGTCCAAAGATGTGCAAGGTAGGTGGATTGGCCGTGCTAAATTGCCTATAGTGCCCAGGGATGTTTAGGTTAGGTGGGTTAGATAAGGGAAATGTAGGGGTAGGGGAATGGGTTAGGGTGGGATGCTCTTCGGAGGGGTGGTGTGGACTTGTTGGGCCAAGTGGCCTGTTTCCACACTGCAGGGATTCTATGATAAGATGCTGCCAGACCTGCTGACCTTTTCCAGCAACTTTGTTTTTGTTCCTGATTTGCGGCATCCACAGTTCTTTCGGTTTCCAAAGATGTGCATCTTAGGTGTATTGGCCATGCTAAATTGCCTGTAGTGGCCAGCAATGTGCAGGCTAGTTGGATTAGCCTGGGTTAGGGTAGGGGGTGTAGGTATTGGTGGAATGCTGTTCGGAGGGTTGGTGTGGACTTCATGGGCCAAATGGCCTGAATCTACACTGTAGGGATGCCATAATTCTAAGAAGGCTGGTTGGTGTTAATTGCTGTCAAATGGTGCTTAGAAAGTAGTAGATGACCTCTGCCAGGCCTCTCCGGGCCTTATTATACGCATAGGCCGTACGTGAGCAAAAGAGCTGAACCTCGGGTGAGATTAAAGTGGAAGTTAAGCAGCATCGATCAGTGTGTGGCATCAAGGAATCTGAGCAAAGCCAGAGTAAAAAGGCATTGGAGGAAACAAACTCAGCTGGTTGGAGCCGTACCTAATGAAGAAAATAGTAATGGTTGTTGGGGTCCATTCATGTCACCCTCAAAACATTGCTGCATGAGTTCTGTCAGGGTAATGTGCTGGGCCCAGCCATCCTCATCTGCTTCATCAATGACGTCCACTCTGTAAGCTCAGAAGTCGTGATTTTCATTGAGTGAACAGTTTTCAGTTGTGACTCCTCTGTGTCCATATATCGCAAAACCTGGGTATCATTCAGCCTTGTAACAATAAGTGGTGTCAATTCTCAACAGATCTTCACAACATCAGAAATTGTTTCTGTACACTGCAGTTAAAAAAAAAACACTTTGATCCTGAGCTAGTTTATTTTTCCTTTAACAGTTGCATCAGGCTGTGACTTTTAATTATTAAGTAAGAAAATTTTATAAGGTGAGCCAGTTACCCTGAGCCTCATGCAAGCAAGTGAAAGAAGATCGAGAAGGAATGTTCTGATCGCAAGAATCATCTCAGCAAATCCTGTGATCAGGGACCATTGAACTGCTTTTCTAATCTTTGACTTTGCTCATAGCAATCATATCTTTTTCCTGCCTATATCTGTCTATATTGTGGGTAAGGGTGACTCTATTAGGGGGGTAGATTTTATGCCAAGGAGTCATAGTTGATTCCCTTTAGTGTGAATTTCATATCATAGAATCCCGAGTGTGGAAACAGGCCATTCAGCTCAACAAGTCCACACTGCCTGTCCGAACAGCATCCCATCCAGACCCATCCCCGTACCTTTTCCCTGTAACCCTACATTTCCCAAGGCTAATCCACCTAATTTACACACCTCCAGACCCTACGTGCAATTTAGCATGGCCCGTCCACCTGGACTGTGGGAGGAAACCAGTGCACCCGGTGGAAGCTCACACAGACATCGGGAGAATATGCACACTCCACACAGACAGTTGCCCGAGGGTAAAATTGACCCCGGGTCCCTGGTGCTGTGAGGCAACAGCGCTAACCACTGAGCCACCGTGCTGCTCCTTGTAATATATAGAAATTTTTGTCAGGTGCGCAAACCAAGTCTGTGCTTTTTGTCATCCTGGGCCTAAAAGACAAGTAAATTGGAGGATTCTGCACAATTTTAAAGATCTTTACCTTTTATGATGGCTCTAGGAACAACAGGATTCGATCTTCAGCATGCTACCGCAGTGAGGCATAGTACTATTCACTTTGAACGAAATAAATAGACTTCTAATAACAAAATAGACATTTTAAGTAAGTGTTATTTCTTCTAGCAACAAAAGTGTAAATACACATATAGAATCAGACTATTTAAAATCACAAATGGTCAGTACTCTCTCACACTCATTACGCTAAGGTATTTGAAAGAGCACATTTGTCAAAATCATCATTCATTTATTGAATGAATTGATGGATGCACTTTGAAGAAATCATAAATTTCAACTGTTTACATTTACTCACCTTTGTCGTTGTTGGATGTATGACATTTGAAATTTCATTTTGTAGTGTTTGTTTTTTTTTTGTTGGATGATAGAAATGGCTTTGTCTTGGCATCGACAAAATTTTCTTCAATTTGCTGGTTGTCTTGAGGGTTCTAATCTATTAGACTGACTAATGTTTCATGGAGTATCATCTTATCTTTACTTAGCAATATTCTAATTCATTTCAAGTACAGAGCTGGTGTTGTTTAGATAGTGGATATTGGATCTACCATAGTTCATTTCGTGTTTCCATGGAAATTTTCAAAATCCTTCTCATCACTGCTGTTAGTATCTGTCTTAAATGCAGGACCTAGGGCATGTGTCCAAGGGCATTTTGATACAATTGATTTTTAATTCTTGCAGGCAAAGCTGCAAATGGAGTGTCCTTCTTTCGTGTTTAGTTTCTGCCCGTACTTGTTTTACATCTAATGGGGTCTAACTGCCTTTAGTCTCCCAAGTACTGCTTTGTGAATCCAACATAGTTTTTGTAAAATCTCTTTTTCTTTCCAGCTTTGTAGATTTACTCATTCTCTCAAGGTTCTGATGGATCTTCTTGTTCCTTTCCAGTTCTTCCTGCACAATCAGGGGATACTGACATCATTACATCGTAACACATTCTGCTGATATCTCCTTACTCTGCAATCCTTACTGCCCACCATTTTCTTGGTAATTTCTCTTCTGTAACTATATTTGAAGGTCAACCATAATTGATGCATTGCCAAAAAGACTGGAAATATGATCTGAAAGGATAAGAATTTGGGCAGCCAAGGCAGATCCTCATTATTACGAGTTGCACACTATAACAGACAACGTTATAACAGAGTCCAGTGTACTTTCTTGAGTTTCAACCTATGTACTGAAACTTCACGTTATATAATAAAACTATTAGGAACTTCAGAGATTTATGTCAAACTTGGACATAGAACCGTAGTTATACAGCACAAAAATAGACCCCTCGGTCCAACTTGTCTGTGCCAACCAGGTATCCTAAACTGATCTAGTCACATTTCCCAGCTTTTGGTCTATCTTCCTCAAAACCCTTCCTATTCATGTACCCTGTTAAATGTTATAATTGTACCCGCCTCCTCCACCACCCCTGGGAGCTTGTTCCATACATGCACCGCCCTCGGCATGAAAAAAGTTGGCCTTCAGGTCTCTTTTATATCTTTTCCCCTCTCACCTTAAACCTATGCCCTCTAGTTTCCCCTACCCCGGGAAAAAGACCCTGGCTATTAAAAGTATTTGTGCACCCCTCCCCCCCCCCCCTTGATTTTATAAACCTCCAGTAAGGTCATCCCTCATCCTCCAACTCTACAGGCAAAAAAAGCCCCTGCATATAAGTCAAACTGTCCAAAGCTGGCAACATCATTGCAAATCTTTTCTGAACCCTTTCAAATTTAGCAACATCTTTCCTTTAGCAGGGAGACCAGAATTGAATGCAGTATTCTAAAAGAGGTCTCACCAGTGTCCTGTACAGCCACAACATTATGTCCCAACTCCTATACTCCGTGCAGTGACCAATGAAGGGAAGCGTGCCAAACACTGCCTTCAGCAACCTGTCTATCTGTGACTCTCTTTCCAAGGAAATATGCACCTGCACCCCTAGACATTGTTTGTTCTTTTTGACCAGGAATGAATGGCAACTGGGGAGCTTGTCATTTCAAGGGTTCATGATTTTATTCTGGCTGGTAAACATTAGTGAAGACACATCCTCTTCCCTCCTTCTTGTTGTTTCTTTTTCGTTTGAAATTTTACCTTGTGCTCATGTTAATTTGGAACTGGTTTCAAGCTATTTAAGCAAATGCAAACTTATCTTTTCTTAAAAAAAAGTATCCATGGTTGCTGAGTTGTAAATTCCACAAATGTAGAATTGTACTTCTGTTTGCTTTCTCTTCTTAAACATTCAACTTTCCTTGCTTAATGAAGTGACTGACATCTAGCCCAATTATGTATTCATATGCAACATTAGGTATTAGCAGATATTTGACTGCAGAGAGCTTCATAACCAAGTACTTCTGCTCATGCATATCCTTTGCACGCGAACTTAGATTATTCTGTAACACTTTTAAAATTGTTGAATACTTGGGAAGTAAATCACTTTTTTAATATAGGTAAAATACAAGTAGACCCTGGGACTTGTGTTCTTCCCTAGGCCAGGGATATCAAAGGCACCTCTACATTCATCCCAGTTGAATCATTTATAAAAACAGTAAATTGACAATGGCAGAGTCTTCTGGTTTGCTTAACTTTGCACAGGATTGTGCATTTACCCATCGGCATCTGACAAAGTCTTATGGATGCATTACTAAAGTTAATGGCTGTAAATAATGATCCAGTGGTGTTTGTGTAAACTCTTCATGTAAATTAGATAGTGTTGATAGCTGTAGTAAGACAGTACTCAGAAAATTAAGCCTGACCAACTCCACCATCTTTACTTGACGTACGCAGACCACATAAATGATTTGAAATTCTAAGTCATGAAATTGTCCAGTAATGTTGTATTGAAGATCGTATCAATTATCTTTAACAGCTTCTGAGTAATACCAATTTTAATGAACAGAAAAGACAAAGCATAAATATTGGTACTTAAAAGTATTTCCGTCCTTTTCAGGAAATGGCATTACTTAAAGAAGTACAACCCCTTCACATTATCCCACCCCAGTTAATGCAGCCTTTGAAGCCACAAGTTCCAGGCCGCTTGGTGGTAAATCAAATTGAGTTGGTGGAACGCTTACTGAAGGAGTTGGGTACAGATAACAGTGGCTTTACCGTAGACAATGTCATGAAGGTGAGTGATGAACTTTAATATAATAACTGGCTGGTCAGAGAGCCAATTTTTTTTGTTTTGTTTTGTTTTGTTTTATTTATTTGAAATGTCGTTGCACCTTTGGAACAGATTTTCACATACCTACTGTCTGTCCTCCAATTCTAAGCCTTAACTGAAGCTTGTAGAATAGATGGCACCAAAAATTTATTGGCTTTGAACATGGAATCTGTACAGTTTATGAAAATGACAGACAGGAAATGACCATCTGATTTATCAAATACCCAATAGCATGATGATTAGGTAATTTCTACCACACTTCGCAGTCATGTAATTACCTGGGAAAGTAAAAAATTCCAATTTCTCTCCAAACCCTTCCAAGTGATTGAAACATTCAAGGGAATCATACTGGCAATGAATTAACTAGTAATCCATTTACTTTATATGTATTGCAATTTTTACCGCGGTCATAAGCATTCAGCTTCTTGAAGACATGTGGATGATGAACACACCACACACAAGCTGGCAAAGAACTTTAGAGGCTCGCCAAACTATGGGGAAAAAGAAAAACCTAACGTTAGCCTATTTCTAACTCTGGTAGATTTAATCACTATATCCTAAATTATGATTTTCCCACATGGAATATTGGGTTCAGGTACTGAACAAGCTACTCACCTTGTCGTAGAGAAAATACCAAAGGCACAGAAGCAATGCATTTGAGCATCAGTATTCCAAGGAGAGGGAAGTGACCCACGATTGGAAAAGCTATACCAAAGTTAAACTCTAACTCTAACTGAACGCTTTGAAGATTGAATTATGGAACAGAGACTGAGAGACTGGGTGTCTCAGGATGAAGTTTAGAGAGATTCTAAAGTTTGAGTTCCTTTGAAGCATATATGATTATTGCAGTACACGTACTGAGTGTCAAACAAGATTAAGAAGCAGTGAGGAGTTCAGTGAATATCAAAATTCAAGTTGAATTGCTGTATGGATTGACACCGAACTCCTTCCTCCTCTTATCATAAATGTAGTAATGGAGCAATGAGATAGGAAAAGAAGGGTACAAAGATCAGTGGATCAAAAACCAATGTTAGGAACTGAGATAACAAGGTGTAGAGCTGGATGAACACAGCAGGCCAAGCAGCATCAGAGGAGCAGGAAGGCTGACGTTTCAGAACTGTCAGTTTGAACCTAAGAAGAGAATCAGAGAGAAGCTGTAAAGATCTTGAGCCCAGACCTGTCAGAACCGAGTAGTTTCAAGTATTTGTGATCAGTGGCAGAAAGTGCAAGCAATGAAATGGATATTTTGCAATGGATAAGTTTTCTTTGGAATAATTGGAAGTGTACTGCTGTGTCATGTGCTGGAGAATATCACTGAAATTGAAAGGAAGAATCTCCTCCGTAGATGAGATATCAAACTTGTTAACTAGTGCAGAAACATGAGCAACATAAGAGATACAATAGCTGGTTACTCATGAGTTACAGGTGCTGAGATGGATGTGTGGAGTGAACGAAAGCCAAGAGTACATAAGAGGGGAGGGGTCAGTGAAGCATGAGGAAGCATCAAAGAAAGTTGCTAGCAAGAGATTCTTGGTCAACTGCTGCAGAGAAGATCTAGTGATGGAGATGAGGCTGCCAGTAGGAAGGCCTAACAATAGATGGGAAGATGCAATGGTGAGAGGATTAGAATGGGAATGCATGGGTGACAGGAGGAGACAGAAAAGGGCCATCAACCTGCAATGTATTAACCTAAGGGAAAATGAGAGTAGCCAAAAACGAAGAAGTGAATGTCCCTTGGCTCTTCCCAATCTATGAAACTAAAATAAACTGTCAATAAGCATGTAACTTCGTTATTTTCATGTAGCTGTCAAGTAGTCTCCAACACCAGTCTGTGTTGCTGGAAAGTAAATTGCTCTACTTTTTTTAAGACTAGCTGAGTTTCTAGCTGAAGGTTCCTTCATGTAGAAAATCATCCGAACTCTCTTGAACGTTTTCCAAGGCCACAGCTATCACCCACCATGCAATGTGACCAAAGCAGGTCTGGTCCTGCAGACAGCCCTGTATTTGTTAGCTTTGGTTATAGCTTTTCTGCATTGATTTTGAACATTAAAGGCTCCATACGCAGTATCACCTGTATCCCTTGCTGTCTGTACCATTTATAGGAAATGAGAGGTATATTGTGTGTTGGTTCCAGCTACATGCATGATACTGCAATCTTTTTCTTAAATACCATTTGTCATTATGTAGCATGGTCCATCAGTTTTGTAATGGAAGTTTGTACTCATTTACTACTTATAACTTAGCAATTTTGCCATGTTCCAGGTCATTAATACACCTGGTGAATAATAGGGAGCCGAATGCTATCTCCTGGGGAGCACCACTAGTGTTGTGTGTGCAGCCCTTATATTTGCACAGTTGAAGCCAGTGAACTTCAGTGTGTGTATCTAACTCAGTTGATTGTAATTCAGAACTTTTCTAGTCATGTATCTTGTATATTTCATACTTCACTGTGCAACCTAAATACAACTAATATTGTTAAACATAAATTTGTAATCCTGACATAAAACATAAAACAGTACAGCATGGTAACATGTAGGGAGCTGGAGGGTTGTTATCCTCAATGGCTACTTCGAAATATTATATCTTGTTTAAAGATTTTTGTTTGGAACTTATCCTTAAACCACTCAGCTTCAAAATTTTGACCAAAATAACAACAGACCAAATCAACGTTTTATAACCTTACTGGTCTGTCCAATGTTCAGTAAGTTTAGGGAAGGCAATGGCCTATTGATATTATCAGCAGATTATTAGTCCAGAGACCCAGAAAATGTTCTGGGGGCCCAGGTTCAAACCCTGCCACGGCAGGTGGTGGTATTTGAATTCGTTTTGTTTTTGTTTAAAAGACCTGGAATTGTCATTGTCAATTGTCGAAAAAACCCATCTGATTCCCAAATACCCTTCAGGGAAGGAAATCTGGGAAGGCCCTGATCTGGCCTGCATGTGACTCCAGACCCTCAAATGGCGTAGCAAGCCATTCAGTTATGCCAATTGTTACAAAGTCATGAAACAGGATGGATCACCTGGCATTGACCTAGGCACCAGAAAAGACAATGGCAGAAACAGCCGGGTTGACCCTGCACAGTCCTCCTTAATAACATCTGGGGGCTAGTGCCAAAATTGGGAGAGCTGTTTCACAGACGAGTCAGACAAAAGCCTGACATAGTCATACTCATGGAATCATATCTTACGATGTCCCAGACACCAACATCACCATCCCTGGACACCGGCAGGACAGACCCAGCAGAGGTAGCGGCACAGTGGTATACAGTTGAAAGGGAGTTGCCCTGGGAGTTCTCAACATTGACTTTTGAATGCCATGAAGCCTCATGGTTTCAGGTTAAACACTGGCAAGGAAACCTCCTACTGATTACCATGTACTGTCCTCCCTTGGCTGATGAATCGGTGCTCCTCTACGCTGAATAACACTTAGAGGAAGCACTGAGGATGGCAAGGGTACCAAATGTACTCTGGGTGGAGGATTTCAATGTCCACCACTAAGAGTAGCTGTGCAGCAGTGGTACTGTTCGAGCTGGTCAGGTAACAGCAACTACCGCATAGTACTTGTGGAGATCAAGTCTCACCTTCACGTTTTGAGTAAACCATCTTTGCATTGTGTGGCACTGTCACTGTGCTGAATGGGACAGCCTTTGAACATATCTAGCAACTGAAGACTGGGCATCCATGAGGCACTGTGGGCCATCAACAACAGCAGAGCGGTACTCTAGCACAATCTGTAACTTCGTGACCTGGCATATCCCCCACTCAACCATTACCATCAAGCCAGAGGATCAACCCTGGCTCAGTGGAGATTGCAGGAGGGCCTGCCAGGAGCAGTACCAGTCATAGCTGAAGATGAGGTGCCAACTTGGTGAAGCCACCAAACAGAACTACATGCATGCCAAACAGCATAAGCAGCAAGTGATAGACAGAGCTGAGTCATCCCACAACCAATGAATCAGATCTAAGCTCTGCAGTCCTGCCACATCCGGTCGTGAATGGTGGTGGACGAATAAACAACTCACTGAAGGAGGAGGATACACAAATATCCCCATCCTCAATGATGGAAGAGTCCACACAACAGTGCAAAAGATGAGGCTGAAGCTTTCACAGCAATCTTCAGCCAGAAGTCCCAAGTGGTTGATCCATCTCAGCCTTCTCCAGTGGTCCCCAGCACTACAGATACCAGTCTTCAGCCAACTCAATTCAATTCACTCCACATGATATCAAGAAACAGTTGGAGGCAGTGGATGCTGCAGGAGCTACAGGCCCTGACGACATTCTCGTAAAAGTCTTGAAGACTTGATCACCAGAACTTGCTGCTCTCCTAGCCAAGCTGTTCCAGTACAGTTACAACACTGGTATCTACACAACAATGTGGAAAATTGCCAAAGTGTGTCCTGTACTGAAAACGTTGGACAGATCCAACCCGGCCAGTTACTGCCCCATCAGTCTACTCTCGATCGTCAGTAAAGTGATGGAAGCTGTCATCAACAGTGCTGGTAAGCAGGTGCTGCTTAATAACCTGCTCAGTGACACCCAGTTTGGGTTCTGTCAGGGCGACTCAGCTCCTGACCTCATTACAGCCTTGGTTCAAACATGAACAAAAAGCTGAATTCCAGAAGTGAGGTGAGAGTGATAGCCCTTGACATCAAGGCTGTTTTCGACCAATTGTGGCATCAAGGAGCCCTAGCAAAACTGAAATCGGGGGGGGGCAAAGTTTCTGGTGGTTTGAGTCATTCGTGATGGTTGAAGGTCAGTCATCTCAGCTGCAGGATGTCTCTGCAGGAGATCATCGCGGTGGCGTTATAGGCCGAACCATCTTCAGCTGGTTCATCAATGACCTTTCCTCCATCATAAGCTCCGAAGTGGGGGTGTTCACCAGTCGTTGATCGCACAATGTTCAGCACCATTTGCAACTGCTCAGGAACTGAAGCAGTCCTTGCCCAAATACAACAAAATCTGGACAGTATCCAGAATTGGGCTGAAAAATGGCATGTAACATTCACGCCACACAAATGCCAGCCTATGATCATCACGAATAAGTGACAATCTAACTACTGCCCTGTCAACGTCCTGGAAGTTATCATTTGATCAGAAACTCAACTAGATTCGCCACAAAAATGCCGTGGCTGCAGGAGCAAGTCAGAGGCTAGGAATACTGCGGCGAGTAACTCATCTGACTCCTGAAAGCTTGACAACCATCTACAAGGCACAAGTCAGGAGTGTGATGGAATACTCCCAACTTGTTTGGATGAGTGCAGCTCCAACAACACTGAAGAAGCTTGACACCATCCATACAAAGTAGCCCACTTGATTGGCATTGTATCCACAAGCATCCACTCCCTGCACCACCAACGCTCAGTGTACGCTGCTGCACTGCAGGAATTCACCAAAGAACCTCAGATAGCACGTTCTAAACCCACAACCATTTCCATCTAGAAAGTCAAGGACAGCAGATATATGCAAACAGCACCACCTTCAAGCCACTCACCATCCTGACTTGGAAATATGTCAGTGTTCCTGGAATTCCCTCCCTAATGACATTGTGGGTCAGCCCACAGCAGGTGGACTGTAGCAGTTCAAGAAGGCAGTTCACCACCACCTTCTCAAGGGTGACTAGGGATGGGCAATAAATGCTGGCCAGCCAGCAATATCCAGATCCCACAAAATGAATGAATAAAACAAAAAGCTGCCTTTAGTTTAGTGGTCATGTAGTGAAACTAGACTTAACTCTGAATAAGCACAACTACAAAATAATACTATGTTGAATAAGTTCTACATTGTCTTCTAGTTAGTTGTCTGCAAGCATTAAAGTGGATTTGATTTCATTGAAAATTTTTGAATGGTCCATTTTCAAACAGTCTTTTATGCCTGTTATGCAGCTCATCCTGCAGGTCAGTTGTAAAGATAAGTACATTTCTTTCAATGTAACCACCAACAGAATGATAAACTAGAATTATGCTCTGCAACACTGATTTTTTTAAATATAAAGTTACCCCTTAACTAAGAGCTTGAATTTCCTAAAGTGGTCTGGAATTGAGAATGAGCAAGCAGTGAAGTCGGTTGGTGAGCCTGAGAATGACATGCAACTGGTTCGTGACACAAACATATTGAAACCAGAACTATTTTCTCAAGTTTTGTGTGCCAGAAGAGTGAGCAGTTTAATTTTTTTAAATTTCAAGTACAGCATTCAGTGAAAATGTCTGCACTACTATAAACCTACTACTTTATTGGATTACACAAAGACTTCTAGACAAAGGTGGTTAAGCAAAAAATTACTTCATACAGTTCTGTTAAATCGTTTAAGTGCAGATATATTTGTAGTTTTACATATAGTTGTAAAATTGTGATACTCAATTTTTTTGTGATTAACTACCTCGATGATAGAGAACCACTTAACCACGTTTGTGTGCACTTAATACAATTTTATGAATTTATTTTTCATTCGTTGAATGTATGTGTGGCTGGCATGGTGAGCATTTAATACCCATCCCTAACTGTGCTTAGGTGGTAGTAACCCACTTTCATGAACTGCTGCCGTTCATGTGGCAAACATACTCCTATGGTCTAGATCTTGTTTTAACAACATTAAAGAAAGGTGATCTGTTTACAAGTCAGGAGGATGTATGACTTAAGGGAGAGCTTGTGTTCCCGTATGCCTGCTTCCTTGGTTATTCTAGGCGATAGAGGTTGCAGACTTAGAAATGCTGTCAAAGGAAACTTGGCAAGTTGCTGCATTGTGGCTTGTAGACGGAACGAACTGTAGCCACTGTGTTGCAGCGGTGGTGTGAACGTTTTAACATGGGAGACTGGGTACCAGTTAAGTGGTCTGCTTTACCTTGGAAGTTGTCTAAATTAGAGTGTTATTGAACCTGTCTTTATCTAGGCAAGTGAAGAGCATTCCGCTCTTGGCTTGTGCCTAGATGTTGATAGGATTTGTGGAATTGAGGAATGAAGAATTTGCCACTGAAAACGCAGCCTCTTACCTACTCTTCTAGCCATTTATGTAAACAGTTTGGTTAAAGTTCTAGTCAATTGGGATCCCTTAGGATGTTGTTGGAGCATTTGACCAGTGTAATACCATGAATGTCAAGTTAATTAACGTCTCTCATTAAGTGTAGTCATTATCTCAATTCTGTGGGCAAAAGGCAGTTTGTCATTTAAGAAGTGGCAAATGGAACTAAACATGCTGAAATTAGAAGCAAACGTCCCCACTTCTAATTTTATAATTGCTAGAAGCTGTTTGAGTACCACAAGCAATTCTCTGCTTGTGATCAGGACTTGGGGAGGGCCGAGTCTTTGTCTCTCTTAAGCTATGTTTTTAAGCAGAAAGGAAGTCAAAAAGATGTATTAGCTGGCTCTGCTACTAGGTACTTTTAAAATAGTGGTAAGGTTTTTTAAAATTAATTTTTCATTAAATAATAAATTTATTATTTTTCTGAAATTCACAGGTACTGTTGTGGCAATCTTATCTTTGTGAAATTTGAACTGATACCCTTAAATTGAGACAAAATGGAAATGTTGACCCTTTTTTATGTAGAAATGTTGGGTAATCCTGTTGCAGATGGCCAGTGATTAGTTCTTTGTTTTCTCTCGCTCTCGCTCTCTCTGTTGCACTCTCTCGCCCTCTCGCTCTCTCGCATAAGGATATATTTCTACAAAGGACCATCCTTCCATTCAAATGAACAATGCCAAGGTTGACAAAAAAAAGTCACAGGAAAGTTTAATGGTTAGCATAAAACCCATGCTATCTGTGAAGCCGAGATAAAAGGTACTGCAGATGCTGGAGAATCCGAGATAACAAGCATGGGGCTGGATGAACACAGCAGGTCAAGCAGCATCATAGGAGCAGGAAAACTTGACGTTTCGGGCCTAAACCCTTCATCAGAAATCAGAAATTTCTGATGAAGGGTTTAGGCCCGAAACGT